>BSBM01000142.1:1208608-2417217 GCA_027924585.1 Larix kaempferi
ATTATTTGCCGAATTATATTATTCCACTACAAATGAATAAATAGATGCTTATGAATAAATTAAATATAATCCATTTTTAATTTATCAATATTAATAAAGTTGGTGATAAAAGTGATTTAAATTGAAATTTAATTATTTTATTGGAATTTTTTATATATTTAGTAAATTGTTAGTTGGATAATTGTGCCACTAGGAGGTTTTAAGCATGAATGAGTAAAGAAAACCACAACTTGGGCCCTAAAGGAAGTTCTAGTAATCCAAGGCCAAGAATTACACCTCAAACCATCATATATGATCTCCCTTGTATTGTTGGCCTTAGAGTATGGATATCAATGACATTGGGAGCTTTTGAGCACTAGTATGGGTCATGGGGCCCTATAAATGATTGGGGAAGGAATATTGGTTTGTAGGCCATGAATGAAGCTTGTAGGAATATAAGGATAAGAACAATACCTAAAACTACCACACAATGTCCCAAGGCTATTATTGGCCTCTAATTGGGGATATGGGTACCATTAGAGAAATTTGAGAAATGGGTATGGGTATTGAGACCTTGGATAAGTTTAAGGGAGAAAAGCCAATTCTTGGGCCCTAAAGGAAGCTTCTAAGCATTGATGTCCAAGAACTAAATCATTAACCATCACATAGGATCTATTGAGACCACCATTGTGTGAGTGAGGATATTGAAACAATTAGGATGTTTTGAGGAATAAGGATTTTTTGAGTACTAAGTGTGGGTTTCATGGAATTATACATGGTCACAAGGAGGAAAATTAGGTTATAGACCCTAAAGAAATCTTGTAGGCATCAACAACCAAGAATTACGCCTCATTCCACCACATATGACATTTTGAGGCTATCCTTATCCTCTAAGTGTAGATATAAACAATATTAGGAGCTTTTGAGCACTAGACTGCATGGGTCTTGTTGGGCCTATATTTTTGGGAAGTACCAAGTTTTGAAGAACTAGTTTTGATGTGGAAAAAGACAAAGTAGAAGCGGTTCGGAAAAGTGGTCAAGTCTGACGAGGCGGCCAAGAAAACGAGAAAAATGGTCATATTGATCGATTCTATGGTCGGGGTTGAGTCATTTAGTTAGGATTGGTCCACATTATATTAATGAGTCGGTTAGGAAGTTAGTGAGTTAGTGGGAGCGGGGAAAGCTTAGTGTGCCCTATAAATATGTAATATGAGAGAAGTTTTGGGTGGGTTATGTTTATGCTTTGATGGTCATTGCAATTTAGGTTATTTGCTATGTAATGAAGCTATATGTTATGCTTGTTGAATATATTATGGGGAAGCTGAGTCGTTGATCTACAGGTTGTGTGTGCAGATCCATTATAATTCATGAAGAAATATGTAAGTCTTACCTGAAGTGCTTATTTGGTTGTGACCCATAATAAAACACAAGCGCTTCCGTGGTTTTTCCCAGATGGGTTTCCACGTTAAACATGGTGATTCTACATGTTGTGTTGTGATTTGATTTGATATGTGTTTCTTTCCTTTGTTGAATATGTAAGTGAATGTATGATTAGTAGAGTGTATGAATGCAAATATAATCTAAGTATGTTAATATGGCGAAGTTAAGGATTATGTCGAAGTAATATTTGTGTCGAAGCTCTAATTCTGTCGAATTTATATATGAAGTAGAATATGTTTATAAATGTATTGTGCGTTGAGTATTCCCCTTCTATACTGCATGAAATATGGTTCCTGTAATCCCCATAGATACTTTAGGTGAGACTTCATCTGCTCTGCAGGTGTTGCTGAAAGGGATTTGCTCCCTTTCGGGCCAGTGTTTGTGGATAGGGTGTTTGTTGGTTAAATGTTAAGTGTTGAGCCCTGGTCGAAGTAAAAGTGCTCCAACAAATGGTTTTGTTTCCAGGACCGGGACTTTGAGGTGAAGGGGAATGTTTTGGAATCCGACTAAACCACAAATTGAGGATTGGGTAGACCTACAGTTGGAGGAATTTGCAAGGGATCATAATAGGCACCCTTGGTTGGACAACGAAGACTGGTTATGAAAGTATATTTTTACTGATATTCATGAGGTATTCTTCGACGAGTTCCCAATGGTACTATATGAATGGTTAGCAAGATTGACTTATCAGAAGACAAATTTCCAAGGGGTTGAACCTAGGAGCTGGACACCCGCATTAATACAACGACTGAAAAGTGTGAACAACAAAATTTCTCACGCAGTGGATTACTTGTTGGATAGTGTGTTGGAGGGGTATATTATTGAATTCGTTGTTGACACTATCAAGTCCTATATTGAAACAGAGCGTGAGTTCTTTGAATTATGCACGGTAAGTACCTCAAGTCGTTGAACTTGTCAATCAAGAAGCTACTTTTTGAAAAGGGTGTGATGCAAATGGAATCCGACGAGTAGAGATATTGTGCGCAGTGGGCATGGGTTTCGCATGGGTGACGGTCTGGATGGATTAGTGGGGATGAGATGAAATGATTAGAGGGGATGAGACTGAACCAGACGAAGAGTGTGGATTTCTACGCAGTGGGAGACAGTTTCAGTTGAACAAGAGGAGGAGAACTGCGACAGGAACGAAGGTTGCAGTGCGACTGAAAGAAGAGGCTATGAACCAGTACCACATCTCAACGAGGATTATAGAGAGCAAGACGAAGACTACCAACTCATTTCCAAGGAAGAAGAAGGATCCAAAGAATCGTTCCAGGAATGAGGTTGTGACATACCCATGACCCCACATACATATCCAGAGATTGAGGTAAGACTTAATAATTCTTGACATTTATTTCAATCTAGTCCAAGTAGCGGCAATAGTAAGAATAATATTTCGATGAATGAGAAGGCTCCAATTAGTGGTCCATTAGAAGTAAATCATCCAAGACCCCATAGGCCCAAAATGGTTGGGGATGACATGAAGTTACCTATTTTTAATGGGAATGGATCAGAAGATCTGGACAACACTGGTTTTTATGCAATGCGGTATGGACTATAAAACAAGTTCAAGACGAAAACATCAAGTTGGCACAGTTGATCATGACCTTCAGGGGTCACGTTTTAGACTGGTTTATGAAATTTTTTTAAGTCACTGGTAATCAAACTGCGAAGACCTTAACAGAAGTTAAGGAAGGATTAAAGATTGAGTTTTAGAAGCCAAAGTCTGAATCTCAGTGTATTACTGAACTGAAAGAGATCAAGCAAGCGTTGAATGAGTTCGCTTGGCACTTCGACCAACGATTTAAAACTTTAATGGCTCGTACAAGATTTTTTATGAATGATCTACAACATAAGGAGTGGTTTATAGCTGCGTTACTACCTCATATCATGGTACCTCTCATGCAACAGAAGATACCAACACAGACGGAAGCCATGAAATTGGCTATGAAGTTAGAAGCATCACATGTTGGAGAGACTGGAGCTGGTATGGCTCAAATCCAGTCGTAGTTAGCAAACTTGTATGTTTAGATCCAAGATATCAAGAAAGGAAAAGAAAAATGAGAAGATGTTTGGTGCACTAGATGCAAGGAAGATGGACATTCTAAATATCAATGTACAATGTTTCATGACTATCTCAATGCTGGTAACTCGAGTCCATTTAATCCTTTTGTATGGTGTAGAATTTGTCAAACTAAAGGGAACCGATCGGAAGAATGAGACTTATTACAAAAGATGGTAAGTGCTCATCAGAACTTATGGTGTAAGTTTTGTAGCTCTGTCAGACATGACGAGAAACACTGTCGCTCATACTAGTTGCTCACTGAGCGAACTGTAGACACATTTCTTATGAAGGGAGAAGTTCAAGCTGAGAGAAATGATGTACAATTCAAACAAACGCGAGGTGGATTCATAGGCCATGGACGAGGATGATTTGGTAGGGATCAAGGACAACTTATTTGTCATAATTGTGGTACGCCTGGACATTATGCTAGAGATTGCCCGCATCCTGCTATGACTTGCACATATTGTAGAGCAGTAAATCATACCATTGAAGACTGTCCATAGCTTATAGCTAAATGGAAGGCAAAGTAGAACCAGAACCAGAATCAAAATCATAATGTACAAAAGATCTCTACGGAACCAAGACCGAACCAGCCTACTTTCGTTGTAGTAACAAGAGGAGGAGATACGACGAGTGGAGACAAGAATGGTTCTAATAGTTTGAGGGATCCAAGAGTAAGGTGGGTAGCTCAGAAGCTACCTCAGTTCGATGCTCAAAAGGAGAAAGGAATATTCTTGGAAGCTCGTGATGAATTTATGAAGGGTCCATCGATACCATCCCCGCCAATTGTTACCAAATAAGGATCTGTATATGGCATGCCACCTCACTTCAACAAGTCTACACCAAATAAGATCCTAGGAAAGGTAAGTGTTCTTCATTATTTCCTGAAAATTTGCTTAGCCCTGGTTAAAGATGAGAATGCCTTAAGATAATTAAAAAATTTAAGTGGGCAATCTAAGGAGGAAGTGATATCCAAGAGAGTTTTCAATCATGTTTAGAGAAGACTCAATACTGGTTGAGAACTGCGACTTAATGTGCAGGTTGGTGACTATGACATGGATTTTGTTATTTTAGATTTGGGTCAGATGTAAACATCCCGACCAAACAAACATGGGATAATATGGGTAAGTTGAATTTAGTATGGTATCCTATTCAGTTACGATTGGCCAATCAAGAAAAAGTAATACCATTTGGTTGAATGGTTGGGGTCCCCGTCGAAGTGGAGGGACTACAAACATATGGAGATTTTGAAGTAATTGAGATTGTCGATGACACTAATCCATATCTTGCACTTTTGGGCATTGATTGGGAAATTCAGAATCATACTTTTATTAATTTTAAGAAGAGAATAGTAACATTTGAAAATGAGGAGATTAGAGTCGTTGCACCTCTGAATCCACAGGAAGGAAAGAGATATGTAGAACCAATCAAAGGAGATTATGATGCTCAAGATCTAGATAATATCTATAATGTATCCTCTAGGATAGATAGCTATATCAATCCCACAGCAGATGGGACACTCAGTTGGAGGAGTGTTAGTTCTAGTTCATATGATTCTGGTGAAGGTCTTGAAAACTGGAAAAACAGACTACATGAAGTTTCTATGTGAATATGTGCTCGTGTGACTAAGTCAGTGCGTTGGGTTGGACCAGAGGTATGTAGCCTCCCTACTTATGAAGGTTTACCTAATGTAGATTAGTTTATTGATGAATTTGAAGGTAATGTCCCTAAGCTATTATCCCTGGATGTCGCCTTGAAAGAAACAACGTCGCAATGGTGGGATACCCATAAGCACTCTATAATCGGTTGGTCGCAGTGCAGAAGATAGTTAGAAATTCGGCTTGGAGAAGGAATCCCTTATATTGGAGAAAAATATACAGGGATTACTAGCGCTCCTGATCATTTGGATACCTATAATACAGTTTGGTAGAATATACCCAGGCAAGAATGGGTACATATGCTCATTTATACACTTGACACCATCCCAATAAATTGGTATACGTCGTTGGAGCTACGAAAAGGAACTGCAGAATGGGATAATTTGGCTATAAGCTTCAAATAGACATTTAATTATGACGATGAAAGTACTACAATAGATGTGGCCCTATATATTGTCAAGGCTAAAAAATTTGAAGAAATTATGGGGCCAGTGTCTAATATGCCGCAGTTGACTGCGACAATGGAGAAAGTGATGGAGTGTTACAACATCAAGAGAGAGCCAGAGGATGATGATCCAAAAGACATTCATATCCCAGAAAATGAAGGAATCCGTGACCTACAAGGACCAAAAATTTCATCATACAAATTCCTGAATCCATTGAAGATTGAAAAGGTAAATATTGGCTCTACTAAGAACCCAAATTTTGCGAATATAGGTGATTACTGGGATGATGAAATAGTGGGAAAAATTACTGACCTATTGCATAAGTTTCAAGATCTATTTCCTACTAAATTTTAAGAGATGAAAGGGATCGCTGACAAACTGGGAGAAATGAAGATCCCATTGAAACCAGGCGCTAATACAATTAAACAACGACCGTACAGGTTGAATCTACGCTACAAGGAAAAAGTCAGAGCAGAGCTCGACAAAATGCTTGATGTAGTAATCCTTGAGCCTGTCGAAGAATCAGAATCGATCAGTCCTATGTTGGTCTAAGACAAGAAGACTGGACAGATCAGGATTTGTGTCGACTTGTGGAATTTGAATGATGCATCTCTACATGATCCTTTCCCAACTCCATTTACAGACGAAGTACTTGAAAGTGTTGGAGGACAAGAACCATATTCCTTTACGGGTGGATTCTTTGGGTATCATCATATTAAGATTGCTAAGGAAGATATACATAAGACGACATTTGCGGCAGAGTGGGGCTACTTCTAGTACACGGTAATGTCGTTTGGCCTAAAGAATGCTCCCACAATTTTCTCATGTATAGTTATTGTTGCATTTAAGGAATTCATTCATAAGTTGTTAGAAGTATATTTTGATGACTGGATAGTTTATGGGTTACTTACGAATCATATTGAAAACTTGAAGTTGATGCTAGAATGTTGTCGACAGTATTAAATCTGTTTGAATATGAAGAAATGTATATTTTTTTCTCCATTTGGTATTTTATTGGGACATGTAGTTTGTAAGCAAGGTTTGTTAGTGGATCCTGCAAAGATTGTTATTATAGTGGACCTGCCTCTACCTACTATAGTTCGAAAACTATGCACAACTTTGGGTCACACGGGATATTACAGGAAATTATCAAAGGTTATGCTTAGATTACAGCGCCAATGGAAAAAATACTTAAGAAGGATGCAAAGTTTCACTTGAATGAAGATTGTCAGCAAAGTTTTGACTTTTTGAAGGATAAAATGGTCACAACACCTATTTTGGTATTCCCTGATTGGAAAAAAGAAGTTCATGTCCATGTCGATGCCTCATATGTCGCTCTAGGTGCGGTACTTGCTCAACTAGGAGAGGGTTCTATCGACCATCCTACTACATTTTCAATTAGGAAGTTATCTACTACAGGAAAATAAATAAATAAATTATACGACGACAAAAAGGGAAGGACTTGCCATGGTTTATGCATTACAAAAGTTTAGACATAATTTACTTGCTAGGCGGTCATTTTAAAATGTTTATTGACCACTCTGCGCTAAAGTACTTAGTCAACAAGTCAGTGTTGGGGGGAAATATTTGTCAATGGTTGTTGTTATTCCAGGAATATGATTTTGAGAAGTACCAAGTTTGGAAACATGCGGAGAACCAACCAGTTTAGAGGATAACCTCCCAGATGCACAGCTCTTTTCAATAAGAATGGTTGAGGACTACTTTCAAGATATTGTGACATTTTTATTTACAAGAACACCACTGGAAGGATATACGACTGCTCAGAAGAAGCATTTAGTAGTTAAGTCCACCGACTATCAGTTGATTATCGGTTAGTTGTATAAGTTAGGACTGGATGAAGTATTGTGTCGTTGTGTTTTGGAGCACGAGCGAGCAATTATCTTGAATGAGGGTCATGATGGTGTGGCAGGAGGCCATTACGCAGGGAAAGCTACAACGAAAAATATTTTAAGAGCAGTATTATGGTGGCCGACCCTTCACAAATATGCTAAAGAAATTGTCAGA
This sequence comes from Larix kaempferi, assembly GCA_027924585.1. Lineage (NCBI taxonomy): Eukaryota > Viridiplantae > Streptophyta > Pinopsida > Pinales > Pinaceae > Larix > Larix kaempferi. The sequence continues at coordinate 1,216,219 of BSBM01000142.1, forward strand.
ACTGCAATGTATGTCAAAGAATTGGGAAGCCATCACGAAGAGATGAAATGCCTTTGGTACCTTAGGTTACATTGCAGGCATTCGACAAATGGGCTATTTTTTTTGTTAGACCCATCAATCCACCTAGTAGAAGGATGGGTGCAAGGTATATTATCACTGTAACATATTATCTTACACGGTGGGACAAATTTTCTCCAGTACGATATAGGACTGCTGCGACTACTGAGAGGTTTCTATTTGAGAATGTTATTACCAGGTTTGGTTGTCCTCGAGTTTTATTAAGTGATCAGGATGCATATTTTGTTAACAAAACTACAGATGCCCTTACTAAAGAGTTTCGTGTCCATCATCAGAAGAGTACTCCATATCATCCACAAGAAAATGGAATGGTTGAAGCATTCAATAGAATCCTGGAACATGCACTAACTAAAGTCTGTAATGTGAACCACAACAACTGGGACTTAAAAATAACCGCAGTTTTATGGGCCTATAGAACGATGTGTAAAAGGTTGATAGGCCAGACGCCCTTCAAGTTTGTATATGGGAAGTAGGTTGTAATGCACATGGAGTATATTATACCAAGTTTAAGAATTGATGCGTTTACAGGTATGTCTGATACAGGTGCTATAGAAGAAAGAATAGCGTAGCTACTCCAGTTTGAGGAGGACCGTTTTGTCACAAGTTTCCATCAGCAGGTACAGAAAGATCGAGAAAAAGCGTGGCATGATCGTCACATTACTAAGAAGTATTTCCAACCAAGAGACTTAGTTCTTCTCTATGACACAAATTTTCCAAACATACTAGTAAGTTAAGGATGTATTGGCTAGGGCCATATGTTATTAATTTTGTTACATAGGGAGGCGAAGTACAGTTACAAAAACTTGATGGTCAAGTCCTCCAAGTTTTGGTGAATGGGAGCCAGCTCAAGCCCTACAGGGACAACCATGGTGTGTCGAAGTGAAGATGAATGCTTGCATGTTTGTACATAGGAAAATGTATATATATATATATTGTCGTTTAGAAACCCCAATTTTTATTTATGTCGTAATTGTTTGTGTCGTAGATAGTTGTGTCGATGTACAGTTCTGTCGGAGCTTTGTGGAAACCCTAAGTTAATGTTATGTCGAAGATGCTATGTCGAGGGATCCCTATTGAAGTCCCATAGTATCATTCAGAAACCCCAACTCCCCAGTGTGTCGGAGTCTTTTATTATGTCGAAGTTGGTCATCTGTCGAAGTTTAGTTAGTCGAAGTGCCATTCCCGTCACTCGGAAACCCAAACTTTCTATGTGTGTCGAAGTTACATTTATGCGGGAAGTTGGTCGTTCGTCCAAGTTCAATCTGTCAAATTTCAGGAGTGACCTTCCTATCGAAGTTGCATTTATTGTTTCTTTTATGACGTGTTTTATGGCAGCGATATTGGGCTTTTTGAATTAAATGTTGAATTGACGGAAGTGTGTGAAGAGATCTGCCACTGCCACCATCATCATTGGAGGATCGAGTACATTTATTTCATCTCAAAAATGACAGGCAGATCGCACGTAGGGGATAAACTTAAAAAGCATGCTTCTCCCTCGCTCATTCTTCATTATGACTTGAGCCATTGCAGTAGAGCAAAGAAAACAGATCCGAGTTGTATGTGTTGTGTGATCGAGAGTTTGTAAGCTATCAACATGCAGGTTGATTTTTTAGCCGGTAGTATGGCTCGGGGATATGTCAAAGAGGTACTAATACCCAGCTTTGTTTCTGCGGGTCTGGAGTTTCCTGAAGTAATTTCCTCACATATTCCTATTAACGTCCCTAGGAAGATAAGAAACATGAATAGGCCGAACTCGAAGCCAAGGACAAAGGCATGCCACGATGTCGGTGCATTTGTGTCGGGCTTTGCAACCTTCTTCCCGGAGTATGTCTCACCACAAAATTTGCGTTCCAAGCCGGTAAAATTGCCAAGGAATGCGAGGTACCAGTTAGAAACTGTGTCGGTGCTGAAGGGGGTCATGGTACAAGGAGATATTTTGAAGCACATCACGAAGTTATCATATGCATACCATGACGAGAGCAAGTTCACTGAGTTCAATTACACCCATTACATATGGCCTATTGTCTTAGTAGAAGGCCATCCAATCGAATTGGAACCACAACAATGGGCTCTTAGCGTGGCCAAAGCTGGTCTTTTGCCACTAGTACACCTTCCAAACTTTGGTCACACTGTGGAGGAAAATGCATGTGTTAAACAACTGTTATTATGTTTGCATGGGGGATGCTTGTGGTTGGAGACCAAGGTGTCCATTGATACAGACCTTATCGCTAGAATCACGGGTTTACATAAGGATGGGGTGGACCCGTCGCAGTTCTTCATTGGGAAAGAACGAGATTGTGACCTTGTGACTAGGATGAAGGAGAAATATAATATGTTGAAGAGAAACAGGGGCTTCGACGTAGCCTCTATCAGGGACCAGGGTGTTCGGTTTGCTGCAAAGCTGCTAGAAACCAAGTTGCTTCGTAAGAATAGACCAAACCAAGTCACTGCTTCTGTCATTATTGCGATAGAATAGTACACTCAAGGAGTTCAAATGAATTGGGATACTTTTCTGTTAAATGAGTTTCTTGTAGACTGTGCCGATGCATAGGATAGAAGCACAGCATTTACATACTCCTTATTTCTTTTTTTGATATCGTTTGTTGGATGGGTGGATCCAGCTAATTATCAAGGTAGGCAATGAATTGGACCATGTCAAGGGTTGTGCTACATGAATTTATCTTATTCAGACATAAGGATCTAGCAACAGGAAAGCAACATGTCGTTGTATATGCAGTTGGAAGCATTGAGGTACTATGTGGTTCAAATACCACGTATTTGACGAAGCTATGGTGGCTAAGTATCTCATTGTGGTGAATTTCAAAGCTGGGCCCCACCACATGTGTGTGCAAGCAAGAAGGGACCCACACCAACAATGGTTAGTGACAGGGTTCAAACTATGAAATGAAGAAGTTGAGATGATGATTCATGACTAGTCGCCAGAGTGGAAAGTACCAATTGAGCCTGAGAATATATCACCAGATCCGTCGCAACAAGACCAGCAAAAGGACGGTACATCAGGCCAGCAAAAATCAAGTCAGAATACCCAATAGACTGAAGGTGGAGATGATGATCAAGAAGACCAGGAATCGAGTCAGACCCGTACTAATCCAAACTTGGGGGATAAGTGAAAAGGTGAAACATCAAAGCAAGGTGCAAGGAAAAAGAAGAAAGCACAGTGACATGAAAATGTCCAAGCCTTGACGGATGACGATATTAACATCATGTTCGATAGGATGACATAAGTTGCTGAGGAAAACCAAAGGAAGGCAGAGGATAAAACGATATAGTTGTTCAGTGGCATCACCAACGTCCTGGATATCCTATGTCAAGAAGTAAAGAAAATCCACATTTTGGCTTCGTCGCAAGTCACCCTACCACGGGTCGAAGCTGTGCAGGAAGAAGAGGGACGGGACCAAGTAGCACCACTTCCCCTGGTGGAAGGGGTGGTTAAAATTCTGTCACGCGCAATAAGTTTTGATGAACCAGGTGTTAGTGTACAAGTTCTAAAGTCCGGGTATGCAGACATTAAATTACCTGCATTACCTCTTTATATGTTGCACCTGTTACAGGAAAGCATTGCGAAAGAAATCAAGTCAAGAGAAAGTTCTACGTTGGAACTAATGAAGGGATACAAAAATCAGGAAGCTATATTGAAAGAGTTGAATGTTGAACTTCAGTAGGACAAGGACCTGCTGCAACAGGAAAAGGAAAAAGTATAGCAAGCGGTCGAAGTTGCATGCCAATCAGTGTCTGAGGCTAAAATCATTGAAGAAATGACGATGGAAGAAAAGGTGCAGCGCTTAGAAACGGTCATTTCAGGATACCGGGTGAAGGTGCAAGAGTTAGAGGAAAATTTGGCCCCAAGAACCCCACCTAAAGTGACTGAGCAGCGAAAAAGTAGAAGTTCAAGAGGTTGTTCAGAGCCTTCAAACAGTGGAAGCTCAATCCATGAAGGTGTATGAAGAAGTGTCGGAGTCCTAGGATGTGATATTCGAAGATGTTGCGTTGCAATAGGTTCAAACGTGACTTGGGGCTGCTGAAGGAAAGATGAACACTCTATGGGAGCAGTTGAAGACTCTACCTCCAGTCTAGTGTATGGGTAGAGCCACAAAAAGTAAATATTTGCAGCAGGAGATCAATCAGCTGAGAATGCAGCATAGGAAATGAACAGAAAGAGTCCAGATGCTCCAATCTTAGGCCCATCATGTCTCAGAGGAAATTGGAAGGAGGAATACTTCCATTCAGTCGGTAGTCACTCAGGTTGTCGAGGCGAACCGGTCACATATTACTATAGAGGTAGTAGAAGCTTCTGGCTAGAATAAAGTTGAAGTCCAGCTGCTAGTCGAAGTGACTAGGAACATTTGTAAAGAGTTTATGTCGAAGATATAGGAACCTGACTCATAGCCATGAAGTGGCTCGAGACAAGCAAAATGTGAGTGTTGGGGGCCTGTTGGGCCTAGATTTTTTGGAAGCACCAAGTTTTGATGAGCCATTTTTTATGTGGACAAAGACAAAGTGGAAGTGGTTCGACGAAGTGGTCAACTCCGACGAAGTGGCTAAGAAAATGATAAAAATGGTCATATTGATCGAGTCAATAGTCAAGGTTGAGTCAGTTAGTTAGGATTGGTCCACATTATATTAATGCATCGGTTAGGAAGTTAGTGAGTTAGTGTGATCCGGGCAAGCTAAGTGCACCCTATAAATATGTAATATGAGAGAATTTTTGGGTGGGTTATGGTTATGCTCTCATGGTCATTATAATTCAATTTATTTGCTATGTAATGAAGATATATGTTATGTCTATCGAATATATTTTGAGGAAGTCGAGTCGTTGATCTGCCGGTTGTGTGTGCAGATCCATTGTAATTCATGAAGAAATATGTAAGTCTTACTTGAAGTGCTTATTTGGTTGCGACTCATAATAAAAGACAAGTGCTTCCGTGGTTTTTCCGAGATGGGTTTCCATGTTAAACATGGTGTTTCTTCATGTTGTGTTGTGATTTGATTTGATATGTTTTTCCTTCCTATGTTGAATATCTAAGTGAATGCATGATCAGTAGAGTGTATGAATGCAAATATAATCTAAGTATGTTAATCTGGTGATGTTAAGGATTCTGTTGAAGTAATATTTGTGTCGAATCTCTAATTCTGTCGAAGTTATGAATTAGAATACGTTGATAAATGTATTGTGCGCTGAGTATTCCCCTTATATACTGCATTAAATATGGTTCCTACAGTCCCCATAAATACTTCGGGTGAGAGTTAATCCGCTTTTCAGGTGTTTTCGAAAGGGATTTTGTCCCTTTCTGGCCGGTGTCTGTGGATAGGGTGTTTGTTGGTGAAATGTTAAGTGTTGAACCTTGGTTGAAGTAAAAGTGCACCAACAGGTCTCAAAGCCCTAAACATGGTTTGGTGAGGAAACTTGGGCATTATGCTATAAATAAATATTATAAGCATATAGAGACAAGGATGATGCCTCAAACAAACACACATGATCTCCAAAAATTTGTAATTAGAGTGGAGATGTGGGCACCATTAGGATTTTTTTGGTGAAACGTAAGAGTTATGGGGCTCAAGACATGGTTAAGGGAGGAAACCTAGGCCTTAATGTTAAATTTTGAGCATTAATTCACAATACTCTAGGATATTTACTGAGAGAACAACATGTACAGTATATCAATGCATAACAATCATAACAAGCATGTCAATCATCACAAGAATCAAAAGCATGAGAGATAAGAGACACAGAGTTTCCGTGGGGAAAAATGTAAGGTGAAAAACCCCACAACTTCCTCAGAGATAGAGAGAGAAATGGCTCAACCAAAGTACAACCAAAATACACTGAGATAGTCTCCTAGTAGCAAATGATCCTCCTCCTCACTAGTGCGCCACTTTCTGAGTGAGAGAAGTATGAGTTTCCAAGTGATCAAATAGAGATCTCCCGATCTCTATTTATACTTAACCTGTTTTCCTAGTGACACTATGGGGCCGACTTGTATACCTAGGTACATCCACAATATAATATATATTTTAGGGCTGAACGCACACATGGTGGTCTAATAACCCATCGGCAAGTACACACACTTGCGACACTTGTCAATACACATGACGACACTTCCTTATAGAGGAATAACACATCTCTTATAAGGGTACAATAAATATATATGAAATACATTCTGAAGTTACATATACATCAACACTCCCTCTTAACTAGGAAGGTATTTCTCAACACAGATCTGCTAGTACAAGTCTTCTTCTCGTGATCATCGTCATTGTTGCTGTTATCTCAACCAATCTCTGAATCTACTCGTCATAGGAAGTTTTACAGAGCCAGTCCTTTTTCATACTGGATGTAGGCCCACCACCTGCAGGTCTTCATCATTGTCCATACTGTGGAGTCCTCAGGACTTATTACGTGCGTCACAAAACCTGGTGGTAGCATCCCAGGCTGTTATGAGCACACAGCTCTACCCGTCGGTTCTCCCAGGAGCACATTACATGTTATCTCACCACAAAACCTTTCCGAAGCATCCCAGGCTATTACAAGCACACAACTCTACCTTTTGGATCTCCCAAGAGCACATTACATGTGGTCCACCACAAAACCTGGCTGAAGCATCTGAGGCCTTTTTCATCCTGTCCAGATCTCCCAGGAGCAAATTACATGTGGTCATGGCAAAACCTGGCTGAAGCATCTAAGGCCTTTTTCATCTTGTCCAGATCTCCCAAGAGCAAATTACATGCCATAGGACAAAACCTCGCAAGAGCATCTCAGTATGTTACGGGTACACAACTCCGACCTGAAGATCTCCCAGGGCACAAATTACATGTCCTCTCAAAGCAATGTCTCGAAAGAGCATCCCAGGCTGTTACGGGTACACAACTTCGACCTATAGGATCTCCCAGACATGCTCATCTGCACAACCTGATCCACGGCCACAAAGTATAATCCTGATACTCACCATACATCATCCTGATGTACACATGATCATCCTGATCATTATCACTGCATCGTCCTGATGCATATCGTCTAGAGAAGCTCATCATCCAAGATCATCTTGATCATACAATGCATCCACCTGATGCATACCAAGTATCTACCTGATACATATCACCATACACAATGTATCCACCTGATACATAGATACATGATCCACACAATGTATCCATCAATATACATGATCTACCTAATCATACCTGATATATATCAACATACATGATCTACTTGATCATACCTGATATATATCAACATACATGATCTACCTGCTCATACAATGTATCCACCTGATACAAATACAGATACATGGTCCAAGCATCCAACATGATGCATATACAAAATACATATAAATGATCCAACTAATCATATCCTGCATCCAACATGATGCATACATACACAAATGATCCAACTGATCATACAGAGCAGAAACTAGAACATCATCCTGATGCTCATCATCCAGCGCTTACATCCATAACCATGTAAAGGATCCTCCTTCCAACATGCTTGGAATGGCTTTAGCAAATGTCTCCATCGCTTCTTCCTCAAAGTGTCATTGATCCGAAGAACACCAAGCCTCTCTCTGAAGTACTCGAACTTCACTCTGGCTAGTGGCTTCGTCAACACATCTGCAATCTGCTCATCTGTCGCAACATACAGGAGCTTCACTGCTCCTCTCTGCACCATATCCCTGATATAGTGATATTTGATCTCTATTTGTTTCAACCTGTTGTGAAACACTGGGTTCTCAGACAGCTTCACACAACTCTGGTTATCACAGAAGATACCAGTAGCATCCAATGGGAGATCAAATAACTCAGACAGTAGCTTCCGAAGCCATAATGCCTCACAACTAGCTGAACAGGCTGCAACATACTCTGCCTCAGCTGTACTCAGTGCTACGCAGGACTACTTCCTGCTAAACCAAGAGATCACACCTGATCCCATATTGAAGCAGCACCCAGAAGTGCTCTTCCTATCTGCAGCACTTCCTACCCAATCTGAATCAACATAACCCTACAGGTTAAACTTTTGATTCGCATCATACTTGAGCCCATAATCAACTGTACCCGTTGAGTTTTCATCAAATGTTACATCCTTGCTGACATCAATCTTCTTGAACCCTGGAAAGTATATTCTGTAAGCCTTTGAGCTTTCACTGTAACGCACAAAGATACCCTTCTTTCCTGAGGGATCTAGCTTGGTCCTCTTTTCCTTTGGGACATGAGTGTATACTGGACAACCAAATATTTTGAGATGGCTGACTTCAGGTTTCTTACCAGAGAAGACCTCTTCTGGTGTCTTGTTGTCCAATATCTTGTGGGGTGTTCTGTTCTGCACATATACAGCTGTTCTAGCTGCTTTTGCCCATAGATGCATAAGTAGAACCTGGTCATGCACCATTGCTCTTGCTGCTTCCATGATTGTTCTGTTCTTCCTTTCTGCAACTCCATTCTGTTGTGGATTGTAAGGAGCAGTCAACTCCCTCTTAATCCCTGAATCACTGCAAAGCTTCTTGAAGTCACCTGAGGCAAATTCTCCACCATTGTCAAATCTGAATGTTTTGATCTTCTTGTCAGTTTGATTCTCCATCAAGGTTTTGAATTCCTTGAACTTATCAAACACCTCATCTTTGTTCTTCAAGAAGTAGACCCAAGTCTTCCTGGAGAAGTCATCTATGAAAGAGACATAGTAAACATACCCACTTAGAGAACTAGATGACATAGGACCACATACATCTGAGTGGATGATTTCCAAGATATCTTTTGCCTTGCTTTCACTGCTTGGAAATGCCTTCTTAATGTTCTTTCCTTTTGCACATCCTTTGCAAACACTTGCATGCTTGGTCTTGATTTCAGGAAGACCTTCTAAAGCCATACTTGCAATTGGTAATGCCCTGTAGTGCATATGTGTAAGTCTTCTATGCCAAAGTTCACTTGGCTCCATGGAGTCATGTACCATGGCATGTTCAGGTTGTCCCTTCAATTTATACAATCCTCCCTCTTGCTCTCCAATCACTACTGCATCATCAATAGTTTTACCTTTTGGCCACATTAGGACTTGGCCATCCACAAATGCAACCCTCATACCTTTTGCATCCAATGCGGATATGGAGAGTAGATTCTTCTTGAGCCTAGGTACATAAAAAACATCTTTCATCTTCAAAGACTTCCCAGAGTCTAGATTGTAGGAGGCCTCACCACTTCCTTTGATAGGGTATTGGTAGTCATCCCCAAGTTTCACCTTATGGGGTGACTCATGTTCAGATAGATTAGCAAATGATTCTTTAAACCCAGTCATGTTTTTTGAAGCCCCACTGTCAATTAATCATTACAACCATGGGACATAGTACCTGTGAGAGCAGAGATTAGAACGTACTCTTCTTCGCTTGATGAGCTATCATCATCACTTTCTGCTCTAGCCTTCTTCTTGGGAGGTTCATCATCCTCGACAGCATGAGCATGATACCTTCTTTTGCTGCCCTTCTTCTTCTTATTGAAGTTGTTGTTGTCCTTCTTGTTCTTGGGACAATTTATGGCAATATGTCCTTTTTCATTACAGGTGAAGCATATTCTTCTTTCTTTATGGTGATGTGAAGATTTCTTGGAGTGAGATGGCTCTCTCTTGGACTTCCCTTTCTTAGTGTGAGCTATGAGAGCTTGATCTTCATTCCCCATCTTTTCTTCTCGTGCCACAAGCCTTGCTTCTTTTTGTGAGCATTCCTCCCGTAGTCTGCTGAAGGATACCAACTTCTTTCTTGCACAGATTCCTTGAATAAAGGAGTCCCATGACCTAGGTAGGCCATTCAGAGTGGTCATGACAACTTCACCGTTCTCCACCATTTCATCCACTGCTTCTAGTTGTTCCTTGATCTAGGAGACCCTAGAAAAATAAGATTGAATGGATTCTCCATTATGAAGTTTTACCCCTTTCAATTGGTTCCGCAGAGTCATCTTCCGATTTATGTTCTTCCCTTCAAATAGCTTGGATAGTGAATCAAACATCTCTTTGGGTGTCTTCAGATATGACACATGGGGGATGAGATGGTCTTTGATAGAATCAACAATGATTATCTTTTCCTTGACCAATTTCTTCTTATGCAATATCTTAGCTTCTTCATCCTTTGGGATAGGGATGTCTTCTTTTACATATGAGTCCAACTCATTCTCTTCCAGGATTAACCCAATCCTATACTTCCAGGCTCAGAATTTATCAGCCCATTCAAGCTTATCCTCAAGCTTGGTGTGGTGAGACATCTTAAAGATTACTTCAAATGGAAATAGAAAATATTTAGGTCTTACCACTTGAATTGCTGAAAACTGGATCTGGTCCCGGATTAGGGTTTGTCAAAAAAACCCTAAAAATTCAAAATGTGAATTTAAACTTTCTGAAGGGATAGAAAGATGCGCCTTGATGAGCTGATCAACCTGGTGTATTCAGAAATTGAGATCTGCAAAGCTACACCCTTCAAAATTGCCTTTTTGTCTTCCCGGGTTCACTAGGGAGAGCCCTGAATTAGGGTTTGAGTTTCCCGAAGATCTACTCAGCCAAAAATCTCGATCCAAAGCTCTGAACTTCGATTTTGCAAGGAGCTTCCAGCTATGTCTTCAGATTTTAGAAATTCCTATTTTTGTGGAAATCCTAATTTTTAGGGCCAAATCTGAAAATGCTCAGAATTGAATTCTGATTGGACAAATAGATTCTCCTTGATGAGTAGAGTCAATCTACTATACTGGTTTTCCAAAATCTGTGGAGAGAAACCCAATAAACAAGAAACCCAAGTTTCCGTCACTGCACAATGTCTTCTTCTCAGGTTAGCTCTGATACCATGTTAAATTTTGAGCATTAATTCACAATACTCTAGGATCTTTACTAAGATAACAACATGTACAGTATATCAATGCATAACAATCATAACAAGCATGTCAATCATCACAAGAATCAAAAGCATGAGAGACAACAGACATAGAGTTTTCGTGGGGAAAACCCTAAGGTGAAAAACCCCACAACTCCCTCAGAGATAGAGAGAGAAATGGCTCAACCAAAATACACTGAGATAGTCTCCTAGTAGCAGATGATCCTCCTCCTCACTAGTGCGCCACTTTCTGAGAGAGGGAAGTATGAGTTTCCAAGTGATCAAATAGAGATCTCCCAATCTCTATTTATACTTAACTTGTTTGCCCAGTGACACTATGGGGCCGACTTGTCTAGCTAGGTACATCCACAGTATAATATATATTTCAGGGCCGACCCCACACATGGTGGTCTAATAACCCATCGGCAAGTACACACACTTGCGACACTTGTCAACACACATGATGACACTTCCTTATAGAGGAATAACACATCTCTTATAAGGGTACAATAAATATATATGAAATACATTCTGAAGTTACATATACATCAACACTTAAGGCCTAAATAAATATTTTAGGAATCCATTACCAAGAATAAAATATTGAACCAACACATGATGTGACCTCCCAAGGCGATCCCTCATTTGTTATTAGGGATAAGGGAACCATTAGTGTTTTTTAGAACTAGGTATGAGTCTAGTTGTAACATACTTAATCAAAAAATTTCACGGGTATCTTCGAGGGGAAAACCTCTTATGAGGAAATATCCAATTACAAAAACAACATTTCACAAAACATGTCATATCCTTATATCTCTATAAATAGCTTCTTGATAGTGAAAATCCTAATTATTTATGGTCATGTCATTAATGGGTACCAACTACCTAGTGGGCATTGTTTAATCAAGAACCATTTTTATATTAAATACTATCTAATGGTCCTTATTCAAGTAATATGGCTTCATACATTGATTTAGTAACTAATAAGTACCCAAATATTCGGGCATGTAACTCCCCATTCAACTAGATACCCGTATAGGTAGGCATGTCTTAAACCCTCCCGATTCAATTTTTTTTAAGTGAAAAGCACTTTCCAAGAGTATTGATATATGATTGAGGTTAGGGTAGCACCCTAACATTACCTCCCCCTTCAAAAGAAAAATTATCCTCAAGGATGGAGGTGTGGAAACTTCTCTAAAATCTCTCTTGCTTCCCAAGTGGCATAATTAGGTTGCATTTCCTTCCATTGGATCAAAACTTATCAAACAATGCACCAGCATAGTCATTGTTATTGAGTGGCCAATATTGCCTATAGTTGGAGTGAAATTGACCCTTATTCATCAAGTTTTGGAAGTATATGTTGGACAGAATGGCACACTGAGAGGGGGGGGGGGGTGAATCAGTGTGCTAGCACTTCTAGCAATTTTCACTTCTAAAAACTTAAGCAGAGGTTATCATACACATTAAGCTACATAAACATTCATTACTTAACATGTCATCAACATAAATAATAATAGACACATCACAAGGCGAATGTAGTGAACTTTATTTATAATTTCATATGATTTACAATGAAAGCTTCAATCTTCCAATTACATCAGCACCAACTAACCAAAGAGCACCGACTCCTATTCCAAGGCCCAACCTGGATTTCTTACCACCAACTAAGAAGATGTGAGGTATCCAAACCTCAAATGCAATACTAAGCTTGCCTTCAAATACTGATCACTGTCATCAACTCAATCCATCAAATTGTCACCTGTCATCACCCTACTGAAATTGTTGTTACTCTCAAGTACTTCACTGTCAATTCAATCTAATCTTTGTCAAGTTCATCACTGCCATTGTCAAGGCATATCACTATTATCATTATCACTGTACATCATCCCACATCACTATGCACATATGTTAATGTACATTACTATGCATCACTATCATCATTGTACATTATGATCATATTATACATCACTATGTAAATCACTGACTGAGCATACAAATTGTCATGCATACTAGAATTTCAATCTTTTGACTGTTTCAACAATTCAAACCGTGTATCACTGAGCTGACGGTGTAAAAAATCGGACTGTGTTCTTGTTTAGCAGCTTGGTCTCCTATCTGAAATTACAACATAAAACTTGCTTGCTCCTATCTGCACATTGCTTCCTTGAAATACTGTCTCTATCACCCAAAAATTAGAAAGATATAACTTGCTTCTGGGGCTGCCTCAATATCTTCATATATTCACTGGCTGTAAATTTCGACCTGCTATTACTGAGTTGACTGTGGCTGCCTCAGAACTGTGTACCTGAAATTTTGAGCTTAACTCACCCAAAAACCAGAGAGGGAGTAAATTTAAACTTCAATCTTCTGATGCACAAATTCCACAGAGATCAGGCTCGAAATTCAGACTTATGTGGTGGCCTCAAAGCAATCCGAAATCAGAGCTATATATTCCATTTTAAATGAAGTTTTAAGATGTATTTATACAGGTTCAAAAAAATTAATTTCAAACTGAGCTGACTTGTCATTAAACAATTAAGATTTTAATTTATATCTTTTTCCTTTAGATGGCCGACTTCATGTATGTGGTTGTATTCCATTAAATTTTAATTTGAGTTTTCTTTCAATATTTTTCCCATCACTGCTTGCAAACTTATCCAAAAATTTTGTCACCATCATAGTTAAGAGATTCATCATTTAGTTAGTTCAAGGTATAATGTGCTTGCCATGTCATTATTCAATTGATTCAAGAGCTCCATGTCATCATTGTGCATCCATGGCAAAGTAAGGGCTCTTTCATGTCGTCAACCAACAATGCATCAAGTTCTTCAAACATATGGGATTCTTTATCATTTGCGTGGGAGTCTCAAACCATCCACATGAGCATAGGCTATCAAACTACCTCCATTTAGCTTATGGGAAAAATATCAACAAGCAACCAGGTGTGTGGGCTTCATGACCTCATTAAGCCACAAATTACCACGGAATGGGTCATTTGGACCACCTAGTGTTCCAATGCCCAAACCACCCATGTCATGCTTGCCATGTCATCAACCTTGTTACTCCTTTGTCATTAATGGCTTGATCAATGACAACCATGCTCAACAAACTCCCCCTTTGTCATTGATGGAAACATTCCTTCAAATTTCTCCCCTTTTGACATTAATGACAAAGGGTCAAACACTTAGCCATCAAAAAATTCACAAAGCCCCCAAAAAATTGTATTTTGGAATACTTTCTGAGATCGTGCTGAATTGTTTGCTCCCACTTTCACGTAGACTTCTTAGAGTTTTTCTTACTGAGATGACCACCTTGAATTCATCAATCAGACTTGAATTAACTTTTGAAAGTTTGTCTTCACTTTGGATTTCTTTAACAATATATAAGCCATTTAATAAATGGACAAAATTTAGATTAGCATAAACTTCTTTACTGGATAATAGCAGTCTAAGATAAATAAGTAACTTCTGGTGCTTTTGAGGAGTCCTGATTTCTCAAAAATCTTTAGATGCGTTCACATCTACCATCATGAGTCCTCAATTTCAAATTCCACGTGCACTTTTTCCAACAAGACTCATAGGCTACTCAAATTCTGAGCTTGATTAGGACTTATATTTAATAGGCTTGAGTCTGCCTTTGGAAACCCAAGATTTGAGAGGATTTTGATGTTATATCTGCACCTTTTCTTCTCACAAAACTCACTACAATTTGTTCCACAAATTAACAAAGGTAATGATGACATATCATCATCTCTCATCATGAAAGTATTGCTAGCTTCTCCCCCTATCAAGTATGATGTTGTAGTTATTTTAAACATTACAAGCTCCCCCTTTGACTGAGCTTGGCTTTGATTTTGGTCTCTTGACCTTAAGATGAATGCTTATGACTGAGCATTCACTCCTATAAAGAATGCACTTCGCATATCTACCAAAGTGCTCGACTAGATCCATAGGTCTTGATTATTCATAAGAATGTACACTAACAAGAAGCTTTTCAAGATTTGTTGTAGATGCATTCTTCTCAGCATTGTTCAATTTAACCTTTGATGTATCATCTTTGTCTGATGTCCAATTTTTATTACCATATGTTATAGAGGTTTCTTAATATTGCTTTCAAATTTTCCTTGGTACTGCTATGTCATAAAAGCCCTCATGTTGCACCATACATTTCCAAACTCTTCACTTCCTTTTATATATAAGGAGATTCACTTTCTCTTACTTAAATAGGGTCTTCAACAAGTTGTTGTAGGATATTAGTGAACTGAGTGCTCAACCTTGTATTGTTGGTGTCTTTTTTGAGAACGGGCTTATCAAATTTGCATACATCTGGGCTTTGATCTTTGTTGCTCCTAAGAATTTCCACTATAATCATCTGATTTCAAGATAATTGAATAGAATTTTCTGTTTGGTAAATGTTGACTATTCCAATGTCTAATTCTTAGTCGGTGTTTCTAGTCCAAAGCAAGCTTCTTCATTTTTCTTGACCAAGATCATGTAGACTTCTTCATTTACTGAGCTATCTGCTCTTCACATGTGAACCACTAAATCCTTTCCAACTTTGACTAGTGTATTAATAGCCAAATGGACAGTTGAATCAAGACTTTATATATTCAATTGTAGCTTCTCAAAACTTAACGTAATCTATGTGGTTGTAAACAATGCTAGTAATGTGCTTAATAAAAGTGCTTGATAGACCTTTGGGTGCTTTCACTTATGTTCCTTTATGTACTTCACAAAATATTCAGATCTGCCTGACTTATTGGTGTCTTCAAGTTTGTACTAATGTCTTGATCACAAGTCACTTGAATGAACTGGGCTGCCTTGGATTCTTCAACACGTGCAATGAACTGTGCAAACTTCAACTGTGTCACTTGGTTTTGTTTCCCTTGTTCTTTGTTTTCTCTTGTATCTTTTCCTAGTATAAGTCTTACCATCAGATACCAACAACAAGTGTTTCCTGAATATATTCTTTGTCAATCATATCCAAAGCTAGAGAGAGTCATTGGTACACTCAACAATCAGTAAATTCATAAAAGGTAAGCATGTATCAAAGACAATTTTCCAAACATCACCATGTTGCTTCACTTCATTTTATTTTCTTTGTCTAACCATACTCCCCCTATCAACATGCCAATTCTAACCATGATCCTTGGACCTGTTCCACTGCTTGGAGTAACCATCAATTTCCCTTGATTCCATCCTCCAAACTTCATGCACTCAAGATGTGCTAAGGTCTTTAAAAGACTTCAAACTTGGCTTTCCACATGGCAGCCATATTCTTTACACTAATCAACTTCTCCTAGGTGCAATTGTTCAATCTTCTTCACCCATACCTGTTTCTTGGCACTTGTCTCAGCATTTGCTCCTTCATCATTATTTTTCTTCCTTGGTGCATTGGCTCTTCTAGCTTATGTGTGTGAAGGACTCATTATGGGTTGTCTTCTTGAACTTGCACAGTCTTGGGATTTATGACCAAAGCCACTACAGGTGTAGCATCTCATCATATAACAGTATGTAGCAATATGGCCAATATGGTTACATGTCTAACATCTAATTGTATTGTTGGGAGGGCCAACACTTCTTGCATGAGATATGTAAGCCAATGCCTTATGAAAAAAATCATTACATGAGTAGCAATAACCATTGAAACCATTTTCATACTTGGATGCCTGATTCCAACTTGAGGATGTCTCTTTTCTAAACTTGCTCTGAGGAGTATGACTAACTCCTTGATGTCCTCCAAATTTTCTGATGTATTTTGCAGGTATATGAGAGACATCTTGGATTTCACTTCTGGGGGATGATGAGATTGCTTCATTCTTCTTAGGATTCTTTGATCTATCTTCATAGTTTTCTGCTGGCTAGGCTTGTGTTGAAGTCCTGCTCTGATACCAATTTTTGGACACAATGGTACACTGAGAGGGGGGGTGAATTAGTGTGCTAGCACTTCTAGCAATTTTCACTTCTAAAAAATTAAGCAGAGGTTATCATACACATTAAGCTACATAAACATTCATTAATTAACATGTCATAAACATAAATCATAATAGACACATCACAAGGAAAATGTAGTGAACTTTATTTATACTTTCATATGATCTACAATGAAAACTTCAATCTTCCGATTACATCACCTCCAACTGACCAAAGAGCACCAACTCCTATTCCAAGGCCCAACCTGGTTTTCTTAGCACCAACTAAGAATATGTGAGGTATCCAAACCTCAAATGAAATACTAAGCTTGCTTTCAAATACTGTCATCAAATTGTCACCTGTCATCACCCTGTTGAAACTGTTGTTACTCTCAAGTACTTCACTGTCAAGTCAATCTAATCTTTGTCAAGTTCATCACTGTCACTATTAAGGCATATAATTGTTATCATTATCACTATACATGTATATATCACTGTACATCATCCCACATCATTGTGCACATATGTTACTGTACATCACTATCATCATTGTACAATATGTCATCGTATTGTACATCACTATGTAAATCACTGACTAAGCATACAAACTGTCATGTATACCATAATTTCAATATTTTGACTGTTTCAACAATTCAGACTGTGTATCACTGAGTTGATTGTGTAAAAGTTCGGACTGTGTTCTTGTTTAGCAGCTCGGTCTCCTATCTAAAATTACAACATAAAGCTTGATTTCTCTATCTTCCCATTGCTTCCTTGAAATACTATCTCTATCACCCGAAAATCAAAAAGATATAACTTGCTTCTGGGGATGCCTCAGCATCTTCATACATTCACTGACTATAAATTTCGACTTGTTATTACTGAGTTGATTGTAAATTTCGACCTGCTATTACTAAGTTGACTATGGCTGCCTCAGAACTGTGTACCCAAAATTCTGAGCTTAACTCACCCGAAAATCAAAGAGGGAGTAAATTTTAACTTCAATCTTTTGTTGCATGATTTCCACTGAGATCAGGCCCGAAATTCAGACTTTTGTGGTGGCCTCAGAGTAATCTGAAATTAGAGCTATATCTTCCAGTTTAAATGAAGTTTTAAGATGTATTTATCAAGTTCAAAAATAAGAATTTGAAACTGAGCCGACTTGTCATTAAACAATTAAGATTTTAATTTATGTGTTTTTCCTTTAGCTGGTCGACTTCATGTATATGATTGTATTCCATTAAATTTTAATTTGAGTTTTCTTTCAATATTTTTCCCATCACTGCTTGCAAGCTTATCAAAAAGTTTGGTCACCATCATAGTTAAGAGCTTCATCATTTAGTTAGTTCAAGGTATAATGTGTATGTCATGTCATCATTCAATTGATTCAAGAGCTCCATGTCATCATTGTGCATCCATGGCAAAGTAAGGGCTCTTTCATGTCTTCAACCAACAATGCATCAAGTTCTTCAAACGTGTGGGATTCTTTATCATTTGTGTGGGCTTCTCAAACCATCCACATGAGCATAGGCTATCAAAGTACCTCCATTTAGCTTGTGGGAAAAATATCAACAAACAACCAGCTGTGTGGGCTTCATGACCTCATTAAGCCACAAATGACCACATAATGGGTCATTTGGACCACCTAGTGTCCCAATTCCCAAACCACCCATGTCATGCTTTCCATGTCATCAACCTTCTTACTCCTTTGTCATTAATGGCTTGTCATCAATGACAACCATACTCGACAATATATACTTGTTAGGATATTTAGACACTTAGGAGTTAGTTAAGATCAACTTGTGTAATATATCCCTTAGGGAAAATGTGTTTCTTTAGTATGCATTAGTATGCATTTGTAAATACTTAATCCGACGGTCACAATATGTTCCCGACATAGAGTGATCCGACGGCTCAACTTCTCTTAGATCATACCTACCCTTGATCTGTGGCTTAACACCCGATTGGTCCATGATCTCTGTTTAAAGAGCATGGAGGGTCATTGGAAATTTGATCGATTATGAGAATCTCATTTGTAACTTTCTTTATTTGCATAATAAATTGTCCCGTAGAAGCTATTTGGTCGGGGCCGTGAGTTGTTTCCCTCACGAGGGTTTAAACCACGTCAAAACATCGGTGTATCGATCTGTGATATGTTTGTGTGAAGTGGTTTCTCTAGGTGTTCGATCTTTTGGGATTACCCTGTGTACCCGAACATGGTATCAGAGCTTTTATGAAGAGCCGCTTCCGGTTATGATCTAGATCTTGAACTGTTGTTGCCGAAACTCGAAAGGGTTTATGGTTCTAGTATTTATGTGCATTTCTGGGCTGTGGGAGGTGTTCTATTGTGTCTGGAGTGTCGTTTCCACTGGGAAATAGTTTTCGTTTGATTGAAAACGGTTCCCGGTTGCTTCAGAAACGCGTATTTCATCAGATCTAAAAGGTATAATGTTACAATGACGCATTTTTTTTATTTTCTGTTTTAAAAGAAAAAATATCAGTTTTACTATTAGATTTTTTTGTTTCGGATTGTTGCTTTCCTTGTCTGCATATGCTCTTTGCTGTGCACCTTGAGTGATCTCGGCAAATCAGAAACTGAAAGGGAAAGAGTTTTTCTCGGTTGCGTATGCTCTTTGCCGTGCACCTTGCGCGATCTCGGCAAATCAGAAACAGAGAGAAAACGTAGACTTACCGGGCAAGCTAACGAGATCTAAGTCCACAAGTGTGGAAAAAAAAAATTTGTTTCGGTTTGTGGTGTGTTTTGCAGGAAAAAAGGCAAGCACGGAAACCAAGCAAGAAGAGTAAAAAAAAAAAAACCCTTCCTCATTCTCATATTTTACATACATTTTAATCTAGCTCACTTGGTTCAAAGTTGTTTTATTCCTTAATAGTTCTTGAGTTCAAGTCTTAGGAAGTTACTTTTAAAAGAAAAAGTGCATACAATTTCTATTTTCTAGTTACTTTATTGTAAAAGTGCATCTCACTTACATAATAAAATAAATATAAAAAGTGAGTCACTTAAGTTCCTTTTTATTATTGCACTATTTAAAATAACATCATTGTAAAAGTGAAATCACTTATTTTATAAAAGTGATTCACTTAAAGCAACTTTCTTGTAAAGTGATTGTAAAAGGTTCATCTTGGGAAGAGGGGAGTCCTTTTTTTTTAGCTGGTCATTCTCTATGTGCCACGTCACTATTGGGGACATCTTCAACAGTTTCTTTGTTCAAGCATAGCTTCATCATCCAAAATCAGTTTTCAGTGCCGTTTTTTTTAAACCACTTATTTTTTCGAGCTCTTCGCATCCAGACTATTGGTTTCTACTTTTACATCCATTAATTTACAAATATGGCCACCCCTTGTGATATTTTACTTAACAGTTCCAACTATTTCTCATGGAAATCTCGTATGGAGGATGTTCTATGAAGTAGGGGACTTTTCAGAATTACCTCAGGGAAAGAAACAGAACCCACTGATGATAAGAAAATAAAATGGGCAAATAGATGTGATGAAGCTCGTGGATTGATTGGAATGTCAATCTCTATTGATTTGCGATTCCACATATCTGGAATTGATGAACTTGATGCTGCTTGGGACAAGTTGGAATCTATGTTTGGTAAACATAATGAAATTCAAGGTCACCAACTCGAAAAATGAGTTGATTTATTTAAATCCAAGTGATTTTTCATGCATTCAAGATTATTTATCTAAATACAAAACTCTTAAACTCTTATGCGTAGAATGTAAGATTAAGAGAGAAGACAAACAATGCATTTTTATCATATTCTTTCCAAACTTGGACCTGCATATTCTGTTTTTGTATCTACATTTTACTCCATGAAAGAATCATTGAATGTAGCTAACTATCAAGAGCCTAATCTTGAATCCTTTTGTGATTCCTTGATTAGAGAGCAAGATAAAGTCATCCATCTTGGAATAATCAACAATGCAGATACATCTGGGAAAGCCGTATTGTCCCAACTGAAAGAAAAGTCCAAGCCTCCCAAGAAACAAAATTTTCGCAATAATAAGTCAAACAAGGGTCCCAAACCCTCTCAATCAGCTCCTTCATTAAAAAATGACAAATGATCCAAGCCAAAAGGCAAGAAGACTGAGCGTCATTGCAACTATTGCGGGAAACATAATCATGATGAATCTAAGTGTTTCAAGAAGATGGCATCCTTGGAAGCAGCAATGAAGAAGCACCACATCGGCCTAGATTCACCTTCAGAATCTACCTCTCATGGACATGCATTTTATGCTTCTGGTTATTCTTATAATGCATCTTCTTCTTCTACTTCAAATGAATGGCTCATTGATTCTAGAGCATCTTATCATATGGCTAAGGATCAAGCCATCTTTTCTACTATGCATGAATGTAACACCAAACAAATATTTGTTTGTGATGATAGATATCTAAGTGTTGTAGGAGCTGGAACAATTCCAGTAGATAATGGTCATTTTAGTGATGTACTATGTGTTCCAAGAATTTCCTGCAATTTGTTATCAGTCTATCAAATCACTCATTCTGGTGAAGGTAAAATTGTGACGTTTACACCTCACCAAGTTGTAATCAAGGGTTTTAAAGATCCTCAACAGGTTCTAGCTACCGGAATTGTTGATGATGTTACCAGGTTATACAAATTTAACAACTTTGGGTCATTACCTTTTCCTTCAGTTTTGATAACTTGAGTAAACTTTGACATTAGCGATTTGGTCAGTTAAATTATCGCTCATTGCAACAACTATGTAAAGACAATATAGCGACAGGTCTTCCTATGGTATCTTGTAGGGATGGTGTTTGTTCTGGTTGTGTACTCGGAAAACATCATCGGAACAGTTTTGACAAACGTGCCTCTTGGCACGCCTCGGTTCCCTTAGAGCTTGTGCATAGTGACTTGTGTGGTCCTCTTCCATCTGCTTCCTTTTCTGGTTTCAAATATTTCTTAACTTTCATTAATGATTACACTAGACGCACTTAGGTTTATTTCCTAAAACTTAAGAGCGAAGTATTTAACATGTTCTTGGCCTACAAGGCCCTTGTTGAAAAACAATCTGGTCATCAAATTATTAAGTTAAGATCTGACAATGGAGGAGAATATGTTAACAAAAATTTCACTACTTTCTGCACTGAACAAGGCATCCAACAACAACACACTGTTCCATATACACCACAACAAAATGGTGTAGCTGAAAGGAAGAACTGCACTTTAAAAGAAATGGCAAATTGTATGATCCAATCTAAGGGACTAAGTCTTCAATTTTGGGCTGAAGACATTAATTGTGCAAATTACATAGTTAATCTCACCCCCACTAAAGCTTTACAGGGTATCACACCGGAAGAAGCATGGAGTAAAACTAAACCTGATGTAAGTCACTTCCATCCGTTTGGTAGTGAAGCATGGGCTCAAATTCTGGATGAAAAATGGAAAGCATTGCAGCCTAAAAGTGAAAAGTGCATATTTGTTGGATATTTTGAAGATGTAAAAGGTTATAGACTTCTTCAACCACATTCTCATGATGTAATCATTAGAAGAGATGTTAAATTTGATGAAAATATCTTGGCCTACGAGCCTAACTCGGCGATTGTGCCATCTTTGGCCTGCAAGCCTGATTCGGCGATTGTGCCTTCTTCCTCTTCCAACTTCCTTGACAGGTTTCCAACTCTAGTATTTGATGATGACAGTGAGGATGAAAATCCACCTCCGCCTGCTCATGTTCCTCTAGTTGCACCAGCACAAGTGCTTCCTCGATGGGTCTGTTCAACATGTGAAGCAGCTGGTGATCTTGTCGGTGATCATAGAGATCAATGTCGAACTTGTTCTCAATTTCAGCGAGCCTCTTCTCTTTTGGCTCAATTTTTCGAGAATCATGATCCAGAAACTTTTGCAGAAACTTCAAGAAATCCAGATTGGGATGCAGCTATGGATGAAGAATATCGTTCCTTAATGGCGAACGATACTTGGGATCTTGTACCTCTTCCAAAAGAAAGAAAACTTGTCAGATGTAAATGGGTCTACAGAACTAAGTATGCATCAGATGGAAGTGTTGAAAGACTTAAGGCAAGATTAGTTGCCAAAGGTTTTTCTCAAGTTGAAGGGATTGACTATAATGAAACCTTTGCTCCTATCGCAAAAATGAACTCCATCCGCCTTGTTCTTTCCCTTTCATCCTTACACAAATGGGAAGTCCATCAAATGGATGTCAAGTCTACCTTCTTACATGGTGATTTACAGGAGGAAATTTACATGGAACAACCTCCTGGATATGTTCAGAATAACTCTAGCCTTGTCCGTCACCTTAAGAAATCCTTATATGGCCTTAAGCAAGCTCCTAGAGCTTGGTATGCCAAAATGGATAACTTTCTCCTTGACACTAGTTTTTCTAAATTTCATTCTGACCCCAATGTCTATACCAAGAAATTCAAAAACCATCTCATCATACTTGTTCTATATGTTGATGACCTTATTCTTACTGGTAGTGACCCTACGCTTATAACCCATGTGAAATCCAGTCTTAAACAAAATTTTGAAATGTGAGACTTAGGACATTTGCATTATTTTCTTGGTCTCGAAGTCCTACAAACCAAAGAATGAATCTTTCTTTCTCAGTCTAAGTATGCTTGTGACCTTCTTCATCGCTTTCACATGGAAGATTGTACACCAGCCCCTTCTCCCTTCCAATCTGAAGTCAAACTTTATGCCACTTCTACTTCACTTGAAGTCGATGCCACCTTGTATCGTCAGCTTGTTGGTAGTCTCTTATACTTGAATCATTCCCATCCTAACCTTTCCTTTGTCGTTGGTCGTGTTGCTCTTTATATGCAGACACCTCATGAAAGTCACTGGAAAGCAGCTAAAAGAATACTTCGATATATTCGAGGTACAATTCAGTTTGGGATTCATTACAGTACATGGGGGAAACCTTTGTTGGTTGGTTTCACTAATTCAGATTGGGCCGGCGATCCTGATGATCGAAAGTCTACTGCAGGTTATGTTTTCAGTATGGGATCTGGACCTATCACTTGGGCTTGTAAGAAACAACAAGCTCGTGCTCTTTCTTCAGCAGAAGTAGAATATCGAGCCGCAGTTAATGCCAGTCAAGAAGCTTTATGGATTCGACAGATCCTTTCGGAGTTCAGATTCGAGCAGCAGCAGCCTACTCCACTTTGGTGCGACAATCAAAGTGCCATCAAGCTTTCCAAAGATCCAGTTCTACATCAACGCAGCAAACACATTGAGCTACATATGCACTTCATCAGAAATCTTGTTCATGATCGTGTTCTTGAAGTGCTCTTTTGCCCTACAGATAACCAAGTTGCAGACATCTTCACCAAGTCTCTTATAGAAGCGAATTTTTCTAAACTTCGATCTATGTTAGGAGTTCAGGAACTTGTCATTAAGGGGGGATAGGCTCTAATTCCTCCTCCATTCTCCTAATAGTGTCACTTTTGTAAATCTTTCAATCCTATCCCAAGTTGTTCTTAAGGGGGGATGTTAGGATATATAGACACTTAGGAATTAGTTAAGATCAACTTGTGTAATATATCTGTTAGGGAAAGTGTGTTTCTTTAGTATGCATTAGTATGCATTTGTAAATACTTAATCCGACGGTCACGATATGTTCCCGACATAGAGTGATCCGTCGACTCAACTTCTCTTAGATCATACCTACCCTTGATCCGTGGCTTAACACCCGATTGGTCCATGATCTCTATTTAAAGAGCATGTAGGGTCATTGGAAAGTTGATCGATTATGAGAAGCTCATTTGTAACTTTCTTTCTTTGCATAATAAATTGTCCCGTACAAGCTATTTGGCCGAGGCCGTGGAGTGTTTTTCTCATGAGGGTTTAAACCACATCAAAACATCGGTGTATCGATCTGTGATCTGTTTGTGTGAAGTGGTTGCTCTAGGTGTTCGGTCTTTTGGGAGTAACCTGTGTACCCGAACAATACTAAACATGGAAATTCATTTGCACAACTATTTTCTTCAAATATGACACATGAAAGACTAGATGGATCTTGGAGTGGGTCGAAAGATCCAATTTATAGGTAACGTATCCAATGCATTGGAGGATCTGATACATTCTATAGAATTTTGGCATGATATTCTTATGGGATTTTATTTGAGAGGGGCCTAATTATAAGGTTGAAGGATAATAAACAAGTGATCTCCTTTTGCAAAAGAATGTTCAGATTGAAGACATTCTAAGACAAACGATATAGTGAAATCTGGAACTTCTAATACTAGGGTAGTACATATGGATTCTTTTAAGGTGAAAATGGCTTGCTTGACTATCTTGTTCCATACAAAGGAATTATTCTTTAGTAGGGTTGTTAAGGGGTTAAAATTATTCCATAAAAATGTTTACAAATTTTTTATAGTAACCTGTGACCCCTACGAAACCCCATAAGATTTTCAAAGTTATGTGGCATGGCAAATCCTTCATAGCCTCAATTTTCTTGGGATCCGCTAACACCCCATCATGAGTGACAATGTGACCTAAGTATTCTACCTCATATGCACAATAAAGCACATTTGGGATGTTTAAGAAACAAGCAGCTGTCCCCAAGGAGTTAAAAGGCTCTATCAACATGCTCCACATGTGCCTCCTATTATTTTTATATATCAATATATCATGAAAAAGACAAACATGAAATTTCATAGGAAGGGTTGATTAATTTTATTCATGAGGCTTTTAAAAGTGGATGGGGAATTCCAAAGAGAAAATGATGTCACTAAAAACTCATAATGACCTTCATGACTATGGGATGTTGTGTTACGAATGTCCAAATCCTTCATTTTGATTTGGTGGTATCTTCGATGAAGGTCCAACTTAGTGAAAAACTATGCACTGTGAAGCTCATCAATAAATAGGATGGGGAATTTGTCTTTAATGGATAGATTAATGAGAGCATGGCATGCATTGATTTCCTTCTTTGTTTAATACCATGACCACTGGTGAGGAATAAGGGATATCGCTTGGATGAATAACACTTACTTCCAACAATTCATGGATAACCTTTTCAATTTCATTATTTTTTGCAAAAGGTTTCTTATAAGGATGCACATTGGGTGGTTGGTTTACTAGAATCAATAGAATACCATGACCATACTAACCTTGTGAAGGGGATGTGTCAAAAAAATGTTGATACTTATTCAATATAAACTATAAATTAGGGTGTATCTCGAGTGATGGGTTGTCTCCAACTTAGATGACACTGAATTGGGAAATAATGCTTAAGTGTCCTTTTTTCAATACCATTTTTATATGGTGAGGGACAATCATTTCTAAGGAGCCAAACTTGAGCCCCATGAGGGTATGTTTTTGGTTATCTTTAATAAAAACTCATGTACAAGTATTGGAATTCCATGGTAACTAAGCCCAATGTTCCTAACCATTTTGCACTAAGTACCACAACACCATTGTCCATTTCAATAGAAAACATGTTATATTTCAATTGATATTCCTATAATTGAAGTCTCACCTTTTCATACTTGCCAACTCATTTTGTGATGTTTCGATTGGATATCGTAATCTCAAAATTATGTGCTAAATGGACATGACAATGGGTTTCCTCAACCACTCACTTATGAAAAAAATTGTGGGTGCTTCGAATGTTAATAAAAACATTCACTTTTATGTTCTTGATGTAGCTAATCAACTTCAGTGTTCGAGGAGTGGACATGCTAGATAAAGCATGGAGGGAAATCAAGGGTTCCTCCTTAGGTGGCTCTAGAATGGGGTTGTTTATAGGTGGCAATGTCGTGTCCTCTATTTCCATCTCTGGAATGTTTGCCTTGGAAATGTTCTAAAGGTGTTCAAGTTGTGACACATCCATTTGAAAGAATTTATTTTCTTTGCATTTATGCCCCTTTACAAAATTTGCATCACAATTATAGCAAAGTACATAGGTGTTGGAGCTTAGATATTTATTCCTAAGATAGCTTATAGACCCCCAAGGGTTGAACTAAAGGGTAATTGGTAGTATATACCATAGGATCTCAAGGGAGGGAATTAGAGCAGGATATTTTGACCTATGAATTCATGGTTATATGTTCTGTAGAAGTGCAATGAGAGGCACCCAACCAAGTAGTTGAGTGTTGCATCAAGACATGTGTGTAAATGTGGTGCCTGAGGCCACTAATGAATTATTCTTTAAAGAAGGAATTAGTGAATCTCTCAATGTGGATTTTCAATTGCTTAAAAGTCACTATAAAGTCTTTTATTGTGCTTGTTTGGCATAGATTGATCAATGTTCCCAAATAGTGAAGGTCCCTTTCAAAAGAAGCATAGATGGATTCCACAAACTAGATTCAGGAAATGTAACCCTCCATAAGATTTGTTATGCCATTGCAAAAATTTTGCATCTAAGTATAACATTTTTCCACTGGTGCATTAAGATATAGGGTGCACCACAATAGGATTAAAAAAATACTAAACATAATTTTCATAATTTCTACATTTAATTCCGTCCTTAAACTGAAACAAGCACCAATGATCCCTCTCCCCATATGTCCACCATGTTTTTCAGTGCTATCAAAATGCCAAATTTCTTGTTTTCTTTACTTCCATAGTGAATTTTTAGTAATTTTTGAATTTTGAAAACAATAGCAAATTTTCATTTCTTACATATGTGGTAATCATGTGGCTCTTCAGTGGATAATAAACCATGTAAATTGATTGTTATCCCTTAATTTAAATTTTTAGTGGCTTAAAATTTAAAATTGGCCATTATTTTAATAGGTTTTTCATTTTCTTTGAAAAAATTTCCATTGCTTCTGCAAATTTCATCTCACATTTATAATCAATGCCAATACAAGCCACACTCGTAAGTAATTCTCCATTTCATTACAAGTGCACTAGAGAGATATGAATTTAATATGTGATATTTTTTCATTCCCTCCAATGCACTAATGAATGTATGGATGCATATAGAGCACTGCTCACAGTAAGCTTAGAAGCATCTCTCATTATTATCAAGAACACCAAGGAATGGCGATGCATCTATTGATAAATAAGTGCACCGGAGTATCCAACATTGATTAATAATGCCTATATAACCTGCATCAACGCATGCTGCATCCAACCATTATAAGAACACTAGACATCTATAATATTGCTCATGTGAATTTCTCATTATGTCTAGTGTGCTAATGAATGCACATACACACTTGGAGAGATTCTCCTTGTAAGATGTGGTGCACTGCACTTCCTTGGTAACAATAACAAGGGATGGCAATGTGAACTGTTAGGATATTTTAATACTCCATCCTTGTCCTACCTAGCATTATTTCATTTTCCTAGTAGATGATGATGTCATTTTCCCCCTATTGGTGTGCAAATGTCATCCAAGATCCATCTATCACCTTTTGCGCCCTGCATGCATCATTTTAGTACCACTTAAGTCAGTTCCCTATGTTTTAGGAGCCTACGCAGTGTTCCACTTCAGTTCACATGAGTTAGATGACTCTTGTGGGGGGGGTTGAGCTCCGAATTTTACTGATTGTGGCCTCATGCGCCCTTTTCTGATTGTTTTTCATGGAAAAATCATTGATGTGCTCGTCTCCTTGGTCAGTGATGTGATCGTCTCCTTGGTCAGTCAACTGATTGTGACTTCAATTAACTGATTTTAGGATCATTTTAGTTGAGTTTGGGTCTTCCGGAGCACTCCAGTGGTGACAATTCCTATGCTAGATCAACCGAGACTCGAATTCTCGTATGTGATTCAAATTATCTCCATTGTAACATCATTGTTGACTATACTGATTATTGGATCATGTGACATTATTTTGTTCCTATCTGAGTTCTCATCCATGTGTAATTGTCTGTTCTTTTTCACTGCAATTTTCACTGTAAATCATTTTTTCTCTGCTCATTCTTTCTCTGTGAGGTATACTCAGCTTTTAGATCTGCTATGATTTAGAATTTCACATGGTATTATAGACATTGAGAATAGGTTGAGAAACATCTTTCAGTAGTGCACCAAAATCCTCTAGATTTCCACATCAAATCCTGGTGCCATTGCATTGCATTAAGTGGAGAAATCCTTTGAGATCTAGCCAAGTGTGAAGGATCCGTAAAAATGTGCCTATTGTACTAAAGTAGTGCTCAGTAGTAGTCTATCTCCAAAAATTGAGAGTTTTTTGCAGGTTATTGAATTTTGTTTTGAGTGCAGCAATTGCAGCAGTAGCAACAGTATCACCTTGTATTCGCTCCAGCAGTTCTCATGGAGAATTCGAACTCTCCTCTCTCTCCCAAGATCCTGACACCCTTCAATTACCTTGATTGGAGGGATGATGTGCAGATGGTCTTGCGCAACAAGTCACTATACAGGGTAACAATGGGGAAGGAGGTCAAACCTCAAGCAGTTGTGTAGAAGGCCAAGTATCTGAATAGATTGGATGAAGCATTGGGTTTCATGTGTATTCATATTTCCAGAGATATACTCTTCCACCTTGATGTATTGAAGACTCCAAGAGAGTTATGGTTGAAGTTAGAGACCCTCTTCAGAAAACAATATGAGCTAAGGGGCCATATTATGGAGAATGAGTTGATTGATCTTCAACCGAGCAGTTTCAAGATCATCCATCAATTCTTTTCCAAATTCAAATCTCTGGTCATGCAATGAAAGCAATGTGGCATTGAGAAGAAGGATGAGCAGTTGGTGCTATCCATTCTGAGCAAGCTAGGTCCTGAGTTCTCCATCTTTGTATCTACCTTCCATTCAGGGCGAATTTCAATTCCTGGTTGGAAGATGACATCCTTAGATGTTTTCACTGAATCTCTCATCCAAGAACAAGACAAATTGATCCAAATGGGCGCCTTAAAGGCCTCAAAAAATCAAGTTCTTGTGGCTGGAGAAGCAAAAAGTGTGAATGGAAAGGGGAAGCACAAGGGAAAGGAGAAGAGGCAATCTGAACCCAAGCAGAATTCCAAGTCAAGTCCATTAGAAGGAGCCTCCAGCTCCAAGAAGGACAAATAAAAGAAATTTGAGAAATCCAAGTGTGCATACTGCAAGAAGGGTAATCATCATGAGAGTTCTTGTATGAATAAGACCATAGATATAATGGAAAAATCCTTGAGCAGCATAACATTGCCCTCCCTGAAGGCACAAGGAATATTGATCCAGGTGGTAATTCAGAAGATCATGAGAGATTCCACGCATTGAATGCTGGGTTCTCACAATCCCAAGCTTTTCTTATTGATTATGGAACCTCCAACCACATGGTTGCCTCCAGAGAGCCATTTTATTCATTAGATCTCACCGATGGACCAAGCATACACATGGGAGATGACTCTCAAATATTTGTTGAAGAAAGGGTATTATACAACTTGAGCATGGAAGGTTCAACAATGTATTGTATGTGCCTTCTCTAACAGCTAATCTATTGTCGGTTTAGCAGATGACACACACAGGTCCACCAAAGAAAGTAGTATTTGGAACTGACACAGTTGAGGTTGCTGAGATATCATCTGGGAAGTTGATAGCCAAAGGAGTTGTAAATAATGCCTCCAAGACATATGAGTTCTCCTTCTTCTTTCCATACTCCCATCAAAGTACTCTCTTGACTCATGCAAATGAGACAAGTAGACTCCGACATGAAATATTCAGACACCTAAAATTCAAATACCTACAATAGTTGCATAAGGAAGAGATGGTTGAAGGTCTACCGAACATAAAATTCTCTCAACGAATCTGCAAAGGTTGCTTGGTAGGGAAGCACCCAGAGCAAAAGTATGAGGTTGGAAAGGAAAAGAGAGCTTCCTCCATCCTAGATCTGATTCATAGTGATGTTTCAGGGCCGATTCCCACTACTTCAATGAATGGATCCAGATACCTTCCGACCTTCATTGATGACTACTCTAGGTTCTGCAGGATCTACTTTCTCAAACATAAATCTGAGGTGTTTGAAAGCTTCAAAATTTTCAAAGCCTTAGTTGAGAACACTGCTGGAAGGAAGATCGAGGCACTCATATCAAATAATGGAGGGGTGTACATCAAGAAGGAGTTGCAGCAGCTATGTGCTTCCAAAGGAATTTAGATGCAACATTATGTTCCATACACACCACAACAAAATGGTGTAGCAAAGAGGAATAATAGGTCATTGAAAGAGATGGCTACCTACTTGCTTGAAGCAAGATGTCTCCCATCAAATATTTGGGCAGAAGTAGTAAACTATGCCACGTACATTCAGAATAGTGTACCCCAAAAATCTGTTGATGGGGTCACTCCATTCAAAGCATTGAAGGGACACAAACCCGATGTCTCTCATCTAAGGGTTTTTGGTTCCAAGGCATGGGCCAGGATCCCCACCAACAAGAGGAAATAACTTCCACCTCAAAGTAGAGAATGCATCCTTCTTGGATATGGAAAAGATGCAAAGGATTACAAGTTGATGGATATTGTAACCAATAGATGCTTCATTGAAATAATTGTGCAATTCAATGAGGATCCATTGCATGATCTACAACCACCTGGTGAAAAATTTATAACTGATCTACCTCCTCCATTCGCTCCTAATGATGTTTCTACAGGTGATCCACATTCAGATTCCAAAGAAGAAGATCAATATGATTCATATCTAGATATTAAGCATGAATATCTAGCATATCCAAATCTAGATCCAACACCTACTCCTAATCCAAGCCTAAATGGGATCAAAATATTACAGAGTAAGCTGGGGTCATTACTGGAGATCCATCTCACTACAGAAGAACAAGATCTCAATACCAAGACGCAAACATTGCACTTTTCCATACAAATCCACTTCTCCCTGAGAGGTGCTTCATGATGGTGGGGTCAGATCCACAGTATTACAGAGAGGGTTTCCATGATCCGAGATGGCAAGCAGCCATGGATGAAGAACATGAGTCACTGCAAAACAATGGAACATGGGATATTGTCCCTCTTCCAACAGGGAGGAAACTAGTTCAGTGCAAATGGATCTACAAAACAAAGCTTGCATCTGATGGATCTATAACCAAGTACAAGGCTCAGTTGGTTGCAAAGGCGTACTCACAAGTCCAAGGTTTGGACTACAATGAGACATCCACTCCTGTAGCAAGAATGGATTAAGTGAGGGTTGTTTTGGCCATTGCAACTTCGTATGTATGGGAGGTACATCACATGGATGTAAAGAGTTCCTTCTTGCATGGTGACTTGGAAGAAGAGATCTACATGAAATAGCCTGAGGGGTACACTAATGATCCTTCCTTGGTATGCATACTGAGGAGATCACTGTATGGGCTCAAGCAAGCCCCAAGGGCATGGTATCCCAAGATGGATTCCTTCTTATTGCCACAAAAGTTTGAAAGATGTAAATATGATTATAATGTGTACATGCAACAGAAGGGAGGATGCTAATTGTTAATTGTTTTTTATGTGGATGACTTGATCATCACCGGTGGATCTGCTTCTAGGTTGAAGCACATCAAGTCTTCCTTGAACAAATCATTCATTGTGACAGACATGGGACTGTTAAAACAATTCATTGGTCTATAAGTAACTCAAAATGCTTCAGGGATCATGATTTCACAGTAAAGGTATGCATCTGATTTACTGGCAAAGTTTCATATGGATGATTTCAAAGCCACATACTTTCCCTTCCTATCCGACATTAGATTGGAAGAAGGTGGTTCCACACCCTTGGTTGATAGCACTCTTTACAAACAGTTGATTGGTAGCTTGTATATGACACATTCGAGAGCACATCTATCGTATGTTGTTGGTGTTGTGGCTAGGTACATGCAGGAGCCACATGAGCTGCATTGGAAAGCACTTAAGAGGATCTTGCACTATGTGCAAGGTATGAGAGAGTTTGGTATCCATTATTCTGATGGTGCTCCACTAGATCTGGTTGGTTTTACTAACTCGGACTAGGCTGGAGATAGTACTCATGGGAATTCCACTTCAGGGTACATATTCTTGATTGGATCAGGACCAATCTGTTGGTCAAGCAAAAAGCAAGCAACACTTGCACTTTCTTCAGCATAGGCAGAGTACAATGGGGTTGTGAATGCATCCATCCAGGTAGTTTGGTTGCATGGGATGTTGACTGAGTTTGGAATTCACACTTCTCCTTCAATTGACCCATTTTGTGATAATCAAAGTGTCATTAGGATCTCCAGTGACTCAATACAGAAGCAGAGGACCAAACATATTGAGGTTCACATGCACTACATCAGGGAGCTAGGGCACAACAGAAACATCTCACTTCAGTATTGTCCTACAAAGGAGATGATTGCAGACATATTCACTAATTTTTCACTCAGGATATATTTTTCTATCTCATATCTCTACTTGGTGTGAAAAGCTATTTGAGCTTCCTGGTGTCCTATTTTGAGGGGGGGTTTCCCATGAGGTTTTCCCCATTTCCTTGGTTCATGGACAATTCTTTTATTTTTTATCATTTATTTGATTGTATGGGTGACCTTTGGTATTAGAAACTATGGACTAGGATGTAAAAGTATGGATTGAGGGGGGGTGTTAGGATATTTTTACTCCATCCTTGTCCTACCTAGCATTATTTCATTTTCCTAGTAGTTGATGATGTCATTTCCCCCTAGTGGTGTGCAGATGTCATCCATATCCATCTACCACCTTTTGCGCCATGCATGCATCATTTTAGGACCACTTAAGTTAGTTCCCTATGTTTTAGGAGCCTACTCAGTGTTCCAGTTCAGTTCACCTGAGTTCGCTGACTCTTGTGGGGGGTTTGAGCTCCAAATGCCACTGATTGTGGCCTCATGTGCCCTTTTCTGATTTTTTTGCATGGAAAACTCACTGATGCGCCCTCCTTGGTTAGTTAACTGATTGTGACTTCATTTAACTGAGTTTAGGATCATTTTAGCTGAGTTTGGGTCTTCCGGAGCACTCCAATGGTGACAATTCCTATGCTAGATCAACTGAGACTCGAATTCTCCTGTGTAATTCAAATTCTCTCCATTGTAACATCATTGTTGACTATACCGATTATTGGATCATGTGACATTTTTTTTTTCCTATCTGAGTTCTCATCCATGTGTAATTGTCTGCTATTTTTCACTGTAACTCAATTTTTCTCTGCTCGTTCTTTCTCTGTGAGGTATACTCAACTCTTAGATCTGCTATGATTTAGAATTTCACATGAACATGTATAAATAAGCACATTAATATGATGTTCTTTATACAATACTTGTGGGGTGAAAAATGTTGTGGCACATCAAATATGGTGTCATTAGATAAAGAGGGTGCACTGATATTTAAATCACACAAATGGTCATTAATATTTTTAAAATTATCAATTTATATGGCATGTGAACTATTTATTTAGATAAATGTTACTAGTGCATTGTTATATATGATGTAAATGGGTGTTGTTGATGTTATTAAGAAACTTTAGCACACTATTAATGTATATTTTATTAAACTTGGTGCATTGACCAATATTACAAATCTTGTGGGAAAAATAATTTTAGTTCAATATTTAATGAATAGTACAAATGATAATTTAGTATGGATTATATATTTTATAAATATATTTGTCTAATGAGATTTGTATGTGAATTAGGGACAACCACAATAATATTAGGTTGACCCATATACCTTTGCACACGAGAGGGAGAGGGAGGGATATGTTCCCTCATTCTATTACACCTCAAACTCATCTCGTTTTGAGCTATGTTGGCCTCCTTAAGTTTTATGAGGAGACTAAATCCCTTAAGAGAAACATGGACTTATTGATGAAGTTGATCCTTTGTTGGGATCATGGTAGGAAAGGCTTTACAATCAGTTTCATTCTATGGTACCAACCCATAATGGAGGATTTTTATTTGATCATAGTGCTATCTATGAGGTGGCAAGCTTTTTCCCATTTGATTGATTATCCACTTGACATTGTAAAAGAGATTCAATTGGAATATGTACAGAGATATATTAGTGCAAACATCACTAACCTAGTGACTTCTCAATTTTCAAGAGCCAATTGAAATTGCATTCAAGTAAAGGAGGTTAGGTGCTTGTGATTTATCATCGTGGCACTAACACACCATATCTCTATTGGACAATGCATTAGTTTCCCTTTGATGTATTATGTAGATATTTTATTTCATAGGCCTAAATTGATTTGGCGGTCTTTCATTAATTCAAGACAATTTTTTATTGCTTTGGATCATTGTTGTAGCATATTTGAGCTAGGAGACATATACTCCCCTTTACTTCAAAGCTATTTCATTTTTTGAGAGGATTTTGATGACTTTGTCATTAGTACAATATGGGGTTGTGGTGTTGCTATAGAAATCAAACCTCTGGTTTAGTTTATTTTTCTAATGTGTTGGGTTTTAATGTCAAAATTTTATGTCAAATTTGCATTGTATTAGTGTTGTATCTACCACAATTGGAATTTAAAAAAATACATTTTGT
This sequence comes from Larix kaempferi, assembly GCA_027924585.1. Taxonomy (NCBI): domain Eukaryota; kingdom Viridiplantae; phylum Streptophyta; class Pinopsida; order Pinales; family Pinaceae; genus Larix; species Larix kaempferi. Next base: position 1,251,466 of record BSBM01000142.1, read on the forward strand.
TTATTTTGTATTGCATCATTATTGAATCATTAGTGCATTGTAATTTTTTCTCTCAAATCAATTTCATCGCTTTTGTAAAGTACCCAGCCACCTCCGTAACACTTTTGAGGCGATGGGGTACTTGAATTTCACTTCTAAACCAATAATCTTGATTCTTTCATTCGAATTCCATTTATTTTCCATCATAATCGTCTAACAGTGGAAGTAACTAAGGAACTAATTAACTAATTAACCATTTAGAAAACACATATGCATTTATTACCATGAATGAACTCATACAACCATAATAAAATTCATGTAGCCATATATTTTCTTACGCAACAATTTAAATAAACTCATAACATAATTATAAACAAGAAATTAAAATAACATTAACACTTGTCTTTAAGAAAAATTTCCTCTAAGCAACTGCAAGGGAAGGACATTCCTCTAATCCATAGGCACTCTATCAAGCTATCCCTTTCTTTGACAGTTCTACCCCTGAGATGGGGCTATCAATCCACAAGGGATGTACTACCACCTCTTCCTCCTCATTACACATCCACACTCATCTTAGAGTTTTCCTCACCCAATGGCACCTATCCTATACCCAAGTGGTGTGGGTAACCCCATCCACTAATGAACCCAAGTCCTCACTCATTCCCCATCGGCTTGCACAACACCAGGGAAGGTACCCCCTTCTATACACTGTAGTCCCTCGGGTTTTCCCATTCCCCTTCTGGCGCTCCAGTACTGAATGACTAGGAAGTATCCATGATAAGGTTCTATGGATGTCACACTATAGGCCATATCCCCTAATCCAATTTATCAAGGTAGCTAGGTTGTTGTTTATCAGGATGGGCTCAAGTGTTAGATTATGAAAAACTAATCTTTCCTTGGCTTTCCAACCAACGCTACCATAGCATGAATGATCTCTCCCAAAATTATGGAATGAATGAATGAATGATAACTCAATGATTTTTTAACAAGATATATGGATGATTATGGGTGGACAAGTGGCTTCCTTAGAACTGACCACTTTCCCTTTTTTTTTCCAGTAATTAAGATAACTAATCCAATAATTAATTAAAGTGATCCTCAACCAAGATTAAGTAACTTTGATGAAAAAGGTTAATGAAGATAAGGTAATTAGCAAGGTTTATCACCCCTATTCCCCTCTCACTTCCCCTAATTATGGAATCATAATTCCCCATCTCTTTTTCATCCTTCTCCACTTATAATTGTTGGGTATTTTTATACTAAAAAGTATATATAACATTTACAATATGTGCAATCATCCTAGACCATTCAAATTTGGATTCATACTTTACATAATTAGATCATATTTACATCTTAGGGTAAAAAATGGGGGTGTTACATTCCCCTCCCCCTTATTTATGAACCACCTTTGATGCATATCAACACCATGTACAAGTATAGAATTTTACAACAAAATATTTCAAAATAGTTGTGAGTATGCCTCCTGCATCGCATCCTCCAATTCCCACATTTCTTCTTCAAGATCGTAATGCATCTATTGGAACTTTACCTTCCATATGGCTCTGTTCCTAAGCAACGTAATCTTCCTATCGAGGATGCACATTGGTTGCACCAAAATATATCCTTCCAATTCCACTTGAATCACAACCCAATCAATAATGTGGTTAGGATTAGGCATATAATTTTTCAATAACAACACATGAAATACCTTATGCACTTTTATGTATGCAAGCAATGCAAGTTTATATGCAACAAGTCCTATCCTAGTTAATATTTCAAACGAACTGCAATATATGGGCGCTAGCTTAGGACAAATTCTGAGTTTCAATGAACTCCTTTTTGGCCTGATTTTCAAGTACACATGTTCACCAACTTTGAATTATCATTCTACTATGCCCTTGTATGCATAACTTCTATGTCTAACATGTGTTCTCCTTAGATTATTCTTGATATTTAAAATCTACTCTTCCATTTCCTTAAGCAATTCGTCCTAATTACTATTATGTTTGTTGGATTGTCCCAACTTCATTGGAGTATTGCACTTTATACCATACAAGGCTTCAAACAAACTCATCTTCAAAGAATCATGATACACATTGTTCACTAGTAGAAAAATGGGTGATAAATGACCATGTGACCAAAGAAATTGGTCACCATGTGAAATAAATGACTAAACTACCCAAAAATTTGGTCACCAGAGTGTTTTCAAGTGAAATATGACTAAATTTGAGCAATTTTAAGTGATCACAACTGAAAATTACTAAAGGGCTAGTGCAAGGTAATGATACCCAATTATGACACATTAGTTGCAATGACATGCTGGAAAACCAGAAATCTTATCATTAAAATGAATTATTAGATGTACCTACAAAAAAATTTAGAATTAGGTGTAAAAAGATGAAATGTAGAAAAACGGATCACCTTCCAGAATATATAACTTTTATTTATGGAAAATTTGTATAACCACCCCAAAATGTCATTATTTTAAGATTGGTATGTTATTTTTTCTCTAAAACATAATGCACATGTTTGTGTTGGTCCACCGGTTTGTTATGTAAATTGTCAATTTATGAGGAAAAAAATATGTAGAGGCGTAGGAAACAGACAAATCTTGTGCAGGGCTATTTTTCCAAAATTTTAAAATTTAATTTTATATTTTTTTTAAATTACGAAATTCAATAAAGCCTTAAAACGACATGGTCGAGTGTTGGTCCACCATATCATGTTTTGAACATAATCAATCAACTTTTTATTTTTTTTAGCTTGTAGGTATTCTTGTACTCTTGTGCGGGTTCTTTTCCGTTTTCGAAATATGTAAGCCAATTAAAAGTTATAGGCCAAATAAACGACCTATGTTTTTTACAAATTTGAGATGAGTGCAGTTAAAAATGAATTAAAAATAGAAAACAATAACATATCTATTCAAAAATATATATAGTTTGAATCTGCACACAGAGCTCGACAAGTGTGTGCAATTTCATCAAAATTTCACAAGTGGAGCATATGTGGAACTAAGCGTGAAAAACATGAAGTCACAGAAATCGGTGTGTTCTTCCATAAATCAGACCGATCTTCAAGGTTTGGAAATCCGAAGCTAATACCAAACCTGCAAGGGTGCCAAAAAAAAATTGAATCTAGACACGTGTGCGCGCAAATGCTCGCACGCGCAGAGGAAAACATGCACATAGGCGCGCATGCGTTGTTGTGTGCGCACATGTAGATGTGCACACGCGTTGTGTTTTAAACCTTAATTTTTATCTATCTCTCCCTAAACCCCCCCCCCCTCTATATAACCCCACCCCCCATCTCTTCCTATCCACCCAATCCCCCCCCTCTCTTCCACTCTACTCAATCCCTCCTCCCTCCCTCACCCCTCTCTGATCTCCTTCACCACAAGGGTTAGGAGATATAGTATTACACAAAATCATTAACTCGCATAATATTATCATGTACATATAAATATTCATCCTTGTAACCATAAATCCATGACCCCCATATCTCAATCCCCAAACCCTTGACCATTATGCCCTAGCCACTACAATCCCTAGTCCATAGTACAACTAGCCATCATAACTCTTGGCCCACTATAATCCTAAACTAGTATAGCCCCTAAAACTCCTAAATACTAACACATAATGATATATATCCCTTAACCCCTATAATCCTAACCACACAATCCTAACCTCTAAAGTGTCCAGTCAAATAAATATTAACCCCTAACCCTTATAACCTCAAATTCTCATCAACCCTAAACTCTATCATCAAACACCCAACCCTTAAAACCTATAACCCATAGCCAGTTTAGAGAGATAGTCAGAGAGAGAGAGAGACCTGAACCTTAGGACCTAAAGGAATATTCTATCTAGAAGGAGCTATGATGATTTCCTCCACTAACCACACATGACCTCTTAATGGTATCATTGGCCTATGATTAAGGCTGTCGATACATGAAGTGGTTTTGAGCAATATGTATGTGCCTAATCAAGGCTTTTGGAATGATGTTTTATGGAAGAATCTCATGCCTTTGGACATAAAGCAACCATTTAGACATCCAAGGCCATGAACAATGTCTAAAAGCACCAAATAAGACTTTACAGGGGTATCCATTGTGAAATATGTATCCAAGTCTTGGGGACTTAGGGCACTGGACATGGTCAAGGGAGGATACCTAAGACTTGGGCCTTAAAGGAATCTTATATCCATATAGGGCTAAGAAGGTTACCTCCACCAATTACACATGGCCTCTTGAGGTATCATTGTCATATGATTGAGGATGGAAGTGCCATTATATTGTTTTGAACTTAGTATCTACATGTCTTAGGGCCTTGTAAATGGTTTTCCAGGCAAGAATACCATGCATTTGGCCCTAAATAAACCATTGAGGAATCCAAATCCATGATAAATTCCTTGAGGAACCATGCATTACCTCATAGGGATATATGTGGAAATATGTATCTATTTCTTAGGGCCTTAGGACCTTGGACATAGTCAAGGGAGGAGAGTTGATCCTATATTGTATGCAAACTCCACCAAGTACAAGTAATCTTCCCATTTAGATGGATGATCCATCACATACATCCTCATCTTATCTTCAATAACTTGATTAAATCTCTTAGTCTTCCCATCTGTCTGGGGATGATATGTTGTAGTCAAATTTAGATTTGTTCCAATTCCTTCGAATAAAACTTTCCAAAAGTTTGAAGTCAACTTTGGATCTCTGTCTGAAACAATGGCCTTTAGTATCCCATGCAACTTGAAAATTTACTTCATATAAATATCTACCATATTAGCTTCCTTATGCATTGAGTTGATTGGGATAAAGTGGGAAGCCTTCGTTAATTTTTCCACCACTACCATGATGGAATCAGGTTGCTTCACTGCCCTGGCAAACTTAGTGCTAAAATCAATGCTCACCACATCCCATTGCTAGAAAAACAAGATCACAAAGCAATAAAAATAAACAATATGCAAATATAAATCACATAAACACAATACAAGAGAGACACCAATATACGTAGTTCACCCAATCTGGGCTACGTCCACGGAGAAATTTCCAGTCCTTTTATTATACCGTCCAACAAAATGAAGGGATGCAACCCGCAACACATCCGCTACAATTTCCTTTTCAGTCCCTCATAGTCTCTCTCACACAATCATAGAGATGTTTACAATACTACAATACATAGCTGTATTACAATGCCTTCCTTTTAAAGAGTGATTACCATGGGAAAATACTATGGGATACCCAATACCATGGGCCCGTAAATCACCCATTATTGACCAAGTCATGACTATGAAATTACAACATTTTACAAGGCATTTTTTCCAAAATTTTTGCTACGGGGGCATTTCCCCCGAACCCCTACCAGGGGGTGACAATTATATTGGGGGAGCAAGCCCCCTAAAACCCCCACGTTATGGGATGGGATCCAGACACATATTAAGCACGATCTCTGAATCAGGAAGATTGGATTCCACAACCAACACCCATTTCCACTATGGTAGTGGTGTTGGTTCCAGAAATCCTATTGGATGTCTATGCTCCACTATTACCTTTTGACATTCCATGCACTTGGCTATATACTCAACAATATCTTTCTTCATTCCTGACCAAAAATATTGACTTCTCACTATTGTAATTGTCTTTTGTTAACTCGGGTTTCCTGCATATGGAACCTTATGCATCTCATTCATTACCAATTTCTTTAATTCAACAAAGTTAGGAACATAAACTCTATTTTTATGCATAAGAAGTCCATCATCTTCCAATCTATATCCTTCATATATTTTTTTGTACATTTTTCTATTGCAATCCTTCTTTTACCCATAGATAATGTTCATCTGAGATAACACCCACAATAATTTTAGTTCTTAAATCATATTTACACTGCTAATGGTTGTAGCATGCATTACATTTACCTTCCTATTGAGTGCATTTGCAACCTTGTTCTCTTTCCCTTTAATATGTTTGATATCAAAATCAAGAGGGGCAATAACGTTAAATTTTGACATTCTAAAAGAAAAGGGGGCAATATTCTGAAGAGAAGTGAATAAGGTACCAATACCATTGATAGGAGTAACTACAGGGGTAGGCCCTATGGGGTCCCAAAGATAGGAGGATTGGTGCCTCTTAGAAAGATATTGAACATGGGAGGATTATTTCCCACAATAGTGACACTAGATGAGAGGGTAGGAGTGCCCCCAACAACCGATGTATTAGCAACAATACTCATTTTATTCCATTGAATCAAAGGGTTTGGATGCATGACAATATATTTATGAGAGAATTCATGTGCATGATAGAGAAAATTAAAAGATCAACAACTCTACTTCCCTAATTCAATTAGTTATTGCAAGATTGAGTAATAAAATCAATTGAGAAATACCTTAGGTTAGTCTGTTGGACTCCTTGTTGTAATTCAAGTTCCAAGAAACAAGTTCTTTAGCAAGTCCAATCGAAAATAAACTTGCACAAAAATCAACGAAGAAGCTTTCTCAAAGCTTTTCAACCATTAACAAAGATAATCAATCAAATGTAAAATCATAACTAACTAAAATAACTAGTTTTTAGGTACAATAGTTTCACCTGTAATCTACTGATAAATAAGCATATAAATCAAAACAATATTTTGGTGGGTTTCGAAGGTTGGGGGGGAGAAGAGAGATCTCCATTTTATTAAAAAAAAGGTGAACAACAAGATAGTTATACATGAATATTGTTGAGGCACCTTCTTTACCAGGTTCCAAATACCTCTAGCTTAAACCACTCACAGATAACCATTCCTCCTTGATCATAAAAATGGGACAATTCTTGGGAATTGAGATCCCAACTTAAAATCAAAAGGAAAAATCACCAAAAGCAAGGGTTTATGATGGGAAATAAACCATAAAATCCTCACATAAATTACAATCACCTTTCAATCCTCAAGCATAAGGGTGCTCAATCAATGTGGTGCCTCTTCTCCAACTAATTGCCTTCTTTTATACTGATGGAAATTGATTCAAGTAGTTGGTACGAGTACATAACCATGTCCAATTGTGCATTTATTATTATTTTCAATTGTTTGAGTACCCCTGCATATTGCTTTAAATATGGGTGTGGGCCTCATGAGTTGTTTTAAAGAAGGCACGGGACCAAGCAAAAAATGGTTTTTTACGAGAATGATTAGTGATTTAGAGGGAAAATAGGACTAGTATCTTATGTCACGTCGCCATCCATCAATTTGACGAACAAGGGGGGGAATTTATGAATTCTAGGCTTCTAAATTTTGTCCCTTGGCCATATTGTGAATTCATAAATTATAAATATGCATGTGCAAATGTATAATTGTAAAACATAGTGGAATAACTTTCTATCTACACACACATGGCATGCATATACAAGCATAATTATCACATGCATAAATAAAATCATTGCACATCCAAATACAAATAAAATACTTATCTTAAACAAAGAATATCCAAACAACTAGTTGTGTAAGAGAATTTTTCCACCCAACCGTAGGCACTCTATCCAGCATATACTCTTTCTACTGAGAGACCACCCCCAAGCTGGGGTATGAGGCCACTAGGGAAAATGAAACACCTGGAGGCTTCTCTCTCTTGGACCACAACTCATTATTATCTCAATGCTTAGCCAAATGCTCATTCAGATCTCTATAGGAATATCACTCAACCATCACAACCATGGCACTACTTCCAACTACCCCACACAACACAAGGAAGGCATTTCCCTTCATTGGTCCACAGTTCCCTCAAGAAATCCTACCTTTACAACACTTACATTGTAGTAAGAGTACAATCTACTATATGATGTTGGAGAACTTCTTGTAGTGTTAATTCACGGCTTCTAAAGAATGCAAAAGTAGAAAAACTCAAATCATGGGTAAAGGTTCCTCGATTTCCCAACCTCTATCTTCACCTCCAACCATCTAATTTTCCCTCAAATATGCAGCTCTGTTTTCAAAATCAAATTTCTGGGTAATGCACAGTCTGATAAATGGTAAAGAACGGTAGTAGGAAGCTCTACATAGGATAAATTTGCATGAAAATAATGATAATATGAATGGTAGACTCCAAAGTATATAAAAGAATGGTGAAATGAAAATTTCCATAACTTCTGACCATAGAAGAAAGGACTTATGACAACTAACAAAACTGTCATAAAAGTACATTCACCCCCATGGTCCCCATCCACCTCACATGTGCATTCAATGATTGGGTATACTAGTCAAAAGGAAGTAATTGGCTCATTTAAAGCACATGGTAGCAATTGGATGAGTTCCAAGGTTTACACTTGGGAATAGAGGATTTAATCTCCCATAGGACCCCTTTCCTCTTCCCCTCTAGTGGAATCATAGCCCCTCTAGTGCTCTTTACACAACCATCTTGGACCATTTGTATTATTTTTTAACATAATATTTACATAGCTTATGAGTTAGCATGACAAGCCAACCATATGGTCCAATTAAAAAAAATTACATCATACATGCCTAGCCATTCACTACTCGGGCCTTGGCCTTGAGCTCCACACTAGGAATCCATACTAGCATATTTACATCATTTACATAATTTTGATTCAATGCATTCCAAGTCGGAACTAGGGGTATTGCAATCCCCTCCCCCTTGGAATACCACTGTCCTTAGTGTTTGCTCAAAATTAGAACAAAAATGGATATGCCTCTCTCATGGCATCCTCTGGCAGTCATGTATCCTCATTGGGACCAAAGTGCTTTCATTTCACTTTTTCCTATTTGATGGATCGGTTCTAGAGAAATGCTACCTTCTTGTTGATGATGTGTAGTGGATCTATTTGGAACTCTCCCTCGAGTTCCACCTAGATCACATCCCATTCAATCACATGGTTAGGATCATGTATATATTTCTTAAGCAAAGAAAATGAAAAACATTATGAGCTCTAGTGTTAGTAGACAATTCAATTATATATGCAATTGGACCTATCCTCTCAAGAAATTCAAATGACCCACAATATCTTGGTGATAGCTTGGCACAACTTCCAAGCTTCAAGCAACTTTTCCTTGGCCTCACTCGGAGGTAAACATGAATCCCAACATTGAATTCCCTATGCACTCTATTTTTATATGCATAACTTTTCTATCTATCTTGGGCTACCATTAAATTCTATCTAATCTTTGCAACCTCTTGTTCCATTTCCTTAAGCGTTTCTGGCCCAAGTACAGTTATGTTCACTAAATTATCCCAAGTCACTGGTGTCCTGCACCTTCTGCCATACAAAGCTTCAAATGAAATCATTCCCAACTATTAGTGTTTCCCATTGTTATATGAAAACTCTACCAAGTGTATGTAATCTTCCCACTTGGATGGTTTTCCCATCACGTACATGTGAAGCATGTATTCAAGCACCTGATTTACTCTTTCTATTTTCCCATCTGTTTGTGGATGGTAAGTAGTGCTAAAGTTCAATTGTGCACCAAAATCTGTAAAAAGAATTGTCCATAAATTTGAAGTAAATTTTGTATCACGGTCAGATACAATTGCTTTGGATAACCTGTGCAATTTGAATATTTCTTTCATGAATATTCTTGCCATCTCATCAGTCTTTTAAGTAGATTTAAATGGAATAAAATGTGATACCTTAGATAATTTATTCACCACAGCCATGATGGAATCATGCCTTCTTAAAGTAGTTGGAAATCTAGTAATAAAATCCATAGTTACCACTTCCCATTTCCATTACAGAATTGTGCCAAAGGATACAATAAACTTGTTGGGTGTTGATGCTCAACCATCACTTGCTGGAATTTCATACATTTTTAAATGTACTTATCAATATATTTCTTCATTCCCGACCAAAAATATTGCTTCATGGTTGTAGATATTGTTTTCTGGTATCTTGGGTGACTGAAATATGGCATTTTATGGATTTCATCCATAATAATTCTCCCCAAGTTTGCCACATTTGGAATATACATTTTATTTTTATAGGTACAAAGTCCATAATCCTCCACGTGATATCCTTCATACCTCTTTTCCAAATTATGTTGTTGTAATTTTTATTTTATTTGCACATATTGGTCATTCTCATCAAGAGAGTCAACAATCTTTTGCCTCAAATCTGATTGGAAAACGCTAATGGTTTCCACATGCATTGCATGATTTTTTCTACTGAGTGCATCAACCACTTTATTTTATTTCCCCTTTATGTGTTTGATTTCAAAATCAAATTCACATAAAAATTCTAGCCATATAGCTTGCCTAGCATTTAATGTTGGTTGCCCAAACAAATATTTCAAACCACAGTGGTATGTCCTAAGCTCAAATTTTGTTCCCATCAAATAGTGCCTCCACATTTTTAAAGTGTGCATTATGGAAGCAAGTTCTAAGTCATGGGTAGCATAATTCTTTCCATGCTCTTTCAACTTTCTTGACTCATAGCATACCACATGATTATCTTGCATAATAACTCCAATTCCCTATTTACATGCATCCGTTTACACCACAAAATCATTTATTGGGTTCGCAATTTTCAGAATTGGAGCACTTGTAAGAAGCTTATTCAATAGATGGAAGCTTTATTCACATTTATGTGTCCACTCAAATTTTATTCCCTTCTTTTGCAAATAATTGATGGGGTGTGCAACCTTGGAGAATCCTTCAATGAACCTTCTGTAATAACTAGCAAGACCCATAAAGGAACTCACATTTGTAACCCATAAAGGAACTCACATCGGTCACATTCCTTGGAGTTGGCTAATTCATATGGCTTCAATCTTTTCTGGATTCACTGATATTCCTTCCTTTGAAATAATGTGACCCAAATAATGAATTTGTTTTTTATAGAAATCACATTTGCTTAGATTTGCTTATAACTTATGCTCCCTTAGCAATTGCAATTCAATTATCAAATGTTCTTCATGCTCCTCTTCATTCTTAGAATGAATAAAAGTGTCATCTAGAGAAACAAGAACAAACTTGTCCAAATACCTACACTAAAAACACTATTCATGAGATACATGAATGTAGTTGGTGCATTAGTGAGACCAAATGGCACCACCACAAACTCATAGTGCACATACCTTGTTCTAAATTTTGTCTTGTGGATGTCTTCTTCCTTTATTCTCACTTTATGGTAACTAGACCTCAAGTCAATATTTGAAAACACATTTTCCCCTCTCATTTGATAAAAAATATCATCAATTCGAGGCAATGGGTACTTGTTCTTTGTTGTGACATTGTTCAACTGCTTGTAATAAATACATAACCTAAGTATTCCATCTCTCTTTTTCACAAATAACACGGGTGATCCCCATGGAGACACACTTGGTCGAATGTACTTCTTTTCCAACAACTCCTGCAATTGCATTTTCAGATCTAATAATTATGGTGTACTTATTCTGTAAGGTTTCTTAGACATTGGTGCAAATCTTGGCACACGATCAATTGTGAAATCAATGTCCCTCTTTGGAGGAAGTTATGACACTTCATAGGGAAATACATCCCTGAATTCTTGCAACACATGATAGTCCTCCAACTTGGGAATTTCATTTTATGGGTTACCCAATACATGGGGTGCATACAATTGACAACCCTTTCTAAAAAATTTCTTTAGGTGCATGGTTAAAATTTGCCTAATAGAAAGCACCTTTGGAATGCCCATTACTACCCTTAGGTTTTCTTCTTCATCATTGCTCTTAAAGGTGTTGCTATAGCAATCAAGGTTAAACTTGTGTGCTTTCAACCAGTCCATTCCAATGAGAATATCATAGGAACTAAGTGGGAAAATATTCATATTTTCCCATGTGAAAAGTCCATCCATTTCTAATAGACATTTCCCCACCATTTTACTAACTTTCCTCTTGGTTCCAGTGGCTAGTTGGACCAACTGTGATTTACTATGCTTTGTTTTCTTAAAACCACAAATATTTACAATTTTAGGAGTGATATAACTGTGAGTATATCTAGGGTCAATCAAAATAGAAATAGATTGCTTAGCAATCTTACCTTTAACCTCAACCACATATGATTTATGGTCTACTTGGTAGTCCTCTAGTGCAACATAGATTAGAGGAACAATCCTTGCCACTTAACCCATAGTTTCGGCCTCTTGGATGTTGTGAACATGCTTTGCACTCCCATTTTTATGCGGTAAGTTTCTAAGCAAATGGTCCTCTCCACATCCCTAACATTGAAGTGGCTCTCTTAGCTCTCTTAGCTTGTCTCACATCATCTTAGTTGGCTTGGTCACACCTTGTGGTGGCTTACATCTGTTGATTTCTAAAATGTGGAGGCTTGAATTCTTTCTTTCTTGGGTCAAACTTCTCCTTTTTCTTGTCCTTCCATGTCTTATGGAATTTTGGTCTACTTTTTTTTTGAACATAACAATACTTGGCCTTCCTTACGGTCTCATCTAGATTTTGAGGTTCATCAAACTCAATTATGTCCTTGTATGACTAAGGTAACACACTTAGAAAACATTTTGACTTTTTCATCTCTGGTATACTTGGCATATCTCAATAGCTCTAAGAATTTATTAGCATATTCCTCTGTGGTCATTTCTCCCAATTTCAACTCATAGAACCCTTTGATTTTTTCATCATAGTACCTATCATAGAGGTACTTTTGCATGAAGTATTTCTTGAATTGCTTCCACAAAATCTTCCTTTCATTGATCTTCTTCACTTACATAAGGTGATACCACCATATAGATGCTCTTCCATTTAAATTGAATATGGCCACCCTTTCCTTCATGTTCCCGGAGTATTCTTGGACTTGGAAATAATTCATCATCCCAAGAAGCCAAGCCTCAACTTGTTGACCATATTTTACTTCACCATCAAAAGTGGGAGGTTTGGCTTTCTGAAATTCCCCACGCAAGTTGTTCTTGGAAGTCCTCTTCCTTTTATTCCTATGCGATGAAGAGCTTGAACATTCAAGGGAGTCTTTAGAGTTAGATGACTCACTAGAAGAAAAATATGGAGTATATGTCCTATCTCTAGGAACTCTTCTTGCCCTGTGGGACCTCTTGTGAGAATACCTCCTTGAGCTACTCCCACTCCTTTCCTCATTTCATGAGTGTCTCCCATGGTGAATCTTCCTATGAATGTTTGTCAAACTTTGAATCATGGCTACATTTAGATGGTTATGTTCTTCACAAGCTCTAATTAGCCTCTCATTATCTGCTCTGCAACTTTGCAGTTCCACTCTTAAGCTTCCCATGGTTTCTCCAATGTCTGGGGGAGTTACTCGATTTTTTCAGCCATTGGATTATGTCTCTAAAATCTCAACATGTATATTCTCTCCCAACATGAGATCTGTTTCAACTGCATAAGGACCATGTGCATCATCCATGGTGATGATCTTCTTGGCCCAAACAAGACCAAGGATTTCCAAACTACACTATATTAAATGATGACTCTTAATTGTCCTTGATAGGATATTGAATTTGCAAAAGTGTTCATATAAACGCATTATTTAGCTTCATTATATTCTTAGAAGTTTACAAAATTATTTTTCATGCATTATGGGAACTACCCATATTGACATTTTTGTCAAATTATGGCTACCAACACTTTTCTGGTCAAATTATAGAAACATCTAAAACACCCCTTCAGGATCTGACTATGCACATTTGTTCCCTCATGGATAAATTTTCCATTGACTATAAGTATGTCCATTTCTAATTATTAAGCAAAATGTTACAACCTTTCAAAATTGCCATATTTGCCCAATTATGCACTTTTCATGTAGGTCCATTTAGCTTTAGAGACCAACTTCATACACATGTAGAAGAAAATATATGGAGAAATAGAAAAAAAAAATCTATCGTCCTTGATAATCCTCATGACAAGGATTACCCATCAAATTTCAACTCTCTAATCTGACGCTCCAGTCAATCCCTATAATTTTCTGGAATTGGCTATTTTTAACTTTTTAAATTTTATCTAGACTTTGAAATTTTTGGCAATTTCTATAACACAGTCTTGAGCTGATAGCACAATGCAATCTATTGAAGTCTTCGATGTATCAGGAAAGATGACAGGGGTCAAGGGGGAGTTACCCCTTGCAGATTCCTCATGTCATTGTAGGGTTAGGGTCGAGAGCAGTGCTCTCGTTGGTTTTTGTAAATATTTTTATTTTGCACAATCTAGCACATAAGATCAACATCAATTTTCAATTTATGTACCTAAAAACTACGTTGAAACCACTCCCTTTATTTTCTAATCAACCTGTCTATTCACGGTGCTATATTACCCTTTTTCAACGATGAGATATGTGTTGTTAATCAAATTTTCATGATCAAATCTGGGTCATTTGTGGAAATTCCACGCGTGGTAAACCCCATTCACATTAACTTGTGCAAATGGTCATGATCACATGATGGGACATGCTCAATTTAATCTCAACCATTTGCGTGCATGTACCTCAGTATAAGGCACAATCATCTTCCTTAGCACAAATAGTTAGGATTGAAAGTTGGAACATGCATGATTCAATCTCAACCATTCACATGCATGTACCTTCAGTTATCCTTCAATATGTTCCTTTAGTGTGAATGGTCGAGATTGCACGATGAAACTTGCACAATCTAATCCTAGCCATTCGTGGTAGACCATGATCCGCCTGGTCCACCTAGAAACCAACAAAGCATTGACCATGCCATCTATGCATATTTTCTGACGTGGCCAATCCATGTCACACTCCCTGTACACATGGCACGGGCGGGGCCCACCTCAAAATTTTCCCAAATTTTGAATTTTCACACATATGTGAAAATTTTCATTTGGAAACAAGAGGCTTATTACCAAATTAATCTTATTTTTTTTTTCAAATATGGAATTTATTTCTCACATAACATAATAGAAACTTTCCACTAATAACTCTGCAAATTTTGAAAATTTCCCTAATTTTCCTTAGCAGTCTACCATTCCTGTTGGTAGACCATAGATCTAACCCACAACTCAATTAGAAACCATCTAACAACCAAAACTACAAATTTTCATAGAAATTTTTTGTGAAACACTTCATATGTAACTCTGATTTTCTGCTTGTAATTGTGGACTTCAGCCCATACAACCTTGGTACTGCAGGGGTGGCAGGAGTAGGAGGGGTCCTCTTAGATCATGATGGGAAAATATTGAACTCCTATTCCTGGGGGCTAGTCAGGAAAACTAATAACCAAGCCAAATGTATGGCCCTTCTTAAAGGAATTGAGATGGAAATCAACATCAACCTCAATGATTTCTTAGTCCTTAGAGACTCCAGGGTAGTGATTCAAAAAATGAGGAAATCCTTTAGAGATGACCCTTCAAGTTGTAATAGAATCCAAAAGAACATTGTAAACCTCCTGAGTTGCAAGAAGGTTGGTTTCCTACATGTAAGACGAGAAACCAATGAGAATGTTGACTGAATGGTCAACATCGGAGCTCGTCTCGAGTAAGGAATGATAGTTTTCAAGGATTGTCCCCCGAAATGATGTTGGACCCCATGAATCTATACACCTCAAAAGTTTGTGGAAGCTCTAAGGCTTCAATCACGACAAAGAGGACTAGTGGGAGGTGGAGTCCCCATGCAGACCCTCGTCCAAACTCACTTAGCATAAAGGAGGGGGTAACATGGATGTACGAGACAGTTTTAAGCTCAGTTAACAAGGAGACCGTGGAATAGATTTAATATGGCCAGGGAAAATGACAGTGGGATAATTGAATATAGCTCGCAGGTCGGAGGATCCAGTCCCTGTTAGAAAAAACAGGATAGCAGAGCAATAACAATAGACAAAAATGCAAATATAATCACACATACACATTACAAGAGAGACACAGATATATCGTGGTTCACCCAACTTGGGCTACGTCCACACTGAATTTGCCAGTCCTTATTATTATTACCGTCCAGCAAGGTGAAGGGATACAACCTGCAGCACAACCGCTGCACTTCCTCTTCTCTGTTTCACAGTCTCTCTCCTGATCTCAGAGATCTTTACAATGCATAAAACCTAATACATCATCATCCCTAGCCGTATTACAACGTCTTTATTTTATAAGGGAAATACAATGGGAAAATACCACGGGATACCCAAAACCATGGGCCAGCAAAACAGCTGGCAAAAACATCCCCAAAAATTTTCTTCGGGGGAACTGCCCCCGGACCCCCCGGCCAGGGGGGATGGTCCCCCCTAGAACCCCGTGGGGGGGCGATGCCCCCCCACACCCCCCCTCCGGGGTGACTGTACATTCCACCTACATATCATATAAAACTGGGGTACAAACACGGCTGATACAATATCATCTATGAGACTAGAAGATCTGGCTCCACAACCAACAGTCCCTTCACCATTAAACCTCTCCCCCTTCAGACAAGTGAGGCAAGGATTAATGCAATCCTTTTTCAGATGGATTTCCTAAACGATAGCAGTATAGAAACCAGTCAGTTTGTGGAGGAGTTATGCTATGAGTTGAACCAGAGTTTGGGTGTCTCCTCATCGCGACAATAAGTAAGCCACTTCTGGTCCTTGAGTGTTGTGGGAGAGACTATGCAGGAGTGCATTTCGGCTGACAATATTGTGCCAATGGCTTCCTGAAGGGAAATATTTGCCAATTTTAGAGGGAACCTTGAGGATTTTAAAAAAATGCTCAGGGAGGTTCAAGAGGGAATAGGAGCCCTTCTACAGAGGATAAAGGACCTTATGGATGAAGCAAATTATAACAGCTGCAGACTAGCATGCATGGAGTTGAGTATAGATGACCTGGACAACAATATGTGAGAGTGCATGGCAACAACATAGGATCTTAGGAAGAGCATGTAGCTACTACAGGGAGGTAATGGCCAAAAATCGCTTTCAGATGGGGTGTGTCCCTTCGACGCCATCTCAGTCAACCAACCTTTCCTTGGACCATTTGGACAGGCTTGAATGTCACATCCTCTGGATTCTTTTTGCTACCACAGTTTCTAAATGTTTTTTTGTACCCTGCTACGCAAACAATATAAGAGTCTATAGCACTCATAGAATGGTTTTTAGTAGGATCTCAACAGGAAAAATCCTAGAATTTTTGCAAACGGTTGGTAGTTTTGTAGGAGAAATCTTGGAAAACTTATGTAGTTCGCTACTCCTATTCTTTTTGAATGCTTATCTATGTAAGGGATTGTTGTGCTCATCATTTTAATACAAACCTTTTCTAGTTTTGTTTAAAAAAAACCCTGGCATTGCAACCAAGAGCTCTGATACCACTCTATCATGTCCCCATTCATTAATTTGATGAACATATGGGGACATTTACGGATTATAGGCTTCTAAATTTCATACCATGGCTATATTTTGAATTCATAAACAATAAATATGCATGTGCAGATATATAATTGTAAAACACAATAGAATAACTTTCTATCTACACACACATATCATGCATATACAAGTATAATCATCACAGGCATAAATAAAATCATTGCACATCCAAAACAAAGATAATACTTACCTTTAAATAAAGAAGATCAAGTAATTGGTTGTGTAAGTGCAATTGTCCACCCAACCATAGGCACTATGTCTAGCATACAATATTTTTTCTAAGAGGCCACCCCCAAATTGGGATATGAGGTCACTAGGGTGAAGGAAACACCTATAGACTTCTCTCTCTTAGCCACAACCCATTCTGCTCTCAATGCTTGGCCAAATGCTCATCTAGAGCTCTATAGGATTCTCACTCAGCCACCACAACCATGGCACTCCTTCCAACTTCCCCACACAAAAAAATAAGGCATTTCCCTTCACTAATCCACAATTACCTCATGAAATCCAACCCTTACAATGCTTACCAGCGTGTGTAGTAAGAGTCCAATATGTTGTATGATGTTGGAGAACCTCAATGTAGTGTTAATTCATGGCTTCTAAAGCATGCAAAAGTAGAAAAACTCAATGAGTAAAGGATACTAGATTGACCAACCTCTATGCTCACCTACAACCATCTCCTTTTCCCTAAAATCCACGGCTTTGTTTCCAAAATAAATTTTTTGGGTAATGCACAATCTGATAATGGTAATGAACAACAATAGGAAGCTCTACGTAGTGTAAATCTACATGAGAATAATGATAATATGAATAGTAGAATCCAAAGGATATGAGAGAATGGTGAAATGACAACTGAAATAACTTCTGACCATAGAAGAAAGGACTTCTGACAATTGATAGAACTATCTTCAAAGTACATTCCCCCCATGCTCCCCACCAACCTCACACGTGCATTCAATGACTGGATTTAATAGTAAAAAAGAAGTAATTGGCTCATTTAAAGCGCATGGAAGCAATTGGATGAGTTCTAAGGTTGATACTTGGGAACAGAGGATTAAATCTCATGTAGACCCCCATTTCCTCTTTCCCTCTAGTGGAATCATAGCCCCTCTAGTGCTCTTTACACAACCATCGTGGACCATTTTTATTATATTCAAACATAATATTTACATAGCTTTCAAGTTAGCATGGCAAGGAAACCATATGATCCAATTAAAAATATTTACATCATACATGCCTAGCCATTCACTAGTTGGGCCCTAGACTTGAGCTCCACACTAAGAATCCATACTACCATATTTACATCATTTACATAATTTTGATTCAATACATTCTAAGTCAAAACTAGGGGTATCATAGCTTAACACAAGCAGTGGTGGACCTAATAATGCTATAATGGTATCTATTTACACATTCATCCATTTTAATGATTGTTACATACCAATGTGATATACATGTAAAAACACATCACTGCTAATAATTGTAATAAGAATAATTATGCTCCTAACTAAAATAGCAACATTATTCCCTTCTACAATACCACTACCATTGTTGTTGATATCATCAATATTGTTACCAAGGCTTCATGGTGCACAAGGATATATACACATCGATGCTCAACCATATATAATAAGCACCAATGTTCAATCATATATAATATGCAACACTACTCAATCATATGCAATATGAATCTATGCTTTCAAATATATAAGATGCATCGAGGCTCAATCATATATAATACGAATTGGTGATTTCCAAATATATATTATGCACCTATGTGTATTAAATATGTGTGCACTAGTGTGCCTTATTAATTGAAGCACAACAAAAAACAGCCTTCATTAGGACCTAAAGTGACCTAGAATTTGTAGTTATAGTGAATGCCCATTGTCACTAGTGGAGGTTTGAATTGAGGTTTTTTTGATGATTTTGTTTAGTGTTGTAACACTAAAAACCTATACTAAAACTTCCATTAAGTGATGTTTTCTTTATAGGGTGTGGCCTTCCACCCCATCACCAAAATACCAAATAAACCATTTGTATAGGAGCGATCAAAAGTCTAGTCCACAAAGTGCTTCCTAAAGGCAATCTCACAAATTGAACCATAGATCATTGTTTCATATGCAAAAACAAGACTATGCTTTTGTAAATTTATGGTTATTTGAAGGGAATGCATTTTATAGACAATTGCTAGGCCCATCTGGTTGATTTAATGTAATGTCCCCATTCAAATAAGTGCATAGTAAGACAATCTCATCAATCCTACTAGTTTCCTAGGTTGGATGGGCACATGTGGGATGGTAATAAGGAAGCTAATAAATGATATTTAGACATTAGAAGGGTTCAAGCATTTAATAAATATGGTGAATAAATAAATTCAAGAGAAATTCTAGGTGGCAAGTGGTTTTGGAGACATGTGGAGGTGGTGGGACCCACACTAGCTTGATTTTTCAATGACACATGGCAGCTCTCTCTTGCCAATTCGAATTCATGGGAAGGTGAACACTCTTGGGTGAGTTGGTAAGTCATAACACATGTCATTGAGCATCTTAGGTCGAAATGGGATGGAATAGTAACCTCCATGGGAGAGGAAGAGTCAAATTGGAGACTAGTGGACACTTGGGCTAGATTCCCTAGTTTTATGACAACAATAATGAAGCATCTATGACATTTATGACAAAATTCAGACCTAACTTCTTACACCTGACCATTATGACATGTCGGCCCCAAAAATAGGCTCAAGGAAGGCGCTCATGGAGTTGGGGGAATCTAAAGAGACTCAAATTCGAATTTGGGAGAAGATGGAAGGTTGGAACTAAGAGACAAGTGTCAAATGAGGAATATTTTCTAAATGGAAAATTATTGAATCTATTGAGAGGATTTCGACCCCTTGAAGGCTAATGTTGGTTATAAAATGTAGAAATCAAGTATGAGAATGGCTTTTGATGATTTGAGAAAAATTGCATTTGTGAAGAGAGAACTAGTGGATGACTAGTTTCTTGCCTTAGCCAATTTCGAGGGTGAAAGATTCCCATCCAAGTTGGTGTTTGGAGAGGCCACTCAGGTCTTTCATGGTGCTTTAATGGAGTTTTATTTGTAGGTAGCAGCTACAAGAAGTTTCATGGTTTGGTTTAGTGCAACACTTTCTCTCCACCATTTCCAATTTTGAAGGCATATTCGGGCTCCTTGAGGGATTGCGCTTTGGGTGAGATCTTGCACTCATTGGGAGAGCTTCATATAATGTTTTTCTGATTTCAATAGCTTCATATCCTCTGTTCTTCATATTCAGAAACTCTCAGGTCGAAATACCCATTGAATGTATGCAAAATTATTGATTAATGAACAAACAATGTCCATTTCCCCAATGCTTTGATGTATGACACTATAAGGTTGATTATTTCGAATGGATGGATGATTATCTGATATATTTGTGATTCATATACTTCCATGGATATATTATACAAGTTTCATGTACTGTACTTGAGCATTTGAAGCATTTTTACTCAGTTTGTTTGTATTGAGAGGTGAAATAGTGCCATTTCCCCAAGGGTCAAATTGGGGGTTTTTGTTGTTGAATGTGAGAGAGTTAGAACAGTAGTAAAAATCAATTAATGGTGCATATGGGACCTTAATCACATACTTAACACATTACATACCTCTATTCATAAATTCGTGGGAGTTTGGAGGCATTTGGAAGGCCATTTGCAGTGTTACCCCGGGGGGATTTGATGCACAAATTACTAGTCAAAATTACATATATTGATCAGAATACAAATCAAGTTTGCAGCAGTATTTGGAGGGCCATAAAACATCCCTGAACCTAATATTCAAGTCTAAATACCATTCATACACTCCTACAGAAGATTTGGGAGCATTTGGGTTGATTTGGAGGTCAAAACAGTTAAACTAGTCAAAGGTCAAAATTGGGGAAAAAGTGGAAAAATTGACATTTTAATAAAATTTTGAAAAAGGGTCATTACATTTAAGATTATTAGGGGGTTTCCTTGGGGGCTTCTATCACTCTAAGTGCCCCCCAAAAGAGTAACTTTTAATCAATGTTGGACCTTGATATATGCATGTGAAATGGACTAGGCAGTGCTAGATTTTTCATCCTAGAGTTTTTTTTCTAGTGCCGAAGAGGGTTTGGTCTCCCATCCCCCTTCCAAAATGAGTGCTTATTCCCTCTCCCTATTGTGATATTTGCATCTAGTCCTATAGTGTTACATGTGAGGGGATGACTTTGAGTGTTGTTTGAAATAAGAGGGTGTGGCTAAATGATTCATAGGGTTATAGTCCCAAGTCGTTGCACTTTTACTCCAATGGGTCTAAGTCAACATTGCGTGAAAGGTTCATGCTCTAAAGAGATTTATATTTTTCTATGGTCCTATGATAGTCCTCTTTTCCTTCCTTGGTTGATAAACCCTCCCATAGATTGTCCAACCTTACATTGATTCTTGGTTAGATCTGAGCTTCTTTAATACATTGTCTAACTCTTCCAATGCTCCTATTGATCTTTTTAATTATAATGTAGTAATCTCGAGACCTTCCTCTACAATTTTTGGTATGGAAGGGACATTGTCCTTATGCTTTTACAAGTTAATAGACTCTGGTGTAATATTGAGAAGCAAGGGGTCATAAGGCTTACATGATTGGATCTCCTATTCTTTCATATCCTCCTCCCTTATTCCATTAATTGGCAGGGGCAAGAGTTCCTCTAGTGTCTAGATAGTCTACATATTTGGTAGAGGTATGGTATGTTGATGTAGTTTAGAAACTACCAGAATGAGAATTGACCAATCTTGAGATCTGTAACTTCCAAGAGGCCCTCATTTAGATTCAAAACCATGTAGCATGCATATTTTGACCATTGAGAGGTGATCCAAGATAATGGAAGCCTCATCCACCTTGATGAAAGTTTCCATGTCTCTAATGTGCTTGAGGATGTTCAGGGTCCTGCATTCCAATGGTAGGTTAGATAGCTTGACCCAAACTAGCAACTTAGCTATATGTTCATGCAAGGATTGAATCTTTCCCCCTAGTCTCAAATGTAGAGGCATAAATCATGATTAAATTAGGGTCCTTCCACCATAATATTATCCTTATCTACATGGATTTTAAAGATGAAGGTGGAAAATCTTCTTGACCACAAGTGGAATCTTGGGAATATCCAAGGACTTCCCCCATTTTTCTAATACCATCCCCATATGGTTTTTTAAACAAGCTATGGTCAACTAAACTTCCAAATAAAGGTTTGATTTGAGGACTTCATTATGGTGTCCTTCACCAAATCTTCCTTTATTTCCATATGCATTCTTTTAACAATCTATTTAACACACTTTGCCTTTTTTCTCCTTGGGTCATTAAAAGTCATCTTATGGGGTTAGTCATATTTTTAGATACCCACAATAACGAGGATTGTTCATTAGTTCTAAGGTTATGATTTATGTAATCATATACAAGAAAACCCCAAAGACTTCACTATTGTCAATGGATGGTAACAATAGTAAATGTCAATGTAGAGTATAGTATGCCTGATCCATAGAGACATCGAGTATTAGTGTATCACAAAGGTAGCTAGCCTTGGGACTTGACCCTAAGACCTTTTATCTGCGACTCACAATCAATGACTAAGCTAACCCATTAGGATAGATTAGGACTCATGCCTACTTTAATTAAAACATGTTTAATTCATTGCATCATACATCAATATATTATCTCTTACTTTGTGGGTTGTTGGCTCTAAGGCATGGAATGGCTACTTTAGATGACAAGGTGCCCCCATTTACACTCCCAGGTAATGTAATGTGTGCACCATTTATGTGCAATTGATGCTTCCCACTACTTTATGTACTTCCTTCGTTATTTATAAGGATTTGCACTATTCCTTTTGACAATTATTAGTGCTGCTGTTCTTAGTTTAATACTTTTTGTAATATTGGTCAACTTCTCTGTTGAAGGATGATACACTTAAATCAGCGTTTTCTTAGAAGCTATTTTATTAAGTCTGTTAGGACATTGCTATATGTGTAAGGATTAGAAAATGTGTTCGACTCAGGTTGGAATAGATTAGCATGGCTCATAGATCTTCAGATAGATGGTATACTATCTTTGGATAAGTTATATTGTAAATTTCTTTGATTCACCCTTATGAATAGCAAGAAATTTCTTTCTTCTTTTTTTTTCGTTTGAAACAAAAAAAAAACAATGCCATTACATATTTTTAATATTTTATGATGTTTTTGTTATCATGGATATTTTATGTTGTAATATCAATTTATGTGTCACTTGGTGCATAACAAGTGGTATCAAAGTATCTAATTTTGGTTTGGCATATGTAAGGAGTACCTTTCATTGTATGAGGCATCAATTTTACTAGGGACCTCCCAATTAAGTATTGTTTAGTAGAGACTATCAAATGAATCTAAGAGGTACAATTTGTACAAGATAGGATTTCCACCTAATCCTAAGAGCTTGCTAATATTAGTACGGTTCAATAAATTATGTGTATATGAAGATTTTGAGATTCAATATAGGAAGACCATATTCATTTGAAAGAAGACATTGGAAGATGTTACCAATTCAAATTGCAAATTTGTTGATACAAAATTCTCAAAGATATGATGCTTTGCACAATTTAGGGTTTTTATCTATTCTTGAAAGCTTACTAAGGTAGTAGGGTATAGTAAATTCTATATATTTGAAATTACAAAAAAACAAACCTTGTAAGAGTTGATTCACCTAAATGCCTCATACCTATAACATAAGTGCCAACACCTGTCAAGGCATAGGGGCTCAAGAAGAGCATCATGTCACTTACAAGAATTGAACCTCGATGGGGAGGGTAACAATCATTCCTTCCAACCACCCAAGCTACATCCAATGGACCCATTTTTATTTTTATTTTTATTCTTAACAATGATTCACTAAAAATGAATATTACTCAAACTTCTCCATTACAAAATGATTTTACTTTAAATTGCCACTACCATAAAGATTATGTAACATTATTTCTAAAAAGGAAAGTGTCACTTTATACTTAAAACACAAATATTGTTTTTTTTTTTAAATTACATTAATGCATATCATAATTTATGAGTTTTTATAGTTATATAAATTGCAAAAAAAACATAATCACAATACAACCAATCACCTAATATATTAGTAAATGACGACTTCCTTCATAAATACCTCATTAATATAATGCATAATAATCATAATATATTGAAATTTTTATCGTAGAAACTATTTCAAAGACCATATTTATAATCAACATATTAAATACTAAGTACATGCTTCGCATTATTAATAGTAAGTTAAATTTTTCTATGGAAAAAAAATACTAAGTACATGCCAATCTATACATATTAAAATTATTAAAATTATTTATGAAATAAATATATCTATATGCATCCTCAACCATACAAACAATTGAAGCTTCGCTTTATTTCCCTCTAACTTGTTTTGTGGTTTTACTAGGATTATTGATTGGATCATGTTACAATTATTGGTTGGTAGGGTTTAACACACAATGGTCTCAACGCATTCTTACCTTGTGGTCTTAGTATCACCATATAGGGTAATGGAACATTAAAAACCCTGGAAATTTATGGCTAATGGTAGATGTCTTCTTCTGGGAGATGCTTAAACCCTGAAATCAATTAGGAATTCAATTTGTATATATAGTCTGTTTTCACAAGGTAATATATGTGTTAAACCCCTCGCAGGAAAATCTTTTGGAGTTTGACAAAACCTGAATATTGGGCCGAGCTTCTGAGGATGGGTACATTTTCTCGCATAATCTGTGTAAGGAATTCTATTCTGAAGCATGTGAGGATGCAACCGCCACTGATAGAGCGCGGCTATAACAATCGGTATATGTGCGAGGAGGCGAAGGGTACATTTTTGGACAAGTCTCAAGTCACAGACAGAGTCATCTCCGTCATTAAGGCATGCCAGAAGGTCGATCCTGCCAAGGTACATTCTTCTTCTATTCCTGGTTGATCTTACAATGTGGTCAATTAAAATAACTAAGGCCTCAGAGGCTCCGTGTTTTGGCCTTTGCCCTGAGCAAAACGCTATATGTTTCTATGGAGAATCTTGAGATTAGATGCCATATGCTTCCATTGAAAACCTTGAGATGAAGTGGATTTTTGATGAAGTTCTCTATGGCCTATACTACCATTTGGATCTTGATATAAATAAGGTTTTGCTCATATTGACAGTAACTTTTTGAGATTTGAAACACATATTACATTGCTATTTCTGTGAGATTGAGTTATTAATAATGACAAATTTCAGGTAAATGTTAAATGTTAAAAAACTTGATAAGGCTAGAACTAGAGTAGTGATAGATTAAGTTGGAGATTTGGATTTTCTGGAATGTAGCTTTATCGAATGTTTGAGCTCCTTGATCGCTCTCGAAAATTTTAGGTGCGGACCTCCTGAGTTACTGGGAGAATATGCGTTAATAAGCACTGTGTTACATTTGAATTTGGCTTCCCCGTCCCTAGAATGCGTGGTCTCCGTTTCTGTGTAACAAGAGTAATGACAGTCAAATACGTCTTTATCTAGTGGCATCTTGGAATAGCTTCAGCTTTCTATGTCTATAAAATCTTCTTCATTACTATCCCATTTTGGTTGTGAGTATTGGTCCATAGCAGCATATAAGCCCCAACCTTCTATGATCTTGATTCCTTATGCCAGCTGGGTGTCCACAAAGTAGTGCTCGCCTCTTACTAATGGTTGATTGGTTGGGGTGATTCGCCTCTTACTAATGGTTGATTGGTTGGGGTGATTATGCTTGCTTGCTTGGCCTTCCCTCCCTCATGGGTGTCCACAAAGTAGTGCTCACTCCTTACTAATGGTTGATTGGTTAGGGTGATTATGCTTGCTTGGCCTTCTCTCCCTCATGTGTGTGTATAATAACAGGAAAATAAAAATAGGAATATAACTGTAGGATACAAAAAAATAACAGGAAAATAAAAATAGGAATATAACAGTAGGATACAAAAAAAAAAAACAGGAAAATAATAATAAGTTATGCCTTGGAAGTTCTACGACTCTAAAACCTCTTTCCCTTCCTTTCCTGAGTTTCACAGCTTAAAACCCCCCAAAAATGGTTAACT
The DNA here is from genome assembly GCA_027924585.1 of Larix kaempferi. NCBI lineage: Eukaryota > Viridiplantae > Streptophyta > Pinopsida > Pinales > Pinaceae > Larix > Larix kaempferi. The sequence continues at coordinate 1,277,830 of BSBM01000142.1, forward strand.
CTGGTTTGCATTGATTTTTTTATGGTGTTGTTTGCCAGCACCTAGCTGTTCATTGTGTCATCATATTTGATGGCATTTAATTATCTCTGCTTCTATAGACATGGTATCTTGTCCCTATTTGTATCTACCCTGTACCATAGGCAGTCTATTATTTAGAAGCCATCAATATGATTATCTTATATAATTTCTTTTTCTTGGTAATAATTAAATTCTGCCATTTTAGTTGATTTATGAGTATACACCATTGAAGTAAAACCGATAGAAAGGCTTCTTGCATTAGAGCTTTATATGATTGTCTGTTTTCACTTTAACTTGAATGATGCATTCATCTCTCCACTTGTGCTTGAAATATGGGGTGCATGCATTGTTGTGCTCACTACGTTGTTTTTTCATGTATAATTTCAGATCTGAGAATAACTTAGTAGATTCTAGACAAAGTATCCTCTAGGCATTTTATTCTTTGTCATGTCACTTTTTTCTAAACTACCCAGTCAGGCTATTTGTTTTCCTTGTGACATGATGGATGGCCATCTCAATTTTTGCCTTATGATAATATTCATCTTTTTTTTTTACAATGGCTGAGAACATTGGACTTCTTATTCATAGTATTAGTAACTATATTTCCCTCAATGGATCAAAGTTTCAAACCTCTTGGTAAAGCTATTATGGCAAAAGAGCAAAAGTGTTTGTACAAGGTTTTGACAGGTGATTATGGGTTTGTTATGTATATGGGCCCTGGGGTGTGTTTTATTGCTTACATAAGTATTCCTGATCGCCTTTTGCAGTCTAAACTGTTGTGCCTCCCACCTTACTTCCCAGTACCTCACATGCCGTGTTTCTGTGGCAGACTTGACTTGATTCCCGTATACCATATTATGCTTTATTTTGGTGTTATTGTAGTTGTTTTAGCAACAACGCTTTACATTTTATATAATGAGTAGGTAAGTAGCTTTATTTTCTATGCTCTCGCCTCCAAGATTGCTGCTAACTTTGTTATTGGAAATTTTGAATAGATCACGTTAGTTGTCTGCATTGCAAATCTAGTCAGGATACAGTAAATCAGAGTCAAAGATCCTAATAATAGATCACATGCAGGTGATTAGTTTTCTAATAATTCTTTCAAACCTTAAAGTGATCCAAACTAATATCCAGTCGAAAAGTTAACACCTTGGTTTATTACGTCGAGTTAGTAGGTTCATAAGTTATATAATAGACAGGACTTTTAACTCTTCACTTTGTTGTCGCCCAAAACTGACATGTGTGTGCTGAAGCCCAAAATGTAACACACTAGCTGGATGACAACTCTCAGGAGAGAGGCCAATGTCACCACACTCCTCTCCTCTCGCTTCAGGTTGGCTCTTCTCCAACTCAAGGGGGGTATCCCTAAGGTAGGATCGCTAAGGCAGGTGCAACGGAGGGCAACGTGAACTGAGGAGGCTGCCTTAAAGAAACAATTGTAACTGAAAAATGAGTTTTTAAATAAGTGATGGGAAATGAGAGAGGATCAATCATCGGGGAAAGACTAGTGCCATTACCAGAAGGGAGAATGGAGTCAAAAAGAGGACTCAAGGGAGCCTTGTGCTTCATACAAGTGAGAAATGCTAGAATGCTCAAACAATCAGATCTAAATCAACATTTCGTACAACCGAATACTAATGTCCATCCAAATACTAATCGTTTAAGCATAATTAACCAACTTAACAACCGTAAATGGCTAATCTATTGTGCTTAAAAAAGCCCTCACAAGCTAGATTTGCTTGACCACTTATAATGAAAAACCCGCAGCTATGAGAGAGATGCTCAATCTGTCCTAAAAACCCAGCATGGTGTTTTTTCTATTAAGCTCCAAGGGAAAGAACTCCCAATTTTTTTTTCATTCTCTCAGCCATATCAACAAGTTTCTTTTCATAAGCAACCTTTTCATTTGAGGTTGTAGGCTCTTCGTCTTTGGATTCAAAATTTTTTGAAGGGATTGAAGATCTAGAATAACCCCGGATGTTTGATTCTCCTGAAGACTGCATGTTTCTTTCAATTTTTACAGCCAAATTCTGAGCTTGAAGCAATGTTGTGGGTTCCTTGTCCCTTATCTGATACTGAATCTTGCCACTTAATGCTTCTATGTAAAATTCCAATAAGGAAGTTGCAGGAGGTGCATAAGTGACAGGGATGGAATTAGATAATTCTGTGAACTTAGCATTGAATTCATCCATAGTTTCAGTATCTGACTTCTTCATGCTGGTCAAAGATGCTACTAGATGTCTAGGTTCCTTTTTGCTGCCAAATTTGTTGAGGAAAGCAGTCTTGAAAGCTGCTATGGTGGCAAAAGAGTTGTTTGGAAAATTGTCATACCAGTTTCCAGGTTTACCATCCAAACATAGAGCAAAAAGGTTCATATATACATCTTCATGTTTGTCTGCGCCCCTGATATAGGAACCACAATGTTTGGAAAAGTTTCTGATGTGTTGCTCAGTAGATGTAGAGGCATCAGTGCCATTGAAAGTCATGAGTTTGTCGATAGCTTTTTCAGGAATGTCATGGGGTTGACCTGCTATCTGAGTGAAATTGAGTTGAGTAAAAAACTCACCCATTGTGGAAAGGAAACAATTATTATTATTTTCTTCTAAGCTAGTGTCTTCTACTTCAAACAAACTATGGATGTCCGAAATAGACTGGGATCCAAGATCTTCAAGGATCCTACTAGAAGCTAGCTTGCTAAGTCTCTTCCTAAGAACCTTTTCAGGATCAGGGATGAAACTAACCAAGCCTTCACGGTTTCTCCTAGTTGAATACCTTGGTAAATTACTTGATAGTGGAGTCACCAGGTGGATTCAAGTCTAATTTCAAACATCCATAGTTTGTTTGAAGTAGAAGACACTAGCTTAGAAGAAAATAATAATAATTGTTTCCTTTCCACAATGGGTGAGTTTTTTACTCAACTCAATTTCACTCAGATAGCAGGTCAACCCCATGACATTCCTGAAAAGGATATCGAAAAACTCATGACTTTCAATGGCATTGATGCCTCTACATCTGCTGAGCAACACATCAGAAACTTTTCCAGACATTGTGGTTCCTATGTCAGGGGCACAGACAAACATGAAGATGTATACATGACCCTTTTTGCTCTATCTTTGGATGGTAAAGCTGGAAACTGGTATGACAATTTGCCAAACAACTCTTTCGCCACCATAGTAGCTTTCAAGACTGCTTTCCTCGACAAATTTGGCAGCAAAAAGGAACCTAGACATCTAGTAGCAACTTTGACCAGCATGAAGAAGTCAGATACTGAAACTATGGATGAATTCAACGCTAAGTTCACGGAATTATCTAATTCCATCCCTGTCACTTATGCACCTCCTGCAGCTTCCTTGTTGGATTTTTACATAGAAGCATTAAGTGGCAAGATTCAGTATCAGATAAGGGACAAGGAACCCACAACATTGCTTCAAGCTCAGAATTTGACTGTAAAAATTGAAAGAAACATGCAGTCTTCAGGAGAATCAAACATCCGGGGTTATTCTAGATCTTCAATCCCTTCAAAAATTCCTGAATCCAAAGACAAAGAGCCTACAACCTCAAATGAAAAGGTTGCTTATGAAAAGAAACTTGTTGATATGGCTGAGAGAATAGAAAAATTTTTGGGAGTTCTTTCCCTTGGAGCTTAATAGAAAAAACACCATGCTGGGTTTTTAGGACAGATTGAGCATCTTTCTCATAGCTGCGGGTTTTTCATTATAAGTTGTAGAGAAAATCTAGCTTGTGAGGGCTTTTTTAAGCACAATAGATTAGCCATTTACGGTTATTAAGTTGGTTAATTATGCTTAAACGATTAGTATTTTGATGGACATTAGTATTCGGTTGTACGAAATGTTGATTTAGATCTGATTGCTTGAGCATTCTAGCATTTCTCACTTGTATGAAGCACAAGGCTCCCTTGAGTCCTCTTTTTGACTCCATTCTCCCTTCTGGTAATAGCACTGGTCTTTCCCCAATGATTGATCCTCTCTCATTTCCCATCACTTATTTAAAAACTCATTTTTTAGTTGCAATTGTTTCTTTAAGGCAGCCTCTTTAGTTCACTTTGCCCTCCGTTGCACCTGCCTTAGTGATCCTACCTTAGGGATACCCCCCTTGAGTTGGAGAAGAGCCAACCTGAAGCGAGAGGAGAGGAGTGTGGTGACATTGGCCTCTCTCCTGAGAGTTGTCATCCAGCTGGTGTCATACATTTTGGGCTTCAGCACACGCATGTTAGTTTTGGGCGACATCATTTTGGCGTAGTTGCCGGGGACAAATCTTTTTGTTCCTGGACGACCTTTGTTTCTTTTTAGTTTTTTACCTTTTTTCCCCTTTTTGGTAGATTTTTAGTCCAATCACTCTTTGTAGGGACTATCCCCCTTGGCTTCTGTTAGCACTCTAGGAGTCCTTCTAGGCTGTAAGTCAAAAGAGCTTGGTAGCTTAACCTTTTTTTCATATGATGGGTGGATCAAGATGAATATCTAGATTACTGGATGATATATCAAGACTGTCCAGTCATATCCAAACTGTGCAAGGCCTTCGAGAGATAGAACCAGATAATTGTGTATCAAATGGGACAGAAACTAATCACATCAACCGGATCATACATAAAGCAATCGCATATGATGGGTCTAGAAATCAGTAAAATGACTTATGATCTTTTGTTCAATAATCAGACAGTGAGATGACAGTCACCAATGGATTAATTAAACATAGATGAAGAACAACGTTTACTCACAAGCATAGACAGAAAGAAAAAGAGGATCTGATGATATCAAAAGAAAGAAGCTTGCAGGCCGAATACATTAAGAAATGGTCTTCACCAAATACAATAATTCTAGTCTTCCAAAATCCAAACCTTTCTTGCTCTCAAGCTCTAGGCTTTATAGCCTTTACAACATTTTCCCCCAGCTCCTAAGAAGCTAGATCGAAATCCTAAAGATAGAAGATCAAAACCGTTTTTTAACAAAACAAGGAAGAATCATTTTTAATTTGGCCAAACTGCTGAAAAATGGGGCTCAGAGATGGATTTGATTCTCCCAATCTGTGACACCTATAGGAAAACTGAGAGAGGTTATTTCTCTCTGACGTGTTAGAAAGAAAAACCTCCGAGCGTTTTGCAGAATGATTCTCCAGTCGCTTAGAATCATCATTTGAAAATGATGACTCTGCACAGTAAAACGCCATTAATTTGGTGAAACTGCTGAAAAATCGGGCTCAGAGATGGGTTCAGCTCTCCAAATCTGTGACACCTGTGTATAAACTGAAAGAGGTTATTGTACATTGACTTGATGTGAGCAAAAACCTCTCTCAGATCTTTGAAATTCGTTTTCACTTGCCTGAGATCTGCATTTCAAAAACATGTGTCAAACAGGCAGATTCTGGGATCCGAAAAATGGGGTTCAGAGATGGATTCGATTCTCTCAATCTGCAACACTTGTAGGAAAACAGAGAGAGGTTATTTTTCTCTGACATGTCAGGAACAAAAACCTTCGAGCGTTTTTCAAAATGATCCTCCAATTGCTCAGAATCGTCATTTGAAGATGATGGCTTTTCACAGTAAAAACACCAATTTTGCAGTAAAAACTTCTCGCCTCCATCTTAATAGTTTTCAGGTTTTTGACAGTTGTAGCAAACTTTGACATGCTCAATAGCCTCCAAGGTGATGACAAGGCGCTTACACTCTTCTTTTAACAACTAGACAGTATCTTGACCAAAAATAGAAAATCCATTTGATATTTTCCCTTCTCTATCTCCTTAAAGCTGAAACAGAAAGATGATCCATATGCCTTAAAATATTATCTTTAAATAAAAACCATCTTCTTGCCATTTGGAAGCAAAAAACCGTGATCTGGGCGAAAACAATGCCTCTCTGCTCTATTCTGCACTTTCGGTGGCTAAAGAGCCAAAATTCTAACCTATAAGCTGCCAAAAGCTTTGCTTTCGGTGGCTAATGAACATTTGAAATGTCCGCCTAAGCTACCGAAAGCTCTGCTTGAAAAATAGCTTTCGAAATCTGCAAAACTGAAACCTTATTTATAGCATGGGATATTCTTCTTATTCTAGACTTATGAGGATATGTTTATATACTATAGTACTACTCAGCATTCGTACTATGTATCTATTCTTAGTTTACATACCACTAGTGTAAGCTCTTGGAACACATGTATTCAACTAAGTGATCTGAAAGTGATCTGAAAGAGTTCTAGTGTTGTCAGACTTCTGAAGTAGATCTACCAATCCAAGTCTGTCATTCGTGCTCCTCTTTCTTCGAGCCAAAAAACAGAGTATGAACTATATAAGACACAAAAATTGTTGAAAATGCCTCTGCTTTCGGTAGCTTTGAACAATTTTGCTTTTGACTTGTAAGCTGCCAAAACAGTGTTGAGAATGCCTCTGCTTTCGGTAGCTTCGAACAATTTTGTCTTTGAGATGTAAGCTGCCAGAAGCTTACCTTTCAGTGGCTAATGAACACCATTGTATTCGCCCAAGCCACTAAAAACTGCCCCCTGACTCACGCTGTATGTCCTTTCACTTTTGGTAGCTAAGAGAGCCTCGAAAATTTCGTTTAAGCTGTCGAAAGCAGGGCTTTCGGTAGCTTAGGGACCGTTTTAAATAAGCGCTTAGCTACCGAAACCTGTCTTTTGAAAATTTTGAAACGAAAACCCAATCTAATGCTTTTCAAACTTTATTATATGCATAAAGATATAAAAAATGAGCCTTAAAAAATTTAGAAATGAATTTTCAAATGACCTCCTATCATCTAAAATTGATCAACTCGACAAAATTATTTGGGGAGATAACATCTGGCTCCTACTCGGGGATGAACGCCTCCCTGTGAGGTTTCAAGAACCACAGATCTGATGCCTTTCCTGGATAAACAAAATACAGAACCTAGTCTAGTGCTCCATTGGTCATGGAGTCATTTAAACTGCCACCAAATCTCTGCAAACTGTCCACAAATGTTCAACTGTAAACCTGCTAGCAACGCCTTGCATCCATTGGGCTATGGAGTCTCAAATGCTGCTTTCAAAACCTGATCCAAATCCTACAACCATGTTCATCATTTGAAGCCAAACTACCCCTGCCAATAATGTCTTATATCCATTGGGCATGGAGTCTTTATTTCAAAACTGAAACCTAATACTAAATGCAAGCCTCACGCATATGCAAACTTGAAATGCTCAGCCATGAGCTTATTCATCTATGCTACCCTACTCTAGCTAATTGCACTGCTTCTTATCAAGTGACATCATGCTTCCAATGAAGCCATGTCAGAAACTGATTTGTTGAACCTGCTCTTGATTTTGACCCGAAAAATAATGGAATGCATAGCCAACAAAAAAGTGGTTTGGACAGATAATAAAGCCAACTTTCATCTGACAAAAATACTTTGACACAAATGCTATTCACAGATTCCAAGTAGCTTGCAATAGGGTCATTAAAATCATAAAGGAATACCTCTTTAAAATGCTGTTCCAACTAACTGTAGTGCAGCTGCTGATGGTTGTCTTCACTGATCTCAATACTGAATGTAGGTTGCTTGATCTCTGTCGGAGAAACATACATGATCAACTGTTGGTCTAAAACTTTATGCTCACCATCTTCCTCTTTATGTTTGCTGCATTTCCCCATTGTCTGCAAAACTGAAAATTGAGGGCTACGCTTAGTATTTGCTGTAAATTCAAAACTATGACATGCTGTTCCTTCAATCTGCCCATCGTCTTTTAAATTTTCAAAAGGAACAATCTGATCATGATCTTCATAATAGTCAAAGCAGTAGATGCATTTAGTACAATGTCAAAAGCATCTACATTATGGTTAACATCTCGAAGATCATCAATATCTCGATCATAATGAAGAGCATCTTCTTCAACCACAGACCTTTCAGCACAATCATACTTTTCATGTCCATTAATTTGATGAAACAAATCATATTCATGATAGCATTCTGGAAAAAGGGCATCATCTAAAAATTTATCTTTACAGAACAAATTGCAAACATCATGAAAACCTTTCAAAGAGTTTATACTGGCGTCTGGGAGAGATCTGCACCAGTCAAGGGCTGCTCCCTTCAATGAGTATAGGAAAAGTTTAATTCGAACATCCTCATGTATAATTTCAAGCCGATGAATAAAGTCATGAAAATCCAGCAAATGTTCAGCTGGTACTTCCCACTCTTCTCCTCGAAATTTAGGAAGACTATGATCCAATTCATCTCTACTAGGCATTGGATTAGGGAAACCAACAATCTTTGAAAAATCATAGAACGCATACCTCTTTGCCAAGATTTGGTTCATTTCATACCAGTGGAGTCGCCAACAGATTTCTGAACAATGGAGCTGCCACTGAATCTGTCCTTCATGGAGTCGCCAGATAGATGATTACAACCAAGAAAATGTCCAGGCTTTGTCTATCATCAAAGCTGGATCTATGTCGTTCTCCTAGGGAAGCTGAGCTTCAATCTCCTCTCCCCGGCAACGACACCAATTTTTTAGCACTCCAGGAGTCCTTCTAGGCTGTAAGTCAAAAGAGCCTGGTAACTTAACCTTTTTTTCGTATGATGGGTGGATCAAGATGAATATCTAAATTACTGGATGATATATCAAGATTGTCTAGTCATATTCAAACTGTGCAAGGCCTTCGAGAGATACAACCAGATAATTGTGTATCAAATGGGACAGAAACTAATCACATCAACCAGATCATACATAAAGCAATCACATATGATGGGTCTAGAAATTAGTAAAATGACTTATGATCCTTTGCTCAATAATAAGACAGTGAGATGACAGTCACCAATGGATTAATTAAACATAGATGAAGAACAACGTTCACTCACAAGCATAGACAGAAAGAAAAAGAGGATCTGATGATATCAAAAGAAAGAAGCTTGCAGACCGAATACATTAAGAAATGGTCTTGTCACCAAATACAATAAGTTTAGTCTTCCAAAATCCAACCCTTTTCTGCTCTCAAGCTCTAGGCTTTATAGCCTTTACAACATATTCCCCCAGCTCCTAAGAAGCTGGATCGAAATCCTAAAGATAGAAGATCAAAACCGTTTTTTAACAAAACAGGGAAAAATCATTTTTAATTTGGCCAAACTGCTGAAAAATGGGGCTCAGAGATGGATTCGATTCTCCCAATCTGTGACACCTGTAGGAAAACTGAGAGAGGTTATTTCTCTCTGATGTGTTAGGAAGAAAAACCTCCGAGCGTTTTGCAGAATGATTCTCCAGTTGCTCAGAATCATCATTTGAAAATGATGACTTTGCACAGTAAAACGCTATTAATTTGGCGAAACTGCTGAAAAATGGGGCTCAGAGATGGGTTCAGCTCTCCAAATCTGTGACACCTGTGTATAAACTGAAAGAGGTTATTGTACATTGACTTGTTGTGAGCAAAAACCTCTCTCAGATCTTTGAAATTCGTTTTCACTTGCCTGAGATCTGCATTTCAAAAACATGTGTCAAACAGGCAGATTCTGGGATCCAAAAAATGGGGTTCAGAGATGGATTCGATTCTCTCAATCTGCAACACCTGTAGGAAAACGGAGAGAGGTTATTTTTCTCTGACATGTCAGGAACAAAAACCTTCGAGCGTTTTTCAAAATGATCCTCCAGTTGCTCAGAATCGTCATTTGAAGATGATGGCTTTTCACAGTAAAAACACCAATTTTGCAGTAAAAACTTCTCGCCTCCATCTTAATAGTTTTCAGGTTTTCGACAGCTGTAGCAAACTTTGACAAGCTCAACAGCCTCCAAGGTGATGACAAGGCGCTTACACTCTTCTTTTGACAACTGGACAGTATCTTGACCAAAAATAGAAAATCCATTTGATCTTTTCCCTTCTTTATCTCCTCAAAGCTGAAACAAAAAGATGATCCATATGCCTTAAAATATTATCTTTAAATAAAAACCATCTTCTTGCCATTTGGAAGCAAAAAACCGTGATCTGGGCGAAAATAATGCCTCTCTGCCCTATTCTGCACTTTCGGTGGCTAAAGAGCCAAAATTCTAACCTGTAAGTTGCCAAAAGCTCTGCTTTTGGTGGCTAATGAACAATTGAAATGTCCGCCTAAGCTACCGAAAGCTCTGCTTGAAAAATAGCTTTCGAAATTTGCAAAACTGAAACCTTATTTATAGCATGGGATATTCTTCTTATTCTAGACTTATGAGGATATGTTTATATACTATAGTACTACTCAGCATTCGTACTATGTATCTATTCTTAGTTTACATATCACTAGTGTAAGCTCTTGGAACACATGTATTCAACTAAGTGATCTGAAAGAGTTCTAGTGTTGTCAGACTTCTGAAGTAGATCTACCAATCCAAGTCTGTCATTCGTGCTCCTATTTCTTCGAGCCAAAAAATAGAGTATGAACTATATAAGACACGAAAAGTGTTGAAAATGCCTCTGCTTTCGGTAGCTTTGAACAATTTTGCTTTTGACTTGCAAGCTGCCAAAACAGTGTTGAGAATGCCTTCGCTTTCGGTAGCTTTGAACAATTTTGCCTTTGAGATGTAAGCTGCCAGAAGCTTACCTTTCAGTGGCTAATGAACACCATCGTATTCGCTCAAGCCACCGAAAACTGTCCCCTGACTCACGCTGTATATCCTTTCACTTTCGGTAGCTAGGAGAGCCTCGAAAATTTCGGTTAAGCTGCCTGCTTTCGGTAGCTTAGTGACCGTTTTAAATAAGCGCTTACCTACTGAAACCTGTCTTTTGAAATTTTTGAAACGAAAACCCAATCTAATGCTTTTCAAACTTTATTACATGCATAAAGATATAAAAAATGAGCCTTAAAAAATTTAGAAATGAATTTTCAAATGACCTCCTATCATCTAAAATTGATCAACTCGACAAAATTATTTGGGGAGATAACAGTTTCGTTAGGAGTTAGCCTAAACGGAGGAGCTGGGATTTATGTGACAATACCTAGCTCATTGTTTGCCCCCAAGGCCACACCTTTCCCCACTTCCAGTGAGGGAGACAGTTTTCGAAAGATTTTCGCTGCTGGTGTGCATCTCGGCGGACAACACACTTTATAGATGTTTTTATGAAAGAGCTTCACGAGTTTCCTCCACCGGGGATTGAAACATTGGGTTTGGTGTTTCAACCTGTTTATTCTCTGCCTCTGGTCATTTGATAAGTTTAGTGAATAGAGTGAAATTGATGTGATTGATAGTGAGAAACATTGAAAGGTAATTTCGAAAGAAAAAATCAAAAGTGAAAAGAAAATTGAATGTTACATAAGTAAATGCTGTACACCATACGTTCATGGGACCCTTGTTTATAATGGGATTTTATTGTTATAACTGGTTTGGTCTTTTTGTTTGGTGGTTTTGTTTGCCAACAACTGGCCAATGATTGTGCCTCTATAATACCATATTGATATGTTGTTTTATTTATTTATTGGAATTTTGCGTGCCTCTTGAGGGTTATAGTGGATAGCATGAAAAAAATGTCCTCCAAGGGAAGATCACCTCTTTCTCTCTATATATAAACGATAGGAAGCAGTTGTCCGTAAATGTGTATGTGGGCCTCAAAAAGTTTATGAGCTTGGTATTTGATAAATATTCAACCAACCATTCTAGTCAATCTTACGAAATACTTGGAGACAGAATGCTGATCAACATGTTATATGAAAAACTAAAATGTTTCTATATATCTTTCCTCGTAGAAGTTTTCCTTGGCTAACCTATTATACTTGTAATTGTAACAGGTTTCTCCATCTGCCGATTTTCAAAAGGATTTGGGATTGGATAGTTTAGACACTGTTGAGCTTGTAATGGCTCTTGAGGAAGAGTTTGCTTTTGAGATTCCAGATAATGAAGCTGATAAAATTAACTCAATCAATCTTGCAATTGACTTCATTGCTTCACATCCTCAGGCTAAATAGTTATTTAATACGTTTGCTGGAGAATCATTGCGTTTCATTATTATTGCAATTAACATTCAGACTGAAGAGTTTTATCACATATTTGACATTTCTGAAATGTATGTTTGCATCAATAATGTGAAGATTTTTCTTTCAGTGTACTGATTGAGCAGTTCAAAGTGACAACTTAAATAGTGATGAGATGAATGTAAATTCTTGATATTGTGTATTTTGGTTTTTGATGCATTTAAAATAAGAGTAAGATTATCACGAGCTATTTTGGTTATTATGGTATTCTTTTTCTGAGAAAATCACAAGACAGGCATTACAGAAATGTTTTATCTCATAATTTGTTTAGTTCAAATCTATTCAATTCAGATTCTGATATTTTATGTGCAAAACAATCAGTTCAACCTAAAGGTCCTCTGTGCATGTTAGATTTGTCAAACCCACTAACTCCTTGTGCGAGGTTTGTTAAGGTATAAGTTAAACGATTAACGATTTGCACCCGTTTTCTGGCAATTTTTACAGCCAAAATCCAGCGGAAATTGATGAAATTGCAGTTTTAGGTTGTTGGAATTGCATACTCAGGGTGCTCCAGGGGGTAATCAAGGGCACTGAATCCATTTTTGCAATCAAAATTGCAATTTGAACAATAAAAATCATGATTTTAGCAAAATTGTATTGCCGGATTCCCAGAAAAATCGCTGAAAAAATGCAAATCGTCTATTTTTTTAATCTTACTCCGGTTTGTTAACCCCACCAAATCCCTTCATGAATCCCCTCGTGCATGTCATATTTGTTAATTTTACACCAAAAGACCCTGTTGGTAACATCTTTAAGAGCTATCGAGACTCCATTTTGTATGGAAGAAATAATTGTTTTCAGTGATGCAACCCCAACCTTGTTTCTTTCTCAAGGGACTTAAATATTGATGGGTGAACCTGTTTGGTTTCAAGGCATTTAATCCTTAAGAGCCATCAAGACAGCATTTTGTATGGAAGAACTAATTGTTTTCAATGATGCAACACCAACCTTGTGATTGTTTTCAATGATGCAACACCAACCTTGTTTTGTTTCACAGGGCACTTAATTATTTAAGATCTATTAAGACTAATTGTTTTTGATGATGCAACTCATGTTTGTTCAATCACCAAAATGGATGCTAACATCCATGGGAATTCATGTGAGTACCTGATGGTTTCCCATCAAAAGAGTAAGCCCATTGTTGGTAGTTGAAACAAATAAAAAAAATATGAAAGACTCAAAACAATATCCCCAAATATTGTGTGTTCGTAGAGTTGTCCAATAAATGAACTCACCAAAACCTCCCAGTGTTGGTAGTTGAAACAGACAAAAAATAATTGAAAGACTCCCAAAACAATATCCCCAAATATTGGGTGTTCGTAAAGTTGTCCAATAAATGAGAATTCGCCAAAGACCTCTTCATTTGTTAGTGTTGTTGGTGTGATAGATTATAAAGATAAAACATTGTCACAAGGCTATGATGCCAAAAGAATTACAAAGTCCAAAGATGAAATTTATAAGGAAAATAGTTTGATCAATCAACAAGCTAATTAAGTTGTTGAACATCTTGTTGATAGACAAAAATGTTGCATTGAGAACTCAAATCAAGAAATAAATCCAAAACATTCTATAACTTACTCCCATATAATGATAATGCTCCAAGGAGGTAGAAAAAGGGACAAAGGAAATATCTCTAGATGCCTGACATTCACAACCCCAGGGATATGACATTAATGAGACAACAAGGGGATCAGTCTCATACAATCACAATGTCAACTAATCTTTGACACTTGTATTAATAACTTGATTGAGGAATGACAAGGGAATATAATTATATAAGCACAATGTAGATCTATGAATTCCATGCAATTCTTGAATCTATAAGAAGATACAATGTAGACAATGCTTCTTATTTTTTTCTCGGAAAAGAATTCACATTTTATGAGGCTTTTCAATGTTATTTACATTGTCGATATTGCAACCTCATAGGATTGCTACATCAATCAAAATCCGAAGTTTTCACCATCAAATAAACTTCTCATTGTCAAGAAGATACAATGTAGACAATGCCTCTTATTTTTTTGTTGGAAAAAAATCACATTTTATAAGGCTTTTCAATGTTCTCTACATTGTCGATATTGCAACCTCATAGGATTGCCACAACAATTAAAATCTGAAGTTTTCACCATCAAATAAACTTCTCATTGTCCTATTGATAAAAAAGGAAACAATTTATATTATATATGTTAAACATAATCACGACAGTACATTTTCACACTATTAGACAATTTTACAATCCTCCATCAAATTCTCAAAATATTTTTAATATTGCTCATATATGTAATAAAACACGTAAGTCTCCTAGGTATAATTACACAGTTTTATAGTGCCCCATTTTCTTAAAAAATAACTAAAAGAATGCACTTTGATCATATCAATTAGTGTATCTCCTTGTTGTTCGTACTTGTGCCAAAACCTTGGCCCACTAGCAAGCCTTGTTGTAGTTATGTTTCTTTCTTTGCATACATGGACATAAGAAACATTAGGAATTGTCTTGGAATTATTCATAACCTCCTCCAAGATAGATTTTTTATTAATATCTTTTCCTTCATCCATTCAATGATTAATAGTGAGTCACCCATGATTTGGAGTTTTTGTACCCCTTTTCTAAAGCCATCCTTAAAATTAGTTTCAAGGCCACCAGCTCAACTTTGTTCTTAGTAAATTTTTTATTGATATCCTTTCCTTCTTCATCCATTCAATAATTAATAGTGAGTCACCCATGATTTGGAGTTTTTGTACCCCTTTTCTAAAGCCATCCTTAAAATTAGTTTCAAGGCCACTAGCTCAACTTTGTTCTTTGTACTTCTGCTCAATCTTGCTTTATATTTATACCAGTGCGTCAAATAAATAAAGAATACCTTGGCCCAACCTTTTTGTGTAGCCCCTTGTTCTACCCCATCAAAATAGGCCTAAGCTCTTGATCTATCAATGATTTCATTTATCACCATTCAATGTATCTTGTTATTACCTTCTTGTTTGAAATGACTAAGAATTTATAATCACTATGAGGCACAAACTTCTAGAGGTTTATTTTTTCCTTCAAAAATACATCCATTCCTAGCTAGCTAGACCCCCCACGCAACTATAAGGGGTAGTGCCTTATTACATGCAAGATTTTAATTCCAAGAGTTTAATGTAGATTCTACCTTGTTTCCCTCCCAAGGATTTTGTATACCTATTACGGTCTTTAATTCCTTACAAAGAGACACTAGATATGAATAATGAATTAGCATATGAGAAACATCCCCATCATATACCTTGCATAACATCTTCCAGGGCCCTGCCAACTTCAACTTTGTGTGACATCCCAAGCAAGAACCCTTTGGTTAATAGCCAACCACATTAAAATCTTATTTTTTAGTGGACACTTGTACTTCCATATACCTTTATACCACCATAGTTGATTTTGAGACATATCCTCATCCCTTATAACCTTATATCCTAGCTTTGGAGTGTATTGACCATCAATTAGTTTTAGAGACTTGATAAGTTCAACCTCTTCCTCTTTGATCCTTACATGAATATTTCTTAGTGTTAAACAATAATTGTTCCACATATGTTCCTCTGCACCCTCAAAACCTATCCTCTTAGCTTCAAACCATTCCTGGCTCAAGACATAAGAGCTCTTTGAATCAACAATTTGTGATAAGTAATAGAAGCCTCTATCTCTCCTACGAGATTCTTGGGTAACCTGAAATTCTCATCGCATCCTACTCTCCGGATCTTACTTTTTTACCACAACTGACTTTCCATACAACCATTTACCTAATGGGAAGGCCACCACAATTGCTTTCCATATAGCAATGACATTATGATAAGTCTTATTTTCAAATCATATCTAGTCCTCCACTATCATTGGATCAATGTATTTTTGTTTTACCACTTTGTACCATAATGCACATACCTCTATAATCCTCCCCACACCATTTGCTGCAAGAGCCTTTGCCAAACAATGTATGCTTTTGACACCCCATTTCCTTTGGGATTGCAATCTTCTTCCAAGCCACCCATGGAAAATTCTTCCTTGTACTCTCCTGAGCCCAAAGACATCTAAAGCTCATTTTTCTTACCTTCTCTAGTACACCTTTAGAAATGAAAGATAAAGAAACCCAATACACATGTATAGCCTCCAATACAGATTTGAGCAACACCAATCTTTCCCCTCTCATTAACCATCTATACACTACAATGCTAATCTTTTCTCAACTTTTGCAATCATCCATCAACAATCCCTTTCAATGTAATAATTTGGTGTTAAATAAAAACCCATATACTTTATACCTGATTGTAGATCTCTAAAAAAGGAAATCTTTCCTCCTCACTAATATTCATAAAAGAGACAATATATTTCCCCAATGTTAAACCATCATGCATGTAGCCATACCATATAAATCCATGATTTCATTTTGTTTCTCTGCATCTCTTCTCGAGCCCTCAAAAAATTAAATGTTGTTATCTACAAATAACATATGTTTCCTACTCTAAGCCCTTTGAATATTCCTGTTAATTTTGTCTCGTATAAGACTCTACTTATCCCTTCAACGATAAACAAGAGGAGGAGGGATAGTGGGAACCCCTACTTGACCCCCCTACATAGCCAAAACAATTTAGATATTGATTTATTTATTAACACTGTAAATGAGACACTGGATACACAATTTATGACTTAGTGGAAAAAGTTGAGGTTGAAACCCATATGAATGAGAATTAGCCTCAAATAAAGCTAGCTTACCCTATCATAAGATTTTTCCAAATCTACTTTTTTTTGTTTGCTAGTTTGTTTGTGACTTGCAGGACTAGCATGTGGTCTAAGAACCCGTGACTCAGGGCCATCTAAGCCGTCAAAATCACCTGAGGATTTCACTTGACCTAGGACACAACAACCCTTAGCATGTCTAGATTTTAAGTGTCTCCTCCCAGCTATCGTGTAGGGTTCAAACTCGGGTCGCCAAGCAGAACAAGGTTCATTGAAACCAACCATGCTAGTGGGATTTGACTTAAATTATGAAGGACATGGGAGTGGGCTTTGATCCACTTATGTGTGCACAAGTCATGAGATCATTCAATACAATCTCTTTGGGTCCAACCACACGTTCGACCACTACCTCTGCAATTGATTCTTTGTTTTCTTTCTTGAAGATCCCTTTTAAGTGATTTACCCCTTCACTTGCCAGGTCTTTGAAACTAGATTTAATAGTTCCATCTTCACCTTGCATCTTCCATATGGAATTTATATTTTTCATATGATTGGAAAATTAATGGAAAAATTGTGTTGTCATCACTTATTTCCAACATATGGCTTTGCTTTTTAGTCTCCAAGTAGTATCCTCCTCATCTAATAATTGTTTCTTTCTCTTTTCCATATCATAAATTATAGAATTGTGCTCGCCATCAGTATACCTTCTTGGGTCTTGAAAAAGAGAGCTCCCAACTTACTCTCAATCTCAATCATTCCATCTCATTATTGTGTTTTTTATCATTTCCCCAAAGTTAGAAGATGCCTTAACCTTATTCAAATTAGCTACAAATTGTATGGTAGTATATTCCCAACTTTCCCTAAATGGGATCCACAACTTCTTAACAATATTTACATAGTCTTCATCCTCCAACCATTGTGTATTGAATTTAAATAGATTGGATAGATTTTCACCCCCAACATTCACCCTCATCAGCATGGGGAAATGATCAAAGTCACCACTTCAACCAACCCACTATTTAATTCTCATTTGATCATTTAGAAACGCCTCTATCACAAGAAACCTATCTACTCTCTTGGAAATCCTATTTTCTCTAACTCTCTTATTTCTCCAAGTGGGTTTATCTTCACTAACAATACATCATACAACCCTCTTTCTTCCAAGTTCTTGACAAAGAAATTTGACAGTGGGTCCTGTTGTGCCACATACAATATGGGGATTTTTGCACCCATTTTTGCTTCAACTGTGATGCCAAATTCCATATGCCTATTCCCATAGAATATCTTAGTGATGAAGATGCCAAGATATGATGACATTTTATGCCATGATATACTGTCATGACACCCCTGAGGATTCATTGTGGTTATTCTTTCTATTGATGATTGTACTTCCCCATGTCTCATGTCACACTTCAATGGTCTGTTTTGATGATTAAAGCTTGTAGTAATGGTCAGAGGATAATGAGAATAAGATATTTTTGTTTTGTTTACACATAAAAAACCAAGACATCTCATGGTATTTACAAGGAAACCCCTCTACTTTGGATCCACACTTAACCTTTCCATCTAATTAGTACCACTCCACCTTGTCTTATTACACCATTGGATTAAGGATGATAGAGTGAATTTTGATCTTCCCCTTTGTGTCCCCTTCACCATGAATGCCTCCATGTTTTCCCTGTGTCTTGGGCCCACTTGTGTTGTAGTGACTCTTCAGTACAAAATGATTTCAAGTAGATCCCTGTGGTCAAATTGCAAAATCAAGAAATCCAAAGAAAAAGAAGCAAGTCCTACTTGGATATGCCTTCAAATAAAATCAAGGCCAAGGTCCCCTCATCCAAGTGTACAAGAAGAAAAAGCCCAAGAAGACAAGTCCAAGAAAATGATCTAACAAAGCAAAAACCAAAGAAAAAACAGGAGTATGATTGCTAAGGTCAAAAGGGTTTTACCTCATAACACAAATCCATGTTAACGTACACCCCTATTGTCCTGGTGAATATTGTAGAGGATCCCTATCTCCCACATCTTGAGTCACTCAGTCTACCTAATACAATTCAGTTGCCATCCTTTGGACTATCCACCCACTCCATCCAAAGAACAAGTAATCCTTGTAAAGCGGATTTGATGTGGATATGATATTTATGTGTTCCTAAAACATTTACCACTGGTCTTTGTGAAACCTATGCATCATGACCTTTGATAAGGCTATATGATGATTCATATAAAAATTATTTTATTTGTAACTTTGAATCGAGTACTTCTTCAATTTGAAGCATTAAGACATAGAAAAATCCTCCTTCTAGAGACATTTAAAGGTCCAAAGCTTCATTGGTGAAGTTTGACCAAGTTTGGCTTTTTTAGTAGTTTGAACCAATCAACTAGATCAAACCTGCATAGCATACACTCATATCCACACCATTCAGCTATAATATCAATTTTGAATCAAATTTGATCCTTCCGTCCTTGGTCTAGTTCTCAATTGGACAAATAGGCAATTAATTGATTTTTTCTAAGGTTTGATTTAAAAATTGCCTAAGTCCAGGATTAATTATTGGGATCATGTTATAAATGGCATTTTCAAAAGGATTTCAGCTTTGGATTTGATTGGTATCATCTTCAAAGGTCATGAAGACATCATCAAAAGCATTTCCCGCTTAAGTTGCTCAAGGATTCATCATTTTGAGATTAATTGGAAATAATTAAACAATTTTTTTAAATTCTAATTTAAAAATGCCTAAGTCTAGCTAAGTTAATAATTTACCTTTAATGGAAAATTAGATTTTGGAATTTTGTCTTGGTGGGTCCTCCTTAGTACAATTTGGACATCCCTTGTCCAATTAGTGATCACTCAACTCACTCTTGGCCACTCAAATCAACAACTCAACTAGAGGGCACTTGGCCAAGAGGGGCAATTACTCATGGATGGAAACTTCTCCAACTTGTCAATTCTCTCCACTTCATCATTTTCGCTTGGGAAATAGGCATCTAATTGGCATCTAAGTGGCATTTGGACCCCACCATCAACAATTTTCTCAACAAATAACAATTCTGAAGATAAATGGGGGGTGCACTTGTCCAAGTGGAGCACTTCTTGATCACATCATGACATATTCACTCACTTCAACATTTGGGCCAAGTGGGGTCTTCATCTTCAGCTTGTTTTTCATCCATATCAACATTTTGTGACCTGTAATTGAGCTGGGAAAATTCTAGAGGGCCAACTAAGGTGAGCCCATGGTTTTGTAAAACAACAGGTTGTATTTTGTATGCCCATGGTTTTGAGGCTCTTCTTGTGTAACAAAAGGAAAAGACATCCCTCATTGTAAAGGGTTGAAGGGATGAGAAAATTTTTGCTAATAAAATTTATGCTTGTTTATTTTCTTGTATCCGTGTTCTCTTGATGGTGCATTTTTTAGTTGCATTACTTCTCTTGGTGAATGAATGTGATCTCTCATTCCATTTCCTAGGAAATATCTTTATTGTTTTGTTGGCTTTATTAGAGTAAACACGTAGTAGGGATTGTTGTAGCTTCCCTTCTATATTTTCAATACAGATAGGTGAGTAGACTGCAATTGCTTCTTTCACACTTTTTGTGTAGACAATCTTTCTCTAGTTTTACTAACATATTGTGCATATTTGTAGTAGTAGTAGATTTCTTTTTCCTCTTTCTTTTGCATATTTTCCACCAGGAAGGAGGACACCCAAGTCATCTAAGCTGGTTGGGAAGTTGGTATCACCATAGTGCTCCTCTCTTTCACAAGAGATCTCATATCTAAACTGAGAGGAGAAGATGGCTCCATTTTCCCATCAAAATCAAGGCACTTGGTCTCAAGGTACACTTTCTCTCTTCTTCCACACTTCACTTCTTTTCTTGCAACACTTTTCTTTCCCATTTGAAATCACTAGTAAGCTGGAAATTAAATTTTGGGTATGTTTCTTAGTGTTTCTACTGTTGTAAACAATACATAAATTGCTGAAAACTAACCCAATACCTTGCTGATTTTACAGCCTCACTTGTTGGTTATTTGCATTGGGTAGGAGCCTCAAATACTTGTTGGTTTTTACTAGTCTTTTATTGTAGAAATCTCTTATCATTGGCAAGTTTTTCCTCACATTTAATGGTTGTAGCTTGTGATATTTTACATGTTAATGAAATCAAATTTATTCCCTTGATCCACAATTGATTAGCAATTAAAACATCTCTTTTCTTCTTGATGTTTATACTTCAAAATATTTGCATTTTTATTGCAACAATAAGGAATTGTGAGTAGATTTAAAATGTTGCTGATTTAGATTTATTTAGATCAATTACTTGCTCAGTTATTTTAGATATGGAATTTTCTAATGTGTTGGTGTTCTTAAACTACTAGCATAAGGGTGTTTTCTAGATCAAAGAACACTTTGTTTAAGTCTGAATTTGACATGTTTACCATCTACTCACACATACACACTTAAACACAATATTCAAACTACACCTTGGACGAACATTTCATATTTTTATTTCATAGTACATTGTAAATTTGTTCAAAGTAAATGGTTAATCTTGATGAATCTCCTATCATGACATGGTTATTATGGCTCAAGGGAATTATATGGAATATGAGAAGCAAAATTGAGACACTTGGGATTAGGGTGGAAGACATGTTCCAGAATCTATAAAAATCACCAAGGATCTGTTGTTAGGCGAATAAATCTACAGCGAGGGAACAATATTGACTTGCGAATACAATGGTTCTTAAGTACAAGTTGTGTTCTACCTTGAGTAGGGGGTAGTGTTGGCCACGACTATAACTTCCTCGAGACCCCATGTGAGTAGTATCATAGTAGACATAACTTGAACATGGACTTGGACTCCTCGTACCTTGCTTATATCATAGAACATTTGAGAATATTACTCTTCACATACCTTGGGTAGTCCCGTGGTGTGGCCAATGGGTATAGTGGAATCCTCCTTGGTTAGTGCTCCAAAATATTGGGATGAGCATCATTGTTGGACCCCATTAGTAAATCAAAGAGCTACAATGGCTTGACACTCCTGATTGTCCTAAGCCCGAGTCAATGGGATACACATTGTCAAAAAAATATCATATACATTTTTTATTTATCATGCATGTCATGATTGTTTAAATGTTATGAGTAACTTTACATGAGCACACCTCACACCTTTCAAAAGTTAACTTGAACCTCACCTAGATAGAGGACCTGAGTCTAATGTCCTAAGTTTGAATAAAACCTTTAGCTTTGCGTCCACCCATAATGTGTCACATTTGACCCTTTTTAATATTAAAGGAATACTATCCTCCACAAATCAATCAAGCAAGTACTTGTGAAAGTTGGACAACCTCTAGAAAGCATCTAAGAAAGCTTGGTTAGGGATGCCTCCCATGGTTAGTCTAGGTTTACTTAGTGACCATAGGAAACCTAAAGAGAGAGGAGTTTATTCGAGTGACAATTAGAGGTATATTCCTAAGGTTTTTCCAGGTTAGCAGTTGATTAATCCTTGTAATCTCAAGGTTGTTAGGTTGTGCAACAACATTTTTGGCATTGTTGTCAAGGAGAAAGGAGTTTTCTGGTTTGACCTATCCTGCATCCCAAGCCAAAATATTGTCTTCAACAATATTTTTAGTGCCATTTCCGGGGAGGAAGGAGTTCCTTGGTAAATTATAATGACATACGCTTTCGGTGAAGACTTTCATCCCTTCACCTAGTGTTAAATTTTGAGAATTAATTCATAGTACTCTAGGATCTTTACTGAGAGAATGACATGTACAATATATCAATGCATATCAATCATAACAAGCATGTCAATCATCACAAGAAGCAAAATCATGAGAGACAAGAGACACAGAGTTTCCGTGGGGAAAACCCTAAGGTGAAAAACCCCACAACTTCCTCAGAGATAGAGAGAGCAATGGTTCAACCAAAGTACAACCAAAATACACAGAGATAGTCTCCTAGTAGTGGATGATCCTCCTCCTCACTAGTGCGCCACTTTCTGAGTGAAGGAAGAATGAGTTTCCGAGTGATCCAAATAGAGATCTCCCGCTCTCTATTTATACTTGTTCTGTTTTCTCAGTGACCTTATGGGGCTGACTTGTCTAGCTAGGTACATCAACCATATATTACATAAAATAAGGGCCGACCCCACACATGGTGGTCTAATAACCCATCGACAAGTTCACACACTTGCGACACTTGTCAATACACATGACGACACTTCCGTATATAGGAATGACACATCTCTATATGAGTACAATAATATATAAATTAAATACATGGATGAAATACATTCCAAAGTTACATATACATCAACACTCCCTCTTAACTAGGAAGGTATTTCTCGACACATATCTGCTACCACAAGTCTTCTTCTCTGGATCATCGTCATCGATGCATCATCCTCAAATCATCATCATCATCACTACTACTGCTATCTCAAACAATCTCTGTATCTAGTCGTCATAGGAAGTTCTACAGAGCCAGCCCTTTTTCATACTGGATGTAGGCCCACCACCTGCATGTCTTCATCATCACTGGCCATACTGTGGAATCCTCATGACTTATTACGTGCGTCACAAAACCTGGCGGTAGCATCCCAAGCTGTTACGAGCACACAGCTCTACCTATTGGATCTCCCAAGAGCACATTACATGTGACCCATCACAAAACCTAGCTGAAGCATCCTAGGCTATTACGAGCACACAGCTCTACCTGTCGGATCTTCCAGGAGCACATTACATGTGATCTCACCACAAAACCTGGCTGAAGCATCCCAGGCTGTTACGAGCACACAGCTCTACCTGTCGGATCTCCCAGGAGCACAATACATGCCATAGGACAAAACCTCGCAAGAGCATCTTAGGATGTTACGGGTACACAACTTCGACTTGAAGATTTCCCAGGGCACAAATTACATGTCCTCCCAGAGCAATGTCTCGAAAGAGCATCCCAGGATGTTACAGGTACACAACTCCGACCTATAGGATCTCCTAGACATGCTCATATGCACAACCTGATCCACGGCCACAAAGTATCATCCTGATACTCTCCATACATTATCCTAATTTACACATGATCATCCTGATCATCATCACTGCATCGTCTTGATTCATGTCATCTGGAGAAGCTCATCATCCATGATCATCCTGATCATACAATGCATCCACCTGATGCATACTAAGTATCTACCTGATATATATCATCATATTCAATGTATCTACCTAATACATACATAGATACATGATCCACACAATGTATCCATCAACATACACGATCTACCTGATCATACCTGATACATATACAGATACATGGTCCAAGCATCCAACATGATGCATACATACATAAATGATCCAACTGATCATATCCAACATCCAACATGATGCGTACATACATAAATGATCCAACTAATCATATCCAACATCCAACATGATGCGTATATACATAAAAATGTAATGATCCAACTGATCATATCCAACATCCAACATGATGCGTACATACATAAAAATGTAAATGATCCAACTGATCATATCCAACATCCAACATGATGTGTACATACATAAAAATGTAAATGATCCAACTGATCATACAGAGCAGAAACTAGAACATCATCCTGATGCTCATCATCCAGCGCTTACATCCACAGCCATGTGAAGGATCCCCCTTCCACCATGCTAGGAATGGCTACAACAAATGTCTCCATCACTTCTTCCTCGAAGTGTCATTGATCCGAAGAACACCAAGCCTCTCTCTGAAGTAATCGAACTTCACTCTTGCTAGTGGCTTCGTCAACACATTTGCAATCTGCTCATCTGTCGCAACATATAGGAGCTTCACTGCTCCTCTCTGCACCATATCCCTAATATAGTGATATTTGATCTCTATGTGTTTTGACCTGTCGTGAAACACTGGGTTCTCAAACAGCTTTACACAACTCTGGTTATCACAGAAGATACCAGTAGCATCCAACGGGAGATCAAATAACTTAGACAGTAGCTTCCGAAGCCATACTGCCTCACAACTAGCCGAACAGGCTGCAACATACTCTGCCTCAGCTGTACTCAGTGCTACGCATGACTGCTTCCTGTTAAATGAAGAGATCACACCTGATCCCATACTGAAGCAGCACCCAGATGTTCTCTTCCTATCTGCAGCACTGCCTGCCCAATCTGAATCAACATAACCTTGCAGGTTAAACTTTTGATTCGCTTCATACTTGAGCCCATAATCAACTGTACCCTTCAGGTACCTCAGAATATGCTTTACAGCAACCAGGTGAACACTACTCGGATCCGTTAGGAACTGGCTCAATGTGTTCACCGCAAAGCAAATATCTGGTCTCGTGTTCGTTAGGTACATCAAGGACCCAATCATCTGACGATACATAGAGACATCAACCAGCTCAGATGAAGCATCAAAAAGAAGCTTCAGATTCGATGCCATAGGTGTGTCCATGGCCTTGCAATCCATCATCCCGAACCTCTTTAGGATATCTACAGTATACTTCACTTGTCCAAGGAAGATCCCATCTATACTCTGCCACACCTCCATACCTAGAAAATAGTGCATCATCCCCAAGTCCTTCATATCGAACTCGGCATCAAGCTTCCTCTTTGTATAGGCAATCAATCTATCATCTCCTGTTACAAATAGGTCATCCACATATAGGAGTAGAATCACAGGATTCCCTTCCTCAACTTTGTAGTAAAGGTTGGAATCCGCTTTACTCTTGGCAAAGCCCAAACTAGATAGGAAACTGTCCATCGTACCATACCAAGTTCCGGGAGCTTGCTTCAAGCCATACAAGGCTTTCCTCAATCTGCACACATATGACTCTCTGTCATTTGTTTCAAAACCGAGTGGCTGCTCCACATACACTTCCTCTTCAACTAAACCATTCAAGGCAGTCTTGACATCCATCTGGTGTATCTTCCATTTCATTGCTGCAGCCAGGGCAAGTACTGTTCTGATGGAAGTGTACCTGGATACAGGAGAAAAAGTTTCTTCATAATCTATTCCCTCTTTCTGAGAGAATCCACGAGCTACGAATCTTTCCTTGTACTTTTCTATGCTGCCATCTGCAGCATGCTTGATTTTGTAGATCCATTTGGAAGTCACAACAGACTTCCCTTCAGGTCTTAGGACAACATCCCAAACATCATTTTTCATTATTGATTGGTATTCCTTGACCATGGCATCCTTCCATTCTTTCTTTTCCACTACTTCTTCATAACTCGAAGGTTCTTTGTTCATGATATCAAAGAGTAAAGCAACATAGCTGGTATGTGATCTGGTTCTCTTCTTTGCTCTGTGTTCTTCTTCTGGAATGCCAAATCTCTCTGCATCTTGAATGAGCTCTCTAGACCATGCAGGTTTCCTCTTGTGTGAGTTGTCCTCACGTGGTGGATCTACAGGTTGGTGTGGATCTTCAACTTCACGATCAACATCTGGAATTGCTTCAGACATGGTAGTGTCTTGAAATCTAGTTTCCTTAGGTTCTTCATAATCTTCAACAGGTGTCTTTCTTGATTTGACGAATGCTGAGTTTTCATCAAATGTCACATCCCTGCTGACATCAATCTTCTTGAACCCTGGAAAGTATATTCTGTAAGCCTTCGAGCTTTCACTATAACCCACAAAGATACCCTTCTTTCCTGAAGTCCTCTTTTCCTTTGGGACATGTATGTATACTGGATAACCAAATATTCTGAGATGGCTGACTTCAGGTTTCTTACCAGAAAAGACCTCTTCTGGTGTCTTGTTGTCCAATATCTTGTGGGGTGTTCTGTTCTGCACATATACAGCTGTCCTAGCTGCTTCTTCCCATAGATGCATAGGTAGATCCTAGTCATGCAGCATCACCCTTGCTGCTTCCATGATTGTTCTGTTCTTTCTTTCTGCAACTCCATTTTGTTGTGGATTGTAAGGAGTAGTCAACTCCCTCTTAATCCATGAATCATTGCATAGTTTCTTGAAGTCACCTGAGGTGAATTCTCCACCATTGTCGGATCTGAATGTTTTGATCTTCTTATCAGTTTGGTTCTCCATCAAGGTTTTGAATTCCTTGAACTTATCAAATACTTCATCTTTGTTCTTCAAGAAGTTAACCAAAGTATTCCTGGAGAAGTCATCAATGAATGAGACATAGTAAACATACCCACTCAGAGAACTGGATGACATCGGACCACATACATCGGAGTGGATGATTTCCAAGATACCTTTTGCCTTGCTTTCACTGCTTGGGAAAGCCTTCTTAATGTTCTTACCTTTTGCACATCCTTTGCAAACACCTTCATGTTTGGTCTTGATTTCAGGAAGACCCTCTACAGCCTTGCTTGCAATTGGAAGTGCCTTATAGTGCATATGAGCAAGTCTTCTATGCCAAAGTTCACTTGGCTCCATGGATTCATTCACCATGGCATGTTCAGGTTTTCCCTTTAGTTTATACAATCCTCCCTCTTTCTCTCCAATTACTACTGCATCATCAATAGTTTTACCTTTTGGCCACATTAGGACTTGGCCATCCACAAATGCAACCCTCATACCTTTTGCATCTAATGCGGATATGGAGAGTAGATTCTTCTTGAGACTAGGTACATACAAAACATCTTTCATCTTCAAAGACTTCCCAGAGTCTAGATTGTAGTAGGCCTCACCACTTCCTTTGATAGGGTATTGGTAGTCATCCCCAAGTTTCACCTTATGGGGTGACTCATGTTCAGATAGATTAGAAAAGAATTCTTTAAACCCAGTCATGTGTTTTGAAGCCCCACTGTCAATAAGCCAATCATTACAACCATGGGACATAGTACCTGTGAGAGCAGAGATTAGAACATACTCTTCTTCGCTTGATGAGTTATCATCACTTTCTGCTCTAGCCTTCTTCTTGGGAGGTTCATCATCCTCGGCAACATGAGCATGATACCTTCTTTTGCTGCCCTTCTTCTTCTTCTTGAAGTTGTTTTTGTCCTTCTTGTTCTTGGGACAATTTATGGCAATATGTCCTTTTTCATTATAGGTGAAGCATATTCGTCTTTCTTTATAGTGATGTGAATATTTCTTGGAGTGAGATGGCTGTCTCTTGGACTTCCCTTTCTTGGTGTGAGGTGTGGGAGCTTGATCTTCATTCCCCATATTTTCTTCTCGTGCCACAAGCCTTGCTTCTTCTTGTGAGCATTCTTCCCGTAGTCTGTTGAAGGATACCAACTTCTTTCTTGCACATATTCCTTGAATAAAGGAGTCCCATGACCTAGGTAGGCCATTTAGAGTGGTCATGACAACTTCACCATTCTCCACCATTTCATCCACTGCTTCTAGTTGTTCCTTGATCTGGGAGACCCTAGAAAAATAAGATTGAATGGATTCTCCATTCTGAAGTTTTACCCCTTTCAATTGGTTCCGCAGAGTCTTCTTCCCTTCAAATAGCTTGGATAGCGAATCAAACATTTCTTTGGGTGTCTTCAGAGATGACACATGGGGGATGAAATGGTCCTTGATAGAATCAACAATGATTCTCTTTGCCTTGACCAAGTTCTTCTTATGCAATATCTTCGCTTCTTCATCCTTTGGGATAGGGATGTCTTCTTTTATATATGAGTCCAACTCATTCTCTTCCAAGATTAACCCAATCCTATACTTCCAGGCTTGGAAGTTATCAGCCCCTTCAAGCTTATCCTCAAGCTTGGCATGGTGAGACATCTTTAAAGAGTACTTCAAATGGAAATAGAAAAGATTTATATCTTACCACTTGAATTGCTGAAAACTGGATCTGGTCTCGGATTAGGGTTTGTCAGAGAAACCCTAAAAATTCAAAATGTGAAATTCAACTTTCTGAAAGCATAGAAAGATGTGCCTTGATGAGTTGATCAACCTGGTGTATTCAGAATTTGAGATCTGCAAAGCTACACCCTTCAAAAATGCTTTTTTGACTTCCCGGGATCACTAAGGAGGACCCTGAATTAGGGTTTGAGTTTCCTGGAGATCTACCCAGCCAAAAATCTCGATCCAAAGCTCTGAACTTCAATTTTTGCAAGGAGCTTCCAGCTATGTATTCAGATTCTAGAAATTCCTATTTTTGTGGAAACCCTAAGTCTTGGGGCCAAATCTGAAAAATGCTCAGAATTGAAATTTGACTAGACAGATAGATTCTCCTTGATGAATAGAGTCAATCTACTATACTGCTTTTCCAAAATCTGTGGAGAGAAACCCAATAAACAAGTAACCGTGGTTTCCGTCACTGCATAGTGTCTTCTTCTTAGGTTAGCTCTGATACCATGTTAAATTTTGAGCATTAATTCACAATACTCTAGGATCTTTATTGAGAGAATAACATGTACAGTATATCAATGCATATCAATCATAACAAGCATGCCAATCATCACAAGAAGCAAAAGCATGAGAGACAAGAGACACATAGTTTCCGTGGGGAAAACCCTAAGGTGAAAAACCCCACAACTTCCTCAGAGATAGAGAGAGCAATGGCTCAACCAAAGTACAACCAAAATACACAGAGATAGTCTCCTAGTAGCAGATGATCCTCCTCCTCACTAGTGCGCCACTTTCTGAGTGAAGGAAGAATGAGTTTCTGAGTGATCCAAATAGAGATCTCTCGATCTCTATTTATACTTGTTCTGTTTTCCCAGTGACCTTATGGGGCCGACTTGTCTAGCTAGGTACATCAACCATATATTACATAAAATAAGGGCCGACCCCACACATGGTGGTCTAATAACCCATCGGCAAGTTCACACACTTGCGACACTTGTCAATACACATGACGACACTTCCGTATAGAGGAATGACACATCTCTATACGAGTACAATAATATATAAATTAAATACATGGATGAAATACATTCCAAAGTTACATATACATCAACACCTAGTGACTCCATCAAGCAACTCCACTGCTGTCCAAACCCATCACAGTTACAACTTAAGGAGTTCATCAAAGAACCTGATTATCTATTCCATAACTCCTAAGAAATCCAAATAAACCAACCCTCAGCCAATATCAATGGCCAGTGTTAATCTGCAACCAAACACAAACCCACAGCCTCAATCGAGAGATTTTGGTAGAAACCTAGGTTGTCCTTTTGATTTCATTGCAATAGTAGGAGCCCGTAATGCAATCCCTGACAAATCTCATTAGAGATTACCATGTTTCAATGGGGATAATGTTATATTGTTTGAAGAACATATTGAAACTTTTGGAAGGTCATTAGGGAAGTGAACATAGAGCATGAGGATGTTTGCATGAATTTGTTGGCCTAGTCTTTGGATAGGAATTCCCATAGATGGTTTAGGAACCTAGCAGCCAATAACATTATAAGATACAATATGTTTGAACAAATATTTGTTGAAGAATGGGGAACCAAATATGACAATAAATACCTTTTGAACCAACTATATGAAACTCAAAAAAGAGGCAATGAAACAGTTCAAGAGTTTAACCAGAGATTTGAGAAGACCCTAGAAAGAATCCTAGATGACATCAATCCTAGAGACTCAACCATATTGATCCATTACTTGAATTATTTCTAGGGAACCTTTGGATTCATGATGAAGGAAAATAATCCAACCAACCTACAAGACGCCCAGTCCAATGCCAGATGTATGGAAATGAATGTGTCGTCCTTTGGAATGGTTAACCTTTTAGAATCCTCTAACACCTCCTCATCCAGAATTCATACCAAGGAAAAGGGAACCAGGGCGAAACAAAAAGCTCAGGACCAAGGTCCTCCCCCTCACGATCCTATGATTGAGATGATGAAGAATCTAACTATTTTGAGTCAGGAGGTATCTAGGCTAGCAATAGCCCAAAAAGGACCAAGGGGACCTTTTCCTCAAAGGAAAGTTGGTTTCAATTGGAACCAACAAAATAAATCTTTTTTCTGAAGACCCCAAGGTCCCATAAGCGCCTTACACTTTGTTTGGTGTTTTATATTCCATAAACCTCATGATGAGGATGATTGTTATCGGGTCATGGATTCGTCATCTTTTTACATCCTCTTTTCCCTATTTCTAATCCCTTTCCACTTACATATGACCCGATATTAATTCATACTAATGCTTATATGTAGGATTTAGGGTCGAGGTGTACTTTTCCATTTCATTCTTTTAGTATTTCGTTTGAATTTTTTACTAAACATTATAAAAAGAACATATTTGGATCTATCTTTGAAAAATGGCTTAGTTTGTTGATTGTTGTAGAACTAGTTACCACTCGCTGCTACACCAGGCCACTTGTTGCAACTCCTATGTCGGAAGGTCCATGAAATGGGTACTCAATATTTTTGGTATGAGGCATCATCGGGTAAAAATAATCCTATCTTCCAAAAATATCAATAAACTAGATCGTACCTTTTCAAAAAACAACTTTCACTATTTGATGCTACTCCTGCCATTACTCCTTATTGTTGTTACTCCTGGTTGTTGTTACTCATGCGAGACAATTTTATTACTTCATGAAAATAAGTATTTTGAATATTCAACCACAAAGATATGCTATGTATTTGGATTACCTTCAACCATATTGGATGGAGAGAATCTTGGAACTAATGATAAGATAATATTTGATTTGTTAGCAAAGATCATGGATATATTTATGAGTTGGTTTTGACTTGCTAATTATTAGAAAATTGTTGCAACCACATGAAAAACTTGTGGATCTACATCTTTTATTTTTTATTTTAGTTTCAAGCAAGTTCATGTATAAAAGGGAGTGCCTTCTCCATTCTATGGTGGGTACTCTTAGAGCAACAATTCAATTTGTGATGGAATAAACCATTATTTTCATGAGATCGTGTTTCATTTATATTGTAGTTTTATAATTCATGTAATGTGTGATTAGATTAATTTATTTATGTTGTGTATTAGCAACAACACTCTGTTCTACGACAACAAGGGCCATCAATAGGAGGACATAGTGCTACTTAATATGGATTGTTCTTTATTTCTGTTCATTTGGTTTCTGCAAGTGTGATTTATTTTCTCACAAAGTGTGGTATGTTCAAATGATTGAATTGTTTGGTTTTTATAATTCAACATGAATCTGAATCTCTGGTCCAATCTTCACACACAAAATAAAATTAAGTCTGGATTCTTGTTGAACAATTTTTTATTTCATGCTTGAGTTGTTTTCATTTCTACTTTACTGCAAATCAATATAAATAAATCAATGATGGAAAAGAAATTATATATATATATATATATATCTATCTATCTATCTATCTATCTATATATATATAGAGAGAGAGAGAGAGAGAGAGATATATATCTATATATCTATATATATATATATATATATAGATATATATCTATATATCTATATATATATATATATATATATCTATCTATATATCTATATATCTATATATCTATATATATATATATATATTGCATGATAACTCACAAGAATTTAGACCTCGGGTTGATAATTAATGCTTGAACTCTTTAATTACTAGGTAACTAATTACCCGAACAAGTGTCCCCTAAACCAAGACGATGAAAAGGGTGGTCAAAGTGTCAATGTTAACTTCATTGAAGAATATGACCAATCTGATGGGCCACATGGAAGCGTCTTCCATGTATCCACCAAAGATACAAATCAAATTAAGAAAAAGAGCATCGAAAATCCTAAGGTGGAGTGCATTTACCAAAGAAACCAATGAGGGTCCTTAAAGGAGAAATGGAAAATTTACCAATGAAATAAACACAACAAATCCTAGGACATTCCTAAGAGAAAAAGCTATGGCACATCTACTCTTCCAATAAAAAACCCACTGAGACTCCTTATTCTAGTCATCAAAGCATGTATGATGTAGGTTTGAACATTAAACTCGAGGGGATGCTTCGAATATCCGACAATCCTAGTACTCCTTAGTGAGTTAGTAAAGATTCCTTCAAAGAATGAAAAGGTGAGACAATTTTGTCAAATCATAATAGAGGAAACACCAACAATTAACCTTCACATGCTTTTACAAAATGCTAAACTAGATAATCCTAAGGAAGAGTTAACAAATAACCCCCCCATTATCTTTCAAAGTGTTATATATGAGAGAAAGAATGGGGGTCATCAACCTTTCTATATCACCCTTTTTTGTTGAAGGGGTTGCCTTACATAATTGCATGTTAGACTATAGATATACCACCAATATTATGACCTTACGTGTCATGCACGATTTAGGGCTAGTAGTGTCGAGGCCTTATGGAAATGCCTATGGAATTGATTCCAAACAAATCAAAGTCCATGGGTTAGTAAAAAAATTAAAGGTTAATATTTTTGCTTTCCCCAACATTTTGATCTTGATGGATGTGGTGGTAGTAGAATTTGCCCCCATTTATGGGATGCTTCTGAGTCAAAAGTGGTATGTGGGATTAGGAGGACACTTACAAATGGATTTATCATATGTATCCATCCCAAATTTTGAGGGGAATATGGTGAGAATATATAGAGAGACATTTTATGGATGGCATCTAGAGGATCATGCTAAAGGGTTAGATAACACCTATGGCCCAAAGCAAGGCAATTTTGAAAGGATTTACATGGTAAGAGATAAACATATAGAACCTCCCCATGTCACTACAAGGGCATATTTGAACCCAAAATCCTACGGCATATTTGTTTGAACTTCGACAACACTCTATCTAAAATCCGACAAAGATGTTTTTCTTTAAACGTTGGTAAAATTTCGTTGGATATCCAACAACCACAAAAATCTGTCGGATATACGACATCCTTTCATCGAATAACCTATGTAATATTTTTACCAATTTAGTCGGCCATCTGTCGAATATACGACACCACTGGCGTCGAATATCCTACGTAGTACTTTCACCAATTGATCGGCCAAGTGTCAAATATCCGACACTAAATAAGTCGAATATCCAACAAAAAAGACGTTGAAAATACGACACATGGGACACAAATGTACGTCAAAAATATGACACCTTTATCCTGGAATCCGACACCAATATCCGT
This sequence comes from Larix kaempferi, assembly GCA_027924585.1. Taxonomy (NCBI): domain Eukaryota; kingdom Viridiplantae; phylum Streptophyta; class Pinopsida; order Pinales; family Pinaceae; genus Larix; species Larix kaempferi. Next base: position 1,311,496 of record BSBM01000142.1, read on the forward strand.
AGGACATCATCGGATGGCCGACAATTTTTGTCTTCGGAGGCACAACAGATCCATCGGAACACTGTTTAGAGTCGTAAAAAATGCGGCGGCTATGGAGGATTTTTTTATTTATTTATAAAAATGCTGATTATACCAATGAATAGAGAAAATTAGGGCATTTTTTAGAGGCTAGTTTGTAGGCCCTAAAGTAGATGTTTTCATGCTATTCTTGCATCTTAGATTGAGAATTGAGAAATATTAAAGGATGATGATCAATGTGCAAAATAATATCTTTTCCCAAAATATAGTGATTCCATTGCTTCAATGCCTACACCAATGCATATAAAATATTGATCATAAGTAATTTGAAGGGATATTGTAAATATTGAGTAAATGCAAAACTAGAGTTGAGCATAAGGTGGTGCATATATTCTGAAATACTATTCAACTCTTGCATTTACTATAAGAAGAGTTTTGTCAACAGAAGGTGAGATAATGACATGTAAACCATCTACCTTTTGATTGGATAGGTGATGCAAGGGGCATACAAAGTGGGATAAGTGGCTATGAAACATTGATAAAAACTAAGACTACCTAGAAAACTCTTCATATGGACAATTGTGGTGGTAGTGGTCCATGTGCCCAAGATTGTGATTTCTCTAGATCAAAGAGGATACCTTCATGATCAATGAGAAACCCAAAGTACTACACATGGATTTATAATATCCATGTTCAACACATGTGTTCCATGTGAAAACCTATTGATTGGATAGGTGATGCAAGCGACATGCAATGTGCGAGAAGTTGGTAATGAAACACGATAACAAATTAGATTTCCTAGACAACTCTTCAAATTGACTATTATGGCATGAGTGGGTCATGTGGGAAAATATTTCACTTTGGCTATATCAGAGAGGATACCTTCTTGATTAATGAAAAACCCAAGGTACTTCATAGAGGTCTAGGCAGAAAAAATTCTCGTTAGTGACCAACAACTTATGCTTATGTAGTAGTTATAGGATAAGAAGAACATGATGCAAATGATCACCCATGTGCTGCTTAAAGAATAATATTATCAAAATATATGACAAAGTTTTATCATGAATTGGCAAATTTATAGTGTTCAACTTGCATTAGAGAGATTTTGAGGTCAAAAAATGGCCTCCTAAGAGATGTACTACAAAAATATGAGATATATTAAAATATTATGAATTGGGGGTTTTATGGTGTAGGTATATATGACAAGTCACCTCCCACACTATTTTCTATGCACAATATAAATAACCATGGTTGAGTTGCTTGTCAAAATTCATTAGAAATAAAATTAATAAAATAAGTCTACATTGATGTGACTAAGATTCATTGTAAATTCCCAAAAATTTATTGTCCTTTAGCATTTATTTGTCTTGAACTTGCAAATGAAATTAAATAATAAAAAATATTTTTAAGAGCTATTTTTTTAATTTTATGTTGACTTTTTATATTTAGTATTTTTCTCATGAATTTAATATAATGTAATTTAATTGAGAATTTATTTACATGTAAAATGTTATTAATATTATTATAATCCACATTGCATTATTATTATTATTATTATTTATTAAATCTATTATTATTCTTTATTAGTTTGACATTATGTTATTAAATAGAATGGAGTGAATATATAATTTAAAATTAAAAACATAAAAATGATAATATATTATTTTATAAAAAAATGTGAAAGGACTTTCTTTATGAATTAAGAGTACTTCACTTGAAAATGACAATAATATTATTTTATGAGAAAGTGTGAAAATATATTAATTATGAGTACTTTACTTGAAAATGACAATAATATTATTTTATGAAAAGACTATCATTATGAGTACTTTACTTTATGACTTAAAGTACTTACACCACTACCTTGGTTAACTATGTGTTTTCATCCACCATAGAAAATTTGACAAATAAACATTCTTAACTCATGCAATGCCACCTCACCAAGGGGGATGATGTCATCTACTAAAATGTGATTGGTTGTTTTTTATAGTACATTTTCTTTGTTTTGAGGCCATTTTTTGACCTCAAAATTTCTCTAATCAAACTCTGGAAAAGATGTGAGATGTCTCTTGAAAGTCCCTAGTTATGATTTTTTCTTGTTGATGTGACCTAATGTTAATTTGTTTCATCAATTTTTCTTGGTAATGCAACATTTCATGATGTAACCAAGTGTGATTTTTATTTTTTATATACTAGTATGAATAATTCAAAGGTCGTAGAGAAGGGCCCACTTGTTGAAGGGATGGAAAACACAACCGCATTTCATGTGGCCTATAAATATTGAGAAGCTTAATTGTTAAAATTGTTTGGATTATTTTGAGATTTAAATTTGGGATATTTTTAGTGGTTTCAATTGATAGCAATATTTATTACTTTAGCTGGCATTCTTGTCATGTTCAATATGTTTCTGTAAATTCCATCTCCATGTTTGGTATTACCTCACGTTAGATCAATGACTCATTTTTATTCTAGTGTTGGCCTTGCTGATATATTTTTCGGTTAATAAAGCATATTTTGAGGCTAGGTTCGGTATGGTAGTTCATGGTTAATGATGGGCCTGCCAGACCTGTTGATATGTAGAGCATTACCCATTTTCCACGTTTAAAAAGTTATCACACTTTTCTTGGGAAGTAGCTTACTAGTGAAGCCTGATTTAGTTTTTGGAGAAATGTACTGTTATGGGAATCCTTTCATGTAGTACATGAGGTCTTACACATAGTGGCATATTAGTTTGAATTCATATTAAGAATGAAGTTTTAATTCACAATATTGTATGATTGTTCAGGGTTATTCTTAGCTTAAAACTCTTTTACATTGTATAAAATGCAGAGAGTTCATCCAGACTCATCTACCCATGTTCACCAAGAAAAATCCTCAGGTGGAGGTGGTCACTGAAATGATGCGTGGGAAGCATCCACTTTTGAGAGGATATTATAGTGAGATTTTCTATTTTTATTCTCCTTGCTTATTTATTTAGTCTGTCAGAAAGGAGCCTATTTGGTATATTCTTCTTAAAGTGAAACTGTTTGTCCTATATTACATTGTAACAAGAAGCATCTAGGCTTCTCATGTATATTGCTTCGCTGATGCACTTTGTTGATCTGATATGTTGGGTGCAAAAAAATATGAATGGTAGATTCTAGAAATATAGACCCCAAAGATATTTCGCTACAGGTCTCAATAAGACTCAGAAATTCCTTGGGATTGAAAGTGACCAAATTGAAAACGCGACACATGATTACAAAACAAAGTGTTTAGGGGACATGGAAGACTAATCTCAGAATCTAAAGTGAGTCATAACTTATTGTAAGCTCTACATAGTGCATTATACTTTGCACACTAGAAATGATAGAAAACATTATGGTTCCTTGAAGATAGAATCCATGACTTAAATTTTAGTGGCATGCTAGGCTTGAATGGAAGGCTTACATGCTTAAACTTGATTTCATATTACCTTTAGAAGGGTATTCCCAAGCACTTTCCATTTAAAGTGCATTTTAAGTTTCCTGCCCTGATTGAGGACAAGTCTGCACCATACTATTGACCGAAACTAGTTGTTGAACACAAGTATTGTTTTTTTTCTTGAATGAAGTCGATTTTTTGTCCATTTTTTACAATTTAGTTGGTTATCGGGCTTTTGAGAAAGGTATAAGAAACTGTACCAAGCTAAGCAACACATGTTTCTTTGTCCAGAGGAAACATGATTCAACGTTATTATTGGGATGAAAATATTTCTCTGCAGAGTTTGGCATGGTTTGATAATGAATATTTGTTGATTATACAAAGTTGAACTAATGGAGTACTATGTGAATCTATTTCTTTGAATGCATAGTTTTGATGTCACAAAACATTGTTTGTGTTTTACAATATCATGAAGAAACTATAGAGGTACTAATGGTTTCCCATAATGTTTGAACAATTAATGTGGTAAATCCCTAAATGCTACCATGATTAAGAACTTCATGCTCATGTAGATAAAATATGGTAGGAAATTAATTCTTCTAGTGAGAAGAAAATTTCAAAACACAACTTGCTTATCCAGTGTTGGTCTTGTAGGAAATGAGTGTTTACATGGAAACCAATTTACTCTCTTACGTCCATTGGGCACAAGTGTGAGTATGTCGATTAACGACAAAGTGATCTGAGGTGTTGGAAGCACGTTTCAAGTTTGTCATACATTCATAACTGCATACATTCATGTAACGGCATCATAGTTTATTCACGATGCTTGCCATCACTATAGGTAGATAAGAAGGCGATCTAAAAATATATATCTAAGCCTCTTGATGATGTAAATAAGATAGCAATAAAAATTATTAATTAATCATACATGGTTAGAAATATTTAGGTAAAACTATTGTCCCAATAGTTCCTTTTTTTCATTTATTGAAGCTTAATAGTGTGAGACTTCTTTTATAAGTTATGTTCATACATTGCTCCAAGCATATACCTTAGACAAATCTATGCTTTTACAAGAAACTATGACTGAGGCAAAGGTATGCATTTCACATTGTTCAAAATTGTTTTGGGAGTTTAGATCCCTAAGTTCAATAGTCATTCATGTGGCCTAATTGTTTGATGGAGCTCATATTTTTGTTTTAAGTAAGTATCTTATCTAAACTATTAGGCCACATGATTTTTTTACAAGAAACTATGATCAAGGAAAAGGTATGCATTTCACATTGTTAAAAATTGTTTTGGGAGTTTATAGCCCTAAGTTCAATAGTCATTCATGTGGCCCAATATTTTGACGGAGCTCATATTTTTGTTTTAAGAAAGTATCTTATCTAAACTATGCCATTCAAGTCTCACCAAAATCAAAATAATTTAATATAGTTTGTCTTTCCTAACTATTTATGGGATTTATTCAAACATAAAAGTGTTTTAGGAGGAGTTAGTGGGGGGAAGGGTCTTGGATATCCCACATTTGGTTTTAGGAGGAGATACAAATTTGATCCTTTCTCACCATGAGATATGGAGGGATATTGCTAGAAGAGAATCCTCGGTCAATTTCTTCTCCTAGATATTTCAATCCAACCATATTGTTTATATTGAACCTATTTATGCCTTGGGCATTTAGAGCAATCATAAGGTAGGTTATAGTGCCATTCCAAAGAGATTGGAATAGCTTATGGTCAAGGATGATCTCGTAGTAGCTCCATATTGTTATATAACCTTTATCATGAAGGTAGGTGGGTCTAAAAATTTACCAGTATTCCTAGAAATGAGATTAGGAGGTAAGAATAATACATATTGGTTGAATAGGAGTTGCTATGGGTTGCAAAGAAAATACAACATGAGGAGTAAGTAGTTTTGCAAGTCCATAGCAAAAACTAGTGACGAATCCCTTTTGTATGTGAAAATATGTAACAATGTAAAAATATTAAATGTTAAGATGATAATTTCAGTGATGAGGTGGCACATGAACACAACAAAAACCTACATAAATGTAAAACTAGTTTGGTAAAAATGGAAAAGTATGTGGTTAACTCTACTCCACCAAAAGGTCTTCTTTTAATGCTATTTATCGAAGCCCCTCGTGGCTTCTCTTGTCTATCACATAATTCACTTCACAAAGAACAAGGAAAATGAGATGTATGAAATTGAGGAAGGCTATAAATTCATTGCATATGTGGGTATTATAGTTCATGGCTTGAAATGTTGGTTTTATTTTATAATAGATGGAAGTATTGTGCATTTATGGCTACCTACTACACTTGAATCTCTAACTGGGAAGTAGTATCAACTTCGATGTGTCACATCTCAATTGGTTTATGTAATGGTTGGTTAGGCTTGTAGGCTCCAGATGGTTTCACATAATGAATAAATCTATACTATGTATCTCACCATGTATGTGGATACAAAAGTTAGATAGCACATGAAAGGTAAATAACTAAAACAACATAGAAAAAGACAAATTGATTTACTATTAAGTACCTTTGAGTACAATTGATGCAACCTCTCCACATAGGCTACTGATCAGTTAGAATTTGTAGTGCGAATTCCTGTGGAAATCAAATAAACATGAAATGTTTTATTCATGATAAAGAATTTAAGAAATAGACATGTATTTCAAATTTTACAAGAGTATATAATACATAAGAATAAATACCTCATTGAGCTTCTCTTTCTTTCAAGAATAATTTAATATTATCTACTGAACATGACCAACCACGTGAAGGTGGAAGTTCTTATGACCCCTCCCCCCCTCACATCACTCTCAATTCCCCATACCCAATGCATGTACTTGAAAATAATTAAATTTATGTGCAAACATGTGGATTTATTCATAAAGAAACATTTAGCATTCATTCAATAAAATATAACATTCATTAATTCACTCATTCATTCATTAGGAAAAAAATAATGCATGACATTATATTATCAAAAATCAGTTTTCATACAGTCACTTATTTTTATTTTTTTTTCTTTTAACAAAATCTGCAATCAACTCATGTTTTGTAACTACTTGTTTAGTTCTTGTGGCATATGCAGCTTGTTGTACTGTCTGCCTAGTAGTGTACTCATGATGTGGACGCTGCTACAAGGGGTCGGGATTTGCAGCAATAATGTAAAAATATTACATGGATATCTTTTGTTATTGTAATTATAAGTATTTCATTAATAAAAAAACATTAGAGAGGTGTTGTTTACCTGATGGGGCCACATAATGTCCTTCATCTTCTTGTCTAGGATCATCTTGTATAAGATGACCCTCTACATGCTCTGCAATTGAAACATTGAAAATTACAATTAATTCACCATTTGTAATGCAATATTTTAATCTGTAGCAAATGAATACATTCATTACCAGGATTTGAAGCATGACCTTCAATGGGTTGTTCTCCATCCTCGGCACTAAGTGCATCATTGCTTTCCTGCTCAAAACAAAATCAATATTTTATGGCCAAAATTTATAACAAATAGATTGCACGAGTAATCAATCTTAAATAAACTTCATTGATTTTATTTACCCGCGCACAAGATGGATCACCAGAAGACTATGTTTTCCCATACAAGATTTTTCGGCATTCAACAACGACTCCAAAGCTGTGCTGGAAGCCAAGCTTCAAGTCTTCCTCCATGGGTACTTCCTTGAATTGATCGGACTAAAAATTTGCAGAAGATCATGAATTTAGCTTTTATGGTGCAATAAAACAAAAAATATTTGCAATTTATTATTTGGATGCAATATTGGTTTTATTGATACTTACAATTCGTGCTGCCAAATTCGAATAACCACCAGGCCCAAGCTTGTGATGTCCAATTTTTTCTTGTCTTGCCTTTGTGGCCTTTGATGTGTTTGACCGCCTATGAAAAGGTTGAAATACGTTAGATGTTGAAAATTTTATCTAAAAATTAATAATAAAAATATAATTACATTTTTGAGAGTATTGCATACCTTCATGTGCCTGGTGGTAGCTTTCCTTCTTTTCTCAAATCCCTCTCCTTTCCATCTTCCACCAGGTCCTTCCGCTCCCTTCCTGGAATCACTGGAGAGCACTCATATCTAGGGTTCCTTTTTATATGAACCCTATATTGGTCCCTCTAAATCTTCATATGTTGGCCAACTTTCTTGAGGACCTCCACTCGGTTGAAGGTATCACTACCGAATAGGCTAACCAAGTGATTAGTGAGCTCATATTTTAAATTTTTACTTTGTTTATCCCACCTTGTACGGATTGTGGGCCCAAATATCTCCAATGACAAATAATTTAGATGTTTATAAAAAACATCATTTCCTGCAAGATGATCATGTCATCATTAGTTTGAAAAAGAATGTTTTATGAGTAAATTTCAATCAGATTATAAACAATAACTTAAACATTATATAAATATCTAGGATCTTCTCTATATTCATGGGAACGATATCTTTGTCCACCATAAATGTGGTTTGTAGTGTACACGTGATAGTGACATAGGAAGATCCACAAAATGTTGCTTGAGCAATATCAATACTAGGATCTGCATCAACCCCTTGTTCTGAACGATCTGGCGTGCGTCGACCACTAGAGGGTACACTCACATTTGGCCTCGGGGGTTTCGTGGAATGTGTTTCCGACTGTTTAGTCAACAATAATGGAACATGAGATGCAAGTGGGGTCACATGCTCATGCGAAGACTCTTCACGAGCATCACTAGTATCAACATCCCCTTGACCACTAGTATGTGGATGCAAAAAATCATGTAAATACAAACCATATTTTAGTTCATGATCATATACAAGTACAAATTATAAAATCCTAAATGAATTTATCTTCTAATTCAATATCCCACAACTTACTTTCAAGGCTTGAGATATCTTGACCAATACATCAAACTTTGCTCTAATCTCATTTGTCTGCGGTTGAATGAATAGAAGATGAAGGATATCCTCATGATTTTTTTTAATGTATTCTCTATCATCTTAATTGGGTCTAGCGAAGATGCAATGTCAGCATCGTGCATGAGCTCATCCACATCAATATCTATTGATTGCTCTGATGCTAGATCAAAACCCAAATCAGTAGCCTACAATAAAAATATATAAAACATTACTGAAATGAAAGAAATCGACTGAGGAAAAAAACATAATAAAAAATATATTTCTTATATTTAATTTGTACAATTACAATGAGGTATACCTGCTTGGGTTGGTTTCGTCTGATCGATAGCCAGGGACTTGCCCTGAGCAACACCCTGCAACAAAAATGTAGAAAACATTATCGAAATGAAACCAATATACTCATGAAAAAAAATAATAAAAAAAAATATTGCTCAAATTATATTTGTACAATTACAATGAGGTATACCTACTGCCTAGAGGATGGTGTACTCATTTGATCAACGGCATGGGACTTGCCTTGATCACTACCCTGCAACAAAAATGTATAAAACATTATCGAAATGAAACCAATATACTCACGAAAAAAACATAGTGCTCACATTATATTTGTACAATTAAAATGAGGTATACATATTGCCTCAAGGATGGTGTACTTCTCTGATCAATGACCGAGGACTTTCCCCGATCACTCCCTGCAACAAAAATGTATAAAACATTATTGAAACAAAACTAATATACTCATGAAAAAAACTTAATAAAAAAACATATTGCTCATATTATATTTGTACAATTACAATGAGGTATACCTACTGCCTCGAGGCTAGTCTTGTCTGATCTATTGTTGGGGAGTTTCCCCTATCAACACCCTGCAACAAAATATAGAAAACATAACAAAAATGAAACCAATAAACTCGCGAAAGAAAACATATTGCTCGTATTTAATTTGTACAATTACAATGAGGTATACCTGTTTCCCTAAGGCTGCTGTTGTCTGATCAAGAAGTTGGGGAATTGCCTCGATCAACACCCTGCAACAAAAATATAGAAAACATTATCTAAATGAAACCAATATACTCACGAAAAAAACATAATATAAAAACATTTCGCTCATATTATATTTGTACAATTATAATGAGGTATACCTACTGCCTCAAGGATGGTGTACTCCTTTGATCAACTATCGAGGACTTGCCCCGATCAATACTATGTGACAAAAATATAGAAAATTATAATGAAATTATAACAATAGACTCATGCAAAATACATAATATATTAGTTTCATTAATTAAAGGTTGGGTAAACAATTCGATTCAAATTGTTTGATCAACAACTCTTCCCCTGCAGCTATTGACTTTAAGGCACATACGAAAACATGGTTTCCTTCACGCCCCTCAAATATGCAATTGGATTTCTTAATTGTACACCTTGGTTGTGTACTGTTTATAAACCCTGCAATATTCCTTGCTGCTTTTGGCCTTTTTTCAATGTGCTTAGTTGCTCCTTTATTTTGATTCTTGTCTTTCAAATGTAAATAATTTGCAGAGAGTCCGTCTCTGTGCACACTTTGTGTATATTGGACCAGTCGCATCCAATCTTTGTAATTGTAATAGGGTTCGACATAATCCATCAATTCAATACATCTACCGTAACCGACCTTTATTCCATCCATGCAAAACAACCCCAAACCATGTAATGATGATGGTGCAATCCGATATATCCTCTCGTTCACACGAAAATATGTGTTTTGTTGAGGAATATCCTTGGGTACCCATTTTTCCACTAGATGTATGTACCTCAATGGCACCTCAATGTCTCCTATGGTCTCATCATCATAAGACCTTGATCCCCCTTCTGCGAGAAAAATTTCCATGCGTTTATGGAATTTTCTTCTGATATTTTGACATCTAGTTGATCTACCACTTGTAGACCTACTAGATGTCTCACTTTACTCTATTCTTCCTAAACTTCCCTCTCTCAAGGCAGACAGATCTAAAAATACCTGTTTGGTTCTACCTGCACCATGGGATAAATTTTTCCCCAATAAATAAAGCACTTAGCGGCACATTGACCTATGTAACTTGGGTTCCCCAACATTTCCATGCAAAACATCCAATTACAAAAGGGTATCTATCATGTACCCCATTTTTTCAACACCATGAAAATAAATCATAAGAATCAACATCAAGCTACTATATGGTTACCCTCATTATGCATCCATCATGATCAATTCAATAATTATGAAAGATATTAGATATGGATAGCACTATGGCACCATCACATGTATAGTATTTATTACCTTCATATTCCTTCCAATTCCATAGCAAACAATTACATATGTTTAATTAAGTTTTCTAGTGATGCACCTAAATAATATAATGTTTGTGTGTCATTAGGATTGTCATTAGTATCAAGGATATTCTTATAAAATCACTCGTGTAGGAAATGATTGTGATCAATGGATTAGTAAAGTACAAAAATCCCACTAAAGGCATATACAAAACACATAAAAAACAAATTAAGATGATATGCCTCGTAGGTCGAAGATGGCATAGATTCCAAATCAAGCATGTAGGCCAAGAGGTCTTCCTCAAACTTAACATATCTTCTAACAATGAATTCTATTATACTAGGCATGAGAAGTAAAAAATGTCTTATATCCTCTAAATAAGCAAAACAAAATGCACTTCTGAAAAACGATTTGGGCATTGCACTAATAATTTGTGTGTAGCTAATCATACTGAGCATTGTGCTTCTATTGATTCTTACACAAAGTATCTTGAACGAATCCCTAAATATTACAAATGTGGTCTATACAACTTATATAATGACCATTTACAATGACTTCCTTGTAGTTGGATTGGGTATTATACCTAGAACAACTAATGTAGCTTTCAACACAAATCCAAGACACACTTCAAATGTGATTTGTTTGTGTTCTATGTAGTGTTCTATGGCATCATATATGCACACTTCAAGTTGTCGATGTATTCATTGGGAGAATTTGAGGATTCTCTTTCTACTAGTTGAGATCTTTAGCCTTCAACCATAATGAGTTGGTTGGATTTCTCATCATGTTAATAAAATATTCATGGTTGATCATATTTAAACCAGTAATAAACCTTTATGTTAAGGTTTGGCTTTTAAGAACACACATAAATTTTCATTCATCATTACTTTCCAAGTTGTCACATCCCAATTCACCCACTGCATTTGAAGCATTGCCTTCGATTTTAATCAAGCCACCTTGTCTACCATCAACGATCAAATTTGAAGAGTTGCTCCTAATTACAATTTCCACTATGATTAAAGGATTGTCTTGGATTTTAATCAAGCCACCTTGCTTATCATCAATGATCAAATTTGAAAGGCTACTCCTAATTTCTATTTTAAGGGTATATACTCATCCAACACTCTCATGATGAATAATTGCAAATATAAGGGTTGATAAGTGTGGGAAAAGTGAGATCAATTTTTTTTTTTTTTTTTTTTTTAATCTTGGTGGAAATCAAGAAATGAACTACAAATGGGGATTAAGGAATGCAAAAAACATTTGGGCATAATCCATAAATCTTCTCCAAGGGCTAAAAATATTAGACTTAAGTGGCATCAATAACTTAATTTTCACTGGGGACTCTTCTATAGTAATCAAAATCATGAACAACTTTAACACTCCATCCAATGTCAAACTTGATAGGCTTATTGCAAGAATTAAAAATCCTAGCTCTTTGCTTTGAAAACATTAGCTATTATCATGTTTTTGGAGAACATAATATCCAATCATATGGTCATGCCAACAAAGCCTCACAATTGAATGAAAGAGAGCCAAAAAAATGAGGAGTTATCATTTCACCCTATACCATAGGTTTTTCACGAAGTTTAACTATGAATGCATGTATTCCATGTTACCTTGCCATGGGTGGGGTATAGAATATAGTTTAAAGTGCTATGCTATGGGAATTATTCCCATAGTACCTTCACACATTCTCCTCTTAATGAGAAACCGACACTTTGAAGCGACTTGGAGGATAAGTTGGAATGCATATAGGACTATGGTGATAAGGGAAGGTTGGGATAGCTCTTGTGCATCAAGAACGGTTCCTCGTTGATAGTTCTTCACGATCTTGACTCTATCAAATTATCGTGGGTAGGAAATCTCCCTGGTAGAACTTTGTTTCTCTTTCAAGTTATCTGCATGAACTTGGTTTGGATTTGGAATTGGTAGATCTCTATTTCATGTCAAGGTTCTATTTCCAAGAGTGCAATCGCCCATATAAATATCAAAGGGAAGATCGGAGAATTTATGTACTCACATCAATTGAGAACTATAGTTGAGGATCTAGACAACTCAAATTGCAATTCAAAGTTTACTAATTTTTTCAGCTATGAACAATGGGGTTCAATACAACTAGCAACTATTCCAAGGGAAAATGTGCTTTCTAATAGTAAGGTAGGATAGGGAAGAACGAGAAAGAGGACAATCATTAGTAGGGTAGTCTAGGTATTTCACTAGGGTTGGGTTGGGTAGGAGGTAGTCGATTATTGCATAGATGCAACTTAGCAAGGATCTTATCTCTAGGTTCATATTATTGCACGAGATTAGTGAGGTGCTCTACAACCCAATATGCGGGAGATGTTGTAACACATAACGTTGTGTAATGTTATATAACATGACATTCTCATAAAAAGAAATAAAAAATGTAAATGATGTCGGCTTAATCAAGAAAATTGAATTATATTGATTTCATCTTAAACTTAGATATATCTAAGTAGTGAGAGGGATCAAATATATTGAGATGTAAATTTTTACTTAATGTGTAAAAAATTTAAGATAAAAAGAATTTACATATAAAGAAAGGTTTTGGGGTATTCTAAGGTTTGGAAATGATATTCATGTTATGTTCATTATATTTATCCATCAACCTACCCCACTATTGAAATGTAGGGAAATATTTCCTTTCCATATTGGACTAGCAAAACAATGATAATGAATTAAGGCACTTAAAAAATTAAAACAATGAATAAAGGGGATGCATCAAAACCTCTACTCTTGTGCAAAGTGTAATAATGGTGAAATGGGATGAGGGCCTCCTTTCGATAAATAATAAGTGATCTATCCTTCCTAGGTGTTACCTTTGAATAATATAAAGCATTCAAAACTATAGTTGGGAAACATTGTATACATCAATTATTGGTCTCATCCGTGATGCTTTACCAAAGTCAAAGTGATTTAGAAAACCTTTCAATAGATGGTAAGGCCTTGATGCTTCATTGACAAATATTTCTCATACTCTCATGTTTCATGTGACCAGAAGTCCTAAGTGCCTTTTGATATCCCTATATAAACTACAATTAACAATAGATTCCAAATTCCTATGTGATCTCATCATACCAACTTTGATGTCTAACAAATAGTAGGGCTTGCTTCTAGTTAAGTCTGTTTATAATAATCAAGAACGACATAATGGTTCCTTAAATATGATTCTATTATTGAAATATATTAAGTTAGGATGCATGTTTTATTGTTTTCTTATCAAGTGTTATTTGTTCTACTTACATCATATCAAAAGCTAATATGACTTCAAAAATATAGCAGTGCTTGCAATTTCTTACAGTAGATTCATGGTCATTACAACTTTTCGATATTGATTGTAAAGAATGGGATGATCAATCACTAAATGATGAAAACTAACTCCTTATCAATGGATTTCATAACTTAATACTACTTTGGTTTTCACACTAGTTCTCGGAAAGAGCACTCGTGAATGTAGACTTAATATCTAAGGGGGCGATTCTTTGCAAGGGGAAACCTACTTCACCTTAAATATAATAGGGTTTCCAATACAATATTGATCATGAAACATCCATTTTTATATGAAACCTTCACGATGGAAAGGAAACATGAAGCATATTTACAACCAATTGAAATTCCAACAACAGGGCATTGAATGCCAACATAGCTGAATTGAATCTTTTATAGTAGTATTAAGATGATTGATCAAATCCCAATTATATTAAAGAAAGATTAGTACCTATTTTTTCAATTTTATTTGATATATTTTGATATAACCTTTTTATTATAAATTGTTTATTACATAGTAAAACAACAATGAAAAGTTACCACTCTTGATCATTTTGTCTAAAGAACACTTAAAAGAAAAAATTATAAAATAATCAAAATAGTACAAAGATTTACATATTAAAAATGCATATGCTTAAAAACCATAAAAATACTATGTTCACTTTTCCTTGCAAACAAACCTTCCAATCTTATAGGTATTTCATTTTTATTTGTGAGTGATCCAAGATAATTATCCATACCTTTTAATGGATTTACTAGTGACCAAAAACAATTTAAAATAGAGTCAAGATCACAATTCAAATTGTCAAAAACATCTACCTAAATACAAAGAATAAACATAAAGGGAATATCACTTTCTAAACTAAAAAATTCATTATAAATAATTTCTTCTACATGAGGTTTAGAAGTAAGTGCATGGTGAGAATTTTGGTATTTTACATGCCCGAAGCCTTGCTCTTGCTTAGGATAAATGGTGTTTGATTTTGACTACTTTTAGATTTATTTTTCAGGATTAAATCTATAACATCTAACCATCAAGCGAAGGTAATGGAAAAGTTCAAATGAAAGCAAATTTTTTAAAAAGTGACTAAAACGAAGGTAAAACACGCCCAAGTGTTACAATAAGGCAATGGAAAACAAGCAAACCAATGGCAAAAGGAAACAAGTATTACACACAAACTAGTATGAAACCAGTTCACTTTAGGTTCACCATAGGGATGTAACATAAAAAGGAAATTAGAGGGCACACAATTGGATCCATGAGATAAAACTTGCTAAAAGTGCTTAATGTGTGTAATCTCGGGTGATGTAGCACATGCAAATCACCTCTTATGGCGAAATGAAGGGTTAAACAAGGAAAATGGAGGGTCAACCCATGGGCACCATCATGAGGGTTTAAACTAGGTTTTCATTCTTAAATTGAGTTAACCTTACAATGGTTGGAAATTGGCCCATCAATGGCCCTAGGATTGCTTAGCGCAAAAACCTTTACCTTGCATTTCTTATTAAATGGTAAAATACCATAGATTAATTCCCTAGCTGATTTGGGAGGCATTGCATCCTATGTGGCTTCTCGACCTCCTTGACGACATCGTTGACCTCCTATGTGACCTCCTCAACCTCTGGTGTGACCTCCTTGACCGCCTCGACCTCCTCTGTGACCTCCTTGACCTCCTATGTGAATTACTCGACCTCCTCTACGACCTCCATGGTGACCTTTGCAACCTTCTCCACCTCTTATGCTAACTGTGTGACCTATGATGCGGTGACCTTTGTGAGCTCTGGCAGGAGAGTAGAAAGGTGAAAATGTTTATGGAGGGAGGGAGCAAAATGCCAATGCTTTCGATAGTCACATATTCCTTCACAAAATCATATCATGAATTTATTTGTACTAAGGAACATGCCTCAAAGCCTTTCACATTTTAAAGAATAAATTATGTGAATCACATGTGTTAATTCTTCTAAATATGAATAATCCTTTTGAGATTGAGGTTGATGCATAAGACGGTATTCCATGTGGGGGGCATGTTCATGCAATAAGAAAGACAAATTGCCTACCATTAAAAACATTCAGTGAAAAAGTTGTGGATTATCCTAGCTATGATAAGGTGTTGTTAAAATTACACTAACCCATGAGCATTGGAAATCCTAAATAGTAGGAAAGGAGACAATCATCCACAATGATCACAAGGCACTACAATTTTTCTAAACCCAAACTAAGTTGCAACAACCAAGGCATACCAAGTGGGCTCGGTCTTAATTGCAAAAATCAACTTATTGTCTAGTACAAGGAGGGGGTTACCATTAATACTATTGATTTACTATATAGGTTCCTTATGTTAGTTATTGTTCTCATAACCATTATGTATCTACAACCTTTTTTTTAGTATTTGCAGATCCAGTATGAAGAGGACATGAGGTTTCACCCAATTTTGGTAGCAATGAAGTAGGGAAAGAAGAAGCCTTAATACCATTTTAAATATGATTATTGTACAAATATCACATGTTGTGTATTCCAATTACTGGGTGTATAACCATCCCATTTAGTGAAGGACATCCTTGCAAAGTCTCTAAAAACTATGGCGCTAAGAAGACACTATTGAATTGATGTGTATTATCCATATATGCCAATAGACATTTCTATGTTTAGTTGAACATGTGTATTTTGTTGCATTCCAAAATGTGCTAACATAAAGTTGAGATTGTACACTCTTTTTCATAACTTAAGTCAAACCTGGGGGGAATTTTCATGGATTTTCTTATAGAAAGGACTAGGCATGTACATGATTATGTGTTGGTAGTAGTTGACATGTTCAACATAGTGTAGTTGATTCAATGTAATAATAGTGTAATTAATTAGGAAGAAATGGAGCTATTTTCTATCACATATGCATACATTATGGGATCCCCAACTCCATTATTACAAATAAGAATAAAAAAAATTGTAGCCATTTCTTGGAGGCATCATGGGGTGTGATGGAACTAAGTTAAAGTAGAGCGAAAACTTTCACCCATAGAATGATAGGAAAATGAAATTTCTCCAATAGAACTTTATGATGCTTCAATATCATGCATCCTTAGACTCGGGTTGAAAGTCTCCGCTACATTAAGCATAAATATAATTAGGTCATTTATATCTCTAACAATAAATCCCCATTTGAGACATCTTTGGGATTTTTGGCTCAAACTCCCTTTGACATTTCATTTTCCCAAGCTACTAAAGATAATTTGATAAGCCATGGAAATGAATAGGAAAAAACCATAAAAGTTATAGAGAAAATTCAATGAGTTCACAGGAAGATGGGAGAGAACTTGTATAGATAAAACAAAATCATAACAAGATGAACGCTCATCATATAGTGTCTCATCAATTTAACTATATAGGAGGCATGGTTTGGCTAAATATCAACAAGAAGTGACTAGAAGACATGAGAAAAATGTTGAAAACCATTATATATATATGTGTGTGTGTGTGTGTGGCCATGTCACAATACTATATTATAAGTGTTTGAATTTTTAAAGGGGTGATATCCTATCTCTTAGTCTCAATGGTGACATCACATAAATTTCAAACGTAAAAGTTTCAAACACATGTGATGAAATCCCTAAAGGTGGCCTTCCAAACCTTATATTCTAAGGTGATTGCAATCCATCACAAGTATTACTATGTACAAATGTGATAGAAACCCAATCCATCGCATAGATTGAAAAGATAAACATTTCAACAAATTCAACCATGTATAAACCATTGAAAAGTTTCAATTTCTCAATAGATGTGGTTATAGCCTTTGTGTATAAATCCATGACAAAGATTGAAAAGTTTTTTTTTTGTCACTTGTATCCAAATAGCAGTAACTCAATCATGATTAAGAATGAATCATAATTTTAGGGTTGGATAGTGGTGAGCCTATATTAGAATTCAACTTGAAATTTCATAGCAATCATTCAAAGTTATTGTTTATTATAATGAGCAGTGATCTGAGATATTCTCTTGGACCTAGATAATGGGTGCCAAATCAGTTGGAATGTAAAAATATCATATTTTTATTATAATATAATTATTGTATGAGATCCTACAGAATTTATCATCCAAGGGGATCCTACATAAAATTATCCTATGCAGATATGTGATATAGGTAGAATTTGTTTTCCTAATAGTTTTAACCCACATATCGATACATACATTTTGGTTTCGAATGGAACATTGATACATAATTTCTAGCATGTTTAAACAATTTTGGACCTCCTCCACTACCACAAGTTGTAAGCTAAAATGAAGAGAAATCAAGGTTTTGAAGGATCATCCTACTCCCTCCAATGCCAAGAATCTATAGGTTTGTTGTTTGATTGTCAAATTGTTTGTGTAAGTCAAGTTTGAGTTTTGAAACCCTCCCACACCTTCAAGGCATGAATCTAGTCTAACCATGCCAAATTTCAATCCATACAAGCACAAATTGAAAAACTTTCAATGTTGGCCCCGTTTAGTACATTAATTATTATATAGGTTTATTGTTTAATTGTCGAATTGTTTGTGTGATTCAATTTTGAGTCTAGAAACCCTCCCACATCGTCAATGCATGCATTTAGTCTAACCATGCCAAATTTCATTCCATACACGCGCAAATTGAAAAACTTTCAACGTTGGCCTTGTTCAGTACATTAATTATTCTATAGGTTTGTTGTTTGATTGTCGAATTGTTTGTGTGAGTCAAGTCTAAGTCTGGAAACCCTCCCATGCCGTCAATGCATGCATCTAGTCTAACCATGCCAAATTTCTGCCCATACAAGCACAAATTGAAAAACTTCAACGTTGGCCCCGTTCAATACATTAATTATTCTATAGGTTTGTTGTTTGATTTTCGAATTGTTTGTGTGAGTCATGTTTGAGTCTGGAAACCATCCCACACCGTCAATGCACGCGTCTAGTCTAACCATGCCAAATTTCAGTCCACACAAGCACAAATTGTAAAAAATTCAATGTTGGCCCTGTTCAGTACATTGATTATTCTATAGGTTTGTTGTTTGATTGTTGAATTGTTTGTGTGAGTCAAATTTGAGTCTAGAAACCTTTCCATACTGTCAATGCATGCGTCTAGTCTAACCATGCCTAATTTCAGTCCATACAAGCACAAACTGAAAAACTTTCAATGTTGGCCACATTTAGTACATTAATTATTCTATAGGTTTGTTGTTTGATTGTAGAATTGTTTGTGTGGGTCATGTTTGAGTCTGGAAACCCTCCCACACTGTCAATGAGTGCATCTAGTCTAACCATGCCAAATTTCAGTCCATACAAGTACAAATTGAAAACATTTCAAGGTTGGCCCCATTCACATGACAATTATAATATGCGGGGTCAAGTACATGAGCATGCATGCCTTATTTTTGGGTTATGAAATATCATATAAAAATGAAGGTGAAATAAGCATGATAATTGTGCATTACCTTACTGAGCTTCTCTTTGATTTGAGAATAGTTTAATATTCTTTACTAAATAGGGACAATCACGTGAATATGGAAGCTCATCTTCCCCCCCCCCCCCCCTCACATCACTCTCAATTCCCCATAACCTGAGAAAACCTATATATTATAAAATAAATTATTGTGATTTTTGTCATAATTAAGAAACAATGTCTTTTACAACATATGCCAACATACTAGAAAATTGCAAAAAGACTTAAAAACAATTAATTTATATGTACCAATACAAGTCAATAATTCTGTCAATATTAATTCAATATATATATAATATATTAAGGGATACCTCATACACTTCAATGCACTTCATCATATTCTTCATCTAATTCCACATCAGTATCATCCAATCCGGATTCAACATTGTAAGGATTGGCCATATCATCATCGTCATCGATGTCAGTTTCAATAATCATGTCATTGTCGATATCATCTTCATGAACATTGTTTGCTACATCATCTGATTCAATTAATTCTTCGACATATTCCTCTGGAACAAGATCATCTAACTCATGTTGATCCTCTACTTCATCTTCTTCTTCAATACCCTCTTCATTATCTTCCTCTACATTATACTTTATCGGCCTTCCCCTTGGATCGTGTCTCACAAAAAATGACCAACCCCCTTTACCTGGAACCTCCAAGTAAAATACCTGTTCACATTGGCTTGAAAGAACATAGGGCTCATCTCCTGGCTCAAACAACCTTGTATTAACCATGGTAAATCCATTAGCATGTTCAATAATAGTTCTATCAGGATCACATTGATTCAATCGTAACATGTACCATTTGAAAACGAATAGAACTAATTTGAAGGATTTAAAGTCACACTGAATAATATCTTCCAAATACCCATAGTATCGATTTTATGAGAGTTTTGGATGTCTATCACTTCTAGAGGAAATATTGGTCACCTCAAATACTGTAGTGAGTCCCACAATCAGATGTTTTCTTCGTTTCATCCAACTTCTTGATGCGAAATTTACAACCATTGCACCACATAGCCTTATGGTGTTTTACTTGCAATATTCCACACACATAAATATTACATCGTCAATTGATGATTAAATGCACGTTTATGCTTACAATGTATGCAAAGAAAAAAATGAACGTGTACATCAATATAATTGAAAAAAAATTAAATAGTATGGTTGATTAATATGCTTGCCTATTTATCTTTTAAACCATATGCTAAATTGATTCCCCTTTGTGTAAGATTGGTATCTCCATTGCAATTAGCTACTTTAACCAATGAAGCCACACCTTCCCATGATATTCCATGACCATATTGTTTACATCAATCGATCCATACCTTCATCCAATCAAGATTGTTTACGACGTATAAATGAAGGGAATCCCACTCTCGGCTGTGAAAATCCTCACAACAAATCTAAGAGCTAATGCATACCTCACAAGAAAGATTATGATTAAGCAGGAAGATAGAAGAAGAGTGGTCAATGCAGTGTAAATGAGCAACATAATAATAATACAATAGAATTCAGATAGAAGCAAAATAACTTCACACACACTAATTCATTAATCACAAATACAATAATACAATGGTGAGAGGATTCGAATGCCAAGGTGGCAATTCAAATTAGCCTTCATGGAGTGATCATAAGATCAATGCAGTGTCATCAAAGCACAACTAGGAGTCCTCATCATCATCAGTGGAGTCATCAATGCACAAGTAACTGTCAACGAGATGTCAAAGTGAGTCTAACTGAGTGTGGTAGGTGTAACTGGCACATGGAGGCACTAAATGAATGAAGGAGGCTCAATCGAGGGCGCACGAGGAGCTAACTGGAGTTAGAATGGGAAGTCTAGTCTCACTGGAGGTCCATCAGAGTGATACAGTCAGTTGAGAGTCAGTCTAGCGTTAAATCAAGGAAAGAACTAAAGATACCTCAACTAATTGAAGTGCAACTAAGTGGTAGGTGAGAGAGGACGCTTGGGATGCATGCAGTTGCATGCAGGGTGCACTAAGCACTAGGAGGACTAAAACTTATCAGAAAGAAGCTCCCAGGGCTAGCTAATTGAGGGCTAGGTGTTGGGACTGATGACTGGGATGCATGCAATTGCATGCATGCAAAATCATGACTGCATGCATGACTAAAAATGCAAAAATGGAGAATGTTGTTAGGAATAGGATGGAGTATAGGAATATCCCAACACCCCCCCTTAATCCATCCTGGGCCCTGGTAACTGATACCAAAGGTCGCCCAATACAATGAATAATAATAACAGTCAATAAACCAAGGAAATGGGGAAAACCTCATGGGAAAAATACCCCCCCTCAAAATAGACTGTAAGGGCACACCAAAAATAAATGCTCCAAACTCAAGCAGGTGTGATGCTTGGTCATATGTCTGGAGGTATCTTCTTCTTGGGAAGAAGTGGATCATGCTCAAAAAGCATGTGCTTGTACTTGCTCTTCAGATCAAATGTGATGAGAACAAATCCAAAGGTATGAGGATGATATTGGAACCTATGATTTGAATTAGTTGAGGTAGGATCAAATCCAAGAATGTGCAGATAGTCTTTTGTTTTTCTCCTTTGAACCATCATAGGTGAGATTATGCCCAAAAGAACCATCAAATGTCAGTGATTGCTTGGAATCCAAATCAGATCCAAGACTTGAATCATGGTTGCTTAAGATCTCCTTTGAACCATTTGAGGTGAGATCTAAACCAGTAAATGCATGAGAAATTATCCCAAGCAAATGGCAATGGCCATCATCTTCAATAACCTTCTGAAAGCATGAAATAATGATCATATAGTAGTACATAAGAGGTGAGTGATCAAGGAGAGCGAATGCATTACCTCCAATGGTTGATTTAACCTCCGAAACATTCATGAGATCATGATGCAAACCAACAGACTTTGGTGCAAGAGAGGATTTAGGAACCTCTGCAATTTCTAGATTGTGAGTTGGCACATAATTCGAAATAGAAGAAATTTGGAGCATGAGTGTAGAATCTGCAAGTTCTTCTTCTTTATGGACAACTTCAATATGAGATATGTTTGATACTGATTCATGATCAGAGAGGACCATCAAGGAGGGCGAATGCATCACTTTGCTTGCTCTCGAAATGGTTTGGACCAATCCCTTCATTTTGTTTGCCAAATCTTTCATCCAGATGGGCCCATAGCTTTTTGGAGATTCAACAGAAAATAAGTGGTGTACCATGCATCGAGACATAGCAAGCATCATGGCTCCAGAGGCTCTGTCACCTTTATTTAACCAATCATTCTCCTCTTCAGAGGATTCGAACTCTCTTTCAAAACAATAATCGAAGAGACCATTTCTCTTCAAATGTGCTATCATTTGTGGTTTCCATTCATCATAGTTGAATGGATAAAGAGGAGTAATTCCTTCTGAATTCATGGAAGTTGTTTCAGAAGACCTGCAAAAACAATAGAAAATTTCTGCAATTGCTACTGCTGCAAAAATGCAGAAACTGTTGCACTTGAAATCTTGATAATAACCTGCAAAAAACTCTCAGGAATGGAGATAGACTATACTCTCAACATGCTCTGATATCATGTGAAAATCCTCACGGCAAATCTAAGAGCTGATGTATACCTCACAAGAAAGATTTTGATTAAGTAGAAAGATAGAAGAAGAGCGGTCAATGTACTGTAAATGAGCAACAGAATAATAATACAGTAGAACTCAGATAGAAGCAAAATAACATCACACACACTAATTCATTAATCACAATATGGAAAATTAAAATAATACAATGGTGAGAGGATTCGAATGCTAAGGTGGCAATTCGAATTAGCCTTCATGGAGTGATCATCATATCAATGCAGTGTCATCAAAGCACAACTAGGAGTCCTCATCATCATCAGTGGAGTCATCAATGCACAAGTAACTGTCAACCAGATGTCAAACTGAGTCTAACTGAGTTTGATAGGTGTAATTGGCACACGGAGGAACTAAATGAATGAAGGAGGCTCAGTGGAGGGCACATGAGGAGCTAACTGGAGTCAAAATGGGCAGTCTAGTCTCACTGGAGGTCCATCGGAGTGATACAGTCAGTTGAGAGTCAGTCTAGCATTAAATCAAGGAAAGAACTAAATATAACTCAACTAACTGAAGTGAAACTGAGTGGTAGGTGAGAGAGGGTGCCTGGGATGCATGCAATTGCATGCAGGGCGCACTAAGCACTAGGAGGGCTAAAACTGATCAGAAAGAAGCTCCCGGGGCTAGCTAACTGAGGGCTAGGTGCTGGGACGGATGACTGGGATGCATGCATGCATGAATGAAAATGCAAAAATGGAGAATGTTGTTAGGACTAGGATGGAGTATAGGAATATCCCATCATCGACCAGTTGCATGTTGAAAATAAAATTACAATTCACAAATGTATATTTACTTAACACAGTATACACTTTTAATTGATACATATTGAATATTAAAAATGAAATAAGTATGATATATACATAAAAAGCAACAGTTAAATGTATTATAATTAATCTCCACTAGATAATAATTACCTTTTACCTTCCTCGATCTACCTTCCCCCTTCAAATATTCCCCTTCGAATTTGTTAATGGAGTTCGGATCACAAATGCAACCTAAATCAAGCTTTGATGCTAATTTAGGAAGATATTCACTTATATACACCATGTTATTTTATACCATAGAACCCTTAGGACGTGCTCGTTGTCTAACCAAAGACTTCAAAAATTTCAAGTGCCTCTCGACCAGCCACATTGACCTCGAGTGTATAGGTCCACACAATTCAATCTACTCAACTTGGTGTATGAGGTAGTGTTCTTATGCATTGAAAAATGCCAAAGGTAGATGCTTTTTCTTTTCACACACGAGACAAAGAATTTCTCTCCTTCAATACTTTATATCTTCTTTATGAACTTCTTTAGATGACAACCATCTACAAGTGATGCAAGCAAATCATGAGATTTAACAAAAATAAACATTATATTACATAAAAATTAGTAAAACAAATGTCAAATATAAGTTATACAATGAATTAAACAAATACTTTATGCATGCAAAATATCACTACTTACCTCATGTATTTTCCAAGATCATATATAACTTGTTTGGCATTGTTGTCGAAGTTGTCTGGGAGAGATAGAGGTAGAACATACTGTAACAATATAAAAGTCATTTCATTATTTTTTACAAAAGTAGACAAAAAAATACCAACAACATGCACTGGTATAAAAAATATAGCAATATATATACCAGAATAATTACCTTGATGAAGATATGCCAATCATGCATTTTCACCCCCCCAAATTCACCTTTCTTTGTTAAGATATTCTTCATGTTTGAACAAAATACAGTGGGATTTTTTTTTTGCATTACATCTTTTACAACAATTCTTTGCTACTTCATTAACAACCATGGAAGTGAGTTTATATTAATTTGGTCTCCATTGCTATGCATTTGAATGATATCTTTCATTGCATGATTGGGTTCCTGAATGCCATTGCAAATTTGACAATTTTGTCTTTGTCACTCCTTCCATCCAATATTCGCCATAATGTTTCAACTACATTCTTTCTGATATGCCATTGTATCAAACATATGAGAAATTTGTAGGTGCTCTTAGTAGGGAAACCTACTGAATTGTTTAGGATAACTTTTCATTCCTAGTGGAATCCCATTAATGCCTTCATGATCATGGCGACCATCATGAATCATAGTTTATAAAGAAATTACATAAATCAATGTCAATTATAGTAATCAACACATAATAAAAATAAAAATCAAAACATTTCATATATGATGATAGATAGAGAATTTGATATGTACATACTGGTGACGATTTCTATTATATTGCAACTTCCATAGGTGAGGTGTCATTCTGTGTGGTTTTAATGTAGTCTCTTCTTTCCCATTGAAATGATGTTTGTTGGTAATTCGATACCTATGATTCGTAGAGAGGAAGTGGCTATACTCATCAAAAACCTCCTTTCCTAAAAAATTTGAACGATGAGATTTCATCTTAGGACCACAAATGGGACTTGCAAATTTTCCCTTTGTTTGAAGACCTACAAGAGATGGATTAAATATGTCAATTATAATTATATAAAATGAATCGATTATTTAAAAAAGCATGCATGATTAATATATCAACTTTATAAAATTAAATACTATTAAAGTGGACGTTATAATTACATACCACAAAAATGGGTTAGCCCTGGCGCATCATAAATTGTCCATATAAGCATTGCATGGAATAGAAATTGTCTTTGTCGTATTGGTCTAGAGACACCATACATAGTGATGTCATTCCATAGCTTTAGTAGCTCTTCAATAAGAGGCTCGATATATACATTCATATATTTAACTTGGTACTTACTTGATTGATTTGAACATAAAAAACACATAATTATTACAACCATTTTAGAAATATAAATAATATATATTAGTAAATGAAAAAAAACTATATGACATTATCCAACAAGACACGAAAAATGAGATGCTACTACGTTAAAAAAATGTTGTAGACACATTCCTGGAACAATCATTGCCAACATTATGTGATCCCTCTTTATTGACATCCATGGAGGAATTTTATTGTTGATAAAAAAATAGGTGACACCAAGTAAATGGATCTCATCTTTGCAAATGGATTAACACCATCTACTGCTAAAGAAAGCCTAAAATTACAAGGTTCTTCTTTAAAGTGTGGCCATTTTTCCTCCATGTCTCTAAATGCAGAACCATCTGCAGGAATTCGAAGAATGTCATATCGACTTATGTTCCGTGCATGGTAATCCATAAATTGTGCTATGTTTTTGCACCTGAACAGTCATTGCAAACGTGGAATAATGAGAATATAATGAAGAACCTTGCAAGGCACCTTTTTTGCAACTTGATATGTTCGATATCTACTAATATGACATTCTGGACATTCTTTTTCAAATTTATGTTGTTTATAATATATAATATGGTCATTAGGGCATGCATCAATTGCTTGATATTGCATTCCAATTTATTTCATGATGGCAGATAAATATCGGTATGTGTGAGGTAAAATATTTGACAGTGGTAACAAAAATTCAGCTATCAAGCTACAACAAATTTAAAAAAAAACTAGTTAATATAATATATAAAGAATATTAATGAAACATATTTCATCCCCATTAATTTTACTTATGAATTAAAAATAAAATTATTAGAGGAACAAAGATAACCTTTATCACGATCATATATATGTGATGGATTACATTACATACCTTAACATTTGCGTGATTGATGTGTTTGAAATACCATTTATAACCTTCAAATTCAATATCAACAATATAGCAAAGAGAAGAGTTGTGTTGGAGCCTTCATAAAGGGGTTCGCATGCCTTCTCAAGAAGAGGTAAATCATGAACATCATCAAAGTCATCATTTTCATGATCGTCATCATCATCCATTCTAACATTAAATGTATCATGGATCAATGTATTTGTACCATCATCTTCAACTATGTTATCAATATGATCATTAACTTGTTCTTCAATATTCGTAGCTCCATGTTCCTTTGGTGCTTGTTTTGCAAGCACATCCTTCGGGTGATATTCTGTAGGAGTTATTTCCTTTATAATTAGAATCCATCAAGAGATATTAGTAAATATAACAAATATTAAAATGATACATACATTTACAAAAATGATCAATATAAAGACATATATAATGAATAACTTATCAATGGACGGTATTCATGCCCCCTCTCAATGTGTCCATGTTTCCTACAATTTATTTTATCTGTTGTGATCTTTACTCTTATCCTTTTAAATCCCCTACATTGACTACATGGAAAATAACATTTCCCATCACCCTTTCTATTCACTCCAGCCCACAATCTAGCAAGTAATTCTCGATTTTGTTCTTCTGGATCGGGAATATTGTTATGTGACATTTTCTTTTACCAAGCTTGATTGATCATTATCGATCTTAAAAAATCAAGATCCACATTTCACTATCTGTAATCACAATAACAACTAAAATAATTGTCTTTTTGAAAGGAAAACGACCCGTGCAAAAGTTATAATATCCACAAACCGTCGCTTGCACAACAAACATGTCAGAATATTTCTATAAATTAAAGTTTAAAAAAAAATATATCATCGGATATTCGACGAAATTAAGTTATTGACTGTTGTAACTTGGAAATGTCAGATATTCAATGACCGTAGTCGAATATTCGATGGTTGTCGAATATCCGATGACCGTCGGGGTCAATTTAAAAAAAAATAAAGAAAATTTGAAATTATAAAGGTGATATCTGACAACAAGGCCAAATTTTGGGATTTTGTCGTTGGATTTTGGGTTCATATTTGGTTTTTCTAGAAAGGAAGATAAAGGTAAATATCCCATGCATTCTTCAGCCTTAACCATCTAGGACGTTGGGTCAGCTAGTACGGGGGAAGTCTCGGCAGACAGAGAGAAACAAAAAATGTCACATCATGTTTTCATTAGTGAAAACATACTGTTGAGGAAACGAGTAGATCCAACTATGAAAAACATCCCCTTAGGAGCCCATAAGAGTAGAGTTAGGATTTTTTGGACCTTGAGTGAGATTATAAAAGAAATACTCTCTAAGCATCCCCTCGAGCAAGCTGTGACCATGCATAACCCAATATCATCAAAGGGTAGGAGAGAAGATACATGTACGCTCCATCTTGGATAAATCCAGGTTGGACAAGTTTCTCTTCCCTTAAAAGGAGGGCCACCCAGGTTCTCCCATTTAATACATGATGGCAGCGTAAGTAAAGACCAATAAAAATGTCTAGATAGTCACGATAATTGTGAAGTTGAGCTAGATCATTTCACATATAAAGTATGCATCACTCAAACTGTAGGTAGTAGGAGATTCAATGGAGAACTTGTCATAATTTGGAACTAATATTACAAGTATATGTCCAAACCACACCAAGATATTTGGATTGGTCCTTTCCTAATTGAGAAAATTGAAGGTAGCATGTACTATATGTCCTACACAAATGGTTACATGTTCAACATCCCAATATATGAATACCTCCTTATGGGACTATATTCCTGATCATATGTAACCCTAGATCATTTTCCCTGCTTAGTCTTTAATTGTCAATTTTTGCTTTTCCTTTGAATAAATTTAGGATTTACTTTCCCTATATTGAACATTTTCCTTTTTCCATGTTACTTAGTTAGACTTTATGTCTGCCAATTAGCAAGAAAAAATTGAGCATTTTTAATTTCCCTAAAACGTTTTTATTACATTGGTCACTAAAAATGGTATATGATGAAGGTATAGTTTTTGTACTGTAGATACCTGTTGACGATAGACCCACATACTAGAGATGCCTAGGTTCTTAAGCACTCTCTCCCTTAGATTACTTGTCCCCCATGGAACCAAATGTTGTACCACATATAATATGGGGGATTTTGCACCCAATGTTTCTTCAGCTATGATGCTAGAGTCCAGATGCTTATGCACACAAAAGATCTCAGTGATGAAGATGAAAAGAGATGATGCCATGATATGCTTCCATGCCATTCTCGAGGATTCATTATGTTTATGAATTATATTGATGATTTTAATTTCACAAGGATTACCCCTCTTCTTTAGATCCACACTTGTCATTTCCATCTAATTCACACCACTCAACTTTGTGTTATTGCCCCATTGAATTAAGGATTATAAGGCGACTTTTAATCTCCCCCTTTGCGTCCCCTTCACCATGAATGCCTCCATGTTTTCCTTGTGTATTGGGCCCACTTGTGTTGTAGTCACTCTTCAGTAAAGTATGCTTTCAAGTATATCCATGTGGATGGATTTAAACAGTTAGGAAGAACTAACATGACCGATGTTTCCCCTCATATGTGAAACATGAATTCCATCCATCACAATGCCTAAAATGGGTCATTTGAAGACAAGCTCCCAGTCAAAGAATTCGTGTACCAAAATATGGTGTAAAAGAAAAACCTTTATTGGATCCAAAGAAAAATAGGGATGACCAAGACAAATTTCAAAATCAAGTAATTCAAAGAAAAATAACCAATTCCTACTTGCATAAGCCTTCAAATAAAATCAAGGCCAAGGTCCCCTTATCCAAGTGTACAAGAAGAAAAATTCCAAGACAAGTCCAAGAAAAGAAGGAGATAACAAAGAAAAAAGAAAAGAAAAACGGGAGTTTGATTGCTAAGGTCAAAAGAGGGAATACCTCATAACACAAATACATGTTAAGGCACACCCTGATTGTCCGCACTAGTGGTGAAGGTCATTGAGGATCCTTGTCTCCCACATCTTGAGTCACTTAGTCTACCTAATTCAATTCACTTGACCAACCTTTGGACTATCCATCCACTCCATCCAAAGAAGAAGTAATCGGTGTCAATGCTTTGATGTTGATATGGATTAGATGTGTTCATAAAACAATTACCACCAATCCTTGTGAAACCTATGCATCATGACCTATGGTAATGATATATGATGATTCATATAAACAATCTATTATATGTAACTTTGACTCTAGTACTTCTTGAATTTGAAGCATTAAGAGATAGTGGAATGCTCATTCTAGAGACATCCAGAAATCGATAGCTTCATTGGTCAAGTTTGACTTTTTCAATAGTTTGACTTGGTCAACAGGGAAGCTTGACCCTAGATCTGAATAGCATATCATACACATTGAATTTTTCCTAGGTTTGATTTAAAAGTTGCCCGAGTGCAAGTTTAATTATTGGGATTAGATTATAAATGGAATTTGCAAAAGGATTTTAGATTTGTATTTGATTGGTATCATCTTTAAATGCCATTAGAGCATCATCAAAGGAATTTCACCCTCAAGGTGATCAAGGATTTATCATTTTGAGATTAATTGGAAATAAGTAAACGATTTCCTAAAGTCTTATTTAAAATGCCTAAGTCAAGTTGAGTTAATAATTCAACTATTATGGAAAATCAAATTTTGGAAATTTGTCTTTGCTAGCCCTCCTAAAGTATGATTTGGACATCCATTGGGCCAATTGGTGATCACTCAACTCATTTTTTTCCATTTAAACCAACAACTGAGCTAGAGGGGGTTGCACTTGGCCAAGAAGAGCGATTTCTCATTGCTAGAAAATTTTCCAACTTCTCACTTCTCTCCACTTCGACATCTCAGCTTGGGAAAGAGTAATCTAATTGGCATTTAGGTGGAATTTGGACCACACAATCAACAATTTGCTTAGCACATAGAAAACATGAAGATAAAGTAGGGCACTTCCTCTTGATCACATCATAACATATTCATCCATTTCATCATTTGGGCCAAGTGGGGCCTTCATATTCATCTTGTTTATCATCCATCTCAACATCTTGTGGTTTACAATTGAGCTAAGTAAATTCTATACGGCCAACTTAGCCAGGTGGGGCGCACCAGTTGAGTTGATCCCATGATTTTGTAAAACAACAAGCTATATTTTGTATGCCCATAGTATTTACCCATGGTTTTGAGGCTCTCCTTGTGTTACGAAAGGAAGAAACCTCCCTCATTGTAAGAGGTTGAAGAGTAGAGAGCATTTTTTCTAATAAATTTATGCTTCTATATTTTCTTGTATCCTTGTTTTTTTATGGTGCTTTACTGAATCGTGTTACTTCTTTTGGTGAATGAATGTGATCCCTCCTTCCATTGCTTAGGTAATATCTTTATTGTTTTTCCAGTTTTATTAGAGTAAACACATAGTAGGGACTGTTGTAGCTTCCCTTCTAGATTTTCATTATAGATAGGTGAGTAGACTGCAATTCCTTCTTCCACACTTTCTATGTTGACAATATTGCTCTAATTTTACTGACATTATTATTTAGATTCGTAGTAGCATTAGATTGATTTTTCCTCTTCGTTTTGCAGAATTTCCATAAGGAAGGAGGGAACCTAGGCCATTTAAGCTAGTTGGGAAGTTGGGACTACAGTAGTGCTTCCCGCCTTCACAAGATATCTCAGACCTATGCCAAGAGGTGAATACAACTCAATTTTCCCATCAAACTCAAGGCACTCTATCTAAAGGTACATTTTCTCTCTTCTTCCACACTTCATTTATTTTATTGCAACACTTTTCTTGCCCATTTGAAATCATTATTGATCTGGAAATCAATTTTTTGGTATGTTTATTAGTGTTTTTATTGTTGTAAACCATACATAATTGGTTGAAAACTAATCCAATACATTGATGTTTTTACATTTTTACTTGTTAGTTATTTGCATTGGATAGGAGCCTCGGATACTTGTTGGTTTCTACTAGTCTTTTATTACAGAAGTCTATAATCATCGACGATTTTTTCCTCACATTTAATTGTTGTAGCTTGTGATATTTTACATGTTAATGAACCCATATTTATTCCCTTTATTCACAAGTCACTAACAATTAAAACATAGAGTTTCTTGTTGTTGTTTATACTTCAAATTTCTGCATTTTTATTACAACAATAGGGAATAGTAAGTAGATTTGAAAATGGTGCTCATTTAGATTTATTTAGATAATTTACTTGTTGAGTAATTTTGGATCTGAAATTTTCTAATGTCACTTGATGTTCTTAAACTACTAGCATAAGGATGTTTTCTAGATCAAATAACACTTTGTTTAAATCTAAATTTGATATGCTTAACACCTTCTAGAACCTACACACAACACAATTAAATGAAACACTCAACCTACACCTTTGACAAACATTTCATATTTTTATTTCATAGTACATTATGATTTTATTCAAAGAAAATGGTTAATGTTTATGAATTTTCTATCATGATATGATTATAATGACTCAAGCAATATTGAGACACTTGGGATTGGGGTAGAAGACATGTTCCAACATTTATAAAAATCACCAAGGATCTGTTCTTAGGTGAATAAAAAAGTTGTTGGGGAATAATATTGGCTTGTGAATACAGTAGGTTCTTAAGCGCAAGCTGTGTATTACCTTGAGTAACAACAGTGTTGGCCACCAATGTAACTCCACTGATACCCCATGCGAGTAGTAGCATACTAGACAGAACTTGAAGATGGACTTGGAATACAGATATCTTACATATATCGGAGACCCCCTTAGGGCACCTGAAACCAACCTATTGGTTGTTTTGTCACTGTAGTGCACCAAACACAACAATAAGGAATATTATTCTTTACATACCTTGGGTATTCATGTGTTGTGGTTGTTGGAAACATTAATCCATTAAGGTTAATTATCATTGTACTTTTTCTTTACCATTCACTTTAGTTCTCAACACTCATAAGTGAATAAGAAGAGTAATTAGAAGTCCAAGAGACGCCGTGGAATATGAAACTAAGGGTCATTGTGAATGTATTTATATGTACATATCCTTAATGAAATATATCTCACACTTATCTTATTTCCTATCTGTTTATCTATCACATTGTGTGTTCCAATAGTGATATTGTTGTGTGTTATATTCTTTGCATGAAAATTGATGGTTGAAGTCGATAGTCGACTAGTTAATAGGTTGACTGGAGTTAGAAGTCAACAGGAAGTGAATTCTGGTTCGTTGATTGACCGGAATAGTTTTTTGATCAATAACAACAATTGGTCGAAGAACAATTGAACTAATAAAAGCTCAATGGGTGATGATCGACCAAGGTTGACCCAGTCAAATCGAATGTAGAAGAATAATTGAAAAAAGTTAGGAAGTTATGGATCTACATTAATGAGTAGTTGGTTGAAACTAACTTGGGTACCACAAGGTAGAGTATATATTGCTTCTATAAATAAGTTGTAATAGCTATGTAATAATAGAGAATAAATAGAGGAAGTGAAGTGTGATTTTATATCAAGTAGCTCATTGTTGTAAAACACTAGTTAAGAGTGTTACTAATAGATGAGTGGTAAATCTCACTGGTTTGTTGGTTTTCCCTGAAAGAGGGGTTTCTAGGGTAATTTTTGTGTCCTGTGTGAATGTTTTAACTGTCATTGCTTAATGTATGATTGTGTTTAAATATATGAATCATATGCATAACCACTACAATAGGTATTAGAACTAATAATGGAGGAGAATTCTATGGTAAGGCATTTGACTAGTTCTGTATACATCATGGTATAGCTCGACAAAACACAACTTCATACACACCTCAATAGAATGGGGATGCTAAAAGAATGAATAGAATGACTATGGAGAAAGAAAGGAGCATGCTCAGTGGTGCAAGAATAAAACAAGAATTCTAAGCAAAGGTAATCGACACAACATATTACCTATTAAATAGGTCGCCGTCAATGGATATGGTTGAAAAGAATCCATATGAGGAAATGTATGGTAAAAATCCCTCTCTTACACATCTTAGCAGTTTTGGGTGTGATTCCTTTGTGCATATCCCAAAGGATAAAGGAAGAAAACTCGATAACAAGTCGGAGAAATGCATCTTCATCGAGTACAAGGATAGAGTGAAAGGGTATAAGCTATGGAATCTGGTCACAAGGAAGGTAGTTTATAGTAGAGATGTAATCCTCAGAGAATTTGAAGGTACTTCCAAGGATTAAGAGGTTAGAATAGAAAAGGAACTAGAAAAGCTATAGTTTGAAATAAGTGACGAAGGTTTGGATTTACATGAGTCGACTGAATCCAAGAAGAGATAGAATAGAAGAATCTGATAGTCCATAGGTCTGGTCGAGAAAGGAAAAAACCAAAAAGATATAGTCCACCCAAATTCTATTATGCTTTTGCGTTATCTACCACAAAAGATGATCCCAGTTCAATAAAGGAAGTGATCGACTCAACAAAGGGTAAACTCTAGAAAAGAGTAATGGAAGAATAAATGGAGTCCTTGAGGAAAAATAAAACATGGGATTTGGTCACGTATTTGAATAGAAGGAAACCTAAAGGTAGTAAGTGGGTGTTCAAGAAAAAATTTCAATGCAGTAGGTCAAGTCGAGAAATACAAAGATTTACTGGTAGCGAAAGGATATTCCTAATTCAAGAGTCGACTTTGGTGAGATATTCTCTCTTGTTGCTAAGTTAACTTCCATTAGGGTACTAATGTCTTTAGGTGCAACATTTGATCTTGAGATAGAATATATGGATGTAAAGACAACATTTCTTCATGGTGATATTGAAGAAGAGACTTATATGAAGCAACCTGAGGGATTCACAGTGAAACGATAAAAGGAGTTGGTATACAATATCAAGAAGTATATGTATGGTCTAAATCAATCACCTAGTATGTGGCACCAAAAGTTTGATATGCATATCCATTAGCTGGGGTTTGCGAGAAGTCAGGCTTATCATTGTGTGTATACCAAGAAATTCGGTGAACACTTCATATGTGTAGTTTTGTATGTCGATGACATGTTGTTGGTCATAAATAACATGGATCTAATCAAGGAAGTGAAATTGCAGTTGTCCTCCAAGTTCAATGTGAAGGATCTCGATGCAACAAATTTCATCCTTGGAATGGAATCAAAAGAGATCGAGAATGTAGAAGGATTTGGTTAAATCATAGTAAATGTATTGGGATAGTTATGAAAAACATCAACATGCAAGAATGCAAATAGCTGAAGGTACCTATTCCTATAGGAGTAAAACTATTTGTTGAACAATGTCCTAAGACACATGGAGAAATAGAGTACATGAAACATGTTTCCTATGCTATTATTCTAGGTTGTTTGATGTATGTTATGGCCTGTACTCAACCAAATATTTCCCATGTAGTTATATTATTGAGCGAGTACATGTCAACACTAGGAAAAGAGCATTTGACCATAGTCAAGAGAGTATTCAAGTACTTGCGTGACACGAAGGATTATGCATATGTTATGAAGTGGAACATAACAACAAGTAAAACATTCAAAAAGGTTTCTTCGACTCGAACTAGGCTAGAGATCTTGATCGCAGGTGGTCGACTAGTGGGCATGTTTTCAAGTTATTTGGTGGAGTATTCAGTTGGAGTAGGAGGCAGGCGGTTGTTGCATTGTCAACTACTGAGGTTGAATACATGATAGCTACTCATCCATGCAAGGAGTTTGTTTTGTTGCATAGATTATATTCAAAGGTTGGGTTTGGTCAACATGTTGTTAGGTTGGATTTTGACAATTAGAGTGCAATCTTCCTGGAAATGAACCCAACATACCATTCAAAGGCAAAGCATATTGATGTGAAATA
The DNA here is from genome assembly GCA_027924585.1 of Larix kaempferi. Lineage (NCBI taxonomy): Eukaryota > Viridiplantae > Streptophyta > Pinopsida > Pinales > Pinaceae > Larix > Larix kaempferi. The sequence continues at coordinate 1,346,993 of BSBM01000142.1, forward strand.
TCACTTTGTAAAAGGCATGGTGGAAAACCAGAAAGTGTTTATGGAAGAGTTGGAAACTATGAAGAACATTGCAAACTCATTGACCAAGTTTGTGAGCACTGAAAAGTTTGCTTGGTGTAGGGAATCAATGGGCCTGTTAGTCCTACTTAGGTAAACTGAAGGTCAGAAGTCTCTCATGTATGGAACAAAGATAACAAGCGGGAGAATGTTGGGTGTGTTATATTCTTTTGCGTGTAAATCGATGGTAGAAGTCAATAGTTGCCTAGTTAATAGTTCAACTAGAGTTGGAAGTCAATAGACGATGAAAGTCTAGTCAACTAGCCAACCATAGTAGTTGTTTGGTTGATAACAAAAACTAGTCAATGAACAATGGAATGACTAAAAGATCAATGGAAAATCGACCAAGGCTGATCTAGTCAAGTTGACTGTAACAGAATAATTTTAAGTGGTTAAGAAGTTGATCGCCATTAATGAGTAGTTGGTTGTAACTAACTCGGGTACCACAAGCTACATGTATGTATTGCATTTATAAATAATATGCAATAGCTATGTAATAATAGAGAATATAGAGAAGAAGTGAAGTGTGATTTTCTATCAAGTAGATAATTGTTGTAAAATATTGGTTAAGAGTGTTTCTAATAGATAAGTGGTACATCTCACTAGTTTGTTGGTTTTCCCCGGTAGAGGAGTTTCTAGGGTATTTTCTATGTATTGTGTGAATGTGTTGTATGCATTTCCTTAATGTATAATTGTGTTTAACTATATGAATCATATGCATAACCACTGTAATTGGTATTAGTACCCAACACGTATTAAAGCCCTACAATTTTTAGGGCCTTTAGAATTTTTGTTAGAATTTCATATAGTCTACACTTTGCTGCCTGCATTGTCTAACCTGCATTCTACATGCTCAGATTTGCATACTTCCCACCTCCTCAGTATTCTATCAAAGGTATCATTCAATAATTTTACTTACCTATTCTATGTATTGTCTCCTCGCAATACAACAATATCAGTAAAATTATTATTTTTTATTACCTATGCAAACCCATGAGTGCGTTCTAGCCTATATTACCTCTACATATGTATTAACAATTTTATATCTTTCCATGGCCAATTCAAAGTCCTACTCTCGCTTATTCCCACTCCTCTGCACCTTCACTATCTTGAATGTGAAATGTTTCAAGCAAGGCCATAATTGAAAATTGTGAAATCTACGCCCAAAACTACCTTTCGCAGAGGTCACTTGCAATGGTGTGCTCGTGATCAGTGTCCCTCTATTCCACGTGACCTATGACCCCATACAATAGATACCTGATGCCATATTTATTAAACACAGATATGTTGAGACATTGTTTCTGACAGTTTCCAAGAGACACCTACCCTTTACATCTTAACATAATCCCCCTAGTGCTAATCCTTACACACTATACGTTACACAATCCTTTGCGTTTATGTCTTCGCCTATGTGAATTACATCAACGATCACTAGAGTATTTCCAACCTATTCGATTCCTCATGGTACTCACATACTCAACCACTGAATCCATTATTTCTTCTATACGAGTGGCCAACCAAAACAACAATGTTAGTTCTCTTCCGAGCATTTATGTTTAGTAGATAATAATACATCAAACTCTAGCTTTGTTTCTTCTATTGTTGACTTCATTTCATTTTTCTTAGGGTATAATTCATTGTGTGTCATAATATGGTTTCCCAGTGAAAAATTTTCTCTTCAGTGAGGATTTGTTGTAGTACTAAGATCCAATATTCACTAAGATGAGAAAAATCCTTTTCACCATCGAATATAGTCACAAGTACTACATAATTTCAAATTGGACTATTAAGGTTGATGGTAGGATATAATTTAGTCTCTATAGAAATGATTTGTCTTCCTATCTCTCACCATCCCTTCGTTATGTTGTAGTAATTGTATGTGTATTGAAATTTACTGACACAACTATTATCATATTATTGCTCGAACCTTGGGAACTTGTAGTAAAATTTGAGATTTCTTCCATTATTTAAATAAATTAAGGACAATAAGAGAGACTCAGATCACTGGATATGATTGTTAGTCTAAGAGGAGGGGCTTCCCTCTTTCTTAGAAGAGAGGTGAGTCTAAATCCAAGTTCTAGGGTTATGAATTTGAATGCAAGGACCTCGCAAGATCTTAAGGCATTGAGAGAAATCTAGTTTAATGCCCTAGAAGGGTGACAAATGTAAAATGCAGGGAGGGGGATCATGAGCAGCTACTTAACCTACAATGTCAATGTGGCTACCTAAATGGTTTCCATTGCGGAGAGGTAACCGTAAAATTCAAGAGGGGATTATTTCATGAAGTTACCAAATATAATTTTTGAGGGAGGTAAGGGGAGCCTTCCCACTCAAGTCAAAATGAAAAAATTCTCCCTAAGGTGGGGGGATACAAACACAGGAAAAATCATTCACTAAGAGAGAGTAGGGTTGATAATAAATTCCTAGTGGAATTGCTAAAAGGTAGTGTGACATTTAGAGTGAGGCAACAAACTACCTCAAGAAGGAATGAGGAAGTGTATTTTCCACTAGTTTTATATCAAAACAAAGAAGTCCTGAGAGGGGGAAAAAGGAAGAAAAGAGGCAAAGGGAATATCGCTATATTAATTAGGGTTTTTAGAGTTAATTATGTTATATAGAATTGTAGATTAAATAGGGTAACTCAATTAGGGTTCAACAACAAATTATCAAAGGATGATGAAATCATCAATTTCCTTTGATAAGGTAATTAACCTTATTACTATAGATGAAAGAGAGGGGAAAAAGAAGGAATGTGACTCAATGTAGCCGAAAAAAAAATGTAGGTGTTGAATTTGCTTATGCTAAAGACGAAAGATGTGACAGACCTCCAAGAGAGTGTTACTCAACTTGAATGACCCTACAAAAATCTATAAGCCTTCATGTAAAATAGACTTGATCCCAATATCCGATACAATATAATAAATCTCACTAGATATACCCAAAAATAATGAAACTGTGGAGTGTTGATAGTGTTCGTTTTTTTAGTTACTCCAGAAGTATTTACACCATGTTTGAGGTACATCATGAGACTTGGGATCCATGGTGTATGTCCATCAAATGGATGATCAAATATTGATTAAAACATGGAATATGGTCCATGATATATTTACATAGTTGAGATAGATTTCTTAGTGATTTATTGACCTCAAATGGTTGTTGGCATGGAATTATTCCCTTAGGAATTGGAGTTCTCTTGATAGGATGACAAATGCCCTTCATCGTGGCCATATGGAGAGTTCATCTGGTTGGAGGATGGCCTAATTGTGGGGAGAATAACTATGGATTGTGGAGGAGGTCATCAAGCCCTAGATAACATGTTGTTTCGTGGATTCATGTTAGAGGACTTTGTTGTCTTGGGGAAACCTGGGTTGCGACAATATTCTTGGGGGAGGCAGTTGATCTAGTGGAGTACATTTCTTAGAAATATAAATGGAGTTTGTGGAGGCTTGTGATAGAGGCATGTGGACTTACATTGTGTATTTAAATCATCATGGAGCCCTTACTGTGGACAACATCACCTTGGATCATGAAACATGTACTTTGGAGTCTATCATCTCACTTGTGTTGGCCTACAAGTTCTCATTGTAGGGTTGGTTTTAAGGGGTTAGACCCACATTGTATTGTTGGCTACCATTGCCTCTCATATATATAGTGTAAGGAGAGATTCCTTTCATCATCATCATCATACTCTTTTATTTGCACTTATATCTTGGAGGAATTTATTAGGGTTTCCTCTTGAACCCTAGGAGGAATTATGAAATCTAGAGGAGACATGTTTTTGGAGCTTCAATTGTGCCATGACTAGGGTTTTATCTTGTGGAAAAGAATATGTTCGAGATGATCACATTCACTAATTCATTCACTTGTATTCACTTTTGTGATGAGATGTGACCTATAGAGGAGTGTGGACTAGTCCTCTCTCTCTCTCTCTCTTGGTCTTCTCTTATACTCGATCAATCTCTCTCCCTTGAGTTGTTGGGTTCTTTTGGTATCCATGGAGTATCTTGGAGGTCTAAGGTTAGGGTTTATCCCTTGAAGGTTGGAGATTAAGGTTTTGTGATAGAACCCTAGGGTACTTTTGTTGGAGATGAAGAAGACACGAGGATGCATTTCCTTGAAGGATGTGTTGGACTGACTCTTTCATATTGGAGATCCTTAGTGGAGCTAGGATTTTCAGTTAGATTTTTTATATTTGTTCTAGCTAGGGATTTGGAGAGATAGTGTATTTATACTAAATTACAGATAAGGCTATGGCATGTACATGTACTTCATCTTGAATATATAAATGAAGTTTTTAGTTTTCAAAAACTTGTGCAATTTTCAGGTTTCATTTTCAGCCATATATGTTCTTAATGCATTGTTATTTGCCACTATATATGTGTTAGAGTTGTTTTGTTGCTACCATGCCTATTGTTTATTGTTGTTATAATTGCTATAAAGGTAATTTTCAAATCTTGTTTGTGTGGGATAAGTATCCCTAGAGGAATGAAACTTATCCAAGTTGTTTGGCATCTCCTTTGATTATAGGAGTTTGTATTATTTGGAAGTGAAATATTATACTCTTTCCATTTTTTTATCCCTAAGGTTTCAAATCAAAGGGTTAACATTCAAGAAACCACTAGTGAAAGAGGTAAACTTTATGTTTTGCATTAAAATATAAAAAAACAATTTGCAATTTGAGAATGCTAAGGTATCAGAACTCACTTCGGCAGATATCACTCTAGAGTAAAAGGGAGTTTGTATTTCAAGTAGAGATTAACTAGGAGAGGTATTGGCATTGCCAAGGTTGTGGGGTTTGAAACCCTAAGTTTATTGGGAGAAGCATACTGATCCTTGGATGGATTCTATTCTACTTCATATACTGCTGATTTTTTGCACTTGAGACTTATTTAGCATGTGTAGGGTGACTCTTGGTTTTAGAGAGTGTGACACATTGGAGGGAGATTCCAATTTTGGTCCATGGAAGCTTAGGATTAAAATTCTTATGGAGGACGTTGATCTTTGGGATCATGTTGAAAAGGAAATTACAAAACCTACCAAGCATAGTTGGTTTCTCGTTAAAAGAGGGAAACCAAAGTGAAGAGAATAATTCTTGATTTTGTGAAGAACCATTTCATACATCACACATTTTACATAAAAAGATGTTTGAATATTTGGTTGAGTTATTACATAAATCTTGTTATTCTCAATAGTTTCTTTTGCAAATCTAGCTTTTAGCCATCCACATGATAATGATAGATGCATGATGGAAACCTACTTAAATAGGATTAATAAATTGAAGGATCAATTGGCTTCCATTGGGACAAAGGTGGAAGATCAAGCATAGGTGTCCATTTATCTAAAAGGACTCAGTCCTTCCTATATGCCTTTTGTTAAGGGTGTTTGTGCTTGAAAGAATATTCCAAATTTTCCCAAGCTTTGGGTTGATCTTATGAAACAAGAAAACAGATTTAGAGTCTTGTTTATAAAAACAAGGGGAAGTGGATGCCATTGGTCCCATTAGGAGGATGAAGAACAATAGAAACAAAGTATTCAAGAAGAAATATGGGACAACTACTAGAAAGAAGTATTTGACTCAGGTGGTTTTCTCTCAATTTCATGAGATAAGACATTATGTCAGCCAATGTCCATTGAAGAAGATGGTAAAGGGTATGAAACATGTTACCATTGGGACTAAGCAAGATTAGAGGATATTAATTCTTAGCTTGAGACACACATTTCCATGGATTCCTCATTATCCTCTAACATTGTGTCTAGTGATGGTTGGTATGTGGAAAATGAATTTTCAAGACACATGACATATGAAAAGTATTTATTTGATAGCCCGTTCATAAGCTAGAGTGAGGCATGGATTTGGATCTTGGTGATGAGGCCACTTATCTTGTGAGAGATTTAGCTCCATTTCCTTTTAGATGCCTTCAAGTGATGCTCTTGAGTTGAGTGATGTTTTGTTTGTTCCTAGTTTGATAAAGAACCTTATTTCAATGTCTTGTATGATATGTGTATAGTGAAGAGTTCAATTTGACAGACAACAATGCACCATCAGTGATTGTAGTCTAGCTAGTCTAAGGACATTGGCTAGAGGGGTGGGAGAGAGTGGTCATTACAGGTTACTTATTGATCTAGTCGCACATGTATATCTAGTGAGGGTTTGGATGACTCATATAGCTTTCAAGAGGCTCAAGAGCATGTATGAGTACCCAAATCTCTAGTGATGGCAAGTATACCTCCTTGGAAATATGTTAGTCATATTGCATTGGTCTCGTCTATCCATGAGACTTCCAATTGTTATTGGAGGAGAGTTGTGATACCTTAATGGAGGATGATGCTAATATTTATTCTAGAAGGAGGTTGGAAGATCCTTCTATATTTGAGGAGGCACATGCATGACAGGATGTAATGGAGATAGGTTCAAAACATATTGTGGTTTTAATTATTGATTCTAGGTTCGCGGTCGATGGGAGTATTATAGAGTACAAGAATAGGGTTGATGGATTATCTCAATATGAGGGAGTTGACCTGGTTCAAGTTGGTTCATTTGTTGAAGGATTTGAGGCATACGAAAGATATTTTCATGTTGATAGATTGTTACGTATACCACAAGCTTTGTATTCTAGGATCGAGGAATTTATTGGTGCTGATTTCTATCTAACTTCCTTTGATAAATATGATCCATTTGTATTAATCTTATATGGATATATGATTATCTTTGCAAGATGTCCTAGATATTTCATGATGTGGTGTATGTTATTATTGGCCCATGATGTTAACTAGAGGATGATGTTAGATACCTAATCCTTAGGGATTGTGGTGCACTATACATATTAATATTGTTAGTTATTTAGGAATAATTTGAAGAGTCATGATGATGTCCAAAAGACCTCTTGGAAGATAAAACCAAAGGTCATATCTAATTGTATGTATATGTGATTTTCATGAATAAAGTGCAATCAAGTTTTGGAGTAATTTCCAGGCTTGTCGATGGTATTAGAGCCTTGGTATTTTTAACTCCATGATCACCTTTGTCCTGCTCCAACATATCCCACATACTTTGACTATTGAGGACAGGCTTGAGGGTGCGTCCAACTTCATTCCATGGAAGGAGATGGTCACTTTACTTATGGAGGAATTTGAGTTATGGGATATAACCAAGGAGGTTGTCATGATTTTCACTACTGCTGATGAATTTAATGAATATAACAAGAAGAATGTGAAGGCCAAACATATTCTTCTTGATGTAGTCAAAGACCACCTGATACCTCATGTGACTGGAAAGAAGAATGGCTTTGACATGTGGGTTGCTTTGATAAAGCTATTTCAAATTAGTAATCAAAACCAAAAAATGGTTTTGATGGAGAAGTTACAGAACACTAAGATGACCAAGATTGAAAATGTCACATCACACCTAGCTTAAATTTCATAGGTACGTGATGAGTTGGGTGTTGTTGGTGAGAAAGTGGGAGAAGCGGAGATGGTAAGAACTGCCTTGAATGGTTTCTCACAACCTTGGCAAGACTTTGTGCATGCAGTTGTTTCCAGAGAGAACATGCCTATATGGACTAGGATTTGGGATGACTTCATACAGGAGGAGCTCAGACTTAGCTCCAACCACATAGACCAGCAGTAGGGGGATGAAGAAGAAAATGTTGCTCTTACAAGGAAGAGCAAGGAGAGACCCAAGAAAGGCCCCTGTGGTAGGTCAAGCTCAAAAGGTGATCAGAAGGACATGAGCAAAGTGAAATTCTTTGCTTGTCACAAGATTGGGGACTATGTGAGTCAATGTCCAAACAAAAAGAAGAAGGGCAAGGATGAGACACAGACAGTAGCATCAACTAAGATTGAAGACTTTACAAAGAAGTTTGGGAATGGATTTTCTCTTGTCTCTTGTCTTTCAGGCAGTGGTAGCGCAGGGTTTGAGGACATTGGAGCATGGGTTGTGGGCAGTGGTTCATCTCGCCATATGATGGGAATGAGGTCGATGTTGCTCAGTGTTTCAAAGACAAACTCAAACAACTATGTGAATAGTGGAATCAACACTATGCATGTAGTTAAGGGGGTTGGATGTGTGAGATTCCAAATAGAGTCAGGAGGATCTCTAGAGGTGGCTAAGGTGTTATTTGTTCCAGAGCTGAAAGTAAATTTTCTCTCTATTTCATATTTAGAGGATGAGGGATATAGCATGGTGTTCCAAAGGGGACGGGTACTTATATATCTAGAGGGAGCTACCTTGGACATAGCATGAGTGCTTGGTGTCAGACAAGGGAGATCATACAGGCTTATGGGACAGCCTGTGGTTGGGTTTGTTCCCGTACATGGGACAGTTGGTTGTGAGGCTTCTTCCAGTACTGTCAGGAGACTAAGCTAGTTGAGATGACTCATTTGGATGATCAGGAGTTTGAGGAGACTCCTCAAAGCATGTTTTACAGGAACCACTCTTTGACACTAATTCTAGTGCAATTGGCAAAGAGGCCTTCTAGTTCAGAGGGAGCAGCTATAGCAGCAAATGGAGTGATGGGGTTGGACACAGATCCAGGTGGGGGTTCTAGAAGTACCTCCCTCGCTAAGAGGGAGTGTTGGATTTTGTAGCTCGAGAGGTCTTCTACACAGGCTTGGTGTCTAGGCATGTAGAAAGGACCGAAGTGACTTTTCCTAGCATTAACTTTATTTAATAAAGTTAAAGTGACTTTTTAAATTTGGGTGAGAGAAAATGAGTTTTTAAATTCATTTTAGTGAAATTTTGACTCATCCTTTGACCAAGAGAATGAAGAGACAAAGTCACTTGGAAATGAAGAGACAAAGTCATTTCTCATTCAATAAAAAGGAGATCTAGGGGAAGAATAGACACAATAGAAGAGAGACAGTTGAAAGCTGAAGAAAATGAGAGAGCATCTAACAGAGAGGGGGCACATTTCCCAAGGAGACTAGGCACAAATCCCAATGCATTACAACATTAATGACTGGGTCGTACTAAGCATTTATTGTTGAATCCATAATGTTGTTTCCTAGCACATAGTTCGAGGAGGTATACACTACTAAGTAGAGGCACAAAATTCGAGGCAATTCATACAACATATTTCAATGGCACATAAATTAAGGTCATACAACCAAGTGGTGGCACAAATTTCGAGGGGCTAGATTGCTATGATTTTCTGGGCACAAATTTCGAGGAGTGAACTGTTGGAAGTTGTCCATACAAGCCATACAAGCTGGGCACAAATTTCAAGGAGGACTGTGCACAAATTTTCAAGAAAGTAATTGTATTTAATGTTGTTATTTCTTTGTTGTAACACTCATAAATTTCTGTGGGCTCACATCAATTAAAATCTCTCTTGAACCAGTTTTCCTTCCGAAGTTTTTCCAGGGGCATCGCCCAAAAATCTATATGTTCATTTTTTTTGTAGTGTGTTGTTAGTTCATTTTTGTGTGTTTCATTTTATAATTTCAAATTAGACACAAATTCAATTCCGTGCACTAATTTGTGAATAAAATTATTAAGATTTGAAACCAACTTTGAAACTGAGTGAAAATGAACACAACATTGAAAACAAGGAGAATCCATTGTAGTGGAAGAGGGTGATGAGGCACAAAAAAGAATGGGAGACCAAAGAGACAAAAGGATCTATATACACAAAGTCTCCAAAGGAGGGAGGCCTACCCAACAAGGGATAAGGGTGTTGGTTGTGGAGCCTGATCTTCCTTATTTAGAGGTCGTCTTTCAGCCATGTCTGGATCCAAGCCCAAGACGAGGGGGTTTGGGGGGGCTTTCCCCCCAAAATAGTAGCCATGGGGGGTTGGGGGGGGGCGGTGACTAGTTTGGGATGCCCCCCTTGGCGGGGGCTCGGGGGCAGCACCCTCATAGCGAAAATTTCGAAAAAAATGTCTTGCAAAATAGTCATAACTTGGTCAATAATGGGTGGTTTATGGGCCTATGGTATTGGGTGTTCCATAGTATTTTCCCATGGTAATCACTCTTTACAAGGAATGCATTGTAATACGGCTGGGTATTGTAACATTGTAAAGATCTCTATGATTGTGTGAGAGACTGTGAGAGAGTGAAGAGGAGGTTGCAACAGATGTGTTGTAGGTTCTATCCCTTCATTTGTTGGATGGTATAATAATAAGGACTGACAATTTCTGTGTGGACGTAGCCCATCTTGGGTGAACTACGTTATATTGGTGTCTCTCTTGTATTGTGTTTATATGATTTATATTTGCATCTTGTTTATTTCTTTGCGATCATGTTTTTCTAACAAAGGGGGATACCAGGGGTCTTTAACAAGAATTGGAGATGGAGGGATTATAACCTAATTCTTTGTGGTTGTCCAAATTATCCCTTATTCCTACCAATGAACATTCCAAATCCATACAAGAGCTAAGTCCCCCCAACCTAGTAAAGAACTTGGTTCTAAGAATGAGGGAGCATTAAGTTTGTTAGAGAGGAGTAAAAAGCTACATGCACCAACATGTGTGGTTGGAGTGGCGAGACAAGATGACCTTGAATGCGTCTCCCAATCCATTAATTTGTTTTGACCACTAATAATAGGAGAATCCTAAGCACAATTATCCCCCTCTCCTCATTCTTGTTAAAAGAAGATTCATCATGGGACGAATTCTTGCCGGGGATCCCCTCCTTACCTTTCTCTTTCAATGTGCTTTCTACCATAATTGCTCCTTTGTTTGCCATCAACTCTCCATCGACATTATCTGCTAATTGAACATGATGGAAGTGGACCATTTCAAAGTTTTTCACAAGAGTTTTGGAGCTAAGCAATATGCTAGCCAAAGTTGGTAAAGTGTTGCACCCCACATTCCTCAATGCATTAACTATTAAGGACGAATCTCCTAAAACTATAATTCTTTCCCTAATGATATGAATGGGGATTTCCAATGCTTAGAGTACATCCAAAGCTTCGACTTCATTATTGGTAGCTTCGACAATGCCCCATGCAAACTAGATTTCTTTTTCCTCTGAGATCAAATATGACACCACACTGCACCTACCACTCCAAAAATTTGAAGTATATTTTTATGTCAACATGTAGATTTGAGTTAAAATATGAAATATCACACTTTGAACAACAATGCAATTAATGAATTATCTTTCGTCCATCACACTTTTCAAAAAGAAAATGGCAACACATATAGTTTGGAGAATCCTAAATCATAAACAAAAGTGAAGTTTAAGAAGTGCTTTTTTTCACGCTATCAGTGATTGTGATGATTGAAAATTCATTGAAAAATTGTAAACATTTGATAAAGACCTTAAAAGTTGCAATAAGAACAAGTGACTAATAAACACCAATTAGATTTGAGTAATGAACTTCAAAAGCTCAAAATCAAATTTTACAACTAAATTCCCAGTCACACGAAGTGGCAGAAAGTTTGTGCACAAGGATAGTCCCCAAATCAAATGAAATTTTATGCCTCCATACAATGACATTTATAATGAAACTTAGTGGATGATGGGATGAGTTACCTGCAACTATATGCGGGGTTAAAGAATAAAGACATTATATTCTATTGACTCTATTCCATAAAGCCTTTCTTCTATTCATCTTAGTCCATCATGATGGCCTCTCATATTTTGGTCTATAGTTCACAAGGGTGTGGCCATGGAAATTAAGAAACAAGTATAATCTTTCCCTGAAGGTGTCTATTAACAAAAAGGCGGTGTCCATTAACAAAGGCTTTGTGAAAATGGGCCAAGCATTTTTCAAACTTCTTTAGCGGATTAGTTGGTCATTTGTCCTTCGGAAAGATTTTATGTTTGGTCACTACCATCCATATTTAAGTATAAATTCTCAATATTTCCCCTATATAGAAGAAAAAAAATCTCAAGTATACAAAAATGAGATGTCTGGAACAACACAGCTTCTCTCCTATAGTGCTATGAGAAAACACAAAAACAGCAAATGCAACTTTATATTTATTGGAGCTCATTGACTTTAAGGATATATTCCCATGGAAAGGCCAACGAATCACATCTAAGGTCACAAGAGAAAAATGCTCTGGGGTTACTGTCAAAAGCTCCCCGTTCTGAACAACCAGGCAAATCCTATGATTGATCAATACAGACATCAACTTTAGCTTTTTCAATTCCTTTAGAAAAAGTGTACAAGCAAGGCAAAATTGACTATGGATAATACTTCCTTCTAAATTAACAAATTCTTTACAACTGAAAATTACAATTTTCCTCGTTTGAAAGGACTGAAGAAACAACAAAAACAGATGGTGTATTATAATTTCTGTCTTGTTTAAAAAGGCATAAAGACAAGTCACTCTTCAACCTCCAATTGGAACCAGATGCCACATTGTAATGCAAGTCGACCCGTACGAAAATTCCTAAATGTGCGTTTCGCAAGTCTATATCTTGACTGGACAACGGTAACAGTTATACATGGTATAAAATTCAAGGGGATATGGTGAAACTAACAGTTAAGAAGCCCGACTCTTTGCCCCTTCGTCTTATTGGTGCGACCAAACTGAAAAGATTTATGTTAATAGCCTCCACAAGTTCATATGAGAGCAATGCAAATAGCTCTTTCCAACTGACCCCAAAGGAACCCCTTCCCCAAAAACAGAAGTTCAGAAGAGAGAGAAGGCAAGTTGATTTGTCGATGGATTTGTGAACAAAAAAATCCCAGATTTAGTCAGTAGTTTCAGTAGCCATTTTATCATGATCTTACTCTTGAGTCTTCGCCGTTCAGATGTAACTTAGGATCTAGCATCAACAAAGATAGTTTGAAGTTCTGGCCTAATATCCAGACTGTTTGCCGGGTTAAATTTTTGCCACAAACAAATTCCACAACTTGCAAGTTCTGACCAAGTGAAGATCTAGCAATGGTTACTGCATATAAAAACAAAACTTATCTAAAATAACTTCACTTATCAAGGGCTTATTAAAAATCAATTCACTTCCTAAATCCCGGATTAATTGGTTGCATATGAAAAAGATAAAAGCTAATGGAAAAGGGTATAAAACCAATGTCTTGTCATTTTATGAATGTCAGCAAATTTTATATCTGTTTTGGTCCCCTGGCAAAGTCTTTCCCACCTGTAGGTATTCAGTAGTCAAATTCAGATTCTTTCCTGCAAGCAACCAAAAGTTTAAAATGCACAAACACAAGTAAATGAACCTCAAGCCAGTCTTTAAGAACAAGCACTGCTATATGATAACCATTATCTTCATACTGTAACTTTTGCATCAATTCATGGTTTATACAATTTAACTGTAATGTTGCCAACATACCAAGATTAGTTTCAATATCAGTATTATAGGCTACCGAAGATCTGTTTACCGACATTGAATTTCAGTCTTTCTGTACAAGTAGAGATCAGATAATTGGAAGCCGAATACACTCCAACAAAAACCTTTGAAAGGCAGAAAGTATCCTCCAATACCCTAAAGTCAACGTCTACTTTCTTGTTCTCCAATCTTGTTACCATCTTTTCATCTTGAAAGGGAAGGAGGTTGGCAGTTTGCGTTGGTTGACAACTTTGATACAAGGGAAAGGACTGAAACAAGACATAATCCTGTTTACCATTACGACAAAGGATGAATTTTATTAATTGGGTGAAGTTCTGTTTTCATGGGAATGCAACTGCAATTATCAATAATTCTACACTCGTAATAAAATTGCTCAATACCTGCATATGCAACTGCTGCACCTGATATTGCTCTGCCAATGACAGATAGAACATACAGGGCAACCACTACCTGAACTTAAAGAAAGACAATCATTACGTTAGAAAATCTCATTTACACTAAAATATGTACATTGGAGCTACGCCCAAGACTGTGAACCAGAGAAAACCTGAAAGGCAATTACTCAAGCTCAACTTTAGAACATGTCTTAAATACAATTACTCTGGAACAGGAAATGTATGAACCGAATAAACTCCTTGGAAAAGCTCGAATTCGGTGTACTTTAAGTGAAACCAAACTAACTTTGCAAATCTTGCAGTGGAACACAACAGGAAATGGCATTAACTGAGCATTGGTTGAGGGCATAGTTACAAAAATTTGATGGGCAGCACTATGAATATTATCTTAGGGCCATTTCAAACTGGCAAATAATTTAAGATAGATAGGAGTAGTTTTAAAAATCGGTTAACTTGGTTTTGGTTTAGGCCGATTCACCAGTTTGATGGAAAACCGAGTCAAATCGGTCTGCAGTTCAGTTCGGTCGACCGATCTACATAAAAAATCGGCCAAGTTTCACACTAAACCATTGATAATATAAGATATCAAATCCATCACTATTTTAGATCTGATATGATACCCAAGTGACATCATTCTGAAACCTTTGTGTTGGATCAAACAGCCACAGAACATAATATACAGCGGAAGCAATTATAAACAAGAAAGCAAATAATCACACACACATGAAATATACGCAAAGATTTACGTGGTAAAACCCTCTCTTAGTAAAACATCCACGGAGCAATGGTATTGGTCTTCTTATTATTCAATAACTGAAGAATACAACAACTCTCAACTCTCCAATACTATCTCTTACGAGAATACAAGAAATATATACATTTCTTACTCGGTTACTCATAACTGACCATATTCAGTTTGGCAGTTATATAGTCACCGAGAGACCGGTTGTCACCCGTTTCCAACAATCTCCACCTTGACAAGAATTTACCTGATACCATTGCTCATTGCTTTATTCACCACCTTTCCTGCAAGCCTAGAGAAGCTAAGCACCATCGTAGCTTCTCTAAAGTAACTGGCTTCGTGAACATGTCTGCACTATTCTTTTGAGTGTGAATCTTTTCAAGAACCACTCCACCTTCATCAACAACATGTCGAACTAAAAGATATTTTACAGGATTATGTTTTGTCTTACTGTGATAAGCTGGATTTTTAGCCAAATGAATAGCACTTTGACTATCACAGAAATTTTTTATAGTGTTCTGGATCTTTCCTAACTCACCCAGCAAACCTTTTAACCAGATTGCCTCTTTGCAAGCATGTGAAGCAACTATATATTCTGCCTCTATAGTGGATAAAGCAACAATATTCTGAAGCTTCGACATCCAACTAATAGCTCCACCTGCAAGAGTAAAAACATAACCTGAACTGGACCTCCTCTTGTCCAAATCACCTGCAAAATCAGAATCAACATAACCACAGACTCCATCACTACAACCATCAAAAGTGATACAATAGTCACTTGTGCCTCTAAGATACCGAAGCACCCATTTCACTGCTACCCAATGCTCTTTTCCTGGATTTGCCATGTATCTACTGACAACACCAACTGCATGTGAAATATTTGTTCTTGTACTTATCATCGCATACATCAAACTTCCTACTGCATTAGCATATGGTACATGAGACATATACTGCTTTTCTTCATCATTTTTAGGACTCAAACCTAAAGAAAGCTTGAAATGAGAAGCTAAAGGGATACTAGAAGGTTTCACCTTATCCATACCGAATTTCTGAAGTATTTTCTCCACATACTTCTTTTGTGATAACCACAGCTTGCCATTTTTCCTGTCTCTGTGTATCTGCATGCCCAAGATCTGATTTGTTGCTCCTAGATCCTTCATATCAAATGTCCTAGCCAACTGAGCCTTTAACCTGCTGATTTCAAACATGCTCTTGCTTGTGACAAGCATATCATCAACATACAATACCAAAATAATGAACATGTCATTTTCCAACTTTTTAAAGTACACACAATGATCATACTCACTCCTGGTAAAATTCTGACTCACCATGAAAGAATCAAACTTCTTGTACCATTGCCTAGGAGACTGCCTCAGGCCATACAATGATATTTTGAGCTTGCAAACAAACCTCTTGTTGCGATTCTGAACGAACCCTTCTGGTTGTTCCATGAAAATTTCCTCATCTAAATCTCCATGTAAGAAAGTTGTTTTGATATCTAGCTGCTCTAACTCCAAACCATATAAAGCAACTAGTGCTAACAAAATTCTGATAGAAACAAGTTTTACAACTGGTAAAAAAATCTCATGAATGTCAATACCTTCTTTCTGAGAAAACCCTTTTGCAACCAGCCTCGCTTTGTACTTCGGAACAGTTTCATCAGCTCCTTTCTTCAGTTTGTACACCCATTTGCAACCAACCACTTTCCTACTCTCTGGAAGTTCCACAAGATCCCAAGTTTTGTTCTTTGCCAAAGAATCCATTTCTTCTTCCATTGCATGTTTCCATTTGTCACTGTCAGACACTTCTAATGCTTCCTTATAACTGTCAGGTTCTCCTTCATTAGAAATGAAAGCAACAGATGTGACAAAATCATCATACCTCTTTGGGAAAGTTCTGTTTCGCGTAGATCCCCGTAGAGTTTGCTGTGGTATTTCCTCTATTTCTGTCTGCTCATCCTCTTCTTGAGGAGCGTCCTCATGCATATCCTCTTCCTGGACATCCTCATGAGCTCCCCTTGCAGATGACTAAGTATCAAACTGAATTTGCTGAAACTGTGATACATTAGCCTGTTTCAAATCATTACTTACATCTAAATTTGTTAGAGAAAGTTCATCAAATTTTACATCTTTGTTTATGATGATTTTGTGGACAGTAGGATTCCACAACCTATATCCCTTACCACCATCACCATATCCAACAAAGAACAATTTTCTTGACTTAGGATCTAGTTTGGAACGCTGATTTTTCGGAATAAGTGCATAGGCTTCACAACCAAATACTCTAAGATTAGAATAATCACATGATTGACCTGTCCATACCTCTTCTGGAATTTTGCAGTGTTGATGGTGATCGATTGACCAGGTAACAAGCTGTAAGCAATGCCTCTCCCTACAATTCCTGCTGCAACTTCGCATTATTGAGCATACTCCTTGCTCTTTCAAGAAGAGTCCTGTTTATGTGTTCAGCAACGTCGTTCTACTGCGGAGTGTAAACAGTGGTCTTATGCCTCTCGATCCCATCCTGCTTGCAATAATTATCAAACTCCTTCAAAGTAAATTCGGTTCCATTATCTGTTCTAAGACATTTAATGAACCTGCCAGTGCTCTTTTCAACCAAAGCTCTAAACTGCTTAAATATATCAAAAACATCAGCTTTTCTCTTTAATAAATAGATCCAGACTTTCCTTGAGTAATCATCTATAAAAATGACGAAATATGATGATCCCCCATAAGAAATTTTAGGAGATGGACCCCATAGATCAAAATGTATGTAGTCTAGGATACCTTTACTAGTGTGTTTTCCATATTTAAATTTTTGTCTAACCTGTTTACCATAAATATAGTGCTCACAAAACTTCAAATCTACAAATGTTAAACTAGGAAGCAACTTTCGATCAGCAAGTACCTTCATTCCTCTTTCGCTGATATGACCTAACCGCTGATGCCATAGACGAGTGATGTCTGCTGCTACACCAACTGATGCTACTGTTGCGTGATCGACTTCCGTCCTCCCTTCAAGTCTATACAGATTCCCAACTCTGTTTGCCTTCATAACAACCAAGATACATTTCGATATCTTCATAACTCCACCTTGAACTGTAAATTTGTAACCAACATCATCAAGAACTCCCATTGATATCAAGTTCTTCCTCAGTTCAGGTACATGTCTCACATCTGTTAGAGTCCTAACAATCCCATCATACGTGTTAATTCTGATACTCCCTATCCCAACAGTTTTACATGTAACATTATTTCCCATATAAACTACCCCGTCATCTATAGATTGGTATGAGGAATACCAATTTCTATGAAGACACATGTGGTGAGATGCTCCAGAATCAATTAACCAGCCAGAATGGTATTGTGAGACAGTAGATGTAGATAATACCTCATCGATCATACCTGAATCATTCTCGACTATGTTCGCCTCCTTTGTAGAGTCCTCCTCCTCAGAAGCTCACTTGCGTTTCCAGCAATCTTTCTTAAGATGCCCTGCTTTATTGCAGTACCAGCACTTCAATTTACTCTTTTTGCCCTTTGACTTTGACCTTGATGTACCCTTTGAATGTTGTCATCTTTCATTGGTTCTTCCTTTGGCCACCATTACTTCTGATGTCGAGGTTTCAAGACTAGATTTCTTTCGAGTTTCCTCAGAAAGTAAGGCTCCCACAACTTCATCGAAGGTAATAGACTCAGTAGAACTAAAACTGATAGAGGTTATAAAATGTGCCCACGACTCAGGCAGAGAGCACAACAGTAAAATCGCCTTGTCTTCAGATTTAATAATATCTTCCATACTAGCCAACTGACAAATAAGAGTATTGAATGCATTCAAGTGTTCAGAAATCTTTGTACCTTCTTTCATACGCAAGGTAAACAACTGCCGCTTCAGGAGGATTTTATTCGTCAAGGATTTAGTCATGTACAAACTTTCCAACTTTGTCCAGAGACTTGCTGCTGTAGTTTCAGACACGATGTTAAATAAAACATCGTCGGCCAAGCACAGACGAATAGCACTGAGAGCTCTTTCATCCATCTCGCTCCAGTCTTCATCTGAAATATCTGCGTGTTTCTTTGTTTTCCCTGCCAGTGCCTTCGCCACTCCTTGCTGCACGAGCATATCCCACATCTTGACCTTCCACAACTCGAAATTATTACTCCCATTAAACTTCTCAATTTCAAATTTAACACTCTACATTTTCGTCATTTTCTCAAAAAAAAACAAGTAAAAAAACTTTATAAGAAAAACCCTTTTCAAAATAATGAAATAAAGGTTTTCAAATACTCAAAATAATATATAAAATTTTCAAATACTCAAAAAATAATATATATATTAAACCTTATAACTCCCACCTCAAGCCTTTATTAAAACAAACCTTTATAAAACATCCCTTATAACTCCCACCTTTTAAAACATACATCCACTTTTAAATATATATTTTAATAAGATTTTAAACAAGCCTCCCTATATCCACGTGAAAAAGGATTCACTTCTTTTAACATAAACCTCCCTATATCCACGTGAAAAAGATTCACTTAAGCTTATTAAACTTTTCACGCTTTACCTCATTTAACTTTCACGCTTTAACTTCAAATGAAAAGACAGGCTTTAATTTCAAATGAAAAACAGTACCGCGCTCCTCGATGAAATAAGGTCGCGGTAGTTCTCAACTTTTTCAATACAAGAAGTGTGCCATACAACTGTCGTGCCGCACCAAGCTTAGAACCTGCGATAATTTAATATTATCGTTCCTTCTCTCCTCAGGCTTTCGACTTCAGGCTTCAGGCTTTAGGCTTCATCTCTCCTCAGACCCGGACTAAACTTTCTCATTCACTGCGGCCTCCTACCAAGCTCTGATACCACTTGTTGGATCAAACAGCGACAGAACATAATATACAGTTGAAGCAATTAATAAACAAGAAAGCAAATAATCACACACACATGAAATATACGCAGAGATTTACGCGGTAAAACCCTCTCTTAGGGAAACATCCACAGAGCAATGGTATCAGTCTTCTTATTATTCAATAACTGAAGAATACAACAACTCTCAACTCTCCAATACTATCTCTTACGAGAATACAAGAAATATATACATTTCTTACTCGGTTACTCATAACTGACCATATTCGGTTTGGCAGTTATATAGTCACCGAGAGACTGGTTGTCACCCGTTTCCAACATTTTATTACTGTTAAAGGGACTTCACATAAGGTTTGATTCAATTAGCATTTGAAAATCTCTTTTTGCTGCCCTTAGTTCACTGTTTAAGAGGTAAAACTAATCATTAGTATAGCAATCATATATTCATCATCATTTGAAGGTCTTCACATTTCATATCCCATCTAACTAGGTTATACTTATAACTATACTAAGAACTATTTGGTGATGGTAAACTCGTTTTAGATTTGGTTGAAGATCCTTAATAGAGTTACTTGCTTAAATTATCATAAGGACCTAGTTAAACTTAATGAACTAGTGATTGCGTTTTAAGTGGATGGTATACTGCTTAAAGTTGTTGAGATCCTTGAATAACGACCTTGAATAACATAAAATGAATAGAACCTAATGAATGGTTTGCTAAGTGTAAGAATTTAAAATTAGATGTTGAGATCTTATTGCTCAAACTAAGCTTGAACTTACTTACATCTGCTCACCTAACTTATTGGCTTATGCTTTAGACGAAGTGCTACGAGAACTTTGTTTTTATTGCTATCTCAAGTGAATGTGGATTTATTAGTATGAAATACTTGTCACCAGAAGATTTGGTACTAGGGACATTGATTACTTTTTGCTCAGAAGAATCTTGAAAATGTTGTTTTTCTTTTAAACTTAAATATTTTATGTATTTTTAGTAAACCGAATCATTAAATTCAAATCAGCGGATTCACATTACCAATTGCGATTCCACGTTGACCCTGGACCGATCCCAATTTTTAAAACTATGGATAGGACTAACACAAATAATTGGACAAAGTGGTTGACCTTGTGTTAGGAAAAGTGGTTGTTATCAACTTATCAGTGAGGATATGGGATTGGTTTTGTGGGGCAAATACGTGTAGCACTATGAAATGGGTTTGAGTTGGGGATGAATTGACCTGGGTAAGTGAGGATAGATGTACCAACCTAGTGCTGTTAATATATAACAAAATTACAGATTTTCTGGCCTTTCACATAGAACTTTGTTAGAGATCCAGTTAAAGGATAAATTTATGTAATTGTGACTATGCTCTTTGCTTTATAAGCTGTTCTGGAATTATTGCAAGTCACTTTAATTTTAAAAAAAAATGGAGAGCTTAATAAACAATGAGCATAACTTAATTTTTTTATCAGAGACAGATACTAAAAATGTATATAAACCCCAAGCACAGCAAAAGTCATTCAGAAGAGGTATAAAAACATGCAAAAAAATAGGAAACATTCATACGAGGAAAAACAAGTACAAAATCTATAATCTCCATGGAAAGTTTTTAACATTTTTTTTCATACATCAACTTTAAAACCAAAACCCTGGAAAGAAGACGGAATTATGGATCAAGTTTAACTTTGATGGGGCTTCTAAGGGTAATCCAGGCTGGCCGGAGCAAGGGGAATCATCAAAGACCACAACGGAAGATTCGTAAGATTATTCCACAAAATCCTCAGCTCTGGGACTAATGACCAGCCAAGATGGCAGCATTAGTTAATGGAAATAAGCAAGACCTAAGTATAGGCTTTAAGAGTCTCGAAGTCAAAGGGGCCTCTAAGTTCATAATTAACTACCTGAATGGTAGGAAACATGACCCATCTTGGGAGATTGAGGGACATATTGCATGTACCACAGAACCAATGGAAAACCTGAGAGAGTTTATTTGTCCATGTGAGGAGACCTGAAAATCAAATGGCAGATTGGCTAGCAAATAGGGAAGTTAGTAAATGAGCAGATTGTTATGTGATGGACTTGGTTGAAGAGATAACTGAACTAGGATAATATAAGGGAAAACTAAACAATCCTAGGCATATCCTACTTTTCGTCCCATGGAGTAGTTGAAACATTAAAGAGGCCTCAAAATAACATTCAATAAAGGTTGGCTACAGGGTTAGAGCATTGATAAACACAGCTAATCATGCTGTTATTAAAGACAATCTAAGTCAAATTTGATGAGATATAGTGAACCAGATCACAGTCCACATCACAGTTAGAGCCATAGTATATAAGCTCTGATAAGATCCAGGATCATTATGCCCTCCCTGAGCCAGTTCAACTTTATAATATGGGCTTTCCTGTGCATTTTCATTAATTCTTCCTTTCTTCTGTTTGATTCTGAACTGGAACTGCTTTTCCTTGTGAGATTGGTGGGGAGAATGGCAGAGGGTGGTAGATCCTACAGGGGAAAGCTCTTCACAGCCCTCTGCCTCCAATCCCTTCAACACCACAGAGTGGCTGCAAAATTTTATGATGGATGCTGGGATTGCCCAAAAAGGACATAACTCGTCCAGAAGCAATTGCAAGCAGCAAAGAGTTCCCAATGCCGAAATCCTTGAGACATTGGAAAGGTCTGGAAGGATGCAGAAGGATCATCAAGAAAATTTATTCCAGCACTTGGAGATCATTGAATATAAGCTAAGGGAAGGTTTGGAATTCATTCTGTCCACTGTGCAAAGTGTCACAGGAATCGCGAGTTTGACTCAGATCAGGCTGGAAAAAAGTTCTTCCACATTGGCCAAAGTCAAACTCAGGGTTGCCTGAGTTTAACTTGGTCAACGTGAGTTTGGCTTACCGGTCAAACTCTCCATGTTTTGGTACTTGTGTATTTCTTTATATTTTGTAATTGCAAAGTTTTCCTGATCCAAGTGATCCAAGTCAAACTCTTGGCTCTTCTGCCTCGCCAAGTTTTTCCTAATTCCAAGTCTGGTAACTTTGGTGCAAACTCAACAATGGCCAAGAGTGGGGCCAAAGAGGAGTTGTTAGTGGTGATTCTAGCTTGTTGGAGTATCCTTGGTGTTGTCAGGATTTTCATTGTTTTTCCTAGCTAGGGTTTTTGGAGAGTTAGAAGATTCTATCAGCTTTGTGATAAAGTGATGATATGTACATGTATTTCATTCTTTTATATATATATATGAAGCTTCCAGCTGTCCAATACTTGTGTAATTGCAGATTTCTAGCTATCATTGTCTTCATGATTTGGTAAGTTCCAGCACTTTTATGTCTTGTTGATTTGACATAACCTAAGGCTGAAATTGTTAAAGGTTTTAACACTGATCTTGAAGATAAATAGGCCAGATTTACTGCTGTAAATCTTTTGTAATAAAGTGAATTTCAGATCTTATTTATGCTGGAAAAGTGTGCCCTAAGGGCTAAAACTTGTTGGCATATGTTTGGTATCTTCTCTTGGGTTTCCCAGTGTGTTGGGTTGAAGTGTGATGAAATATTGTCCATTGTTTGCTGCTGTAAAACAATATTTCAGATCATCCCTAAGGCTGAAGTTCATAGAGACTAGATCTGGGAAACCCCCTTGTAAGGTGAAATTTATATTTTGCATTAAAAGTATAGAATGCAGAAATTTATATGGTTAGGTTGTATTCACATTCCCATAAATGATGTTCATTGAGCCGAGAGACGTATTCTCCAGTCCAGCATAAGGGAGATTATAGAGTCTATCTGTAATGTTTACATCATCCAAAAGTTATAGAATAAATAAAATATTTTCACATTAGCTTGATAAATAAAGCCAATCTAGATCCATCTTAACCCCAAATCTATCAAGCACCTAGAGAGATCAAATCCCTCCAGGTGCAAACCTTTCCTCATGTTTTTGCATTGTCAAAAAGGTTTGCACCTCAAGGGATTTGATCCTTGTCAAAGCTTGATAGATCTAAGGTTAAGATGAATCTAGATTGATAGTTTCCCATAACACAAAAATACAAAAAACCAAATAAAAAATGATTTAACATGACTAATGGCTTAAACCTTGTTCCATTTATTTTTGTTATTTCTTCTTTCATAGTTTTGACTCTCTTACTACTTAAATGTTGATATATCATTGTAATTCATTTTGATTTTAAATGTTGATATATCATTGTAATTCATTTTGATTTGGACATTAAAACTTATAAAATGAGAAATACAATAATCTTATTTTAATACCCATTTCCAAATTGTGTAATTGCCAATTGGATCATGAATGTTGATATTTTAATTATATAATGTGTAATTACCAATTGAATCATTGATGTTGCTATTGGTTTAATTATATAAATGTGTAATTGATCATTTATATAATAATCTATATTATTTTTTATATTTAAAATTTGTTTTGTTTCTTAGTATTTAAGTTAGAATCCCTTGCCTGGAATTTGGGGTTGTTCTCTACAAGCCCGAAGATGCCTCCCTAAGATGCGGAAACTTGATGGAACATTGAAGAAGAATTAGGATACTTAAAAATCTAAGTTCAGGGGTAAAAGGAATTTATCCTATATTACCAGACTGTGCAGTGATGTTTATCAAGATTCAACAACAAGCCCCTGCATAACATGACAAAAATAAAAAATGAACAGTCCAGGTGGGTTGTTGTGGCAAAGTCAAATGGAGCAGGTGAATGAATAAATTTGACAAAATTCGAAGAATTTTTTGCCTTTACAAAACCTTGTTAATTTATCCAAAAGGCCTTGCAGGAAGCTGCTCTGCTTTAATTTGCCCGAAATCAATGTCCAGTTACAGCAGGGCGGCCTGACGAAGCTAGGGTTTAAACAAGTCATACAAGTAACCAAAGGTCCAAAACCACTTCAAACCCAAGGAAGAAACGAAACAAAGACATATGAAACTGGATATGACCGACCTTGCAGAGAAGCTTCTTATCGTGGCCGCTGGCAGCTACTCTAAACACAGACTCTGCTGCTCCTATCGTATTCGCCAACGAGGCTGAGATATTGTCAGCTGTTTTCTGCGAAACCTGCCATTCCAGAGGGTCTACGGGGACCCTTCGAAAGAGAAGAAAAATATATAATGAAGAAGGAAGAGCAACGTAGGTAAACCTAGGTAAAGGCTGATTAATATTTCAGACAGAAGAAGAAAACTTACGATACATTTAGCTTGCGAAACATCAATCCTAGGACGGCGAGGGAGCAGAGGAGGACGATGAGAACGTCGCATAAGAGCGATACAAGATTTGTGTGACGAACTGCACAGTCATAATAGACAAGTGCCCCGCATACCATAAATACCATTGGCATCCCTGATTTGCTGAGGATCGCGGGCATGAACGCCAGAGTCATTTTTCTAGACAGACAATGGTAACAACGTTTATGTCGACGAGGATCTATGAATGTCAATATGACAAGAAGGACTATGCACAGTGGCTTTGAAATGGGTTGTTGACTCTAAAGATATAGCGAATTAATTTTTTTTCAAGTGGTTTAGATTTTGGTGTAAATATTTTTTGAGCATTTGAGATGGATTTAGAATCTCCATTGTATGGAAATCTGGAAAATAATTTTGATTATTTTTATGATAAATGTAAAAATCGTATTTATAATATTTATAATTATGTGTATTTTATGTCCATTGGTTGTAACCTGGGTGGTTGGGAGGAATGTTTGTTACCCTCCCCACCTAGGTTCAATTCTTGTAAGTGACATATTGCTCTTGTTGAGCCCATATTGTAATGATTGTAATTTGTGCCACCTTGATTCTCTAGAATAGCAGGTGGTGACCATTTTCCCAGGCGGACTAGCCCTCTAACAAACGGCGAACCACCTTTCAAAAAAAAAAATTATGTGTATTTTATATCTATTTTTAACTTTTTTATATATCAATTGTTATATTTGATCTTATATCTATTTTTTAGTTTTATATATATATATATATATATATATATATATATATATATTATCATGATGTAAATGTGATAAATGTAATAACATATGTTTTATTGGGTTGTCTTACTGTAAAAATTATACAAGATTTGATGGAGAATTTTGATATGAAAAAAGAAATGTTTGTCTACTTATTAACTTACTCCTCGAGAATGCAATACCCTTAACTTTGACCCAATCCCACCATACAAAATATTTTAATAAATGGCCAACTCAAACCAAAAAGTAAGTGTGTTATGGTTTTGTTTTTAACTACTCCAATTACAATGGTCATGTCTATTTGGAATGATGGATTTTATTCTTAGTGTGGATGAGCTCATCAATGTGACCAATGATTAAAATTGAACCATTCACAATATTGTCAAGGGGTTTAATATCATTCTAAAAGTGATTCAAGGGTTTAATATCATTTTAAAAGTGATTCAAAAATTATGAAGAAAAAAATTACTTTCTTTTATTCACTTGTCATTTATGAAAGGAAATAAATATTACAAAAAATCAAAATAAGAGCCACAATTAGGAAGGATATGTCACATTATTTTATGATGTTTATTGGTAAAAGACTAATAACCCTTAGAGTCATGTCGACTACTAACTTTTTTGGGGGTACAAAAATGGGTATATATATATATATTCTAGTGGAAAAAATCTTTTTTTATTTTTTCGAATAAACTTGAACTGCTCACTTAGAGCTTACATAAAAAAAGGTTGGCTTTGATTGCTACCAAGATGCTTCATAAAAGCATTCACTCACATGGAGCTTACATCCAAAAACTAGATCTTCCGTGAAGGCTACAAAAAATTCCATATTTGCAATCATACAAAAAACTTTATTTTTACATTATCATATATTGTTCCTCTATCTAATCATTTTTTCGTCCTTCCACCTCTATTAGGCCTGGAGGAAGGGCAAGTGCCATTTTAGACAACTTATTTGCTTCCATATTCAATTATCTGTACGCATGAGCAAAGGAAATTTGTTCAAAGGTGGCTATGAGTTCTTTAATTGAATTCAACAAATGTTGGAGATGAGGAGCATTGATCTGAATTCTGTCATTAGCCCATTCTATAACCATCCTTGAATCCCAAATAGCTGCAAATTTTTCACCTACTTTAAGAAGGCCACCGTTAAGACTACCCAAAGAGCTGAAAGTTATGCTTTGCTATTTGATGCTCGTCCTAGTGTGAATTTTATGAGCCATTTTTTGTCTTTCGTGAGATGCACAATACCTCCAGCTCCTCCTAGAGGTGGATTTCCCTAGCTAGCTCCATCAAAAAAGGCCATGGCATTTCTTTGTTGATTGATGGGCTTGTGATAATCCTTCGGGAGTTCACAGCAGGCTCAAAGCGATGTTCTTTGACTTTCTACATTAAAACAGTTATTGTTACATCTGAAGGGATCTTGGTGTTGAGGAAGATCGCCTTATTTCTTACATCTCAGATGTTGTAAACGAATAGTGCAGGGAAGGATTCAAAATTACATACCCTGGTTTCTTGCCACCAAGCTGAAACGTTTTGTTCCAGCAAAGACTCTATGCTCAGTGTCATTTTAAAGTTTAAGCTTTCTGAAGCCTTCTCCCAGATGTATCCTGCATATGGACAGCAGCAGAAAAGATGAGAATCTGATTCTTCTACGCAATTGCAGAGCACACAGACATTGGGTCCTTGAAAACCTTGTTTCTTAAGGTTTTCCCATGTTAAAATTTTATTACTTAATGTCAGCCATAGAGGGATTAAGGTTTTCAGAGGAACTGGGATGGTCCATATTTTTTTCCACCACCAGCGATGTTCACCTGTCACAAGGGAACTAATAGCGGTCTCATAACCGAGTTTAGCAGAAAAGCTACCACCCTTGCTATTTCTGGACCAGATCAACTTGTCAGGTTCTCCTTCCTTCAGGTGAATGAAACCGTTGACAAGATTAGACAGAAAACGGTTCCAGGCTTCAACTTTGACTCATGTTAGTCCTAAAAAATGAGTCGATTTCCAGCTTGCTCTGCCTCTTGCCTCCGATTGATGTAATTGTGCATCTGCCAATGTTTCAATATTCTTGGTTATGAGGTTTGAGATTAGTTTGAATAGGAGCTTGTAATCTTCCCCTACTCCATCCCATGGGTCTTCTCCCAAGCGCACGCTTCTTCCATATCCTATCCTCCAAGAAGTCCAATTGCCAATTAGTGGGAAAGCGAGAACAAGGGCCTTCCATCCGATGGAGCTATTTTTGTAGTTTTTATTTGGTTTCCTGAACCAATCCACGGTTGAGGGTGTTTGGCAATATTTCGAGATCATTGTTCTGCCCCACATGGAGTTTGGAGATTATGTTAGCCTCCATAACGTTTTTACTGCCAGTGATATGCAGAAGAGATAGGGGTTTTTGATTCCCCATCCACCCAAATAATTTTGCATAGATAAGGTAGACCATTTGACCAGCGGGATTCCCTCAATTTGTTTGTTCGTCGTCCAGAGGAAATAAAAACATGTTTTCCTTATTTTAACCAGAATACCTTTTTGTATGTATGCAATAGATGCCCAATAGACCAGAATGCTCTGGAGTACTGCTTTGAGCAGCACTAATCTGCCCCCTCTGGATAAGAAACGGTTTTCCCAATGTGTGATTCTCGATTCAATTTTCTTATATAGCCACAACCAATCCTATAAAGCATACGCATATGATTTGAGGAAGAAACCAAGATATTTGAAGCCTTCCGAAATAGGGATTATAGGGTAGGAAAATGAATCCTCTATCCTGAGGACCAGTTCTTCTAAGAGGTTATTGTAGGCTAGGCAGGATTTTTCAATGTTTATGACCATTCATGTGGCCTTCTTGTAGGAGTCCAATATCATTTCAAAAGATTGAACATTTCCATAAGCACCTTCCCCAAACAGAAGAACATCGTCCATGAACAGAGTGTGTGTTAGTACCAATGAGTTGGATAAACTAACTCCCTTGATCACTCCTTCCTCCTTTGCTCTGTGTAGATGAATCAGAGCACTTGCTACTATAAGGAAAAGGAAAGGAGACAAAGTACAACCTTGTCTTAAACCCAGGGAAGGTCTGGAGAAATGGGAAGGCGATCCATTTATTAAGATTGCAAATGAAGTTGATTGAATGCACCCCATTATCCAGTCCACAATTTCTATCGGCATACCTATTTGAATCATTAATAGATGAATGAATGTCCAACTTACCCTATCGTATGCTTTAGAGAGATCCAGCTTGAGGGTGAAAGATGACATTTTATCCTTCTTTATAATATGAATTGCTTCCTGCACGAGGGATACTGCATCATGTATTTGTCTGTTGAAGAGAAACCTGAATTGTTCTTCTGATATCACTCTGTTGAGTATAGGTTTCAGTCTTTGTGCTATTATCTTGGCTGTGACTTTGTAGACCAAATTGCAATAGGCTATCGGTCTATATTCTTCAAAGGTTTCACCTTTCTGTTTCTTGGGTATTAGAGTGGTGAAGGTGGAGTTTAGGGCTACCAAAACCTTTCCGGAACTTTGAGATTCTTTGCCTACCTTCAATAGATCTTCCTTTGGTAGCTCATAAAATCCTATGAAGAATTCCAGGGTGAACCCATCTGGGCCTGGGCTCTTGCCTTTCTGGAAGGAATGGATTACCCAGTTCAGTTCCTCCTATGTTAATTCCTTAGTCAAATCCTCCTTCATTTCTTCCATTATGAGTCTGGGAAATAAGTTTAATACCTCCAAGATTTCTAAAATGGGACAATCCGGGGGGCGTGAACCTGGATTTGAAATGCTCCATTGCTGCCTTGGTCTTGTCTTGAAAGGATTATGCTATATTTCCCTGAGCATCTTTGATTTCTACTATAGTATTTATGTTTTAACTATGTGTTGCAAAACGATGGAAAAATTTTGTATTCTTGTCTCCTTCTACTAGCCACAGAGCCCTGCTCTTTAGTCTCCAAAGTTGTTCCTCCTTAGTTAGGAGCAGGGTTCTTTTTTTTCTAATGTCTTTAGGGACTCCAGTTCTCCGTTGGTAAAAACCCCTTTGCATTTGTGCTGTAGAGATCCTGTAACTTTGACTCTGTTTCCTTTAGGTCTTTTCGAGAGAAGGCTGTGTGTTTCTGTTCCCATTCTTTAGAGAGGAAATTTATTCTTGACATATTGTTTGTGAATTGTTGCATAAATTTTCCTATGGAGGAAAAAATTAACATCTTCCAGTTCTCTTTTACTAGGTTAGGATACCCTTCCTCTTCCAACCAGGAAGGGTTGAATTTGAAAGGGGAGGGGGGTTCCTTCTCCGGGATTGTTATCGAAAGGGATATGGGTCTGTGGTCCGATACCCCCCCAATTCCACTGAGTATCTTAGGTTTAGACAATCATGAAACAGGATTTATGCTACCAAGAACCAGTCCAATCTTTTTGAGATTGCTTGATCCCCACTTCAATTATTCCGCCATGTAGGCTCAAGTTTTAAGGGCTGAACATCAACCAATTTATTTTCTTAAAAAAGGCTACTAAAGAAATGGAAGAGCAAATCACTGCGTGCATTTTTTCCCCAAAATTCTCGTGTACATAGGGTTAGGTTTAGGTTGCCCGCAATTATGAGATTGGGAAGATCCAGCGCCAGAATTGCGTAGATTTTCCTAGTACTCTCTTCTCCTGTGGAACGGCCCATACACATTCAAGAAGGATATATCAAGCCTAGTTTCGGAATCTTCTAACTCATTTTTTAGAGCGGCGTTGTACGCATTCGATGAGAGGAGAAGAAAGTATGGACTCCATGTGGTGATTATACCCCCTAAGGGGCCTTCTGCGTCTATTGTTTACATCTTCCAATCTCTTAAAAGAAATCTTAAGACTTCCTTCGCCTTTTTCCCTTCCAACATTGTTTCTTGTAGGAACATAATTTTTGGTTTTAGTGTAAAAAGTAATCTTTTGAGGGCATTTTGTTTGGAGCCCCCCCTAGACCCCTTATTTTGTAGGAGAGGGCTAGCATTAAGCACCCTTGGACCGATATTTTTCCACTCTAAGATCCCTTCCAATGGTTTTTTGTTTCCCCTCTTTAATGTCTTTGGCCGCCTGAAATTGGGCCTTTGAGAGGAGAGATTTGCAGCCTACCTAAGGCTTCTGGGGTTGGTTAAGTGCAAGCCCCCCAGAGGAGACTTGGTCCTTCTAAAATTTTAGTCTAGACTTGGAACGTAACCCATACTCCCATCTTGCTAAAGGGGAAAAGTCTGAATTTCCACTTACTGGAGGAGAGGTTGGATTTATGGGAGGGGAAGGAAGAGGAAATTCCTCCAAATGTGGAGCGACAAAAAAAGGGTTTAGGTTAAAGACTTGGAACCGTAATTTAAAGAAAGAGTGGGATTAAGTACAGGATTACCTTCTAAATCCTTGCTCGCACTGGGTCCGGTTGTCAGGTTTTTCTCTTTTCTAGTATGGAAACCACTTTCTTCCTCCAGGTCTTTCTCTTCTGCTTTCACAACCTCCACCTCCTCTACGCATGCGACGTCCTCGTATTTTAGGGAAATTGGAGTTTCAGTTAATTTTTCAACTGGCTTCGTGCTTGCCACCCTTTCCGTGCATGCAACGTCCTTCTCTTCTGTCGGAGCTAGGGTGAATGAGGGTTGCATATTACTTTTTCTGAGCCAAACCTTTTTGAACTATGGTTTTGGTTGCCTGACCTGCTGCAGAGTACAGTCTTTTGGAAGATGACCAACCTTCCTGCACTTGAAGCATCTGAAAGGCAATTTCTAGTAGTCCAAACGTTGAACCTAAACACTACCATACATCTCGAGCCTAATTTCTTCAAATAAGTCGTCTCTTACATCCAATTCAACTAGTATTCGAGCACACCGTCTGTCTTGTTTGGATTCCCAATCCTCTTCCAACACTATGAATTGTTTGAGTTTATTGTCGATTGCTTCTAGAAAGTGTTTTTGCCATAAAACCATTGGAAAACCTGGTAGGATAACCCATATTTGTTGCAGATTATGCGGTTCCTTTATGGCGTTGAAGCTAACTGTCCATTTCTTCAGGATTAATCCCAACGGACCCCATCTCCGGCACTGGTTAAGTAATTTTGTGCCCTCCCCTTCCTCTTTGACTTTAAAGAGGAACCATCCCCTTGGAAGGATATGGAAATCAGGGATATAACCGATTAAGGGGAGCCAGTGCTTCTCCATCCAGGATGGTAATGCTTCTCGACCTCTAACCTTCCCACAGAAGCGCCCGACCAGTGCGAAATTGAGATAATATGGTATTTCAGATAATTGAATGTCCCTTCCGACCGCGAGTTCCGGACAGCCTCCTTTCGGCTTGATGCTTTTATTCCCAACTCGAGGACGTTGTTCCATGGCACTTTTGTGTTCAACATTGTCAGAGCTTGGTGAATGAGATTCGTGCGAATTCATGGCTGTTGTCATCATGGTATCAGTATTCCTCATGGGGGGAGATCCTGCGAGTGGGGGAGGAAGGATTATCAATAATTTATGGGCGTGTAGAATTACGGATTTCTTCGTCCGTACAAAAGATAGGCTCGGAGTCCAAGTCATCATACTCTACTTTGTCAAAAAACATTTTGTCCCTACCCACTTCATTGGAGCTTAAGCTTCGAAAGAGAAGCCTGGGCTGAGGATGAAAACCAACTAGCTCCACGAAAGGTATGGGGATTCAGATGAAAATTAACCAGGAAATGGGAAACCTTCGAGCAGATAAAAAACTAAAGGATAAATCCATCGTGGCTAGCTTCTCACTGTCTTCGGGTGAACTTCGTCGGTTTCGAACCTCGGACTGGTTCCGAGCCGCAGAGCTCTATCTTCCCCTCCATCCTCTTATATATATATAAGGTTGTAGAAGATCAAATAACAAAAATATTCACACATTCCATGTCCATATCAAAAGTGCTCTTATATATGGAGTAATTGAGCAATTTTTTCCCAAAATACAAATTAGATTGAGTACGTAAATTGTTTTTCTACAATATTGAAAATATATATAAGGTTGTGGAATATCAAATAACAAAAAGATTCACACATTCCATGTCCATATCAAAAGTGCTCTTATATATAGAGTAATTGGGGAATTTTTTCCCAAAATACAAATTAGATTGAGTACGTAAATTGCTTTTCTACAATATTGAAAACTATAAACTTTAACAAATTGTCCAAGCAAAAAGAGGCAGGTGTGATGCATATAAACTAGATGGCATTAGTTAAAGCAATGGCCATTGTGGCCTTCCTCCATGATCTAATTTCCATGAGCAAACCCTTGAAGGCCCTGAGTCCATTCAATCACTATCATAGTTGTTTGTTGCACATTATCATCCTCAAAGTGCTTAGATCCGGGTGAGACAAATTGCTAACCTATGACAAAACATGAACCATGTGCAAATCCAAGATTGAAATCATAATGCATTTTAATGTTAGATACCATCTTATCTACCTTCTTACCTTGCTTGTAGTATACTTAACCATAATTTGAATCACAATAATGATGTAGAGCCCTTATACTTTAGAAATACCAAGAGACATTCACCATAAGAATAACACCAAGATATAGAGAAAGACCCTTAAGGTAAGGTAACACCACCAATTACTCCTTATGGAAGGAATCACTTTGCAAGTCATGCTTGATACAATACAATTCATCACACATATCCCATAAAATGATCTTCATGTATATTTATACTTTTTCATGAGTATTCCTAAGGGGCCTATCCCAACTACCCCTTATTATTATATTATTTCATCTAACTACCAAGTGGGAATATTCAATTATTATGGCCACATTACATACAATATCCCTTTGGGTACCTCCCTAGGTACCCCATAATAGCCTCCCTGGGTACATAACCTTCCACACCCTTTCACATGTTTCATCCTTGCAACATGGGAGGAAATCGTATAATATGATATATTAAGCAATGTAGCCAATTGGTACCAAGCATGAGCATCCATCCATCCAAGAGAAATGTGTACATGGGTTCCACCCACTTCCTTTCCACCTCGATCTTGATTATGGTTCCTCCTATGGTTCCATTTTGTTGTTGTGGTATTATGATATATCCATGCATTGATTTTAGTCCACCATCTTCCTCCATATGGGTTCCCTTTTTGGTTCCATGTTGTTGATGAGCTCCCAACCTTGCCTTGATGATCGTTGTTTCTCATAGTGGTGTACGCATGTCGATAAACTGCAACCTTAGCTATCGGTTCTTCTTTCTTTGACTCTTGAACATGTTGTTCCTTGGGGTCATGTAGCTCCTTAGCATCATCTTCTTGTTTATCTCCTTCGTGGGGAATTTCTTCTTATGCTTCTGTATATTTTTCTTCTTATGATTCAACATCGGATTTTGCATTTGTCATGTCTATAGACTCTTCTACTATTTCCCCAGCAAGGAATTCTTCATGTGCCTCCTTAGGTCCTTCTTATCTAGTTAGAGAAATATCCTACAAGGTAATTTTCTTTTTCTTGTACCAAAGCTTGATAAACTTATTTTGTACATTTATATGAAATGTACCACTTGATTCTATCCAAGGATATCTTAAAACAGCATCTGTAGTATCCATATCTAAAGCATAAAAAATTGAATGCAACACATACTTATCCATGGTAACCTTCACATCTTTAAAAATTTGAACATCCTCGGCCCCAACTTATATGCTTTGAATATGCTTTACAAGAACTAGCAAAATTTTATCCAAATTAACATTGATGAAATTATGTTTGCAATTAGGGATAATAGAAACAATAACCTTTTCCTTTTAATACATCCATGAACCTATAATAAGAAGTAGTCACCTATAATACTATATTTCTCCATATTTAGAGCCCACTGGTTTAGAAATACATGTTCATATGATTCATCTGAAATTGCATTCATCTTGTCATTGTTAGGCAACTTTCACCATATGCCAAACATCATCTTTTAAATGGTTGGGCACCCAAGGTCTCCATTATTGTCCCCATATTACCTTCTCATACCTTATGAATTTTCAGTACTCGTACCATCATATTTTCCTGTAAAATACATCTTGATTTTTATAACTCCAAAAATAGAACTAAGGTTTTGAAGAGAATCACTTACTTTGAGGCAACAAATTATGACTCCTTATAAAACCTTGATTTTGAGATGATTCTATAAGTTGACCTTGAAACTTCTATACCTATGAATTATTTTTGCACCTGTAATTCTGGAAAAAAAAATTGTAGTGCCATGATATGTCTACTCCACAATGACACAAGTTTTACTACATTATGATGTGCCAAGAAAAAAATGGATAATTTTCCCAAAACTTGTTGGTTTTGGCCTTCTCAAAAAATCGAACTTGTACAACCTGCCACACATCCAATAATTAATGTCTAAATATGAAATTTGTACCCAAAACACTATGGTCTATCTTATTTTCAATTCAGCTAGTGGAACTCAATTTGGATCTTTCTAACTCCATATATAACAATTTTACCTAGAACACATATTTAAGGGTAGTTTTTGGGCTAGTCAAAACCCTTAATTTACACATAGTGTATCTCGGAAATTATAGTGACCCAAAAGATAAAATTTTGAAAAATATTACCTCTTGATGTCCTCATTGTAACCTAAAAATTCTAGACATTGAAACATTTAAAAAAAAAAGTTGGAGCGAAAATTCCAATATGACTCATTTGAAGGAGCCAAACCCTAGAAAAATTCCCTTAAATTTTGCATAGTATATATCCAAAGTTATAACAATCCATAAGCTGAAAATTGGACACAAGTTGCTCCCATATGTCCCTACTATACCCTGAAAATATAAGATCCCAAAACTTTACATAAAAAAATTGGAGTGAAAATTCCAAGATGACTCATTTAGAAGAGTCAACCCCTAGGAAACATTTCCCTAAATTTCACAAAATAAAGTTACAAAATTTGGATACAAGTTACCTCCATATGTCTCTGTTATACCTTGAAAATTTCAAATCCTGAAACTACAAAAAACAAAATTGGAGCAAAAATTCCAAGATGACTTTTTAAGAAGAGTCAAACCCTAGAATTAAAAATTCTTCCTTTTCTAGCTCACCAAAGAGCTCTAATGTCACTTGTAGTGTACTTAAACTAGAAATTGAATCACGAAAATGATGTAGAACCCTTATACTTCATAAATACCAAGAGACATTCACCATAAGAATAACACCAATATATAGAGAAAGACTCTTGTTCAAAACCCAATCCGTAGGTCTAAGGTTTGCTTGTAAAATTGTATATAGTATTTCAATTACAAATAAGAAAGAAGACGCGTACCTTGGCATATGATAGGCCAAAAGTTACTTATCTTGTTGTATAAAGTACCTATTTTCCATCAATAAAACATCAATATGGGAGTTATTCCTTCAGTGGTATCAGAGATAGGCTCTACCATAACTCATATCGCATTAGTTCTACCTTGTTTTCCATATTCCATGCTTTGCTAGTATGCATATGCCCTATTCCTCCTTAAACTTGCCATTTTGAGGGTGCTTTTCTAGTGTTTGGCACTCTCACTAGTCTACCATTTGCAAACCTAGGTGTTTTATCTTATTTCTTCTCCATGTGGTTGCTTTCCCTCTCATTCAAAACAACCAAACTACTCACGCACATTTCCACTAAGATTCCAAAACCCTAATCTTTTATTGCATTCTCCCTCTCGTATGTGTGCTCCTTTATTGTATGTGTGATCATCTATATCATGTTTCTTCTCCTTCTACATGACTATGTTAACCCTATCTCTGCGTTAACTCTCCTCCACGATTCCGCAACTAATTGAACTCATCCACCAACTTCTAGAGATTATCGATCTGTTTATTGAATTATCTGCATACACTTGACTCTCTTGATATCTCAACCTCATCCACTATTATAAATGTTGTTGGGTATACCTTCGTACCCTTCTTTTCACCCATGATTGCTCCAAGTCCAACTCCCTTCATCGAATGCGAACCCTAATTTATTCCTCTCTTTTGCAAACTAAGTATGAAATTGAATGAGACCTCTCTCTGCAGTCACCTTGGTTGGGAGAAGGAAAGCTAAGCGTTTGAGTATCATCTTGTTCAAGGCTAGGAAATTCTTCATCACACACTCCATACTAGAGATCAAAAGGTTGTAGAAGGAAAGAAGAATGATATGCAGTGAAGTCAACATAAGAATGAGTGGATTTTACAATTGTGTGGGCACTCTAGGTGTTGTTCTATGATTAAA
This sequence comes from Larix kaempferi, assembly GCA_027924585.1. Lineage (NCBI taxonomy): Eukaryota > Viridiplantae > Streptophyta > Pinopsida > Pinales > Pinaceae > Larix > Larix kaempferi. Next base: position 1,383,496 of record BSBM01000142.1, read on the forward strand.
CTATAATGTTTTGAATGTTGTGCCCATTGTTGTGGCTCACGCCTTCACTAAGATTTTGTGGGTTCTAGCTTGTGTTGTTGTAATCCTGCTCCAATTTTGGTTATGTTTAGCTTAAGTATTTTACCATGTTTTAAAATTTGCAGTCTTAGTTATGTTTGTATGGTTCTCTAATGTAATGTAAGGTATTGAATGAACTATTTATCCATAGACTCCTTAGAAGTGGAGTTGAGTCATAATTTGGCGGTAGATGATCTATGTTTTGATATTGTTGTCTAGGGACAAACACTCTCTCTTTTTATTATGTTAGACTTAGATTAAAATTATAATTGGTGTAACAACCATCCCATGATGAATGGTTTTTTGTCCGCAAATGCTACTTTATTTTAAACCATTGATTTTTGTGCTAAAATCTATTACAAAGACTACATTGTAAAATGTGGCAGAGACTCAGACACACAGTTGGTATTGTTTGAAACACTATTTTTTATCTTGTACAGTGCTTCATAAAAATGTGTTCTCTTTCCTCCATTGTCGGAGTTGTGCTCACAGGAAAGGACAACGACCTCAAATGGATAAGAAAAATCCATCACACACTTATCTTCAATGATTTGTGGGAAGGAATATGTGATTAATAAACCATTGAAATAGGGAATTGTTTGATATTGACTGCACCAAAGCCACCTACAACTGAAAAAGAACTCATCACATGGAAGAACAAAGACAAGAAGGCATATGTTGTTGATAGTTGCCACTGTAAGAGGTGAGTCGCCATTTAGTATCTATTAAAATCACTTATGTTGCTTTTAAGAAATTGAAGGATTTATATTACACACACTCAAAATTAGAACTTGTACAATTTTTGGTAAAGCTCTTCAACCTTGAGTTGAAGGACAACGATCCCATGGCATTAGCATCTGAAATTAAATCCATCATGCATGACATTGATACCACCGGATTAAAAATACACCTTCCACTCACAACCTTTATCAAAGGCCTCTACCCATGATATTCACACTACCTTGAGTCCCTACAAATTAGTAGTCAAACGAAATACCTAACATTTGACACTGTGGATAAGATTGAAGAACGTGAGAAATAATTAAAAAATAAGACAACTTAGCATGTCAGAGAGATCGTGTGTCTTGCTCAAAAAGATAAGAAACAACCCAATGATTCATCCAGAGGAGAAGGCAATAAAAGAGGATGTGGATAGAAGTATTTTAGAGGCAAGGGGGGTAGATGTAATCAAGGAAAAAGATATGACCGTCAATGCATGTTGCAACAAAGATGGACATGATGCAGATAATTATTTGGCTCCATGGGATAAGATCAAAGACAAGCATGACCAGGAGAAAGAAAACAAAGGTAAAACTCAAATACTAGTAAATCACCTGAAACTGCTCACTTTTTTACTACACATTGTAATGCTGGACTAAATGAAGTTATGTTCATTACTTCATTTTCTTCTTGGAAAGATACATGGATGCTCGACACTAGTGCAAACTCCCATATGAATTTTACAAAAGATTTATTTTAACAACTAAATGACAATGTAGATGGGATAATGTATTTTGTAGTTAAATCCAGCCTCAAGCACAAGGGAATTGGTTCCATTAGGCTAAAATTGCTTGGATTCCCTTATTTTTTTATGCATAATGTTTTATATCTTCCAGAGTTGTAGAGAAATGTGTTGCCCCTAATACACATTCAACAACAATGCCATTCCATCCACATGTTCAATGGGATAGTAGAGATAAGAAGGACCTCTGACAACCAATTCTTTATGATCGGATATGAAGATGGGAAGTTGTTGAAGCTTAAAGGAGCATATGCAAGAGCTCAAAATTTTTCCTACCTTTCTCAACATGAATAAGGTACATTGCCTTATAGTCTTTTATGGCATGCTAGATATGGGCACATTAACTATAATAGTCTCTGATTGCTAAAAAAATAATGGTGTCTTTGGTTTTCCCATCATTCCAAATAAGTTGAAATCGTGTGATACTTGTATTCTTGGAAAGAATAGTAAGCATCATTTTTATGAATCAAATTTTAGAGCATGTAGAAAGCTAGAGTTATTACACTCTGACTTGTGTGGCCCCATGATGATTCCTTCTACAAATGGTAATAAATATTTCATGACCTTTGTTGATAACTACAACAAAATGTGTTTGTTCTATTACTTAAAGCATAAATCTGAAGCATTTGAAACATTCATTTTTTTATGTTTGGATTGAAAATGAAGCACAATCTCACATTATCAGACTTCGTGCTGATAATGCAAAAGAATATAGTTCTAATGATTTTGAAAACTCTCTTCATTAACATGGGATTAGAAATAAAACTATAGTTCCATATAATCCTCAATAGAATGGTGTGGTGAAAAGAATGAACATAACTCTCTTGAATATGGTACGCTCCATGCAATTTTTCAAGAATGTCAAATTGATGTTTTAGGGTCATGTAACTTTACGTGTAGTTTATTTGAGAAAGACAAGTCCAGCTATTATGCAACAAATTCCCCAAAAGAGCATAAATAGACAAGAAAGAGTAGTCCATGCCTTAATAATGAATAAAAGCGATGAATAGCAAGGCTCTTTGAGGGGGAAATCTCCTTATACAATGTACTAAATACACAAGACAAGACAAGACAAGACAAGACCAGATGATTCAAATGAAAATATCTCCATGATATATATAGGAGACAAAGATGTACAATTAACACTAATGAACTCAAGTCGACATCAATAATATAACACTACTAATATAAAGTGCCCAATTTAGGGGTAATGGGACACAATTTAGGGATTATCATGCACGTCCCCTTCAGACAAGTGTTGTCCTCAACACTTGGTTAGTTGTGGATGCTTATGTATGAAGGAATCATTTTCCATGTTAAATATTCTACTAGTAAATTCTTCCACTTGATGAGGTACTCATTAATAGCCCAATTTCGTAGTTGTGTGGTCCTTGTTTCAATGATTTTTTAAGGTTCCAATACGTATTTTCCTTCTTCATCAAGCTTTGGTAAGATAGCTTGAATTGGAATCTTATCTCCTATTACCTTCTTTAAGCAAGAAACATGGAAAAATAGGTGTACCCTTGAAGATGAAGGGAGCTCCAATTTGTAAGCCATAATACCAATCTTCTGTAAAACTTTATAAGGACCATAGTACTTGGGTGCTAACTTATTGTCCTTATTTAGTTGCTTGAAGGACATATGTTTGTAATGTTGTACCCTAAAAAAATCCAATCCCCTTCTTCAAAAATCCTTTCACTAAGATGTTGATATGCTTGTTGTTTCATCCTATTTTTTGATATAACAAGATTGTCCTTCAATATCTGGAGAAATTCTTGCTGGTGCTCAAGGGTGATCTTCCACGGCTTGAACTTTAGATTTTCCTTTCAAGGGAGATGTGATAGATGGAGGTTGGTACCCATAAGGTGCCATAAATGGGGACATTTTTTATGATGTATGGAAGGAAGCCAAAGATAACCATTTCACCCACTATGTTTGTTTATAAAATGAAAAGTAGAAGATATCCTTCCAAACATTTGTTCACTGTCTCAATTTTCCCATCGGATTGAGGATGATAAGATGAGTTGTGAGCCAATTGGGTACTCAAACACGAAAATAATTTAGTCCAAATTTTTCTAGTGAAAATTGGATTTCTATCTCTTACAATAATCTTCAGGTGTCCATGTATCTTTTGAATTCTTTCCATGAATGTTGTAGCTATTGTACTTATGTTAAAAGGGTGAGAGAGTGCAAAAAAGTGTGCATACTTGGAGAGTCTATCAACAACCACCATAATAAAATTATTCCCTTTTGACTTGGGTAGACCTGTGATAAAATCCATTGAGACTTACTCCCAACGTTGACAAGGTATGTGTAATGGTTGTAAAGCACTTGGGGTCTTAACTGTTTCAACCTTATTTTGTTGGCAAACTAAATATTCTGCCATGAAACTTTGAACATTAGATTTAAGAATTTCCTAGAAAAATTCATTCGTGACCCTATGATAGGTTTTTAGGAATCCTAAGAGCCCTCATATAGGAGAGGTGTGCAATTCCAAAAGGACCTTTTGTTTGATTTGGGAGTTCTTACATATATATAAGCAATACGAGTACCATAGTGAATCATCTATCCACACAAAAGTATCTAATACAATGGGATCCTCTTATAGATTTTGAATGAGCCTCCACACTGATAGGTCATTCTTCCATTCTTCCCTTGCTTCTATTACCCAATCAGGTTGTATAATAGAAATAGCACAAAGTGATGCCTCAACATCCTCATCTTTTCTTGAGAGTGCATCTGCCACCATATTCTATTTCCCCTTTTTATAGATGATTTAAAATTCATGTCCCAACATCTTGGTTACCATTTTTGTTTCTCTTATAAAGGTATTATTTGTTCCAAGAAGTATTTAAGACTATCATGATATGTTTTGACTTTGAAGTGCCTACCTATTAGGTAAGGATGCCATTACGTAAGTGAATGTAGTATTGACAACATTTATTTCTCATAAATGGGTTTGTGTAAGTTCTTTTCCCTGATTAGCCAACTTTCAAAATCCAGGGTCCTTCCTTCTTGCATTAGAACAACCCCAATACCATTTCCCGAGGCATCACATTCCACAATAAAATGTTTTTGTAAAGTCTTGTGTGGTGAAGACAAGGGCTTTTCACATTGCCTCTTTAAGTTGTTCAAGTGCTTGAGTTGCCTTTGGAGTCCAAGAGAATGAATCCTTCTTCAATAATGTTGTCAAAGGTGTTTCTATTCTTCCATAGTTTTGAACAAACTTGTGGTAGTACCCTATTAAACCTAAGAATCCTCTAAGATTCTTCAAGGTTTTGGGAATCGACCAGTCCATCATGGATTTAATTTTGTTAGGGTCTACCTTGACACCTTCATGAGATACAATATGACCCAAATACTCTACCTCCTTTACCCCAAAGAAAAATTTGGAAGGTTTTGCATATAGTTATTGATCCTTTAATAGTTGCGGCACCCTATCAATGTGTTAAACATGTTCTTCCCAAGACTTGATATAGATTAGTATATCATAAAAAATTACTAACACAAAATTTCTAAGAAAGGGATTGAAAATGGAATTAATCAAACCTTGAAATGTGGAAGGTGCATTTGTAAGACCAAAAGGAATGACCGGAAATTCATAATGATCTTCATGAGCCCTGAATGAAGATCCAACTTTGTGAAGTAAACTTCTCCATGTAGTTCATCTAAAAATTCATCAATGGTAGGAATGGGAAACTTATCTTTAATGGTGAGCTTGCTGAGCTCTCTATAATCTAGACACATATTCCATGATCCCTCATTCTCGTGTACCATTACCACTAGTGCAGAGTAAGAACTTTGGCTAGGCCTAATTATGCCAACCTCTAACATTTCTTCAACCATATGCTCAATTTATCTATTCTATCCATAGGGGTATTTGTAAGTTTTGATGTTAGGAGGAACACTTCTTGGAATCAAGTGAATAACATGATGACGATCTCGAGTAGGTGGAATACCTTTTCAAATATCTTAAATACCTTGGAAGGATTATCAATGACCCTTTGGAGATACATGGGAATATGAGGCTTAGGTGTTTGAAAATCTAGTGAGCATAATTGTGCAATTACACCTTGATGTCCCTTTTTCAAAAATTTTGTTATTACATTAGAGCTTATCACCTTGCTTGGTTTCCCTATGATACCCCTTAACTCAAATTCTTTTCCTTCCCAAGAATTTTTCATGAAAAATTCTTGAAAATTAAAATACATTGTTCCCAATGATTGTAACCATTGGACTCCTAAGACAAAATCAACACCAACCATTGGAATAACAATCATTGTAATATTCAATATATATATTCCCCCATAGTATGAGTGATATTATGGCATTTCCATGAGCAATTGATAATTCCTCCATCTACAATCATTACTTGAAACTTCGGTGTTGGATATATAAAGCAAATGAGATCTTTGGCTAATTTACAATGAAAGAAATTATGAGTACTGCCAGAATCAATCAACACAGTTACCTTTTTATTTTTGATATATCCTTCGATCTTGAGAGTTTGAGGAGTGATAATTCCATCTAATGCATGACAATATATGGTGGGAGTAATCTTGTCAGGAGTAATCTCTTATATTTATTCATTTTGAGATGGTTCTTGTTCTTTTGCTTCTTCTTCTTCACAATCTATGTAGAATAATTTCTCCCCCACACTTATGTCCTTTGCTATATTTGTTGTCACAATTAAAGAATAGACATGTTTTCTCTTCTTTCATCCATTTGTCGCAGTGTCAACCGTGTAGGTTAAGGTGGGTTAGAAGAAGGAGCATTAATATCTCTATAGGTGTTAGAGGTGGTCCTTTTAGTAGCCATCACCATGTTTTTACTTTCAACTTGCCAACATGAAATCCTTCTCTAAGGATGTTGGTAAGAAGAGACGCACCTAATGTTGAATGTTATCCTGCAAGGTTCCAATAAAGAGATCCAACAATTTATCACCTAGCATGCCCTCCACTATGAGACTCAACTTTTGAAATTGTTAAATGTGCTCAATTACTGGACCCTTTTTCCTTGGATTTATCAATTGTTTCAATAAGGAATTGCACTTAACATTGTCATGATATGATATCAATTATTCTGTAAAAATGGACCAAGAGATAATGGAATTATTTTTGCATTCACAAATCCATTGGTACCACACAAATTGCTCAGGTTCTAAATATAAAGATGAAATAGTTACCTTTTATAGGTTTGGCACCTGGAATATATCAAAGAATTTCTCCATTTGGAATATCAATGTTATGGGGTCCTTGCCATCAAAATTCCTCAAGTCAATCTTGGGGAGTTGGATACCGCTTGGGGACCATCCCTGATTAATTCTATTATTAGAACCAAATCCTATTGGATTATGCTTATTAATGAAATTTTTCTCAACATGGGAACTATCTTTATCTTCTTGAGTACCTTGGGACACATCATCACCTTTAGGGATATTTTCCTTTGGATTTTGTATGAGATGAAATCATTTCCATATTTTCCTCTATATTATTCAACTTATTCTCTAAATTAACTAAATCAACCATTCTCACAGTCTCTTTAATCAGATCTTCCAACTTGGACACCCAAAAAGATAAGTCTTCACTTTCATCATAAGTAAGGGATGAATCCTTTGTTGGTTTGATTAGAGTATGAATTTTTACACTTCCTTTTGGTGCCATGTGGAACAATAAAAATAGATATATACAATATGTATCACACCTTTGATATCACCCAAAATAGATCCTTCTACTAAGAGTTATTCAAAATTAAAATGGTGTACCTTTTTCAAACCCTAATTTGGAGGCTGATTTGCTAACCGACCTTCTAATTGAATTAACTCTGAAATTTTGGCCCCTTTGAGTCTAACTTTTTCCTATAGTAGTCTCATATGTCTTCACTTCAATGCCATAGGTATGACCTAATTTTGATGTGCCAATTTCCCAACACTTGTTATTTTTGTCCCTTTCAAAAGAGCGCAAGTGTATGGCCTGCCATGTGTCCAATTTTTTGGATCTAATTTTGAATTTTCTACCTTATATATTGTGGTGCGTATTCTTTCTGATGCGATATATCTTACTCAATTTGGATCTCGCATGCTTTAGATATAACCGTTTTTCTCAACACACGTGTTTGAGACTAATTTTTGGACTAGTCAGAAACACTAACTTTCACTAGGTATAAATCTGAGCCTATAATGAGTTAGGATCTAAAAATTGTCCCACATATAGCTCAATTTGTCCTCTACATCCCCTCTAATTTTCAATATTTGAAACTTTGTAAAACAATTATACTGAAAAATCCAAGGTGACTAGTTTAAGAAGCATCCAAGCTCTGATACCAAATGTTATGCAATAAATTCCCCAAAAGAGCATAGATAGACAAGAAAGAATATTCTACACCTTAATAATGAATAAAATAGATGAATTGAAAGCCTCTTTGAGGGGGGGAAATCCTTGTACAACTTACTAAATACACAAGACAAGACAAGGCAAGATGATTCAAATGAAAAGTTCTCCTTAATATATATAGGAGACAAAGAGGTACAATTACCACTAATGGACTCAAGATGAAATCAATAATATAACAATAATAATATAAAGTTCCCAAGTTAAGGTGGGATGGGCCATAATTTAGTTTTTAACACCTCATGCTCTATGAAACAAAAGTCCACATGAAATGTGGTATGGTCACATCCCTTTGGTGAGGCATCTCAGGGTCTTTGGTTACACCTGTTATTTCTTGATTCCAAAGGAATAAAGATGTTAGTTTTTCATAATTTACTTCAATATTATCTAGGATCTTTACTGAGAGAATAACATGTACATCATATCAATCATATCAATCACAACAAGCAAGCATAAGCAATCACATGAGAAATAGACACACAGAGTTTCCGTGGGGAAAACCATAGAGGTGAAAAACCCCACAACTTCCTCAGAGATAGATAGAGCAATGATACAACCAAAGCATAAGAGATAATCCTCCTAGCAGCAGCTGCTCCTCCTCCACTAGTGCGCCACTCTCTCATGAGTGCATAAGTGAGAAGTGAATAATCAAATAGAGTGCATCTGGCACTCTATTTATACTTGACTTGACTTGCCTAATAACCTTTACTAGGTCAGCCTTAACTTAACCACATAACATAATGCTGACTGGGACGACCCCCAAAAGGGTGGTCTAATAACCCTTCGACCCACATGGACGACCCCCAATAGTGTGGTCTAATAACCCTTTGACCCATATGACTTATACAGGTCCGACCCCAACAAGGTGGTCTAATAACCCATCAAGTATAAGTTACGATACTTACAATATAAATGACGACACTTCCGTATAGAGGAATAATAACATCTCTATAGGAATACAATATACATATATTAAATACATTCCAAAGTTACATATACATCAACACTCCCTCTTAACTAGGAAGGTATTTCTTGACACAGATCTACTAGCACAAGTCTTCTTCTCTGGATCATCATCAACGAATCATCGTCCTCAAATCATCGTCGTTGTCACTGCTACTGCTATCTCAATCAATCTCTGAATCTACTCGTCATAGGAATTTCTACAGAGCCAGTCCTTTTTCATACTGGATGTAGGCCCACCACCTGCAAGTCTTCATCATCACTGGCCATACTTGTGGAATTCTCAGGACTTATTACGTGCGTCACAAAACCTCACAAGAGCATCCCAGGCTGTTACGGGCACACAGCTCCGACCTATAGGATCTCCCAGGGCACTATTACATGTGACCCCACCACAAAACCTTGAAAGAGCATCCCAGGCTGTTACGGGTACACAACTCCGACCTATAGGATCTCCCAGGGCGCTATTATATGTGGTCACCACAAAACCTCGCAAGAGCATCCCAAGATGTTACGGGCACACAAATCTGACCTATAGGATCTCCCAGGGCGCTATTATATGTGGTCATGGAAAAACCTCGAAAGAGCATCCCAGGATGTTACGGGTACACAACTCCGACCTATAAGATCTCCTAGGGCGCTATTATATGCCATAGGACAAAACCTCGAAAGAGCATCCCAGGCTGTTACAAGTACACAACTCCGACGTATAGGATCTCCCAAGGTGCTATTATATGTCCTCCCAGAGCAATGCCTTGAAAGAGCATCCCAAGTTGTTACGAGTACACAAATCCGACCTATAGGATCACCCAGACATGCTCATCTGCACAACCTGTTCCACGACCACAGAGTATCATTCTTATACTCACCATACATCATCTTGATGTACTCATGATCATCCTGATCATCATCACTACATCGTTTTGATGCATGTCATCTGGAGCAACATCCTGAAGCTCATCATCTATGATCATCCTAATCATACAATGCATCCACTTGATGCATACACAGTATCTGCCTGATACATATCATCATACATGATCTACCTGATCCTACAATGTATCCACCTGATGCATCTACAGATACATACACATGATCCAACTGATCATACAAAGCATCCAACATGATGCATACATACATATAAATGATCCAACTGATCATATCCAACATCCAACATGATGCATACATACATATAAATGATCCAACTGATCATATCCAACATCCAACATGATGCATACATATAAATGATCCAACTGATCATATCCAACATCCAACATGATGCATACATATAAATGATCTAATTGATCATAACAAGCATCCAACATGACATATACATAGAGCAGTAACTGGAGCATCGTCCTAATGCTCATCATCCATGATCCTCCTGATAATCATAACATTGTCCTCTTCAGATCATCTCATCGTCCACGAAGCACATCCTAGATGCACATCATCCAACACTTACACCACCGACATGGGAGAACACATCTACCACCATTCGGGGAAGGCTCCAGCCCTTACTTTTTCACCATGGGAGAACACATCTACCACCATGTGAAAAATGGCTTCAGCCCTTACATCTACACCATGGGAGAACACATCTACCACCATGTGAGAATGGCTCAGCAATTACATCTCGACCATGGGAGAACACATCAACCATGTCAGAAAATCTCATGTGCATCTACATCTTCCGGACTCATCACTTCCCTTTGGAAGGAACCTCGATCTGAAGTGCACCAAGCCTCTCTCTGAAGTACTCAAACTACACTCTGGCCAATGGCTTGGTCAATACATCTGCAACCTGCTCATCTGTCGCAACATACAGGAGCTTCACTTGCTCCTCTTTGCACCATATCCCTGATATAGTGATATTTGATCTCAATGTGTTTCGACCTGTCATGGAACACTGGGTTCTCAGACAGCTTCACACAACTCTGGTTATCACAGAAGATACCAGTAGCATCCAACGAAAGATCAAATAACTCAAATAGTAGATTCCAGAGCCATACTGCCTCACAACTAGCCGAACAAGCTGCAACATACTCTGCTCCGGCTGTACTCAGTGCTACATAGGACTGCTTCCTGCTAAACCAAGAGATCACACCTGAACCCATACTGAAGCAGCACCTCGAAGTGCTCTTCCTATCTACAGCACTGCCTGCCCAATCTGAATCAACATAACCCTCCAGGTTAAACTTTTGATTCATATCATACTTGAGCCCATAGTCAGCCGTACCCTTCAGGTACCTCAGAATATGCTTTATAGCAACCAGGTGAACACCTCTGGGATCCGTCAGGAACTGTCTCAATGTGTTCACCACAAAGAAAATATCTGGTCTCGTGTTCGTCAGATATATCAAGGACCCAATCATCTGACGATACATAGTGACATCAACCGGATCAGATGAAGCATCACACAGGAACTTCATGTTCGATGCCATAGGTGTGGCCAAGGCCTTGCAGTCCATCATCCCAAGCCTCTTCAGGATCTCTACTGCATACTTCCCTTGTCCAAGGAAGATTCCATCTGTACTCTGCCACACCTCCATGCCTAGAAAATAGTGCATCATCCCCAAGTCCTTCATCTCGAACTCGGCAGCAAGCTTCATCTTCATGTCGGCAATCAATCTATCCTCTCCATACCAAGTCTTAGGATCTTGCTTCAAGCCATACAAGGATTTCTTCAACCTGCACACATATGAGTTCCTGTTATGTGTCTCAAAACCAAGTGGTTTCTCCACATACACTTCCTTTTTTACTACACCATTCAAGAAGGCCGTCTTGAAATCCATCTGGTGTATCTTCCACTTCATCACTCGCTTTGTATTTTTCTATGCTGCCATCTGCAGCATGCTTGATCTTGTAGATCCACTTGGAAGTCACTATAGACTTCCCTTTAGGTCTTGGGACTGCATCCCAAACATCTTCATGATCAACTGGTACTCATCGATCATGGCATTCTTCCCATATCCCGGGAACTTCAATATATTCAATATTTTCAATAGATAACTTTGTTGCTGAACAAATGTTGTAGTCCTTCTTTTGCAGGTGATGGTATACGATCTTTCCTACAAAACAAGTTAAATTGCACGATTAGAACAAATTCTTACACGTAAAGAAATATGTCATACAGTCATGCAATTATCTTAGCCAATGCTTCAATACAACATTTATCCATATCTGGTAACTTTCTAGATGCCTTCCAATCTCTACCAGAACATTGTTAAGAGTGTGCACAAATCCCAACATGTTAGCAAAGAGGTTTCATTCTAGATAAGTAACAATGGAATGTTGTACAGTGCCATAGGCCACTTACCCATCACATGCATATTAGTAGTATACTATTCATTAATGCAATTATTCTAATATGCATAATACACACCCTAATTCTAGGAACATAAGCATATACATCATTGAAAAATATTATTTAAACAAACAAATATGCAAGAAATGACAATTTAAATACTTATCTTTGTTTGGTTGTAGGGTTGACTCCCTCTCAGTCTTTGCTTCCTTTCTGCAACTCCATTCTGATGTGGATTGTGAGAAGTGGTCAACTCCCTCTGAATATCTGCATCCTTGCAGAAACTACTGGAGTGTGCTCCCTCTTGATTTGTCCTTGAACTTATATCCATCCTCGATCACTATGCATACATACTAGTATCATCATTGTGTTATCCTCATACATAATCATACATTCATTAGTATAATCTCAATACTATCAAAAACACAATAATCTTAAACATGTATAGTCATGATCATTTCACACACAGATAATATATCACAATTCTTTTACTCATGCATATTCCTATTTGACCATAAGACTTTTCTGGTTAGTCATATCTTCAATCAAAGTAAGAAGCATAATATGCCTAAACCCATGATTACTAACTTCAACGAATAATTATAATCAATCATGCCAAGTATACTTATATAAGAGATCCTAACACAAGGTAGGATTCTATATTGATATAGGAAAAACATACCTGGATTAGCATGTTAGCTAGCTATGTCTAACATACCCACATGATGTCTTATTGTTCTCTTCAATGACTTGTGCTAGTAACCTGCATGTCTCATAAGTTAACCATTATAGAACCAAGTTATACATACCTCGTAAGTAGATCTTTTATTTGATCCATGACAATGGATGAATCTCTGTCTTCATGTCACCATGGTCATATGTTCTTGAACTAGAACATGATTTGTCTTTCTTGATGTACCTTTCATGTTAGCGGACAACATCAACCTCATACAACATCACAATGCATTAGTACAATCATAAGTGTCAAAAACCATAATCAATGAATATCGTCTATCATGCATTCATAATTTTATTAAGGTGATATGACAAGTCTAAAATTAACCAAGATTGTACTAACCGTACTAATATGAAGACAAACATATCATAAACTTAATCATGAACAGAATTCGAAACATACCTGTAAGTCATACCTGTCGAGATTGCTTGTAATCTTCTTATGTAAGGCCTTAGCCTCATCTCTCTCTGAAACAGGAACTTCTTCACTTATGCAGGTGATCAATCCATTCTCTTCTAGGATTAACCTATTCCACTTGCATTGCAGAAACTGGATCTGGAGCTGGATTAGGGTTTGTCAGAGAAACCCTAAAAATTCAAACTTTGAATTTCAAACTTCTGAAGGGATAGAAATATGCGCCTTGACGAGTTGATCAACCTGGTATACTCAGAATTTGAAAACTGCAAAGTTTCACCCCTCAAATTTGCCTTTGAAACTTTCAGATCTTCTAGGCAGGATCCTGAAATAGGGTTTGATCAAGCCTAGTCTTCTGCCCAACCAAAGAGTTCAATCTTGTGCTCTAAACTTCGATTTTTCTGAGGAGCTTCCAGCCGTGGTCACAGATTTAAAAAATTCCAACTTTTGTAGAAGCCCTAATTTTCCACCTTTTAGATCAAAGTCCCGAACTAGGGTTTGATCAAGCCCGGTCTTCTGCCCAACTAAAAAATTTGATCTTGGTCTCTAAATTTCTATTTTGATGAGTAGCATCCAGTCGTGGTCTCCAATTTCAAAAATTCCAACTTTCTCCGAAACCCTAAATTCCTGAGGCCATGAATGAAGGTGCTCAAAATCCAATTTTGTTTTGACAGAAATATGCACCTGATTATTTCTGGTGTAACTCTGAAATTTCAGATCTACAGGGTTTGAAAATTTTTCATGTTGTATTCCGACCTGTTATCTTTCCAACCCCACAGGTATGACCTCAAATGGATTCACTGAGAGAGAGTAATGCCAAGTGTCGCAACGTGACCTGTTTATGGGATAAAATAGGAGAGCGGACTTGTACGGAGTGCCACGTGTCACTGGTTCAATTTTGGCCTCTGAAAATCTTACCTGTGAAAGTAAAATCTGTTCCCTACCTGCCACTTTTTACTAAATTTCATTTGGAGCTTCCTAGCCCAAGTTGTGACCTTTTTTCCGAGGTCACCTGTTTATGACTAAGATCTGGAAGAGGCAGAAACCCTAGATTGTACTGATCATAAAACACAAAGTACAACGAATTATAAGTTGTTCTTTGGATACAGGGTACATGGGGATCGGATATTTGACCTGTAAAATTTTCAGATCCTGAAACGTCTCCAAAATGGATTTATAGCGAAAGTTCTGCGAGTGCAACAAGTGTTGTAAATGCCATACCATGCCTTCTTTTAGGCTAGCTCTGATACCATGTTAGTTTTTCAGAATTTACTTCAATCTGATCTAGGATCTTTATTGAGAGAATAACATGTACAGCATATCAATCATATCAATCACAACCAGCAAGCATAAGCAATCACATGAGACAATAGACACACAGTGTTTCTGTGGGGAAAACCATAAAGGTGAAAAACCCCACAACTTCCTCAGAGATAGATAGAGCAATGATACAACCCAAGCATAAGAGATAATCCTCCTATCAGCAGCTTCTCCTCCTCCACTAGTGCGCCACTCTCTCATGAGTGTATAAGTGAGAAGTGAATAATCAAATAGAGTGCCTCCCGCACTCTATTTATACTTGACTTGACTTTCCTAATAACCTTTACTAGGTCGGCCTTAACTTAACCACATAACATAATGCTGACTGGGCCGACCCCCAAAAGGGTGGTCTAATAACCCTTCGACCCACATGGCCGACCCCCAATAGGGTGGTCTAATAACCCTTTGACCCACATGAATTATACAGGGCCGACCCCAACAAGGTGGTCTAATAACCCATCAAGTATAAGTTACGACACTTACAATATAAATGACAACACTTCTGTATAGAGGAATAATAACATCTCTATAGGAATACAATATACATATATGAAATACATTCCGAATTTACATATACATCAACAAAAGAAACAAGATTGGTGCAAGGAGTTGTAAGTACATCCTCTTGGGGCACTCAAACACCACCAAGGCATATTGTCTTTATACTGAGGTAAACAAAAAGTTTATTCTTTCTAGAGATGTCATTTTTCTTAAAATGAATAAAAATGACGAGTCTATTGAGAGGTAGCTTAATCGTCTGGAAATGTTTTCCCACGTAAATATCTTTCATGAATTCAATAATGAGATTCCACATCTTGAAGGGGGGATCCCTATCTTGGATCAATACCTAGAATTTTTTTTTGCAACACCATATCCCCCTCATGAAGAATTTCTTTCCACTTCACCTTAACAAGAGGTTCAATTTGATGATGTGATTGAAAGGATTGGAAGACTGAATCTTAAGGAGAATGAAGCAGCACCAGCTGATCAACCTAGAACTTCACAAAAAATTCCAAAATGGGTCACAAAGACACTTGAAAGTGTCCATCCTAATGAATTCAGAAATATTGGAACAAGATGTTCGACCAGACAAGACAATGTAGGAGATGTAGATAACTCAAATTTAGGTGATGTAGAAGATATGGATGTCTCATGTGATTGTGAATTGAATTTATCTGCTAAACTTGAACCAAATTCCTTTGAAGAAGGTGTTGCTTGTGATGAGTGGAAAGAATCCATGTAGAATGAGAATGATGCTCACATTAAGAATGGGACTTGGAAGTTGATGGACCCTCCATTTGGAACCAAACTGATTGTTTACAAGTGGGTCTACAAGAACAAGTACAAATCATATGGCTCACTTGAAAATCACAAAGCGAGGCTTGTGGAAAAAGGTTACACATAGAAAGAAGGAATTGACTATGAATAGACTTTCTCCCCCACAACAAAATCGGCTACCAACCGCACCTTATTGTCTTTGTATGCACAAAATGGGTGGAAAGTTCATTAGATGGATGTGAAGACTGCTTTCTTGAATGAAGACTTGAAAGAGAATGTCTTCATGTCTCAGCCATTGAAAGAGAAAAGAACAAAATGTATGCAAACTCATCAAGTCATTGTATGGATTGAAACAAGCACCTCGCGCATGGTAAGAAAAGATAATTGAACACCTTCTAAAGTTAAATTTTAAACATTTTAATCTTGATGATGAAACATTGTTTGTGAAGAAAGTTGGAAGATCTATTGTATATATTATGGTGTATGTAGATTATCTTTTGATGATAGGGAACAATGAAATCTATGTTGCATCCATAAAGAAAGAATTGAAGAAGGGATTTGAGATGACGAATTTGGGATACCTTCACTACTACTTAGGAATTGAAGTGACTCAAAATCCTAGGTACATATTCATCTCCAAGAAGAAATACATTGGAGAATTGTTGAATAGGTTCGACATGACGGAATGTAATCCTCTCTCCACTCCAATGGAACAGAAATTGAAGCTCACATCAAAAGAAGGCATTGAATTTGAGGATGCAACCAAGTATAAACAACTTGTGGGAAGCCTTATCTACCTTACCACCACCAGAACAAATATTTAATTTGTTGTTGAGAACCTTTCTAGGTTCATGCAAAAACCTTGTAAAGAACATTGGTTTGTCTACAAAAGAGTTGTAAAATACTTGAAGGGGACTTCAGACTTTGGAATCAAATAATCTAAGGTAGATGAATTCAAACTTATTGGGTATTCTGATTTAGACATTGATGGTGACAAATATACGAGAATGTCTACTTCAATATACCTCATGAGTCTTGGATCAACAATTGTCTATTGGAGATCATGTAAATAGTTAGTTCCAGCAAATTCCACAACATAGGTAGAATATGTGGTTTCTACATAAGAAACAAAGGAGATAATGTGTCTCAAGAAAATGCTTGAATATTTGCAGGAGAAACAAGAGAATTACACTCCCATATTGATCGACAATACTTATGAAATCAAGTTGGCCAAGAATCTTGGATTCCATGATCGAACCAATCATATCAACACAAAGTACCATCTGATTCGATGTCATGTAGAGACCAAGATAATTCATTTGAGACATTTTTCCATGAATGAGAAAATTACAAACATCTTCACCAAAGCGCTCGAAAGAGAAAAGATTGAAAGGTTTATAAATATGCTCGGACTCACAAACACCCCTTTGGATTAAGGGGGGGATGTTGAAAACCTAATCCATAGGGTTAAGGTTTTCTTGTAAAATTGTAAACAGTTTTTCAGTTACAATAATAAATAAGACACGTTCCTTGGCATATGAAAGGCCAAAGATCACTTCTCTTATTGTATAAAATACCTATTTTCCTTCAATAAAATATCAATCTAGGAGTTATTCCTTTAACCCTTAAGGTAGGGTAACACCATTTATTTCTCCTTATGTAAGGAATCACTCCACAGGTCATGCTTGCTACAATACAATTCATCACACATTTGTCATACACTGATACTCATGTATATTTATACTTTCTCATGTGTATTCCTAAGGGGCCTATGCCAACTACCCCTTATTATTTATAATTATTGGAAATATTGAGGGGGGGTGAATCAGCATTGAACAATTTTTACCATTTCAAACATTAATTATATCATGTAAACATTAACCGTTAACAATTTCATTCATCATCACATAAACCATACACAATGCACAAGATATTTAAAATGCAAATCCAAATGGGATAAAACCATGGAATGGCTTTCTTATATATTTCAAAGATTAAATTCAATTTGTTTACTAGCACCAAACGGAAGGATGTTCCAACTCCCTGATTTTCTAGCACCAACTAGAAGGAGGCACTAACCCCCTAATTTACAGGCACCAACCTGAAGGAATCTCCAACTTCCTGATTTACCAACACCAATTGGAAGGAGTATACAACCCCCTGATTTACAAGATCCAACTTGAAGGATACTTCAATCTCCTATCCTTGCCCCGTCCTACCACCCTGATATGAATAAGAAGATCAATATTCCGCTATCACTGTATCACTGCCACAACATGTACCTGTATCATTGTCTCTATGAATATGTACCTGTATCACTATCTATGTCAACCTGTATCATTGCATCACTACCTTTGTCAACCTATCACAATCACTATCTTCGTAGCAATGCCCCAATCACTGTCTTTGAAACCTATATCTTTGTCTCTATCAACATGGTCATGTATCTATGTCTTTGTACTTGTATCATTGTCCCTGCTCCAATCAATGTATCTCTATCTCAATGCCACAATCACTGTCACATTGTCCTAGTCATTATCACACTGTCACTGTCATGATGTCTATATATCTGTCACATTATATCAACCTGTACATGCCTCAAATCTATACCCAGAACAATCATCCATCAATTTAATTTGCATCCTTAACTTTTACATCATAGAGCTTTTCAAAACATTGAACATTCCAAGAGATGAGCCATATGCCAAAGCATAACCATGGACTATGCCAAGATAACCACTATGATTTATGCCAAGACCATCATACAATATTCCAAATAATCATCAAGATCTATGCCAAGAGAAAAATAAGATCTATTCCAAGATAACATCAATATCTATTCCAAGATAACCATCATCATAGACTTTATAACATATTCAGTGACTTCACATGCCATACCAAGATACAAGATGAACTCTATCCATGAGAGACATATGCCATCACAAGAGAAACCAACAAGCATGAACCATACCTTTTCCAATATCTCAAGATTAAGAAACTATAGACACACCAAAATAAAATCTAGATCATGTCATCACTATCCCTCGCGACAAGCTTTCTAATGAGCCAAGAATTTTGTAATTCTGATCCCGTATGAGAAAGTTATGCCAATTTTCGTGAATCTCCTCAATCCTCAAAGATACCCAAAAATTTCTCATCTACAAAGTTTCAAACTTTTCTCCAAGAGGTGCGCAATACCAAAGAGAGAATTGATGGATGATCAAATGAAATGTTTGATCTTCTATTTATACACTTCATTGTGCCTTGTAGCTTCTTTAAGGGTCTCCTTAAAATCATCCTTAATTTGTGGATCACCATATTGTAAGGGAGTCTCAAGGGTTAGTACCCCACTTCAAGGATCCATCGTGGCACTTCACCAAAACTTCAAGATCACTTCATATATTCTCAAAGGGGCCTTAAGGATTGTCCACATCATCATACTTGGTGGATACATCATTATTTCTTGCAGGGATCCTTGCCACTTCATGTGGTCCAATGGGCCAATGTACCACAACTTTCAGGGTCATGTGGACCAAACGTCATTATTTTGGGGATTCTTCATGCTTCACACCAATTTGCTTAAGACCAAATTTGGGGACTCTTTAGATCTTTCTCGACCATGGGTCATGTAACCCCAAACTCATAGGCAAGTGAACCAAACACCATTGTTTCGGGGTTTCTTCACCTTTTATTTCAACGTTGTCTTGTGGACCAATCCTTATTACTTCCAGGGCTACTTCTCATGGTCATATGGACCAATCCTTCTAGTCATGTGGACCCAACACCAATACTTTCAGGGTTGTGTGGACCCATCATCATGATTTTGGGAGATCTTTCACACTTCATTCCAATATGTTTTGCACCAACATTAGGGGCTCTCTAGGGCCTTCTCCAACATGGGTTATGTGACCCCAACCACATGGTCATGTGGACCCAACACCACTATTTTAGGAATTTCTTCACATTTCTTACCAACATTGCTTAGGGACACCTTTAGGGTCTTCCTTACACTTCTTATCATCATGGTAATGTGACCCACCATAATGGTCATGTGACCCAAAGTTATTTCTTTAGGAAATTCTTCGCACTTCTTGAAGACACTTTAGGGAATTCTTTACACCCCACATCAACATGATCATTAGGGGATTCTCTAGGGGATTTGTACCACTTGTGTACAATTGAAAGTGTCTTCTCTTGAGGGCCATGTGCAACCGCTAGTCCATAAGGGGACTTCTTTGGAGTTATGTACACTTGTGACAAGGCTTCTTTTTCAAGGGATTCCTTAAGATAATTAGTGTCTTATCGAGGATATTCAAGACTTCATCAAACATTCCCAAACAATCTATATCTACTACGACCACATCACCATTATCACCTTGACACCGATGGCAACACCACAGATCTCTTCACCCTTATGACATCAATGACACCATGTTTGACATCAATGACCCATGCTATGTACCTAGGGAGGATAATATGGAGTACCTAGTGAGGTACCTAAGGGGCTATTGTATGTAATGTGACCATAATCATGGAATATGCCCACTTGGCAATTATAAGAAATTATATAATAATTAGGGATAGTTGGCATATGTCCCTTAGGAATACGCACGAGAAAGTATAAATATACATGATTATCAGTGTTCGAGAAATGTGTGATGAATTGTATTGTAGCAAGCATGACATGTGGAGTGTTTCCTTACATAAGGAGAAATTGATGGTATTGCCCTACCTTAAGGGTTAAAGGAATAACTCCTAGATTGACGTTTTATTGAAGGAAAATAGGTATTTTATACAATAAGAGAAGTGACCTTTGGCCTTTCATACGCCAAGGTATGTGTCTTATTTCTTATGTGTAACTAAAAAACCATTTACAATTTGATGACAAGGAACAATGAAATCTATATTACATCCATAAAGAAAGAATTGAAGAAGGGATTTGAGATGACAAGTATGGGACACCTTCAATACTACTTAGAAATTTAAGTGACTCGAAATCCTAGGTACATATTCATCTCCCAGAAGAAATACATTGAAGAATGGTTGAATAGGTTCGACATGACGAAATGTAATCCTCTCTCCACTCCAATGGAACGGAACTTGAAGTTCACATCAAAATAAAGCAATGAATTTGAGGATGAAACCAAGTACAAACAACTTGTGGGAAGCCTTATCTACCTTACCACCACCATACAAAATATTTCATTTATTGTTGAGAACCTTTTTAGGTTCATGCAAAAACTTTTTGAAGGACATTGGTTTGTTGCGAAAAGAGTTCTAAAATACTTGAAGGGGACTCCAGAGTTTGGAATCAAATATTCTAAGGTGGATGAATTCAAACTTATTGGGTATTCTAATTTAGACATTGATGGAGACAAAGAGAGGAGAATGTCTACTTCAGGCTACCTCATGAGTCTTATATCAACAATTGTCTTTTGGATAACATGCAAACAGTTAGTTCCAATAGATTACACAACATAGGTAGAATATGTGGTTGCTACATAAGCAACAAAGGATATTGTGTGGCCCAAGAAAATAGTTGAATATTTGTAGGAGAAACAAGAGAATTCCACTCCCTTACTGATCGAAAATACTTATGCAATAAATTTGGCCAAGAATCTCGGATTCCGTGATCGAACCAAGCACATCAACACAAAGTACCATCTAATTAGATATCATGTAGAGGCCAATATAGTTCATTTGAGACATTGTTCCATGAATGAGAAAATTACAAACATCTTCTCCAAAGCACTCGAAAGATAAACGCTTGAAAAGCTTAGAAAGATGCTCGGATTGACAAACACCCCTTTGGATTAAGGGGGGGGATGTTGAAAACCTAGTCCATAGGGTTAAGGTTTTCTTGTAAAATTTTAAATAGTTTTTCAGTTACAAATAAGAAATAAGACATGTACCTTGGCATATAAAATTCCAAAGGTCACTTATATTATTGTATAAAATACCTATTTGCCTTCAATAAAATATCAATCTAGGATTTATTCCTTTAACCCTTTAGGTAGGGTAACACCATCAATTTCTCCTTATGTAAGGAATCACTCAACATGTCATGCTTGCCACAATACAATTGATCACACATTTCTCATACACTGGCACTCACGTATAGTTATACTTTCTCATGTGTAATCTTAAGGGGCCTATGCCAACTAACCCTTATTATTATATAATTTATTCTAACTACCAAGTGGGCATACCATGGTTATGGTCACATTACATACAATAGCCCCTTGGGTACCTCCCTAGGTACCCCATATTATCCTCCCTAAGTACATAACATGGATGGCTAATGGTTGACCTATAATTGAATGTGAACCATGTACAAATCCAAGGATGATATTATAATGCATCTCGGTATCAAATTCCAATGTATCCACCTTCGTACCTTGCTCCTTTTGTTGTTTCTCCAACTTCTCAATATGGGTGGATAAATACTCAATGGCTTGATGCATATTCTCTAATTGGTCACTCATGGAGTCCACTATCTTTGTTAATTCACTAGAATATTCTCCCTTGACGGATTCATGATAAGGTTCGTTGTCCATGTTTAGAAAATAAGGGACAAATCTAAACCTATAATAGAAATCTCTAATAGGGAAGAGCTTGAAGGGAAACCTAGACCCGTATTAGAAACATCGGGAGATGTAAACCAAACTTTAACTACACCACTACCTTATCTACAAAACTCTCCAAAGATGTCCACAAACTTGAGGTTTGTGCTTAAAAAACCATATGCCAAATGGAAAATCATACAAAGTTGAAGGAATGCAGCCTCTATTAAAAACCAAGGTGTGCAAGAGAATCTCAACCTACAAACTCAATGCTTCCATCTAAGCCATAACTGCCACCACTTCAACATAAGCCACATTGAAATCTAATCCCCAATCTAGTATCCCACCGCATAGACAGAAAATGAGAAAAAATGCCTAAAGAAGACATGATTTGGAAATTAAGAATTGGATTGGAAAGGCCTAAGGAACGAGGGGGATTTATGGGTCCCTCACATCATCTTAAGGTGACAAGACAAGACAAAAAAAGATCATCGATGAGGATACAAGTGGTATTTCTATGCCCATAATTTAGATAAGATAGGGATGTCTCATTTACCATTATTTCAATGTGCTTCTTCATCATAATCTACTAGGGGAGCCATCTATGTTCAATGAGGTCCCCATTTTTTACCAGGACCCCCTTGTCTAAATATATTGTTTCATTGGATTATGTGTCTACTTGTGATTATTTAGCCCTCTGTAACATGGTATACTTGAACCTCTTCCAAACTATCAATATTTCATGCAATTTTGGCAAATATCGTGCCCTATATTTTTTTTCTAGGTGATTATCTTGAGGAAAACCCCTAGGCAATTCCATTCATTGCAAGGATGGTACCCAAGGTAAACCCTATATTATTTGGGGCATAAGGTCAGTGAAAAACAAGGCTCAAAACTGTTACAAAAATATCATCATTATGAGCTCAACATGTCACTCAGGGGAATAAAACTTGTTGGGGGAGGATAACACTCCATCCCACAACTACTTGGACTAGACTCAATTGACATATTGTTCCCTATATACTTACTTCTTTGAGGATCCTTTTCTCTTCCTAATTATTCGTGGAGAATCCTATCCCCCATGAATATGATGTTTATATTTGTCTCTCTAGGTCATTAAGGACCCCCCAGTCCTATCTCCCTTGATATTGACTACTACCTTATGTAATATTGATTGTTTCTTTCTTTATTTATTAGTTTGTTGGTTTGGGTTTGGTGTGCAATGATCTTACAACATCCATTATCCCTTGTGTTTTCTTCATACTTTGTGAATCATAGAGTGTTTGTTTAAAAAAAATTCCAAGGAAACCTTGTGGGGAAACCCAACTAATCATAACTCTATGGCCTTACAATCACTGTGGAATTACCTGTCACAACGTATGCAAAACATATAACCAGTACCCAACTACCTAAAACCTAGATACATTATTCTACTACGGATCTAGATATATCTATCTTTGGCTTCTCTACTTTTGATATTTCACATTTCTTGCTTCTTTTCTTCTCTTTCGCTTACCTTTTGCTTCCTTTTATACTTGTGAGGGAGGGTCCAAAACGATTGCGGTTGTTATCATCTTTTCCACAACTCCAACTCCTTTACCATGCGCTTCCTTCTTTGGTCCTTTCTTCTTTTTGCTTTTGTGATCCTATCAAAAATGAAGCAACCAATAGGCCCCGACCATAAGGGTTGACTTGCCCTCGATTCAACTTTGATGTGCTCCCAATACTTGCACATCTTATGCTAGTTTCCCTTCAAATGAAGAAGCTAACTCTGGTACTTTTGTCAATTCCTGCTTCCTGATATCTTCTAATTCTTCCAACTCCGTCCGCCACTTGCCAAGAAAAATATTGGTGCCTTCCAAAAATTTATGGGCTTGCTCGGTATCTAGGAGGGTGGGTTTTTGTTGTTGTACCTACTGAATCTCTATATCTGTGAACTAATGTGAACTAATCTAACTACGGAAGGTTAGTGTATGCATCATGAGTAGCGGTATTTAAATCTTTGAGGACCTACTTAGAGGTGCAAACTTTATCATAAAGTGTAGCAATCTCACTATCATGTTGTCGTGCCTCCTTGTACTCATGTGCTCTTTCAAGGGGGTTCATTGTGAGTTGCGATTGACTATTTAACTGCTTGATTTTAGCTCAAAAATATTCCACTGGTTGTTGTCTCTCTTATAAGATGCAGACCCAGTCATTCAGTGCTGCAAAGAGATCCCGACTCTGCTTTGTTGTCTATTGTAGTTGGGTACGGACATATGCAACTTCTTGACTAACTTGCAGTACCTGATCCATCAAATATGTATTCTTTTCATTGCCCTAATGTTGAATGGTGATGATTTGTTGCTGCAATGCTTCATTCTCCTTCTCAAGATTCTGCCATGAAGCACAAAAGAGTTGGAGGCTCTCGGTAGGTGCAACAACTGGAGTTTCTTCTGGTGCGGTGGCTAAGTGATGATACACTTGATGCCACATGGTATGCATTTGGTTTCAAAGGGCTGTGATTGTGTCTTCCACAAAATCGTGTAGGTTGCAAAGTGCTCTGCGCAAATTTTGAGTGGCATTCTCATATTCCGAAATATTTTTTAGTAAGTGGAACCATAATGAAATAGAGTCCCTTCCTTTGGCATTACCTGATTCTCCCTCATCATTTCTTGTGGAATTTTTTTTGTATTGGTGAGATGGTCTTGTTTCATCTCGGGATGGCAAGGTTGGTATTTGACCAAACATGTCCAACGCCTCTTGGTAGATCTATTTCTATTGGACTGAAATATACTCAGTCTTTCTTGGTGTTGCCTTCCTGACCATTAGGGAGTTTGGTTGTCATTGATCTAATCCATCTCTTGTGCATGCCCAAGTAATAACAAATCCTACTACACTTTGGTATTCTTGTGGTTCCCAGTTAATAAAATTGGTTGCCACCGCTACGGTCTCCACTGCCATCCATGGAGACTACAGACAACCGCCTTTTGTAAATGCAACACCATCCATCTACCTTTCTTAAATGCAGTGCCCTCCATATGCAGACATCTACAACTGCAAGGTCTATCAAATCAATCAAATCAACATTACCAGGTATGGAATGCATATGGTGGAAGTTCTTTGCTTTTTATGTAGGAATTCAGTGCTAAATTCAATTCGAATCCTTTATAAATACAAAAACTATACTTGTAAATGTGACATAGAACTTCAGTCATTTCAGTTTTACACTATATTCCATACTGACCTCTCATCCAGTTCTTTTCTACAGTTTTACTACTATTTTGCTACAGTTTTACTACTATTGCTACTACTTATTGTTTCGCTACTACTTATTGTACTGCTTATTGTTTGAGAGTAGGAAAGTGTTCCGGTGTTGATGAGCGTATTGGGTTTGAGATCAATGGGGTATCTAGAAGAATCCATGGAAAGGGAAGCAATTAACAGTGTAAGAGTGTTTGATGAGCGTCGTTACAAGACATAATGAACGAAAATCTGTTCAAGGACAAGGTGAGGATCAGAAACCAAAGTCATGAGCACAAAAGGTTTTTCAATATAACATATAACATGTGAGTCTGCTTTACAGATACCATCACTGTTATGTACTTTACGTATATCATCATTGTTCGCTACTTTACATATATCATCACTTAAATATATATAAACTAGCATTTGCCCCTTGAGGGGGAAAAATGAATGCGGTAGGAAGAGGAAAGTTAGAAGAAATAAAAACATAGGCACAGGAAGCGAAGGATATTGGTAGGAAAAAAGCAAAGTTTGTAACAATCTCAGATTACAAAGACATAGGCACTCAACCCATAACAAAAAATAATGTTAAGTTCATCAACACAGTATCCTAATGTTATCAGATAACAAAGTTTGTATCAGGCAGTCATCAAGATAACAGTTGCAAGCAATTGAATGCAGGTAAGAAGAGTTAGTAGATTGACCATTGAATGGGAGACAAATAATTAATCTTTAAGAATTACATAATTGGATTCTTTGAAGCAAATACCAACATCTATAAACAAACAATTCCTCGTGTGCTTCTACTCACAGTCAAATTGTCATAGTATTTGTTGTCCAAGGGCTTTTGCTTCTGTGAAAATCCAAACAAAAACAAAACTGCATGAATGAAGGTAAGTGGTTTCTCAGATAATCTCTTTCTCTATTTCTTGTTATTGATAATTTTGACTTCTATGTTCAGGAAGATGAATTGTTAATTGCATCTTATATGTACAAGCGTCTTTCTAAATAAACTCAAAACCTTCTTAACAACAAAATATAGATACTGCAAAGTTGTTTTTTTTTCAAATTAAAACCATACTTTTATCCTCTTCACAATGAAATGCCATATATGGAAAGTAAACCACAATAGTAAAGTGACAAAACAAGCCACAAAGCACGACATCATTTTCTAATGAGCAGTCAATGAAAGAAACAAAATTGATATAACAAGATCTTCCCTAGAGTGGACACCTCTTGCATGAGCTATTGCTTGCGGCCATGAAGGGCCAAACACCCGTAATAAGAGAAGGATTGCATAAATAATGTGTTTCCCATTCCTTACTAGTAACAACTACCTCAAACCACACTTTCCCATGCTAATTTAGAGTTATCGTTGGTAGCTTTTGGGTTTTGATGTAGAAGTCTTTAAAAAATGAAAATGATTTATGACTTTTTTATGCTTTATATAGTTAAAGATAATATATATAGTGAATAAAATAAAATAAAATATTCATTTTTAATAATAAAATAAAATTTTAAAAAATATATCATAAATAAAATTAAAATATCTTGTAAAATAAACAAAATTTCAAAGTAAAATTAGAGATCCAAGGGTTTCAATTTAGTTTTCATAATACATTCTATATCCTCCTATCCCATCTATTGATTTAAGTTTATTCCATTTTTAACTTTTATAATATATGTTTGTTTTTTTGAATTCTTATTATTTTTATATTTTTATTTTTTAATTATATACATTATATAGAATTATAATACAATTTTTAATTTTTTTTTTTAATATTTTAATTTTTTATAATTATATAAACTTTTGATGATATAAAAATGTTTAATTTTAAAATAATTTTATAAAAAATCTTGGACATTTCTCATTTCATAGATAGTAATTAAAAGTCATCTAAAATTCCAAAATATAAGAAAATTTACAAAAGATTGAACTCATAACAACTTCCATAATTTTAAATTTTTTTATTATAATTATTTTAATTATATATTTCTATTTTTATTAATAATTTATTATTATAATTTTTATAGTCTATATTATATTTTTATTAACCATTTTTAATTATAATTTTGTATCTTTTTATTATAATTATCTTAATTTAAAATTGATTTCCATAAAACATATCTAACGATACAAATTGACACACACACAAACTCCTGCTCACATACTAGAAACATGGCATGAGCATTGCTTAGAAAAAAGGGTTGGTAAAGACTTCAAGAGACATCAAAAGATGTTCTCAACATCTTTCTACAAAGATGTTGCAGGTATGCCTGATTGGGGTGTGGTGCCCATAACAGAGGTCATTTTGGCAATGAATCTTGTAAGTGCAAGAAAAAGAAAAAGTTCTATTCCTCTGAGCCCTGTTATCACCCTGATAAGCCTTACCGCCATAAGTCCAAGTATAAGTCAAAACATTCTTACAAGAAGCATAAGCATAAGTCCAAAAGATTTGTCAAGCGAAGGACTGAGAAAGGCAAAAAGAATGTTTGCTTCATTTGTGGTAAGTTTGATCACTGGGCAGCCAAGTGTCAGAACGCAAATCCAGGCCCCGTCTTGCAGCTCTCTGCAAAGGTCTAGATCCTGAATGGTGGGATCTTCATGAAGTATCTGTACATTCTCCTCCTCCCTCTGGAGAAATCCTCTATCTTCCTGATGAGTCCTCTTCTGATTCTGATTCTAAATCTCCTGTCACTCTTGCAAAATTTTCCCCTAACTCTTCCTCTTCCTCTGACTCTAGTCATGATGCAAATTTAGGGGGGTGTAGTCTGCCAGAGTTTGATTTTTCCTTGTATATGTTTTCCAGAATCTCAACCTCAATTCCAAAATATGAACTGGAAAAGAAATTAGCAGATATTGATGTACAACTCTCTGCCATACCTGTGTATAGGCATGTCGAAAGGCATGATCTAAGACAAGAAAAGGCCAGACTTCTAGGTTTGCTAGAAAAAGAAAAGTCTACAAAGGGTAAAGAGAAATTTCATTCCACAACCCTATTTGCCAGATATAATCCCGCAGATATCTATAGAGATTACCCTGATGGCCATGATGACAGACAGTCACACAGAAAGGATAAAGAGAAATTGTTAAGAAATCAGTTGAAAGAAAAACAAGGAAAGTTAAAACAGCTTCTGAAAGAAATAGAAGATTTGAAAGGTGCAATCCAAGTCGTGGTTGTTGAGATAGATCAATCATCAGATGAAGAACTTTCAAAACATATAGAAGAAGCTATGGTGAACTCAGAACAGAAAGAAGAATCTCCTTCTTCTACTCCTCATTCTCCTTCTTCTCCACAGTCTCAAGTCCCTAGTCTTTTAGGTGCTTTGTCAGGTCCAAAGTTGTTTGTGTCTTTACAGTTTTGTCCTCCCGAGTTTAAGTCTTACCCTGTACATTGTCTCATTGATTCAGGATGTCAATTTAATTTATCCAAAGGGAATGTAATTCCGTCTTTCTATTGGGAAAAAAGTCATGAGTTTGGTTTTGTAATAGAAGGATCTCCTGTATCTCTTTCTGGTAAAGTCAAAGAGCTTCCTATAAAGATTTCTGGTGTGTTTAATTCTGTGTCTCTTTTTAGGTTAGATATCCTTAAAGAAGATTGTGTGTTGGGATCTGAGTTTCTTCAGAAAGTCAGTCCGTTTTCCATAGATGTTAATAAAATGTTGTTTTCCTGTACGGTTCAAGGTCATGAAGTGTCCACTCATTTGAGTTTCAGTCCTTTCATTAAATGTAAGTCATTGCCTGTACAGCCTGTTAAGTCTTTTGATCTGAATAAGATGGATAGATGCATATCATATGCAGAAGTCCATAGTGACAAAACTCTTGCTGTAATTAAAGAGAAGCTAATCAAATATTGCTGTTCAGACTGCCCAAATGCATTCTGGACCAGGGAAAAGTATTTTGTATCCTTGTCGTTTGATCCCCTTCAGAAGATCAAACCAATGAAAGCTTTTGCCCGTATAATGACTCCTTCTGAGAGAGAGTTTTGTTCCAAAGAAATAAAAGAGATTTTGCAGAAAGGATTAATTGAGCCCTCCAAGAGTCCTTGGGCTTGTAGAGCGTTTGTAGTCAACAAACACTCAGAGCAAAAGAGAGGAAAGCCCCACCTTGTTGTCAATTATAAGCCTCTCAATCAGGTTCTACAAAAAGTCCGTTACCCACTTCCAGATAAAGCCAGTTTGCCGCAGAAAATAACTGGTTGTACTATTTTTAGTAAGTTTGGTCTTAAGTCTGGATTCTATCAAATTGGTATTGAAGCAAAGGATCGCTTCAAAACTGCCTTTGTGGTTCCACATGGTCAATACCAGTGGAAAGTTCTCCCATTCGGTGTTAATACTGCTCCTTCTGAGTTTCAAAAAATAATGGAAGATATATTTAGGGATATCCCATTGTTAGTGGTCTTCATTGATGATATCCTTATCTATTCAAGAAATCTCCAAGAACATCTCAATCATTTGCAAAAAATTTATGATCTTGTTTATAAGCATGGATTGGTTTTATCAGAAAGCAAAATGGAAATCGGGAAAACCAAAATGGATTTTCTCGGTTTTAGAATTCAAAAAGGTCAGGTAGTGTTGCAAAAGCATGTTCTGAGTTCCTTCAAACACTTTCCTGATAAGATTCTTGATAAAACACAGTTGCAAAGATTTCTTGGTAGTCTCAATTATATCAGACCCTTCTATCATGGACAAGCTACAGACATTCATGTTCTACATCAGAGATTGAAAAAGAACCCAGCTCCATGGTCTGATGCTATGACTTTGGCGGTGAACAAGATTAAAGCCAAAGTAAAAGAATTGCCTACCCTTCATCTGCCACAGGGTACTGGTAAGTTGATTATAGAAACTGATGCCTCATCTACCACTTGGGGTGGTGTACTTCTTGAAGAGATTGATGGCAAAGAGAATATCTGTGGATATGGCTCTGGTTCATTCAATTCAGCTGAATTGAACTACGCAAGCAGCCACAAAGAAATCCTCGCTGTAAAGAAAACAGTCCAGCACTTCATACTGTTTCTGAAACCAGTTCGTTTTACTATTAGAACATATCTGAAGATAATGCCTAGTGTATTTAAAAATGAAAATCTTATGGCAGAAAACAACAATAGGATTCTTAAATGGTTTATCTGGTTGTCAAACTTTGATTTTGATATTGTTTATAAACCAGGTTACTTAAACTGTTTAGCTGATATGTTAACCCGTGAAGTTATGCAGCCAAAGCAAATTGCAGGGTTAAATATGTTTTCAGTTGGAATGAGCTCTGCAAGCTCAAAAGATGATAAAGGAAAAGGCCTAGCTCAGCCTTCGGAGCCTGTACTGTTCCAACCAAGGAATGCGCTATTCATGAAGCCTTGGGATGAAAGTATCCCACTGTCTGAGCGCAGACAGCTTCTAGATTATGCTGATCGGCATGCAGCCGAAAAATATCTCAGCCTCACTTTAATCAAGCAAATATAGTCCAGTCCATTAAAATTGCATATAATGGAGAGATGGGAAAGGACGACATTCAGAGGTTTCAGCCAATCTCAAGAGAAGCTGAGAAGATGTCGAGAGCTCTGGGTAGATTGCAATCCAGAGAAAGAAGGTCCAGTCTGGTATGTAGATATCGGAGAAGGTAATCTGACGTGGACCAGTTATAATTTAATATTTCAGTTTTGCCATGAAGAACGCTCTATAGTTATCTGTGCAGATCCAGGTAATATGAGAAATAAAACATGGTCAGGATGGACAAAAATCCTATTAGAGAAATTCTGCCCCAGAGTTGATTGGCAGAATCGGCGTGCTAATTTTATCCTGCACATGCAAGTTGACATGCAGGTGGCTGACCAGAACAATCTCTAGTTTAAGTTTCTCCTCCGAAACCAGGGTGGTAGATACTCAAAGCTTGAATATACAGTGCATGTTACCCAGAAATATATAAAGAGAGATTATAGAGGTAACAGAATTGATGCTAAAATCCATAGGTGAACCCTTCCTCTAGATTTCCGCATGGAATCTATGTTTGAAAGCGAGTTCATTGGTGAAGAAAGTGATGTACTGCATGGTTCATATATTGAAAAATGTTTCAGCCCATGGTTGTATCCACCTCCATATTTTAGCGAAGAAGGCCCTGTTCTTGAAGATGATTCACAGAATATAGATGCTCTGCTGGAAGCACGTGAACTGGAAGAATACCTGGCGGATAATTATTTTGACTGTCCATGTGGTGGACAACCTGTTGGTCCAACTGGTAATGAAGAATTATTCTGTGTATGTCGATCCGGAGATGATTAATTGTAAATATCTTGCTTTATGTCATTTAATGGAAGCCGTAGTGGGCCGGTAACAGTAGCTCCACTTTGTAAAGCATGTCGGGCATCTGTCTCCTACTTTGTCGTGTCATGGTCCTTAGTCTGCTTTTTGTCAGCCATGTCGATATTCGAGTCCCCATATGGCTCTGCCTCTAAGGGACAAGATAATAGTGGTGTGTCCCACCACTACCCCGGAATCATTTCTTTTTACCGGTTGGTGCCAGTTCTTAGTTACTGAATGAATGACTAGTATGTTATTTAAGAGAGGTCCCGGCTCTCATTTCATTCATTCGAGTTGTATTCGAGTCTTTGCATTGAGCAAGTAGTCCGCTCTGCAAGTTTGAGTCTAGCGTGCCGAGCGTTCCAGTAGTTGGAGCTCTGCGAGTCATAGAGAGTCAGAGCCGAGGTTGTATGCTCTGCAGGTTTCCTATATGGTATAACACTGCATCAGAAAGCCGAAAGCTTGTTCTGTAAAAATGTCAGTTAAGTCTTAGGGTGTTAGTAGCTATATCACAGTGCCTCCATGAAGCCTGCAAGACGTTCCAGTTGTACTGGTTCAGATTGCTAAAAGAGCCTATGACATTGTAGCTAGACACTTAGTGTGTTTGCAGTGATGAGCTTCGTCCTCCGAAGCCGATCTACCAGTCTGTAAAAGTTGCTCATATTTGAATAAAATTTATGATGCTAATGTGGATTATGTTGTCAAAGAATTGAAAAACGATTTTGGTGCGTTTGGTATCAGAGCCAGAAAGCGTTGTTAATCTAGTATATCTTTTCTTCTTTCCGATCTGAAGTTTATGGATGTATGCATAATATCTACTTAATCTGCTGCAATTGTTTGAAGTTCATTTTGTTGATTTAAAACATTCTACAATAGAGTCCTGTAGGTAGTGGAAATGACTACTGAGATGATTGTTGGGTATGCGAGGGTGTAAGAGTTGTCTGATGTCATAGAGGTCGTAATTGCCGAAGGGATAGGCATGTAAATCCTCAGAGTTTCCAAAAACTATTCTCTTAAGTAAGCACTCATCCTCATTAAAAGCATGGACCCTTCAATGGATTCCGTTGAGCTTACGAACTTAGAATGT
Organism: Larix kaempferi; assembly: GCA_027924585.1. NCBI lineage: Eukaryota > Viridiplantae > Streptophyta > Pinopsida > Pinales > Pinaceae > Larix > Larix kaempferi. Next base: position 1,416,648 of record BSBM01000142.1, read on the forward strand.
GAATCTGCAAATGATACTGAAGTCAATTTAGCAGAACGTAGAGCTTCTTCTTTCAATCCTCCTTCTACATCAGAATCTTCCTATATCCATATCTCTGATATTAATCCATCTGAAAATTGGGAACTTCCACAAATTCTTCCTAAAGAAGTTTACAGACTCCCGTGGTGGAATCTCACTACTGCAACACACATTAAAGTTTCTAGTATAGATGTTTCTTTCACAGATCGTGAAGAACCTGTTCATATTAATCTCTTAGATAAGTGTCAAATCGATTGGGAAATCAAACAAGGTTATAAATATGCTCATTTCGATGCAATAAAATTGGGATTAGGTCCTCTTGTTAGACCTCGCCTCGCAGTCTCCTCTCTGTGTTTTATTGTTGATACCCGGCATAATAAATTCTTTGATTCCGTTATTGGTGGCTTTACAGCTCCATTGCATGATGGACCAGCTTTTGGGACAGCTTATACCAAGTTCTCTGTTAGTCTCACAGACCCATACATATATGATCTCTTGAAAGCCTATATTCTTCCGAAAGGTTTCAATATGGAAACAGGCTCTAAGATCATCCAGCTTAAAGGTGGTGTTTGTGTCCGGTTTGGGAATGATACCCTTCCTCAGTTGCGAACTCATGTTCATCAGAGTTCAGCCGAGCAAAGCATGGTGGAAAGGGAAAAATCCAAGAACGCTACTCCAATTACTTTTAATTGGACTGGCATCAATTACCCCAAATAGTGGGAAATGAAATACACAAAACTCCGAAACCAAGATAGAATCGCTTCAACCTTTACTGCTCCGCCATTAACTTTTGATGAAGCTACTAGTTCTTTCCGAGTTCCTGATTCACAACCCACACAGATATTTACTCCTCTCATAAGGTCTGTCTCATCTTCTTCCTACAATAATGTCAGGCTCCAAGCCTTGTCAAATCAAGTCGGCAAAGCCTCCGCGTCTTCTCCTGTAGATACCTCCTCTTCTATCCAACCTTCATCTTCTGGTTTGTATGATACAGAGCATAGAGGCCAGCATGCTGCCTGTCAAGCATGTCAAAAAATTAAACAAAAATTGCTACACCAGCAGAAACAGAAACAACAAGATCTTCCTTCCCTAGGAATGTTCTTGGTACTCCCATCCCTAGATATGTTTTCTCTCCCAAGAGAAGGATCTGGTATGGAAGTCATAAACACTGGTCAAAGGTCATTTCTTCCAGGTAGAAATCTGCCTGAGAGTGGATTCAGACAGTTCACTGCAGATGGCCAAACCAAAAGGGAATTTATGCCTTGCAAATCCTCCAGTCAAGACCAGATTGTTTCTGAAGAAGTTAAGCTTGCAAATTGGGGAAATTTGCAACAGATTCATATTGGGCGAAATCTCGATGACATGGCACGAGATATCCTAGTTCTCAAATCCCAGTACGCAAAGCAAAAAGATCACATCACAGAAGTTGAAACAAAGCTTGAGTTACTTGATCATCTTTTGCATGATTCTACTCAAATTAGAATAGCCATTCAAGAATCTTCTCAAAAGCTAGAAAGAAGATTACGTGTCCTTGAAGAACTCTGTGAAAACACAAAGACTCTAAAAAAGAAACAGTATGTGGTCCCAGACCATGTATTAAAGTTAGCCTCAAAAGGACATAGTAAGAGTCACTCTTTGGGTCAGTTCAATGTCCAAGAAAAACCTGAGTTTGACTTTGGTGAGAGTGATGCTATCAAAGAAGATGTTGAAGAATGGATTGCTGAATTCAAAACTTTTAAGCTAGTTTTAGATCCAAAACATCTTGCTAATATGAATGCTTTAGATGCTGAATCTTCAAATTGGAGATCTCTTCCTGCTCCTCGCTTTGATACTCATATGGCTGATGCCACAGCCGCATCTAGTGCTCCAGCCAAAGTATTCCATTTTGGAATAAACTCCATGAATGATCTACTGTCTCAAATGCCTGAACAACCTGTACTGAATATCCAATGTCAGTCTAGGGAAGATATAAAGAATGCCATTCAAATGTTAGGCCAGTGGATCTTGTACAAAAAACAACAAGACAACAACCTTGCAGGCCAAATGTTGGGTACATAGTTGGTAGCAGGCCTTTCAGGTCTAGCTTATGATTGGTGGCGTTGGTTACCCCAAGAAACCCGAAATGAAGTGCTTGCTGTAGATGATGCAGATGAGCAGATTTTAAGTGCCTTAGGTCGTGAATTTTATGGTCCTGAAGATGGTGAATATTATGACCATCTTGCTTCACTTTTTATGTCTGCACGATTATGTGATTTAAGTAAAAGTGAAGAGTATTTCCGTTACATGCAAAAATTGTTGATTTCCTCAAGCAAGTCAGGAAATCCATCTTATTTGAAGCATTATTTGAGAAGTTTCCCAAGACATGTTCCTGATGCAGTTGAACAAGCTCTGAAGGATAAGAAAGTTGAGCTTCGTTCATTATCACTAGCCCATCTAAATGCTCACATATTGGAAACATGGCAAGAGCATTGCTTAGAAAAAAGGGTTAGTAAAGACTTCAAGAGACATCAAAAGATGTTCTCAGCATCTTTCTGCAAAGATGTTGCAGGTATGCCTGATTGGGGGTGTGGTGCCCATAACAGAGGTCATTTTGGCAATGAATCTTTCAAGTGCAAGACAAACTCCTTGTAGCAGCTTAGATGAGAATGAGTGGTGGTTGACTCCTTACTGCAACATGACCACTAACCATACAAACGACAACACATTTATGAGGAATGTGAATACAATGTTTAAGAGTCTTCATGTCGACCTTAAAAGCATATCCCAACGCAGGTTTAATACTTACGTGTAGGGTCAATCTCCCAACCAGATATATGCCCTTCTCTAGTGCAGGGGAGATGCAACCGTGCATGAATGTTACAATTGTTCACAACATGCCAAGATTTATGTTCTACCGTTCTGTGGGAATTACATTGGTGGTAAAGTTTGGTCCAAGTTCTACTTCTTACATTATAATGGAAACTATAACTTCATTGGACATCTCGATATCGATGGATACAATATTTTGAACGACTTGAACATCTCCTTAGGTCCTGTTGCCTATGGCCAGGCTGCTCGACAGCTTTTGTTCGATTTGTCATCTGAGATTACATCTGTATCTGCGAAGAATCGATACGCTTCTAGTTCAACAGTAGACTCCGCCCAGTTTCACGACATCTATGGTCTGGCCCAGTGCTGGGGAGATATCTCCCTTACCAATAGTAATACCCATTACAAGACATTATCCAGCTCATTACGGTAGCTTTTAATGCGTATTAGCGTTAAGGTCAAGACATATAAACCATACCAAGTTCTTCTCGCATGATCATGATTAAAATATCACTAAAGTTTATGAAAATCATAGTATATATATCCATATACCATCTGTATCCAATACACATTATGTCAAAGAGTCACTAAATGCAAGACATCCATTGCCATATTAAACTTTACTCGGGGAGGAACGTTAACCAGTGCAGATGTTAATAGCCGTTACTTTACAAGGATTTATAAAGCAGGATAGAAGGCACCCAAGTTTGATCCAATTAAGCTTAAATATTCTTTAAAATAAGCAGTAGAAATGTTTTCGGATGCTAAGGGAGTTGCAAAAAACCTCCAAAGAGGTGGTACGTAAACTATTATTCCCTTGGTGGGTTGTGGAAGAGAGCGCGATGGAGGGCGATGGGGTGAGGGGCGATGGAAGATCTATTTATTTTTTCACTTAGACGTTACTCTTTACTATCCCATTTAGTATACTTTAAAGTGAAAATAAAGAAGTCACAAAAGGTGACATTTTCCAACCGTCTCCCCCACTGCGGCCTTTTTCATTCTTCACCCACAACACTTAGTTCCTCCTATAGATCACTACTCGCCACATTTAAGCCATGCTTTGTTAGTTCCTAGTCTTCATATCTCATTGCTCACCATGTTTAAGCTTTGCAATTCTTGTGTAGTGTATTATATTCAACAAATGGAGAGAAACGGATGCAAATAACAAACGATAGTGACAACACGTGTTTATTCGACAAGCTAGCTTTTGGAAAATACACCAACACTGGAATGAGTTGTGGCTTGGTTATCTGCATACGTAGCTGAAGGCAGAACATAGGAATGCGTTGTGTCTTGGCCAACTGCTAAGACAGCTGAAGGCAAAGACATGCATGTTACAGAAAGTTTGCTGCAACAAATAAAGGCTTGACAGAGCTAACTATCCACTGGTTTCTACAGCTTGCATTAGGCCCATGAAGGATTTTGTCCAAAGTTATTGTTAGTTCCAGGGATCGCACTACATTGTTAACAATGGATGTTTCAGAGGAGTATACAATAGTGGTCGAGGATTTATGGAATTTTAGAGGAAAGAAGAAATTGGCTAAGGAACCATAAATGGTGGGACGAGAATAAGATTTGAGAAATCTGGAGGGGTTTGTGATATAAGATGCAGAGGCGAACATAATTGGTGTAGTTGGCTAGTGTGGATCAGGAAAAAGTATCCTCCTTAAAACACTCTTCAATAGACAGAAGATACACACTCATTTCAGGAACATTATAATACTTAGGCTATTTTTTGTGGGTTCAATTAGCTTAAGGTAGGGATTGGATCTACTCGCACCACTTTTACATGTCCCAAGCCATCCTTAGCAAGACACAGACGTAATGAAAGCAGTGGATGCAAGACAGAGTGAAAAATACGAGGTTTAGGGCTACCCCTAGCTTCGTAAGCAACATGTGGTTCATTCTCTCTCTCAGTGGGGCAGGTCTCTTAGAGGACGATAATGTGATTCGATTCCTCGAGGGAAAATTTCACATATTGCATCTAATGGGTCCGTGTTGGAGTAGTTCAACGGCATTGCATTTCAATGTGACTATGAGTATCCTGGTGCGCCGTCGCTCATGGGTTTAAACCCTAACCATTGCAACCAACAAAAAATAAATCAAAGCCAAAACAATGACAGTCAATTGGATTAATGAACACAATAAAGATGAAATCTGAAGCTCACGAATGCATCGATAGAGATGGTGGTCCCGCTAGCTCAACTCTTAACGTCTTAGCTTTATTTGAGGGCTTCAGGTGGTACAACTGTTCGAGGTAAGCCGCACTCTTTGATTTTATCTCTAGAACAAATTGAATTCTTGAAATTTTTCTTCTATATTACAAAAAAACAACAATGATTTTAAAGAGGAAAAAGTACAGAGATGCATACAGGTCTGCAAAAAAAACATTTTTCTTCTATACTGCAAAAAACAACAAAACGACAACGATTTTAAAGAGGAAAGAGTACAAAGATGCATACAAGATGCAAAAAACAATAGTGAATATGGAAAAACATGGGACAAAGAGACAGCTCTGAAAACCCTTTCCAAAATTGCCTTTCCCTAGAACTTTTGTAGTTTTCTTTGCAGCAGATCTGAACAACCAGAATGGTGGAATATGCAGAAGAGGGCAGAAAAAAGATGCGATCTCAATTCGAGATCCCCATATTCTCGCAAACCTGGTAAGAAATTTTTTTGTGAGGACATATTTCATAAAAAGAGGCAGCATAACATCTTCAGGCTTCTGCGATTTTTGGTAGTTTGAAACATGGCATCCTTATTCAATAGATTATAAAACCCGTTGTTCTTCAGCGCATTTACGTTTCGCTTCAGAGATCTCAGGCATGCTACATTCTACGTTTGGGTGGCAGTAATCTCGGTAATGATCTGGTGTGGAAGTGACTTGATGAAGATTTGAGGTGGTATAATGACAAGGTAGACATCACCCATGCAGAAATAGATGCAGAACTAAGTGGAGTTCTTCCTGAGGAAGCAGGGGGGTCGATGAGGGAAAAATAAAGCAAAGATGACTCTGTAATCTTTCAAAATTCATATACATCAAGTACAGTAATTTTTATGCTTCCAGATCTATAATATTGTTAGATTGCGCCTTTTCATATACGGTTAACAGTTTTGCAGATCTAGTATAGTGACCAAGAACGTCGCAGAGGAGAGGCTGGATGAGCTCTGTCAATTGTTGGGAAAATCACAGGGTGACGTGCTGACGATTTTGCAGGAGGCTCTGTGGGATGCCGACATTGTTATCAACTGGAACCTTCAGGATGGGACCATCCACATGGCAACATTCCATTCGCTCTATGAGCGAGGAATCTAACCGACGTGGATGGTTATACTTCTCCACAATGAAATGCCTACTACGTAATTACATTGGAAAAATGTAGCCCTCTGTCTGTTGGGAGCAAAGAAATATTTTATGGCTTAAGCCAAGGGCGTTGCACCTAGTACAAGTTTATTATGTCCTTGACATTATATTTTCGAGCAGCAGGATTAATCTACTCTCGGGATGAAATTTTTTTGTAGAATATAGCCTAAACCTTAGCTCAATATTTTTATTATTAATTTTTTTTATTAAATAAACTCTTTCTCTGCGATTTTATTGGCTCTAGACATGTGACGTTTTCCTCGATATCAGCGCCCCAGGAGGCAGCGACGCGCTGACCTCAATGTATCCTGCTTCCAGGATTTTGTGGTGCAGCAATGATGGCCTTGCAGTCAGAAGCAGCTTGGAAGAAATTTCCTTCAAAACCGTGGAAATGGACATTACTTCCACAACCAGTACCAGCACAACAGACGCGTCCAGATAGCTATACGGTCCTGCATTCTTCTGGCCGGAAATCTTCAAATTGATCGCATCTTTAATCCCGGTCAATGGCATCTCCAACCAAATCTCCATCTGGCCGTAATGGCCTTGAGTCTCTGAATGTGCTACTATAGTTAGTTTGGTAAGAATTTTGGTAACCAAGAGTCTCTCCGTGAATTTGTTGTGGCTGTATTGGATTAGACAAGCATCAATTCGACGCTTGACTTCCACGACATCAAATTTCTCGTCAGGTTAGCATTAGTTAAATCTTGCTTCTCTTATATTACTTAAATCTGTTTTTTCGTCTATTGTATGCGGAATAAGTAATGTTGACCTCTATGACATGAGTTTAAATGGATCTCTGCCTCCGATTTATATACATGCATAAAAGATTTAGAAAATTATTATTGTTATTTCGGTTTGTATACATATGCAGATAAATGATATAATGGGCGACCTATATATAGACGCAGAAAATTAGGTAGTTATTATTACATCTGAAATTTATATACATGCACAGAAGATTTGGCAAATTATTATTGTTATTTCGGTTTATATACATATGCAGGATTAGTTAAATGATATTCTGGGTTCATCCTCTACATATAGGCAGAAAGTTAGATCGTTATTATTCTGTCTAAAATTTATATATGTACGCATAGAAAGATTTTGGGGCAAAAATTTCTGGTTCTAATTATTATATGTAAACAAGAGAATAGATCACAAAGTTCTGATGTGGATTTATATACTTACACAGTAAGGATGGAGTATTCCAAACTCTGTTATTCGATTATAAAAGCATGGTGAAAAAGAAGTAATTAAAGAATTGCATTACAAAATGTTTTGGTTGACTTTTAAAGGTCTCCTAAAAATGCTTGCTCTTTATTCGATCCACCGATTTATCACCCATAAGGCCGAGATGAATTCTGTGCAGAACATACTAAATCGAAGCATTATTTTTATTACAACCTCTATAAAAATTTATTAAACCTAAGAATAATTCTCACCTTTGATCCTTGGGTTGGCTAGAGAGTTATATCTCAGCACTAATCGCATCTTTCATGACCATTTGAGCACCTGTTATACTGACGGTGGGGAGAGTCAGCTCTTTCATGACCATTTGAGCACCTGTTATAGTGACGGTGGGGAGAGTCAGCTTTAATTCTTATCTAATATGCTAACAACTCGGCCAAGGGCATCTCCAGCCAAATTTTTACACAACATTTTTTAATAGTTAATTAATCTTCTTGGGGGTTATTTTATTTCATTTGCGATGCTTTATTTGATTGTTTATAGTAAATAAATAACGGCAGGCATAGGGTAAATTAACCCATGACATTGTGAATAAAAATCTCACTATACCAATAGCGGTAGTCTGTTAAGACTTTTTTCTTTCTCATTGTTACTCAATTTTGCAACAAAATATTTGAAATTTTGTTTTTATAAATATGACAAACTTGTGATTTGTGTTGCTCTATCTGTCACATAAATCACACTAGGCAAAAACCACTGCAAGTGGCAATGTCCCAAGGACATTGCCACCTCGTAACTCTTATTTTATAAGAAATCATGATTACGTGTTACGTGATCAATCAACATGCAATAAGCACCCAGGGACAATACAGAAACCCATTTCTATGCTTATGCATGCAATGCCCTAAGCAACAATTCTGGGTTCTATTGATACTTGGAATAATTATGGATATTTACCAGATTCTACAGAGGTCTCCAAATAAGTCCAACCAAATGTCATTGCAACCTACTTTCCGAGGCACCTCAATATTTTTCTATATGAATCCTGGAGATATGGGACAAAATCGCCTGCCTTCTTCGTTAGTTTTTGTTTTTGCTCGTTGTCTCTGCCTTCATCATTTTGTGGTTCCGAGACGAATCTCTCCGATTCCAGGAGGAGCCATATGATGCAGAAGTCTCACGTGCTGCTACCACCTATCTCATCCTTCACAATCAACTATTCTTCATAAGCTAGCTAGCCAGTATGTATTCTATTTAAAGCAGGTGCATGAATGAGAGAAGACAGGCATACCAGAGGCAAAGGTTCAAGAGGCAATGGTGGGAGAGGTAACGGAACCACAACACGGGCATAGATAACAATTGATGGAGGTACCTCAATGGAGCTGACTCAGAATTACTATCGGTGTTATGGATCTTTTCGCTTTTTTGTCTACTACTGATTAATTGATAAGTATAATAATTCGATTGGGTTCGGCTTATCCTGTAAGCTGGCAAAGAGCCTCTTGCTCTGAAATTGAGGCTAGGCACAGAGACGGATCTCGTCTTGATCTCGAACTGTTGCTAGCCCAAATGAACTTGTCTTCACCAGGATAGTAAACGATCTGCCCCTGGCTACAAGCAAATTTGCTTCTAGGGGTTGGTTCTCGATCTGGATAGGAATCTGCCTCTTCTACAGGGTGATACTCTGAAACCTGAAACCTTTTCCTTAGCTTCTGGCTTTTGTTACTGTTTACTAACATTTTGGCTTTGCAGATGAGTTGGTTGTGTTTATGCAGGATGTTTGTTGTTTGGAAGGGAGGAGGATGGCCACAAGCCTAAGTGCATGGCGAGAGCAATGTGCATGGCCACCGATTGTTATTCTTGACAATTGTTGTAGATGCATATCGACCAGGTGCATACGAAACAGTTGGCATGCTGATTGGGATAGTATCGGAAGTAGTGCTGCCAAGTTTACTTCACTGAGTCTCTTTATCATGTCTGTGACATCTGGTAACGGATTTGGGCAATATTAGTCTGTTCGTGCAAGCAAAAAATTTCCGCTGTCCAAAATTTCACAAGGTTTTTCAATGTGAGTTCGAAGGTTTTCCCTGCACCTGTCTATGGGCGTACTATTTATCACATCAAGTAATTAGTCACCTGGGTTTCGAGTTGGAGCTGGGGTAAAGAATGAGGGCGGGTTCATGTCTTGTACTTCTTATGAATTAAAGCTGTTCTTATGAATTAAAGCTGTTCTTATGAGTTAAAGCTGTTTGCGTTTTGGGTTTTGAGCTGGAGTCGAGGGCGATGAACGAAGACAGGTTCATGTGCTATGTGTTGCCGGAGAAACATCCAGTGCATGCCCTGGTTTCCTTGTGAGACGGGTTAATGATGACTGAAAAATCAGGGAGCCTCAATGTTGGTTTTGCTCTGCCGGCCGGTGCCTAGAACAGGGGTTTTCTGTGAGTTGTAGTTCTCGAGCAGTTGGGGGAGTTATGGAAGTGAGGATGAGATTTAATGCTGGTTCGTGTTAGTTCTGCTAGTAGGTTTCTTATTTAAAGGGGATTGGGGACTATTTGCCGGCTTTGCTTTGCTGGTTGCGGTCCCTCGTCTTTTTTTTGGTATTTGGTTTGAACAACCGTTTACGAAGAGGAGTATCGGGATGCGAGATTTCTTGGTGAGCAAAGGGACAACGACATTATTCCAGCAGCGGTTGTGGCTAAGACATTGCTCAGGTGCGTTTTCACGAAGGCCGAAAAGTTGGAGCATGTCTAATTTCTGAGATAATTAAAGATTTATAGGCCAGCCTGGACTGCCATGTCTAATTTCTGAGATAATTGTCTAATTTATCAGATAGTTAGAGATTTGTAGGGGTTTTTCAATTCATGGAATTTGTAAATTAGGATTCTCTGACCATAATGCTTATACTCGGAACCCCAAGAAAATTACCACTATTTGCAACCCCGCCGACAAGCCAAGGCTTCGATAATCCATTGCCTTCGCTTTTCACAGAACCCTGAACCATGAAAGGCTCAGGCAGGGACGAGGACTCATGGACCATCTTTGTCCCTTGGAATAACTGCTTCCCAATATTATAACACTCTTCTGAACAAACCTATCCAACCATGGGTAATCTCTCATACCTATTCCCCGTAAGACTATAAATCCCTGTGCAACCTTCCCAGTCCCAAGGACCCTTTAAATGCCAATTCTGCATCTTAGAGGGCCAGTAATGATCACGGCTGCTACTACTGTTGTCACCACCATGATATACGAAATTTAAGTTTAACGTGAAATCAAATTTATGGATGAAAATTGTTCGAACAAGTTCAAAAAATGGCCACGCGGAAGTCAAACTGTCACCAACAGAAATCTTGATGCAATACATTTCCTGGTGAAGAACACCACTGTGCGGCACCAAATGCTGCACACGGCCACACCGAACTAAAACTCTATCAACAAAAAAATCTTGGCCTAAATCTATCTACCCTAAGTATTAAATGTTGTGTGAGGTGTTGTATAAGTCGTGGGATTTGAAGCAATTTAGATGCAAGGATATATACATCACTCTATACAGCATTTGTCGTTGTTCTCCATGATGAATATTGTTTACCAAAATTTACAAACTTTATTTGAAGCCATTCAAATCGAAAAACATATACACCATCCAGTGGATAGTGTTAACCAAAATCATGTATATGCTCTGGTTCTTCATCATTGTTGGCACTGAATGTTTGCACAATGGCATGAATTTTGTTGTTAATTCTAAGATTTCCTGGTTGACGATTTTAGTCAGCATCAATATATTAATAGCCATATTTTTCCACTGTTAAAATTAGTCCAATAAGAATTGGCAGAAAAATTTCATTAAACAAAGAATTTTACATAAAATGAACTCTATTCTTTAAGAATTGGCAGAAAAATTCCCTTAAACAAAGAATTTTACATAAAATGAACTCTATTCTTTATTCCATTGATTGCCAAAACATATTGCTGCGAACAGTCACAACTTTTCAGCTTGTTTCACTGTATTATAAGTACGCTATAGACATTGAAGCGATATTAAGTTGTACTAATGTAATAATGTATGAAGGAATGTTAATTCCAGTCCCAAAATTTCTGATGCCTGCCCTGATGTCTACATCACAAGCTCATAAATAAATTTAATTAATTTAGATGCTTTCTATTATTTAATTATAATGTTTTCTACTCTTTTATTATCTTTAGTATTTTCACTTTAACTTTTATCTAATTATTAATACTTACTTAAATTTTCTCATTTGTTAACCATTTCTCTAAGCGTCATTTCCAAACTCTTTGACCGTTCCCTTTTATCTTTTTAATTCTTAAGAAGCTATTTCATTTTATATTTTCAATTTTTTTATTGTTTTGCCTTGTGATTCTTAAAATCTCACACACTTCAATTTTAAAAACAGTTTAATATTAGAAATGACAAAAACTATTATGGTGGATGTAGTTTTGATTTTTTTGAATTTGGAGATCATTTGTCACGATTCAGGCAAGAAACTATCATGAACAAGTTTATTCTTAATTTTTTTTATTTTCAAAATTTTGTTTTTATCGTTCTTCTCCTTTTAGGTCTTTATGATTTAATTTTTAATTTTTATGCCCTGTACCATTGCATCATTTGTCATAGGGGGATTTAATGTAACTTTTTTCCCTTAGATGGATGTGTATTCAATATGTATTTAATTCAACCTAGCCTTGGGATTTTGAGCCAAATCAAACAGATCTATGATTGCATGACTAATCAATAGACCCGTTACTCTGTATGGACAATTGAGCACAAATTTCCATGAAAAATTTGTTTCTTCATGATGGAACACTGTGACAATAAAAAATAAATTGTTTCTTGAAAAAATGCTATCTACAAATTGTGACATTAATAAAAAAAAAATTGAAAACACTTTATATAGAAAACTTTGAAACAACATTTTGCATGATTCCTCGGAAAGCAAATGGGCATCAATGCAGCAATGTGATGGTGTTGGTGTAACATCTGCAAGTGCTTCAAGAGCATGGAGTCAGCTTTCTTTTAAATGCCATTTGTTTTTCACTTAACGTTATGAGTTCATTAATATTCAACTTCATTGCTAAACAATTCTCAATACATTTTTTTGTTAGTCTTTGTCTACAGTAAGTTTGGCAATTTTCTGTCTAGTCTTGGGCCAGAGTAAGCTTGATAGTTCAATTGGCGTGTATAGGTTCTTTTGCTTTTTGTTTATTTACATGTGCAGATCTTGCCCTTCTGGGCCCTTTATCATTTGTAGTTGCTCTCTTTGTGTTGTCCATAATCATTTGCATTTTTCTTTTCTTCTGAAGTTTGATATTACATGTTTCATGATTAAGTGCATGAGATAAGGTCCAAGGATGTGATTGTCACACCCCCTCCCATCTATTAACGCAAGGAAGGGAACATGATATCTAATGTAAATATTGTATGCATATTATGTACGGTTCCTAGCGTGGAGCTCAAGGCCAAGGCCCCGCTAGTGAACACTCGACCTTGAAGAGGCAAGTATTGGATATTATACTACCCATGTGCTAGTGAGCCAGGGGAATTGTGAATATGCATTTTAATATAAATGCCTACAACTAGCTATGGAATGCAACAAGAGATGGGGGCATGATGTTTCCAAGGAATTGGGAGGGAAATATTCAAACCCTTGAGCCAATCAAGTCAAGCCAAGTGTCAATGAGAGAACCCATGAACCCTCAACTACCCATATTGACTTTTGTGCTCAATCATTCATTTCTCCCAAGAGTTGGTTGAGGTAGTTAATGCCTTGGGGAATGGAGAGGTATGGCTGTCTAAATTCGAGTATGGGAAAGCCACCCTTCCTAGAATTTCGTGTTGGGCTTCTTGGGTAAGAAATGAGCCACGAAATTGCCCCCAAGCCATTTATTCACCCATCAGTTTTTCTCTCCCACAAGTTTTGAGCTACCTGGGCGTTTTCCTCCATGGATCTCCTGTGTTTTCCTTCATTTTCATAGCTGGGAAGGGTGTTTTTGTTGTGGCTAACAGTGGGGAAGAAGGGGAAACGATTTGGGGTTTTATTGAAACTGATTTCTCCCACAGATGTATGAGCATTCAGTGGGCCAAAACGACCTCAATAAAACCCCAAACCTCAGGCTTTGTAAGACCAAATTTGTGGACAAAATTTTCATTTCTTTATACATAAAATTACAAAATCCTTAAGCTCCTATGTTGTTTTTAAGAATCTAGTTTGCAATTTCTATGACAGCCATAGTGTATTGCACATATAAAAGAAAATGACCATCGTCAAAATCATGAGAATGTAATACAATATTGTAATCACGGACATAATTATGCTTATATTTAATTATATGTTTGATATGAGTTACATAATGAATAGCCTAGAGCATTTAGTCTTGTTTTCTAAAATCAATAATGAAAAAAAAATATTTTCATTATGCCTTGGGAACTAGATTTAATCAATTTAGAAAAGAAACCATTTGATTCATAGGGGCGTAATCGCTTCATCTAGATAGTCAAGAAATCCTTAAGCATAGGTGACTATATGATTCCACTTTTGTTGCCGCTCAGACTCCAGCCTGAGCTCTTAGCTTTGTTTTTTGGCAGAGTTCATGTCATGAATGCACAAAGTGTCATAAAAAAATTGCAACATTATTGAAGCTCATCCCTAGGCTTAACCTCCCTTTGTGGAAGTGTTCATATCACGAATGCAAAAATTGTCATCAAGATAATTGTAGCATAATTATGGATTGGTCATTGAGCTTCTGTGCCGCTTGCTCCTCTTATCTTGGTTACTTTTAACAAGGATTAGTGTCAACGTTTTGCAATAGTGGTATAGTCTTTGACCATCGAGCTCCTTTTGCCTCGTATAGCAGTTGTTTTAAACAGAGACAAAAATCAGTCTTTTGGCTAGGTTTGTTGACTAGACCAGTTTTGGTCAATAACAACTATGCAACTATGCGTTGCTTGCTTGTTTGAATTGTGTTGTCTTCTCTCTATGAATCCTAGAACCTTCTCCACACTTGCAAGACTTGTCAAAATGGTCAAATTGTGTGGAAAATGATTTGTCAGCTGGTTAGGGTCGCTATGATTTGAAAACTCTCAACAATTATCTTAGTTTAGGTCTAATTAATATACCTTGATTTGTATGTAAAAGACCCAATATTGAGAGCACATTTGTTGTTCTACTCTCATTTCCTTTAGGAAATTTCAACCAATTAATTCATCGTTTTGTCTGGAATAAGAAATATGGATTAGAAATTGTGATCTTTATAGAGTAAGTTCTATTGATATGTTGATGGAATGGCTCTTCATCCTTTCAGTTCACAATCAATTTTCAATCTTACATACTCATTTTGGACTAAAAAAAGTTGTTCCATTGTGTAAACTTAGGCACAAAACAACAAGGGAAAAAACCCAATATTATAGGGAGGCTAACATAGGCATAGTCTCAAAGTAGTAGAAAAGTAGACTATAGGCAAGAGGCAAAAACAGTGGCTATGATACTCAAATTCGGCGATTTCCTTTGGATGTTTTCATTTGCAGGAATAGAAGAAGCTAGTGCTAAGGTGGAGACAAAGGAAAAATCTCTCTTGCTATCCGAAGTAATCCATTGTCGAGATGATCTAGTACTTGTCCTAATGTCGGATCTGCTCTTGATTAGTGGATGGATGGAGCATATTGAGGGATTGCGATGATAGGGTGTTTAACCCTTTTGGTATCTATGGCATCTAAAAATTGGGGGGGGGGTTCTTGCATGTTTTCAATATGCATTGGCATTTAAAAATTGAATGATGTGAAAAAAACTTGAACATTTTATGCTCAATGGGTATACTATGGTTTCCCCCCCACTTCGAGGTATGAATGTTTATTTAGTGTCCAGGGCATGCTTTCACAGTCCTTGAAAGAATGCATTATGGAAAGTGTGATAACATAAAGCTACTTATATGGGATTTAGCAATTCATGGTTTTGGTTATGTTCCTATGTCTAGCTATTTAATGAAAACATATGCTTACAATCCTAGACTTCCTTAATGCAACCATTTATGTAGCTTTGAGAGTTCCAAGCAACATAAAATTTTCTTTTTCCTATAGCAATGGGGAATTTAACCAAATCGAAAACTTGAAATAAACAATCCTTGCATAAGAGGCCTTATCGTCAATTGTCACTATCATTTTCCATAAACACTAGGTGGACATATGAAAATGATGCACCAGACACTACTTGCGTATGCAAGAGGTTGCTTTCTTGTTATTCTGATACATATCTGAGAAACAAAGTTTCAAAGTTCAAATTGTTGTAGGGCCTGCAAGGCTGTAGGAAACAGACTCGTCAAACAATTTGCATTTATCTTTCGCTTGTTGAGGCTTTAGATGCTTCGAGATAGCAATGGACCTGAATAGACATTAATTTCCATGTGTAGTTGGGTGGGAGGTATACTACATGTTCATTCCTGCCTTTCTTTGATCAATGTGTCAGTCCAATTGTTACAACATAATTTTCCACCTTGTGAGCATCAACACTCTGTGGCCTATAGGATCCATTTCACTGACTCAGATCCACTTTATATCCTTCAGACACACTATTTTCCTATTTTTTCCTCTGTATGCTAGCTACATCATTACAGTGGGCGTACCCGCGAGTTGTATCATTATAGCCCGCGGGTAGCATGTAAATTGGTAAAAATACTAGTTAATTACTTTTTACTCCCAAAAGGTGGTCATAGGGTGACCTTTGGCCCTCCATTTGCCCCGAAACACCTCGATGTGTCCTTTCACTTACCTTTGGAAGGACTATATATTGAGCACATATGGCTTATGGACGGGAGGGAGAAAGAAGAGAAAGAGAAATCTAGTGGATTTTTGCCTTATCTTGAGTCTACACTCATTGATCCTTGTAGTTGTAAACCTTCTATGTTCACCTTCCAAACTCCTTATCATAGTTTGAGTTTTCCATTCCATGGAGGATTGAAGCGGTGGAGGCACAAATGGATTGATCCAGATCTTGGTTCAGATTGGTTGCTGGCAAGAGGTCGTATCACATTGTACTTCTTGTTATTTATTAATAGAAATACTCATATTCTCGTCCATTAATGATGTGAATGTCTTTTACATTACATTGGGTTGCATTTACTTATAAGATCATGGACCATTGCTATTGATGATGTTAATTTCGTTTATATATTACATGCGCTTGTTGTATATCGGCTGTCAAGACTAATTTGCAGGTTCAAGTGCATGAGTGGAGAAGCTCCAACGGGGATCTACATCAAAGGTTTGGATCAAGGTTGGTTATATTCTTCATTATCTTAGAATTTAGCATAGCTTTGGGAATTGGGTTAATTTCTGGTAGTCAGCTGTCTGTTGTGGTCTACCCCAAGCCATAGTGAGTTTTCTCCAACACAGAAATGGCGAATCTGCTAGGGAAAACATCCATGTTTGGGGATTTTTAGGCATTAGTCCTTATTTAGAGTTGTTGTTTGTCGAAGCTCTATGTCACTGATTGGCCGTTGAGATACACTATAGAAAACTGGTTTTTTCTAAGCCATTGGACTCTTTATTTGCCAATTTGCTTTTCCCTACCCGCAGGTGAGCTTAGCTCTGCCCGCGTACACCCGCCTTTGTTTACTCTACTGCTCGCAGGTACCCACAGGTATTCCTTCGACAGTAGCGTACAACTCCGGCTTTGGTTGATTTATGACTTTTGGTTGTTGTTGGGTTGGCTTTGGATGATCCCGAGTCTTTGTTGGCCTGATTCTTGACTGTTCCATACCTTGTTTGTGACCAGAACTCTTCATTTCTCTTGGTTGAGCCTTGTTGGTTTTATACCCATACTTGGATTTAGCCTTGTTGTTTTTTCCTTTTGAGCTCATCCCTTTGGATGGGTCTTACTGTTTGGGATCTGCTGGGTTGTCTTAGTGATCTTCTCGGCGCTTCAGTGACTAAATAGTAGGATTTTGCTTGCATTTTTCATTTCCTTATATTGAAAAATACAAAAAAATATACATATAGTTTTTCATTTTCCTTTTGTTTATAAGTGAAAATACAAAAAATATTTGCTTTTATGTACTGCATCTTGCATTGAGTGCTTGCTGCTTTCATTTAGGTTCTGCTTGTGCATTGAAAATATAAAAGGCTTGCATTTTTATTTCGAAACCGTTGGATTGATTTTGCATACTAATGGCATTGTTTTTATTGGATAGATGAGTCTAGGATTTGACGATTTTGCATACTATTGAGTCATACACATCACTAGTTTCATGACCATATCCCTTGAGTAACCACAACCATTAAAATTAACGCTTAATCTTAAAATTAATTAGACCGATTTTATTTATAGGGTACACCAACTAGCATAGGTTTAGAGTCTTGGAATAGATCATTGTGAGTTAACAATCCAAGACTACTAGACGAAACATTAGGTGTCTGACCAGGGAGTGGAGGAATCGAAGGTATACATCAGTGTTATCAGGAATCTCTACTCAAACCAGATTTAAGCACGAGGTCACAGGAGGTTGGTTGAGGAGATATCCCTCTGATACCGGCTGAACGTGGGAGATATTTCCAGGATTTGTTCGTATATGGGGACTCTTGAGGGATTTGACCCTCATTGAGTTTCGGGCTTAGCTACCCTGCCCATACGACGGATCCCACTTGCGACTGTCCCCCTGAGCATTGGTTATATTGCGGTGACCATAGTTGCCTTACCTAGGTATCGCATAGGGTACTTGCAGTGGTTATGCTGTTTGTGTCTTGAGTCAGATAGGGATTGGACAGCACAGTTGTTTGTTGCCGAGGGTTACGGCCCTTTGCACGCAGCGAAGCCTGGGTGTCTCTATAACTGATTCTGTTACCTCCGGCTATAGTTTGGGAGTCTCAAGCCTCTCCTAGGCGAGACATACCGGCTCTAGTGTCGGGAGCTCATTTGGCCACTCTGTTTGTCTGCTCTTGGCTGTAGTTTCTCTAGGTGTGTGCTTTTGATTTACTGTTTTTGATCGATAGTCGGCCTTTAGCTGACGTTTTGATTTTATAGTCTCTTCGGAGATATCGTGGCATGGAGTCCTACTCTCCGTCGATCTCGTCGGTTGGTTGGTTTACCAGCTGCCGAGCTTAAACGCCGTGTCAAGAAGGGATGCCGCCGGGCTCCCTCCGAATCTTCAGATTCTTACGAGACATACGTTATTGACGCCATGACTGCACATTCTGGTATGGGAGAAATCCTTACTAGTCCTTCGGGTAGAGTTGAGAACACTTCTGACACCCCTACTTATTGTGAGGCGTGGGGGGGTGATCCACTTGAGACCCAACCTAGTTTGTTTGGTCCGGATCCACCTGAGACCCGACCTAGTTTGTTTGGTTTGGATCCACCTGAGGATGACCCGTTCGATCCTTCATATCCACATAATTATCTCTATGGGATACCAGAATTACACGATGACACAGGCCCTACGGTCAACCCTATCGCATTCTCATATGGTATGCCAAATTACACCACAGTTGATCCTTCCATTGATTTTGGTAGTCATGTTGGCACTAGTCATGGTGTTAGCAACACTGTACCCACTGGTGGCAATACCCTCGCTGGGGGCACCACGTTGTCCACTCACACACATAGTTTGGGGATCGGTCATATTCCTCCTAACAATGCTAATGATGGAAGACGACCACCTCCTAGGGCTACCCAACCTAATAGGACCACTGTTCGCAACACGACTAACCATCCACCATCTAATACACATGCCGCTACCCGTCAACCTAAGACCACTTTTACGAATATTAATGCTCCTCCTAACCACGGGGGTGGACATATACCGCATACTTTTGCGTCCACTACCGCCACTAGTAATACTAATGCAGGAGGTGGGAATATATCTTATCCTCAAGGTCATAACGCCACCATTCCTGCTACTAGTAACACCAATGTTGGGGTTGGGAATCCATCTCATACTTTTGGTCACCACACGACTGCTCATGCTAATCCTAATGCTGGGGGTGGGAACATACCTCACCATTATGGTCATTACAACTCGGTTCCCGCTACGAATAGTACGTATATGCCCCATACTTATGGTGGCAACCCTTACTACAACATAGTAGGTGCTGGCCATCATTACAACCCACCTCGATATGGTGCCCAAAACACTTATATGCTTGCTTACTCTCACACGGGTCAGGCCGGAGGAGGTTATCAATCTTATGGCCATGGTGAAGCTTATGGTCCGTCAGGTCCTATTTTCAGCAATTTAATGCTCATGGTCAATATTTTGGTCCACCTTATAATTCGATTCCGTTCAACCAACCTTTTATGGGGGCTTATAATCAAGCTTTCCAGCCGCAGCTCCCGTTCCTTACACATTTGAATCTCTCGGACCTTTCAAAGCTCACGAATGATCCGGTGTGTCACGACCCTAGTTGGCCTCCGGTCCCCACCAAACTCCCTTCAGACATTCCTAAGTTCAAGGGAAAAGGTGGTGAGGACCTGGGGGATCATGTCACAACATTTCACCTTTGGTGCTCCTCCAACTCGTTGAATCACGACTCTGTTCGTTTACGACTATTTCAACGCACCCTCACGGGGGCAGCCGGGAAGTGGTATGTTGAGTTGCCTGGAAACACTTATAGGGGATTCAATGAGATCGCTTTGGTTTTCTTGGACCATTTCCAGTTGCCAGTTCGCTATGATACTGGTACTGAACTTTTGTCTACATTCCGTCAGAATAAAGCCACACATATTTCTGACCACGTTCAAGAGTGGTGTCGACGGAAGCGATTAGTGAAAGCCAACATTCCTCCAGAATTTCTGTTGGAGTGGTTCCTCAAGTCTTTACTCCCATATATTGCTAAGGATTTTTTGATGTCCGGTATTATGACTGAGGAACAAGTCATCTTGAAAGTTTAGCAATTGGATTTACTATATTCTCAATCAAGAATTTTGTATGACATCATTCCTGACGCACCACGAACATGACATGAGCCCAGGTCAGTTCCTGGACCACATGCCGATGGCATTGTGGGATCCGCAAGTACTCTCCCTGTAGATTTGGTGGCTAATCAAATGCAAAATTTGTCTCTAAACCAGTCTACTCCCGGACAGGTTCACACCTTGTCCACCTCCACCCCGTCGTCTAATGTACATAATGTGCAATCAACGAAACCGTCAGGTAACCAGCAACCTGGTGGTAAGAAAAAGGGGAGAAACAACCGTAAGCGTGGAAACAATGGGAATAACAATAATAGCAATTACAATACCCCTCGTAAGGAGAATGCCAACCCTCCTTGGGAAGGCGGAAATGGTGGTGAGGATCGTAAACCTAGGCGTAAGGTGAAGTTTCCTTGCAAGCTTTGTGGGGAATATCATCTTAATCACTTATGTCCTCGAATCGAAGAAGCATCGAATCATTTGGCACAGAGCCCAGCTATGTTGAAGGATCCCCTTCCTCATCATCAAAACATGGCTTCGCATGCTCCCACCACTGGTTATGGACCTACTGAGACGACAATGTCTTCTTCCAATACTAGTGGTTATGGATGTGTGAATATGGTTCAATCGGAGGTTAGTGTTGCCACTCGTCAACGCGATTATGGTGCACCACAACCTAATATGGGGAGCGAGCCTCCCCCTCCTCCTGACAATTCCTTGCATATCGAGAATCCCTCTAATATGCCGCAGATACCGAAAGGTGTTCTTAAGCGCTCTACGCATAATCCTAATGCTCGAGCCGCCCATAACTACTCCATCGTAGAAGATTTGGGCCAAACTCCGTGTGTCATGTCGGCTCTTGAAGTTTTGCAGGCCTGTCCTTCTCAAAAGCATGCTCTTTTGAGTGCGTTAGGAGTTCAGGATGGGGGGAGTCCCAGTGTTATCAAGTTCGACACTACTGATGTTCAACCTCGCTTACCTTACCACGTGGATTTTCAAATCCAGGTGGCGTGCCTTCAGAATTTTGTCAAACGTACGATGGTTGATGAAGGTGCTTTCGCGGCAATGATGTCGTTAGCTTGTTGGAAAGCTCTCGGCTCTCCTCCCCTACTAGCATCTAGAACCACACTCACTACATTTGACGGTCGGTCATTTAAGCCGCATGGAATTATCCCTTCCCTTGTTGTCTGCTTGGGGGGTAAATCTGTGCCTATTGAAGTCGAGGTGGTTGATGCGCCCATCGACTACAACCTTTTACTGGGTCAGAATTGGATGTACGCTATGAAGGCTGTCGCATCTACTGTATTCAGAGTTATCTGCTTTCCTCACAAAGGCAAGATTGTGACCATCGATCAGCTGGATTTCGTTAATCCTTCTTCCACAACATCCATGGGATCCATAATCCCACAAGTTATTGATTCTTAGCCAGCAACTGGGAACATGGGTGTCGGTATGTACCCCTCATTGATGGGAACTTATGATCTTCCTGCACTTGTGAATTTTATTGGAACCATCTCCGACGATGCGTCTCCTCCTTTGCATAATATGTCGTTCCGGACTTCCTATTTTAACGATCCATGGACTTTACCGTCCACGAGTTCCACGTCTGGAGACATTACACACGTCGGGATGTCTATGCCACTTTTTGTAGCTGAGCTTTATTACTAGCATATTCAACAAGCCACTGCAGAGCCAGATATCTCTTCTTCTCAGATAGTCGAGGAAGATCCCATTACGCTGCCAGTTTGGGCAGCCGACTCGTCTTGTTCACACGACTGCCTTGATGATACTTTGTCTTCATATAAAGCTATTATGGAGGCCATGTGTGGTAGTGAGAGGCCTTGGGAGGATATGCACCATCGCTCTTATTTCCTTCCTAACCTCGAGCTCGCCGAACAAGAAGAGTTCAGGATGACTCTAGCAGAGATAGTTGGTCACCCTGTGGCTCCTTTGGGGTCACACGATATTTTTGTGGAGGGGAATATGGCTAATATTTCCCCGACTATGTCAATCAACATCTCTTGTACTCCTGGAAAAGTCAAGAATGTCTACCTTGGTGATGATTGCACTCCTGAGGAGGTTGTTATTTACACTGAATTGTTTACAGAACTCCGGGAAGCTTTCGCTTGGTCATATGAGGAGATGCTAGGAATAGACCCCCACATTGTTAAACATGAGATTAAAACGTATCCTAACGCTAAACTAGTTCGACAATGCTTACGTGTTGTGAACCCTAGGAAGGCAGCCGCTATCAAGGCAGAGGTGGAAAAACTGCTCAAAGTTGGTTTTATCTACCCCGTTCCCCTTACCGAATGGGTGTCGAACCCCGTTCCTGTGGATAAGAAGCAGGGAACGATCCGCGTATGCACTGATTTTAGATATTTGAACCGTGCATGTCCGAAAGACAATTTCCCCACTCCATTCATCGATCAGATCTTGGATGCTTGTTTTCTTGGATGATCTTGCCGGCCATTCTTGCAAGAAAATGGACCACCCCAAGCACCTCCGTATGATTCTCGAACGATGTATATGCTACAATATTCGATTGAATCCCAATAAATGCATTTTTACTGTAAGGACTGGTCGCCTTCTGGGATTCATAGTTTCGAAAGAGGGTATTAGAGTCGATCCTCTTAAAGTTGAGGCAATAATTCGGTTGCCTCCTCCGCGCAACTTGTTACAACTTCAGAGCCTCCAAGGGAGAGCCACTTTTCTACGCCGTTTTGTAGTCAATTATTCTAATCTTACCAAAGGTTTCGCGCGCCTATTAAAGAAAGACACACCCTTTATCTGGGATGAGCGAGCCCAACAGTCTTTCGACACCCTTATGAGAGCTTTGGTATCAGCCCCTATGCTTAGTCCACTAGACTTCGCACGAGATTTTATCCTTTATGTGGCCGCGTCTCAAGAGACGATTGGCATGGTCTTGGTTCAGGTGGATGATGTGCTCGTCGAGCATGTTATCTACTACCTTAGTCGAAATCCAGTAGACGCTAAGCTAAGATATACTCATGTGGAAAAGTTGGCGCTTGGGACTGTTCATTCAGTCCAATGGTTACGTCATTATATTATGGTTAGGAAAACCACGATCGTAGCTCACATCAATCCATTTCAGTTCGTGTTATCGCGACGTCTCATAGGGGGGAAATACAATAAATGGATTGTAATTCTTCAAGAATTTGAACTTGAGTTTGCTTTGGAGAAATCAGTTAAATTGTTGGTGTTTGCTGAGCTTATGTCTGACCTTCCGAGACTTGATGAGGATGTCATCCACGAAGATTCCTTTGTGGATGGCACTTGTTTCTTATCTCGTCAGAGGACCCTTGGTATGGGGATGTCATTGTATATCTCCAAACTTTGAAGTTTCCTTCGCATTATTCATGGGACGAGCGACGACGTGTGAAACATCATGCTAAATATTATACTATCATCGCCGACACTTTGTATCACCGGGGAAAGGATTCTATTCTCTGTCGTTGCTTGACTCATGAAGAAGCAGAGCGCGTGCTGAATGATTGCCATGCTGGGGCGTGTGGCGGTCACTTATCCGGGCTTGCGACAGCCCAACGTATTATGCGAGCTGGTTATTTTTGGCCTTCCATCTTTAAGGATTATGTTAATGCTGTGAAGAGATGTCACCCTTGCCAGGTGTTTTCTCGGAACATACGCTCGCATCCAGCGCCCCTTCATCCGATCGTCACCGTCGGTCCCTTCACCAAGTGGGCGGTGGATTTCATGGATTGCAAACCAGCTTTGGCTGGGGGGCATCACCATATCATAGTGGCCGTGGACTACTTTTCCAAATGGGCTAAGGCCATGCTTACCGTAAAAGCCGACGGTGCTACTGCAGCCCATTTCGTGTTCAATTAGATCATTACTCGGTTCGGTGTTCCGAAAGAGATTGTCACTGACCATGGCAGTCACTTTCAGAACAAGATGATGGAGGATTTGTCTCTCAAGCTTGGGTTTCGTCAAGAACACTCTTCTTCTTACTATCCCCAAGCGAACGGTCAAGTTGAAGCAGTTAATAAGTCTTTGAAGACCATTCTCCAGTGTACCATCCAACAAAGTAAAAATAATTGGCACATTATGTTATATCCTGCTTTGTGGGCATATCGAACCGTAGTCAAGACTGCCATCGGGTTCTCACCGTTTCAACTAGTACACGGTGTGGAGTCAATTTTACCGATTGAATGCAAAATCCCTTCGCTTAAATTAGCCATCGAGCTCCTTCCTGATATGACGGATATTGAGCAACATTTGATCCACCTTGAACAGCTTGACGAGCAGCGTCGAGATGCCGCTGTGGCTATAGAAACCAATAAACGTTGTGTTAAGGTTCAATACGATAGGTCTGTCCATCTCCAGTAGTATGCTGAAGGTGACTTGGTCCTCTTATATGACCAAGCTAAAGAACCCCTGGGGGCAGGAAAGTTTAACCCCATGTGGCACGGTCCTTACATCATGAGATGTGTCCTGGAAAAAGGAGCATATGAATTAGAAGACTATGAAGGGAATGTTTTGAAGGAGCCTAGAAATGGGCTCTACCTCAAGCGGTATTACGCTTGAACCTTTAGTTCGAGCTAGTACCCTTTGTATACTATTGTATAGTTAATTTTGTACATAGTTTAGCTTGCTTTTGGTTTTCGGGTCTGTTGATTAGCTTCCGTTTGATTGATAGATGTCAGTGGATTTTCCTACGTTTTTAGGTTTCGCGGATGGTGCTAGCCGTCATACGCAGCAGCTTGCTTCTGCTGCTTGTGTTATTTATTCACCTGACCATCTAGTTGTGTCCTCAGGGGGTGCCTATCTTGGTCCTACATCTAACAATGTGGCTGAGTATAGTGCCATGATTGAGCTACTTCGGGATGCTATTTTACATGGTGTCTAGTCTTTAGAAGTCCGCTTGGATTCACAACTGGTTGTGTCTCAATTGAATGGTCAATACCACGTGAGAGATCCTACACTACTACGGAAATTCCTAAGGGTAAGACTCTTGGAACGACATTTTGTTTCAATTACATACATTCATGTTCCACGAAGTGTTAATCATATATCTGATGCATACACTAACTATGTATTAGATTGGAATTTGTCACATCCACAATGAAGCACACAAATAAAATAGACATTCATACATTTTTACATACACACATACAGTAGAACTGGAGAACCATAGTTTATAAATAATATGTCCAAAATGGTAGTGTCATACAAAACTGGAGCCCGTAGCCCTCAAAAATATACATATCGATACAAAAATGAGATCCTGAGATATCTACTCTCTACGAGGAGGCCTAGCTGCCACCCCGATAGGATATGTCTCATAGAAATACTGTACTGCATTGGCTATCCGCTGCAGTAGTTGTACCCAGTTACCCGGCACCCCCACTACGTGGCGCTGCATATCCTCAGGTAGCCGCACCACCTCTATCGGTGGTACCCTCGCAACCATCCGAGATAGGTTGCCCCGCAACGTCTGTAGAGTACGCTCTGCTACAGCACCTCCTGCCTCATCACCCCTGCCCCGACGACGATGTCTCCGAAAGCCATCGGGTCTCACTGGGCCCTTATCTGCGAGCAAACAGTAAAACATTAGTATAGGATATTACCCCCAAAAAGATTTTTGTATTTACATCTATAATAAAAAATCCATAAAAATTTAATATACAAAAAACCTAAAAAGAGTACTCACCGATGTCTCCGAACGCTGCATTTGGTGGGAGTGGCATGTCCCGATCCTGGCGGAAGTCTATCCCTGTGTAAGGGTAGTCCTCTATGGCTATGACCTTCCGGTCCCACCAGTGAAAGAAATTTGCTGTATATGGTGACGCTTGACGGCCACCACCCTGTTGAGTCAAGACCTCTGCCCACCGGGTCAAGGCTGGGTCGCGGAGACTATGAGGAGGGACCTCAACCCTCGGACTGAGCCCCAAAACCCGCTCAAAGAAGAAACTTCACAAGATACTGCTGTAACCGAATTTTTTAGCTTCCCCTTGTTTGCACTCCGTCAGTTGGGTCTTCATGGACCCCAGTAGCGTGGTACACTAGTCGAATATCATAGGCTGCATACACTGTGATGCATAGAACATCACTGACCTAGATGCCTGGTGCAGAGCTTTTGAACCAGTAATCCTCACTAAGGTAGCCACAATAATCTTCATGCTCAGATTTACTATGGCTCTGATGGGCACCTGACTCCCCACTGCCCGGGTATTTGCGTTGCAATACCGCTCTATATAGTCAGGGATGGTGATCCCACCACCCACAGTATGAGACCAGAGGCTTGCCACCTCCCATTGGAGGGACAAACCAGTAATGAAGTAGATATCTTCCACTTCCAGTGTGAGGATTTGCTCGTCTAGGTTGAAGTTCTATGCATCAACATCCCAGTAATCTATCAAGCGGCGGAGTAATAGCTTTTGGGCCCTTAAACCCCCTATACTCCAAAATTTATATAACCCACATGCTTGTAACACTTGTTGTGCTTGCACATCGTTGCAGACGGCCTCATCTACTTGGTCATGTTCCCTCTCTCTCCACTTTAGAACCATCCTGGAGTGAGAAAAAACAAATATATTAGTCCATTTTATTTAAAAAATCAACTTCACGACTGTACCCGCAGGCTATTTTGCTTATAGAGGTGGGTACCCGCGGTCAACGCCTGCGTTGACTACGCGTACCCTGCCCTACCTGCGACCCGCATAACTATAGCCCGCGGGTATCACCGAAGCCATTTAGGGCTTGGCCAAACTAAAAATCCAACCACTAAAAATTGAAATAAAAGTATTGAAATGGAAGATATGGATGAGACCACCAACCTACTCCGGATGGTTCGATGAACGGATGCCTGTGGCTCCCAAAATCGGCAATTGAACTTCAAGGTGAAAACTAACCACAAATCTCCAAATGTGTGAATAGTAAAAATGAATTGTAAATTGTAAATTTTTGTTACTATTTATAATTTTCAAGACCCACTTGTCTATAGTTTTCACCACTATATGCTGTTTTGGACTCATATAACGTCTTGGAGTAGTATTTTTTGATTAGATTTCTTCGGCGATAGTTGTTTTGGACCATTTCGTGCCTACGGCAGGTATATTTCACACCTGGCATATAGGTTAGATGCCATTTTCACATGCATTCTGCATTTGACCTTTTGACCATTTTCATAAACCCTAGGTGCGACCTCGCTTCGTAACTAACACTGAACCTTCACACTGTTATAGGAGTGTCGTTATGTGGCGGTAGGGCCTTTCTGAACATGGGTACCCTAGTTAGAACCCCTTTTTGCATTATGGTGCCCATGTCGTTGTGTGTCCTTAGGATTGGGAGTCCTTTGTAGTTACGCCATGACTTTGCGATAAAGACTCATACTTTACTTTGTCTTATGCTGGCCATCTCCCATAAGGACTCCCCCCAGTTGTATCATGTTGTGATTGCATTGCATCATCCTGCTTGCCGCTTGAGCCTTGTGCCGGTTCCCGCTCACTCAGTTGTTAGCTTGGTGCCTGAGCACTTTTCCCTGTCGAGCCTTGTAGAGATTCCATTTGTCCTTCACAATTTGATGACCTTGTGACCCTGAGGGAACACCCCCGAGTGTCCATATCCTGCACACGCTTCCTTGCATTGATCATAGGTATGTTCCACTGCTTGGGACTAGTCTGCTAGAAATTTGACACTCGTTCCCTCACTTGTTGTACTATAAGCAATTTTATTCTTTTTCAAGCTTTTCCAAATATGAAAAGACCAAAAAAATCAAATATTCCAAAAAGCCGGACGGGATTATGGTTACTACTTCTAGTTGGTAGCTGTCGTGTCTCCTTTGAACAGAGCATTCATTCCAGTCCACACATTATGAGTCAGGGACTATAGTTGGACCTTAGGAGCTCTACTTGTTTCTCAGTTTCTCCACTGATTGGTTAAGCTTCTAGTCATTATGGAGCCCTTTGTGATGCCTCCTGCGTCGCACAGTCTATATTGAGTCTATGCTGCCTGAGTCTATCCATCTGCTCATGCTCTTGTTCAAAGGAAGTCCTGCAACCAGAGTCGGCCACTCCTCAGATTTCTTGACTATTGCATGTCGGCCATCCTTATTGAGTTAGTCCGTTTCACTTGAGATCTTCCACATATTACAGCATAGCTGGTACCTCGTGCTAGTTGATGGGGGATGCCTTAATGCCCTCCTTCTAGTGAGTCTCGTTTCGTCGACTTCAACCCATTTATTTCGGGACTTGAGGCTTAGAGTTCGGTTGAGTACCTTGAGGCTTGCAATCATTAGTGGCGGGTTCTCTCGCCATCGACAGTTTTGGGAATACATCAATGTCCCCTGATTTATGGATTCATCCTAGTGTTCGACTTCAACACATCTATTCACACTTTGATGATTGTACTCCGTGCCTTGATGCCCATTTTAATTATTGGTGGGTTATCTCGCGTCTGTTAACGATATACATCATTGAACGGTAATCAGACGATGTCACGTCAGGTTCAACTTCAAATCCTTTATTCACTTGATGGGACTTGCACCGTCGAAGACTTGTAGAAGACCCCAGGTGACAGTGGCATTCAGTATGCTACTTATGATTTCGACTTTACATCTGAGATATCACCTCTCAGATATCAGCAGTTTGTACCTCCAGTTTGCACTAGTTGTTTCCTTTTCAGCAGGGAACCATATCTTACTATAGAGAGATCATGGCTATGATCACTTATGACATGTATTCACTATGTACTGCCTATTCATTGCCATTGTATCAGATTGTTGTACTATACCGACATGTATTCAGGGATACTATTATATTATGATGAGTGAGCTGCTCGTTCCACTTGTGTCTCCATCATTCCACTTCTGATTTTTATAATATATTTCGGCCATCGTAGCATCAATCTCTGACCTTACACATTAGGGGACATCTGTTACAACGTAATTTTCCACCTTGTGAGCATCAGCACCCTGTGGCCTATAGGATCCATTTCATTGACTCAGATCCACTTTAGATCCTTCAGACACACTATTTTCCTATTTTTTCCTCTGTACGCTAGCTGCATCATTACAGTGGGCGTACCCGTGAGTTGCATCATTATAGCCCGCGGGTAGCATGTAAATTGGTAAAATCACTAGTTAATTACTTTTTACTCCCAAAAAGAGGTAATAGGGTGACCTTTCGCCCTCCATTTTCCCCGAAACGCCTCGATGTGTCCTTTCACTTACCTTTGGAAGGACTATATATTGAGCACATATGGCTTATGGATGGGAGGGAGAAAGAAGAGCAAGAGAACTCTAGTGGATTTTGCCTTATCTTGAGTCTACACTCATTGATCCTTGTAGTTGTGAACCTTCTATGTTCACCTTCCAAACTTCTATCATAGTTTGAGTTTTCCATTCCATGGAGGATTGAAGTGGTGGAGGCACAAGTGGATTGATCCAGATCTTGGTTCAGATTGGTTGCCGGCAAGAGGTCGTATCACATTGTACTTCTTGTTATTTATTAATAGAAATACTCATATTCTCGACATTAATGGTGTGAATGTATTTTACATTACATTGGGTTGCATTTAGTTATAATATCATGGACCATTGCTATTGATGATGTTAATGTTGTTTATATATTACATGCACTTGTTGTATATCGACTGTCAAGACTAATTTGCGGGTTCAAGCGCACGAGTGGAAAAGCTCCAACGGGGATCTACATCAAACGTTTGGATCGAGGTTGGTTATATTCTTCATTATCTTAGCATTGTCATTTATATAGCATATCTTTGGGAATTGGGTTAATTTCTGGTAGTCAGCTGTCTGTTGTGGTCTACCCCAAGCCATAGTGAGTTTTCTTCAACACACCAATGACAACACTTCACTGTCATTGTGTTGGGGTGCACCAAGAAGGGATAGGTTTTCATGTCCCAAATTTTGCATTGGATCACAATGGCCTAATCCCATTGGCCATATTCATAAGAGTTTATCAAATTGATGCTAAAGGTCCAATAATTGCCAAGGAGGAAAATTACTAGTTTCCTAGGTTGGGGGTGGAAGCTTTGGGATTTGGAATAAGGGGGATAATAAATGATGTTTGAACATTAGAATAGAATAAATATTTAATAAATGAGCTAAATAAATATATACAAGTGAAAATCAATGTGGCATTTGGTCATGAAGACAATTAGAGGGTTATGGAGTCCTTAGGTGGCTAGATTCCCTCCACACACTTGGAAAGCACATCATCCAATTCGAATCTATGGGTAAGGAAATCTATTTGGAGGTTGGTAAGTTTTCATATGGAAGCTGATGAGCTAAGGAAGTCGAATTGGTAAAGAGGAGTAACTCCCATGGAAGAGGAATAGATAATTTGGAGCTAGTGAGACACTTGGGCTAGATTCCTTAGCTCTATGACAACAATGATGAAGATGCTATGACACCTATGACACAAATCAGACTTGAAGGCT
The DNA here is from genome assembly GCA_027924585.1 of Larix kaempferi. NCBI lineage: Eukaryota > Viridiplantae > Streptophyta > Pinopsida > Pinales > Pinaceae > Larix > Larix kaempferi. Next base: position 1,447,389 of record BSBM01000142.1, read on the forward strand.
AACATATGACATATATGACATGTCAGGGCTAAAACTAGCCTCCAAGAGGGCGCTCAAGGGAGTTAGGGCAGCTAAGATGCTTCCACATGTGATTTGGTGGAAGTGGGAGACTAGGAATTGTTGTACAAGTGGCATTCTTTGGAATCTCTTCGCAACTTGAGTTGGAATGCATCTCTTGGAAGGAATTCGACCCATAGAGAGCTTGGAAACTTTATAAGTGTCAATATCAAAGAATGAAACCAGCTTTTTGATCATTTGTAGAATTTGCAATTGCATTTGTGAAGAGGGAGAGCTAGTGGATGACTAGTTTCTTGCCTTAGCCAATTTCGAGGGTGAAAGATTCCCATCCAAGTTGGTAATTGGAAAGTCCATTCAGGCCTTTCATTTGGAGATTTAATGGAGTCTTTATTTTCAGGTGTAAGCTACAGGGCAGATCATGGTTTCTTCTAGTGCAACACATTCTCTCAACCATTTCCAGTTTTGATTTCATATTCTTGATCCTTGAGGGAGGGCGTTTTTGGTGAGATATTGTACTCTTTGTGGAGCTTCTCATTCCCCATTTATTTTATAATACGAATTAAATACTCTATTCTTAATATCCAAAAGCTTTCAGGTTGAAATTCCAAGTGGAAATATATAAATGTGATTTTTAATGAAGAAATGGTTTCATTTTCCCCATAGCTCTTGCATAGCGCTCATGTGGTTGCATATAGTAGTGAAGGAATGCCATTTCAAATTCATGTACATGTTAGATGATATGTATCTCTTTAATAACCATCTCATAAGATCCAAAAGTCGATATTCCAAGAAAAACTATGTTAAATTGCTCATTAATGGACAAACAGTGCCATTACCCCACTACCTTGTTGTGAACCAATATAATGTTGATGGATTCGAATGGATAAGTAAAGTAATGATGGTTTATTGATGAATGGACTATTAGGGATGTATTATATGAGTTTAATTCTCAGTACATAAGCATTTGGAGTCATTTTGTTGAGTTTCATAGCATTCAGAGAAGATTTCCTATCATTTCCCCCAAGGTTGAAACTAGTCTTTTTGCATCTGATTTAAGGGAGTTATAGAAGCCATTAAAAGTTGAATGGTGATACATATGAGTCCATGTTGATGTCCTTGATATTTACCCTGATTCCATTCATAAATTCGATTTGTATTGAGTGCATTTGGAAAGCCATTTTCATCATCTACCCCTAGGGGATTTGAACCCCAAATTGCTAGTAAAAACTCCTATCTTGGACAGAATCTTAATGGGGTTTGCAGAAGTATTTTGATGGTCCTAAATCATCCATAAACATCATAATCAATTCATAATATCATTCATATACCTTCTCTGAATATTTGGTAGCATTTGGAGCCAATTGGAGACCTAGAGACCAATACTAGTCAAAGGGAAATTATTAGTAAAGTTCCCTACATTGGCCAAAATTGAAAGAGAATTTGCAGAAGTATTTTAAAGGTCCAAAAGCATCCCTAAAACAAATATTTATGTTCTAAAATCATCCATACACCTTATCAGAATATTTGGGAGCAATTGGAGCAACTTGGAGACCTAGACATCAAAGCTAGTCAAAGGTCGAACTAGGGAAAAAAGTGAAAAATTGCCATTTTAATAAAATTCCTAAAAAGGGACATTACATAGGTGTATTTTGACTCATTTTGCAAGGGGTGTTCACAGGATTTCAAAAGTTCCTAGAGGACATCCATCTTTATTCTTATTTTTGACTTGTACAATATTATCTGCAGATGCAAAGAAGTATTATAAGAATTATGCGTAGTCCATTGTCATGACCAGAGAAGCTAAAAGAAGGATTATGCCTACTAAATATATTGGAATTGTACTTAAAGGATTTCACATTGCACAAGAATCCATTTTAAGTTCAATAGCCACTCTTTCTTTTGTAGAATAAGCCCTTGGATAATGCAATTTGTCTAAATGGCATTCTCCAAGTTTCCTTTTTCATCATTTTTCTCTTTTCCCATCTAACGCATAGGGACTAGTTTTGAACTCTTGTTTTTGTTTATACAAATGCCACTCAACTTCGCAGGAGTATGGAAAAGGTATCAACAAATTCTGCGAAAGCCTCTTCCATTGATTGTGCTAGCCTCTAGCAAATTTATCAATGCCTTTCCAAAAAATTTCAATACCAAAATTCATGCAGCCCAATAATATGAATAATCAATATTTCTTACCATCATAGGGTTTAAGTGCCACATGGCCCAAGTTTTCATCTCGTGCACTCATAACAATTCCAAGCTTGGAAAGGATCAAGACAAAGAAGTCTTTTATCGATCTTCTTACTTTATTCTAGTTCTTTTGTTTTGATCCAAAGGTATGATGCCATTAAATCCTAGTGTCCCTTGGGCTCAACATCCTTGTACAAGGGAGTGCACTATGCAACAAGTTAGTTGAACACTCTCTTTTACATTGTGGATTTATCTCCAGCTATCCACATGCAAAGTGCTATGTTTCTAGCTATGTTGGGCTTCTTGACTTGTGTCCAATTCCCCTTGACCTCTATGAAAATGAATACGCCTGTGCATTTATGCATCTTCGACCCCTGTAGCCAATTTAAAGCATTCATTTCATGTGTTCGCAAGCACTTAGGTCTAAGGCCCTTCCTGCAAATGTCTATTGATCATGCTCCTAGGTGTCTATGCTTCCTGGTCAAGGAATCAAATTCTCAATTATGTAGTTTCAATATGCTAGTTATTATTCCTAGTGACAACTCTCTAGATTGCTGCATTCTGATACTGATTTATACATGTTCAAGTATTCACTGAAATGAAGTGATTCATGCATCTATCAACTATCACCGAGAGACTAAAAGACCTATTGTTATCTTAGCTATGTGAAAACACTTTTGGGCTAACCTCGATTGCTAATAGAATAAGGATAAGCATTAGTTGATCAAAACATTGCAATAGACACTTGTTTGATGTGGATGCGCTTAATACAATCTTTGTTGAACATTTCCATCACTGCAATGTTCACAGAAAACACATTTGTCAATTTTGAAAAAAAAAGGTGAATATTGTAGAAGCAAGAATGTGCAACTCTTCATTTTCTTTTTTCAACAACTTCAACTTTTTTGCAACAATGGACACCCAAGAAATGGAATAAAAGCTTATGCTCAAGAAAATTAGGGATATAATGAAACTATAGCAAACTAGTGCAGCTGATATTGGATTGCTTGCAAAATCTGCTTCTGGAACAATTGGGAAAAACCATTCTAAATAGACTAATGAGTAGTTCCAATATTTAGTATTCGATAATGGGACAAGAAGGAGGAGAGAAATATTTTTCGTCGTTCAGAAATTATTTCCATAATTTTGGATCTACATTTGTTTTTCCTACCACTTTTCCTTCAGTCATTTTCAGAATTCTTGACTTGGTGTTATCGCTATCCCCATAATGCATAGAATATTGTTCGAATGCCTTGTAAATGCCTGGAAAGTAGAGCCCGGTAGGGATTTGAAGCACATATTTTAATGCAAGGTTTCTTTGTACATAGGCACCATCTAGAGCCACATTTTTTTTTCTTATGTCTATTATACATGTCTTCTTAACTAGGTCAAAATGTGAATATTGGAATATGCATGTGTTCTTTATATAAACAAAATATTGATATTGTTTTCTAGTAATCAAGTACTTGGCTATTCATGTAACTTGTAAATAAAAAAAAATGTGATTTTCAAATGAGCAGATTAAAAAAGGATTCTTTATGAACAATGATTGATGTTCATCATCTATTGAGCAAATTGTGGCATATTTTTCCTAGAAACATAGATATTTTGCTAGTTGCTTCTTCCTGCTTTGACATATTCATATTTCCAAGTCAAAGGAGATCTTTTGCTTTTTGCACCAATCACTTGCAACTGTAGCAAAAACAAGCAACATATGTTGTCTTCTATGTGTGTTGTTCTTTAGACACATTTCCTAATTGCTAAAATGGACATGCATATTGGAAACTGTCGCAATGGAAGCTGCGTCGACAGATCGTGTGCTTTTGGAATCAATGGTCCTTGTATACAAACAATTGATAGTGCACTGGCTAGATATGGACTTTTCCAGTTAAAATATTTTTGTTATCTCCTAGGATATTGTCTGTTTGATACACTTGCAGTTCAGATGCATTTCCGATATTCATCCATTGAAATTAGAGAAGGGATAGTAAATCATTTTAGAGCATGTTTAATTCAGAGAGATCCAAAAGCATTGCGTTCAATGAAAACAAAATTAAGCAGTGGATTTTTGCAATACTTGCATGGTGTGCATGATTCAAATGCATATCTTCATCGAATGGCTCGCACACTTCTTTAGAGTTTGTTCTATGTGGTGATGCCTTTTGTATCAAATGGTTTTCAAGATGGCTGGATGTCTCTGTCTCAGTTTGGTCATTTGAAAAAGGAAAAATATACTTGTATTTCAAAGGAAGATATGCTATGCATGGAATTGATATTTTATTCCATGACCAGGTAGCATCTTCTAGACATTTTGAGCCATTTTTGTCATATAGAACAAGCATCGACGTTTTTTATATGCAAATTGCACGACCCGTATGCCCATTTACAATCTGCAAATGATCAACATGTACAGGTGAACATGGCATCGATCCAATAGGATTTGGCCAAACAACAGCTTTTCACAATGGAAATGGTTTTCATTGACTGCCACGACTCATTGTTTGAGTCAATTTGCAGCATGGTGCCGAATTTTGATGTCCTTTCTTTACGAAAAGCAATTGCACAAACATTTTGCAATTGTTATAATGCAAATGATATTAGAGCGATTAGTTGCATCAGAAAACATCTACATCATACAAGCATCATGTAGGAGCAATGTATTGGCAATCCAAAAGCCTTTGTCGTGAAACTTTCAATGCTATACCGAGAAGGAAGGATAGAAGGCAATGCATTTGCATTTCAATGGATGAGTGAATTTTTCAATATCAATATAGACATTTGGAGCATGAAAACAAAGACATTTTCACAAAAATTCCAACCATCTAATGGCTCTTTGAATACAATGTTTCTAATTGATTTTGCTAATGACAATTCACATGTGCACTTTTGGCCATTGATTAAAGAGCAACATACCAATTTGATTCAACCCAACCACCTTCTAGACATAGATACATGTACGCAATCAAATAAAATTTGCAACACAGATAGCATAATGCAACAAAACGGCTCCAAAATTTCAAAAGAACATGGCTCTGCATTAGAGCATGTCTCAACAACAATTTCACAGAAAACAACAAGAGCTTTTGAAAAAAACAACACCGAGCACACTGAGAGGGGGGGGGGTGAACAGTGTGTATAGCTTTTTATTACTTTTTCAACTTTAACAATCATCAATTGCTTCTTCAATACATCATTCATTACCACATTATCATTATATCATCAACATTATTAACAATTACAGCTCATCATCACATATCATCATATCATCATCACATAGGAAGCATAGCAAAACACAGTACACAAGATTTTTACGTGGAAACCCAAGTCCTAGGGGAAAAACCACGGAAGCCTTTATAATAATAATTTACCAGCAACAACTGGAAGGAGGCAACAACCCCCTTTGTTACAAAGACTTCAATTCTCCAGCTACAACTGGAAGGAGGCTACAACCCCCTGCCTTACAGGCTACAACCTGAAGGAAGCCTTAGCTCCCTAGATTTCCTTGCCCCATCCTACCACCCTGATATGAAGATAGATACTTAACTACTGCACTGATCCTGCGGACCTGCTATCCAACACCTGTACCACACTGCACAATCTGTACCACACTACACAATCTGTATCACACTGCACAACCACTGTCACTGCTGACCACTGCACATTAACTGTATCACACTGCTCAATCTGTATCACACTACACAACCACTGTCACTGCTGACCACTGCTGACTACTGCACATCAATTGTATCACACTGCTCAATATGTACTATATTGCACAACCACATCAACTGACCACTGCTCATCACAACTGTGCCACACTGTTCATCAACTGAGTAATCAATTTGTCTGTACCAATCAATCTGTTGTTCACGTCATTCGAATTAGTAAATCTCAGTTTAACCAACGGTATACTAGACTCAGTCCACCTGAGTCAAACCAACTATTCATACAACTCAACCAATCTGAGTTAAGGAATCTGCTCATGTAGCCTGAATCAATGTACTCACTTCTCAATACCACCGTTCATCATTTCATCAATGTCATCATTGTATCATTGTTTCTATATATCACTACATACTCCACTGAGCATACATAATCCTGTGTACCATCGCACTTTACTGAGCATACAGCAGTGTAAACATCACTAGCACATCAACATACACTGAGCATGTCACTGTGTAAACATCACTGATCATATCATATGTAAGTTGAGCATATCTAGAACATGACTGTGTAAACTTCTTTAGCACATCAACATACACTGAGCATGTCACTGTGTAAACATCACTGATCATATCGTATATAAGCTGAGCATATCTAGAACATGACTGTGTAAACTTCTTTAGCACATCAACATCAAGTATACATCATAATGCATAGGAGAGCATCATCACACTATGGTATGCATGTACATCATATTGTATAGGAGTGCATCAACTTCATAGAGTGTACATCATTATCACATGCATTATCATCATAAAGTGTATAATATCATAGCATAAAGGTATGCAACATCATCATCATATCCTCCATAATGACTTCAAATATATATACCAATATATAGGCTCACATACTAATATCAAAGATGAACTCTATCCATGAGAGACATGTGCCATTACAAGAGAAACCCAGAAGCATGAGCCATACCTTTTTGAAGATCATAAGGTCAAGAAACAATAGACAAACCAAAATAAACTCTAGATCATGTCATCACATAGCCCTCGTAACAAGCTTTCCAACGAGCCAAGAATTTTGTAATTCCGATTCCGTATGAGAAAGTTATGCCAATTTTAGTAAAGATGCCCAAAAATTTCTCCTCCACCAAATTTCGCACTTTTCTCCAAGAGTTGCGAAATTCCAATTGATAATCAAATGAAATGTTTGATATTCTATTTATATAGGTCGTGGAGGAAAGTTATTACCTCAAACAGGGCCGACATGCAATTCAAAATTACAAATAATTAAATTTTCTTTTGTTTGGTCGGCTCACCCAAAAAGGTGGGGTACACCAACTTCAAAAATTCATATCTCTTCAACCATAAGGAGTTAGAAGATGCTCCACATATCAATGGAAATGGCTTGACGAGGACTATCTCCCTATGATGGGTTTATTTGAAAATTCTTGGTCTAATACCCTTAAATTATTCAATGTGTATAGGACGTCAAAGACCCCACACATGAGGGTGCCAAAGACCATACCACTAACTAAAAGAGTTTCAAAGTCTTCTTCAACATATCAAGGCACGTCCGTGGGATCTACCTCCATCTACATCCCAATAGCCATATAACCACAAATAGGACCATACATCACCATGGTTCAAAACCCAAGGCACTGCATGCAAGGGTTTCAAGGATATCATATAATATTTAAACAAGATACTTTCCATGGACTTCAAGCCCATCACATAGGACTCCATCGCCAAGTGATGAGGGAATCATGACCAAGGATTCTATCATATCAAAGGCTCCAACAATCATGGGCTTACAAACCACCATATATATGGATTCCAATACCCAAATCATTTCCAAATGCACCATCAATGATCATATAGTGTCCAAGGGTCATCATGCCGCCATTTATGTGGGTGCCAGACCTTCTCATGCATAATGACCATCTCCAAGGGTTCCATGACCCCAACAAGGGATACACGGGCATCAAGATCTTCATCAAGTCATTAATGACCACATCATCACCTTTAAGGGGACAAGGACCATTAAGCCATCAAATGTGGGTCCAAGGACTTCTTCATCAAGCAAGGGGCTTCATAGGCTTCTTCAACCACCTCAACCACACCAGGAGACCTACAAGGGTCAAGATCCATCATGACATCACCTGTGGGGTTGCTAGACCTTCTCTTGGGGTACCATGACATCAATAAACACAAATGACCACTGAAAGGTTCATTTGGACTCTTGCAACTTCTTCAACACTTTTGTAGCGTACTGGGGCATAAGTTGTGGTACTGGGGAAACAAAGAAACAATTGGGGAAATGCAAAACATCTTTGGGGTACTTAAACACTCTACAGGATGTTCAGGGCTTTTGTCATTGTCCCAAGGGCTCCAAGGGATTCAAACTTGGGCTTGGACAAGATCAAAAGGTCTCCTTAGACACTGACAATTACTTAACCCTCAGGGGCTCCTCAAGGGGCACTTAAACACTCTACAGGATGTTCAGGGCTTTTGTCATTGTCCCAAGGGCTCCAAGGGATTCAAACTTGGGCTTGGACAAGATCAAAAGGTCTCCTTAGACACTGACAATTACTTAACCCTCAGGGGCTCCTCAAGGGGCACCAAGACATGTTGGCATCAATGACTATACACTGTTGGCATCAATGACAACTTAATCAACAGATACATGTACGCAATCAAATAAAATTTGCAACACAGATAGCATAATGCAACAAAACGGCTCCAAAATTTCAAAAGAACATGGCTCTGCATTAGAGCATGTCTCAACAACAATTTCACAGAAAACAACAAGAGCTTTTGAAAAAAACAACATAACTATAAATGAAACATTGCACAATCTTAAGAAAATAATAAGAACACATAATCATGTTCTCTCAGCCAGGACGAAAAAACATCCAAAACCTCGCACAACAATAAAATCTTATTTGACTAGTATTCATGATACATCGACGCATGACTACATTGTCTATGAGACATTGCAATTCAAAAAGAACATGGACATGGTTGACAATAACGTAATGCAAAACTATGCAACCTTGTGCATGGATAACAGCTCGAAGAAAATTGACATAGATCGGGACATTTGCAAAAAATGCAAGAATAACCTTCATAATGAAAAGATACCTGTATTTGTAGTTCCTTCGCAAATTCGTTGCAATAAAAAACTAGATTCTGTCACAATTCTAACACCACTAGAAGAAAGACTGGTGTCACCAAGGCTAGCCTTTTCTCAAATAAGACCACTGGGATACAAAAGAGCACAAATTTCACTCACAAGAACAATTATTAATGTTCTTGCAAACTTGAAAAAGATACAAAAAGCTTTGCCTATAAGCTTTGAAGATTCAAAAACAATTGCAGTGCCGTTGAAAAGAAAACTAGAATACAAGAGTGCTTATTTTTCTGGAAATGTCCGCCCCTATGTTGTTATGACTGCATTAAACGACCTTTGCAATACTCCACTTTACAAATCCGAGAACATTACTATTGACCATGGGTGGGAGAAAATTGTCAAAAAAAACATTGGGCTAGTCAACCAGCCCTCGATACATGTAGACACAGATGATTTCAGTGACGATGAAATAGATCTATAAATTTCCAATGAAACAATGGTTCACGACTATGGGCAATCTCATCAAATAGAGGACCTGGAAAATCAGATCATACAAATTGCACCTTCTGAGGGATTTCAACCATTGGGCATATTCCAAGACAAGTTTTCTGAAGAGCTTAACTTCCCCTCGTTGTTCTTTGGATATAGTCGACTCGAAGATATCATAAATTGATTTACCTACCAATGGATGTCGCACTGGGAATTGAAACATGTGTCAAGAGACTTTGCAAGACATGATACAAATACCTTTTTCAAAGCAGTGAGTGTTCTGATTAAGCAAATCAGAGGTTCTGCATGGATTTCAATACGAAAAGGAGAACTACAAGGAAAACCTCTAGTCGCAAAGCACGTAAAATATAAAGCAAACCTTAAAAAAGTATTAAAATCGCCAATTTCTTACCAATGTTTAAAAAGCATACATACATCTCCTGATTACTTTGAACATATAAGAAAAGATGTCTTTGCAATGATTCAGAAACTTGGCCCGCACACTTTCTTTGTCACTTTCACTAGTGCTGAACATATTTGGATTCCTCTTTGCAATGCATTGAAAAAGGCCGAAGATAGGATTTCTTCCAACATTGGCAAAGAAGACATTGCTTGGACAATTGAAACATTGATAAAATAAATTCTAGTAATTTACATCCGTTATTATAGGCATAGTATGTTAGCAATGCGATCTTTGATTTTAGCAAACAATGAATTATTTGGAGATGTAATAGACTACTTTTTCATCACTGAATTTCAAAGTAGAGGCAATGAACATGACCATGCTTTTCTATGGAAAAAAAATGCCCATGTGTATGGCCAAACGTCTGATACAAATGTGACAACATTTGTCGATAGATACCTCTCTTCTGACTCTTCACTTCTTTCTGAAGAATTGGACAAGATTCAAACACATCATCATACAAAGAGTTGCAAAAAACATCGACATTCTAGCTATAGATGTAATTTTCCTTTTCCTCCAATTGACGAAACTACCATTTTGAAACTTATAGAAAATGATGATGAGAAAACAATTTGCAAAGCAAAGGAGCTATTCCTAGTTCTAGAACAAAATACTTTTCCAAGTACTGTGTCCTTTGATATCTTCCTTTCAGAATTCAACATAACAAGGGATGAATACCTAGTTCTTCTTCGTTCAGTGTTGCAACGCCCTACTTTTCTTTTAAAAAGAGACCCATCTAATGTTTGGATCAATGCATTCTCTAAGAAAATACCGGCCCTTTGGAATGCAAATATGGATGCACAATTCATCCTTGATTCCTATGGTGCAACAACTTATTGTAGCTCTTACATTACAAAAATGGATCGCACAATGACAACTGTTTCGAAAAAATAAAAGAACAATGCCTTCTTGATAATGATGGCAACATTGAAACAATCTGCAAACTTGGAAATGCGCTCTTGAACATGCAACAAATGTCCATTTGACAATCTATTTATATTGTGATTTCTTTGCCTTTATACACAAGTTCTAGGAAAACTATATTTATTAATATAGGGCCAACTGAAAAAAGAACCTATGTCTTGAAAAAACCTAAGCTTTTGGCCCAAGAGCCAGATGAGTAAGAAAACATTCTATGCCCATTGCTTATTAAAAAATACACTGCAAGACCTTTTGAACTTGAACATATTACTTTGTTCGAGTATGCTTCTTGTTACACATGCAATAACTCATGCCTTAGAAAAATAAATCAAAATGCAGTCATACGCTATGTTCGATACAATGAGTATAAAGACCTAGAGAACTTCTAGAGAGAAAAAATGATGTTTTTTGTCCCCTTTAGACAAAATGAAAATGTTCTAAAAAAGCTACAGAAACATGGGCAGAAGCATACCCACCACATACACTATCCATAGAACAAATTGAACAAAATTTCATAGCTAAATAAAAAATTGCTTGGGGTGACATTGACATAGCCGCCAAGACAATTGAATCAAAAAACGAACAAATTTTTATGAGAGAAAAGTTTTGCGAAGAAAATTGGCCTTTATGTATCTGATAAATACGACATTAAAATGATTTGACGCATAGAACATTCTCTAAGAAAGCTGCAGTTGGTCTAAGATGCCTCTTCCTCTTCCATGGGAGTTACTGTTCCACTCCAATTCGACCTTACATGATTCATACCATGAATAATACCTCTTCAACTCCCCCAACTCCAAGTATATTACTCTTCATCTTGAACTCGAATTGGTGAAATAATGGTGCCAAGTGTAGTAGGGAATCTTGCCACATGTGGGTCCCACAACCTCTTATGTTCCCTCATGATCCAATGCCACCTTATTTTATTTTTATTATTATTTAATTGAACCATTTAATGTGAATTTGTAAGTCTAAGGTCATTTTGGGGCTTGTAGCTCCTTTATTCCAACTTTTAATGCTTCCACCCCCAACCTAGGGAACTAGTAATTTTCCTCCATGATAGTTAATTTGGATGGGGATATTACAGACTTTGAATTGAGAATCTTCTCTTAATGTGACCCACCTTGTCCATTTGGATCTAATTTTACATTATTACTAACTTGGACATCATGCTTGGCTATTATTTGACCCTTAGCATCAATTTAAAAAACTATCATGAATATGGCCAAGTGGCTTAGGCCATTGTGATCCAATGAAAAATTTGGGGACATGACAAATCCTCCCCTCCCAATATTGCTTGTCCTCAAGCAATTTCAAACATGAATGTTGAATAACCTGCTTTCTTTCCAAAACTTTGCTTCCAAAAATTTCCTTCCAAAAATCTGACTAGTGGCACTCATGTACTACAATTGTGTGTTTCCAAAAGCAAGGAGATGTGGGTTTTCTTTTTCATATTGATATCCAGTGTTTCTTCACCACTAAACAACAAAATATTAATTAAATCCATCAAAACAAAGTTTGCAAAATTACTCTTTACCTCTTTCATATTTTAGAAACCCTTTCTGATACCACTGTATAATTCTTTGAAGTTGTCATTGAGTTTCCCAACTTTGAGTCTTCAAGATTCCATGAAAATTTTAGAGAGGAACCACCATGCTTGATGCTGCACTACTCTGATTACAATCACCTTATTAAGTGGGGACCCAATCTCCCATACTACTTGTTTCCCCAAAAAATTGAAACGAATGAGACTAAAATTTATCACAGGGTCCCATTGCTTGTATTGCACTCCAACAATTAGGAGTGCTCTCCAACCCATACTATCAAGCAAGAGAATTCCTAGATCCCATTTCCTCCAAGTAAGTAGACCACCATTTTCCAAGTGCATACAAACATCAAGTGACCGATCAAATCTGCTCCAATGACATAGGTGAGGATCCCATGTCCTATAATGCTGATCCAAAAGGATGTAAGATGCATCAAAATAATCAGCTATGTGTTCTTTCATCCAAGAAGTGAATGAAGAATCTACACTAAAATTTGAACCAAGTAGGGAGCAAAGAAAACAATGAGCCTTCAAGGGGCTCACAGAAGTACCATTTGTGCATCCATGAATATGTGTATCATCAAGAAATAACAAAGGATGTTGCTTCCAATAAGAATTTGCTCCAATCATATATCTCTTCACCCAAGTATTGGATGAAGTTCTTCCAACATCAATTGAACTATGAAAGGAGCAAGGAAAATCATGAGTCTTCAAGTGAATCAAGTGAACATCATAAGTGCATCATCAAGAAATAACAAAGGATGTTGCCGCCAATAAGAATTTGCTTCAATCATATATCTCTTCACCCAAATATTGGATGAAGTTCTTCCAACATCAATTGAACTAAGCAAGGAGCAAGGAAACTCATGAGTCTTCAAGTGACTCAAGTGAACATCATAGGTGCATCCATGTAGATGTGTACCATCATAAAGTAACAAACGATGCTGCTGCAAATGAAAAAAATAAAGTGCTCTAGTCATGTCATCCTCAAAAGGGGAGATAGGATTTTTATACTCTTCATGTGGCACCTTCAAAAAGAAACCTTTCACCCATATTTCATTAGGAGGAATGCTGCAAAATATGGAAGTGTAGGATGTAGGAGAATGAACCAACTTACCCAAATGATCAGAAAATGCAAAAGTGTCATCATGTGAAGGATCCATAAGGGTAGGATCATGCACCTCCCTCAAAAGTGCAAAAATTTCCTCATAGGTTGGTTCCAAGGTAGTGGAATCATACACTTCTTAAAAAACTGTAACCATTTCCAAGAGGAAAATCAAGTTCCTCTTCCACCACAACAAGTGTTTGGTTCTCATCAATCTCATATTCAAACACATTAAGCACCTGCAAGTTTCCATGTTTCTCATGATCCATCATGTCATGAGAACCCTCCAAGCAATCTACCATTTGAAAATCTAAAACATAGGAGGAAGAACAAGTATCTTGCAACCTATCAAGAAGTTGCTCACTTTGCATTTTGATCTCATGAATATCCTTATTATTCTTCAAGTAGGCTCCATGTAACCATTCATTAAGATCAACCAAATTGTTTCTATCAAAAAGCAAAGACATGACATTACCTTTGATGTTGCACATTTCTCTTTGAATCTTCTCCATGTCTTCAAGGAAGGATGGATCCTTCAATGAAGAAAATCTACAACAAGAATTTGACACCAATGATTGAGTGTCATGGAGTATTCTAAGGGTCTCTTGGATATTATTTTCATTCATATTTGATGACCCTTCAAGAAAAAGAGGCTCTTGTAGAGGGACCTCCTCTTCTTTGTACTTTCTACTTGGACCAACTTTAGTAAGCTCAAGTGGTGATGGGGAAGTTGATCTTGGTTCTTCTTCAATTGCTACAAGGACTTCATTTTCATGCTTAATGGAACTTTGGCTTGCAACAACACTTTCAAAAGTGATCTCTATGTCATCAACATAGAGGTGTGATAACCCATCAGTAGGTACTCCTTCATAGTTCAAGCATCCATCAGTAGATGCTCTTTGATTCATGTCCAAAGTAGAGTGTGTCTCAGAATGATTTTCAGTATTTTCAATGGAATCTTATGCATGCTCATGTGATGTTTCTTCATATTTTTCAGAGTCACTTGGGAGTGAATTTCGATCCTCTTCATGTAATTCTTCTTCTACTTCATCACCTTCAAAATTAGGTGGCTCATGGGTCTCCTCATTTTGCTCCTCCTTTTCACTCAAACATATATGAGTTGCTCTCCAAGGTATTTTGCAAGAAGGGCATAGACCTTCTTCAATAACTCCACATCTTCATTTTTGGGTCTATTTTCAAACACCCAATCAGAAAAGTCTTCAAAAGGAATGGCCTTTTTTGTATCTCCCTTATACAGATTAAGATATGCCTGATATTGTTGGGGCAAGCTTTTACATGTTGCTCTCAATCTTTGTAATTCATTCATAGAATTATCCTTTGGTGGTTCAACACATACATCTTCATCATACATAGGGTCATAATAATAACCTTCATTCCTTATGAAATTTTAAGAAGTGTTGCATGATGGAACCTCTTCCTCATACCATTCACATTCTTCTTCATATTGCTCACAATCATCTTCATACTGCTCATAAGCATTGTACTCATAGGAGTCATCATAATAGTAAGACATGGCTGCAAATTATTCTTCAATGTATTATATTAATGCACAGGTGCAAGGACCATGCTTTGATACCACTGTAATATCCCTTCAAAGGAAAGTCCTTGGATTCACATTGTTTTGACTCGAGGGTTTTGTTTACAACTGGTTCAAAACACCTCCAAATGATTTCAAATTTGGGGAGGAAGGTGTTTATTGGGAATAGGACATATTAACATACATATAATACATCCAAATAATTGATATACCCATCCATGGTCTGCAAATTGCATGGGAATAAGTTTCAGAACAAGACTAGTTAATTTGAAAAGTGGAGATCCCCCCTAGGCCTGCCATTAGATGCTCTTTCAAACACTGTACGAACTTAACTAATTCTTGGTATGAGACTTGGATATTTTACATGACATTGGGAACAATATATGTGTAGCATTATATTTGATTTTAAGGTCGAATATGCATCCTAATGAACAACAACTTCTAGAGTCTAGTTTTTGAGGTGAAATTGGTGGGAAAGGAGTCTCAAATTTCTTCATAAACCATAGTAACACTTCAGAGTTCTGCACACATCATTTGGGCCATAAAAGAAACTTCATATGCAGCTCATAACATGGTAAATAACTCAACAAACTCTCAATCCATGTGTCTGCTGTAGCATAACATCTTTACACACAACAAGAAGGAAAAATCTAGCCTATACAACTTTGAAAACAACAATGTTGGTTCAAGTACAACAAACTGTATTTTACAGAAAGGAGACTAGAAACAATGAAGCCCATAGCCAACATGAGTGACAATCTATGCCTCTATCAATTTTCATTTAGCAATGTAGTTTATTGTTTTTTTTTCAAATAAAACAAAAGCAATTGAGATGATATTTTTAGAATTGATATCTAAGCACCAAGCCACTGAACAATATATCTATACCCTTGGAAAAATTTACAAATTGTAAAATCAGATCTACAAAAACTAAGCAGCACATGTAGAATGAAGCTATGATTCCATTGGCATTACAACTTCAACGTTGAAAGCAGAGCAACTTCCAATACACCAAAAAATAGTTGCATAGAAACATTCAGAAACATTTATATTATGAATGATTTATTTCAATTTGTAGACAAAAGCTACCCCTTCAAGTTGATAGCGACCAAAACTTAAACAACACAAGCCTTTGAACCAAAATTGTCTCTTACTGAGAACATGAAGCATCAATCAAATGAAACCTTGCCTATCTGACCTCCTTAAATCACAACCAACAAAGCAATCTCTAGAAACAAGTCCAATGATGCTTGCTCAAACAATTCTAATAGAAAAGTACAAAATGACAGTTTCTATGATGATAAAAAAAAGATTCATAATTGATATATTGATTTGTTGATGCTCTTGGGATGCGGAAGACAAAATTCAAGATATATAAAGGACACTTTGGATCAGATCAAACTATACCAATGGACCAAAACTAAAAATCCTTAGGCTCAAGCTCTTAAAATTAGAATTTTGGGATATGTGCCCTTAACGTCCTTAGCGAATTGACGCCTCATAGTAGAGCAGACACCAAGGGGAGCACAAACTCTATACCCATAGTATATGGCACAAAACCTGTGCATTTATTTGGATTGTTGCAAATAAAAAAATACGAGTGAAAAGAAACCTACAACATTGAGATCTTCAAGAAACTATGGGTTGCAGCATCTGCTAAAGAACTAGAAAATGTGATCCTAATGGAACAAAATCTCAATTTCAATATCTTAAAATGGGCCCTAATGGAACAGATTCTTGAGCTCAATATGGAATTGGAAGCTGGTTTCCAATTACTGGTTTTTTTGTCACTTTTTTCCTTTAGTTATGAAAACCACCGATTAACGGAAAGTACTATGAGATGGACAGTAGATTGTGCATGGAAGGGATATTGTGGACTATTTGAAATGGATGCAGTTCTATAGTCAACTGAATCAATGCCTAGGCCTGATTTGGAAAAATAGACTAAGCCTATGCACCCAAAAAAGAAGACACAGAGACTTGATGTTTCTCCTTTCCTAGAGACAAAGCTGCCAGACTCAATTTTGTTGGGTCAATAATAAGCTATTTGTTTAACGCAAAAGTTACTATTGGGTTGCTTTTTTTCACAATTTTAAACTATATGATTTTGACATATAGAACTGATAAAATTTTGTAAATTTTCTTTTCAAAGGAAAATTTAAATTTGATATGATGTAAATACGAGCAGTTCAGTGTAAAATTTCCTATGAAGTAGGATGAATTTGAACTGTGAACTGATCCAATATAAGCCAAATCAATATTCATTTTTTGCTATAAAATTTCAAAAGTCATTTATGTTCAAGGTTGCTAGATTATAAATATCAAAATGCATTTCCAGAAGAATCAACTATTCTAGGGCAATTGCAATGAAGGGATTTTGCACTTCCTTTATCTTTGATTGCATGAGGGCCAACAAGTGTTCCTTTGCATAATCGTCATTCAGCACAGCAACAAATGTTGCTTGCGAAACATGTAGAATATGCGAACCTATTGCACCATTTATAACGATGTTCTTAAACAGGTACATGGGTGGTATTTCTGATATCAATTCTTGTTGTATATTTAAGAAAATGTTTCTATAGCTGTCAGGCAATTGCAACTGCAATAGAATAAAATTTGTTGCTGGTTGTTAGTAAAATCATTGAAACAGGAAAATGCATCTTCCAATTGCTGGCTACAATAGAAGTTGACAGTAACTACAAGATCAAATGAAATCAAACCTTTGCAGTGTCCTGTATCTTTTCTCTATCTTTGACACAAAGCTCATAGTTCTTGTTGTCTTGTTCACATGCAATAGCGAGTGCCACAACACAACCAACAGAGAAAGCATTTGTTGAGATTGACAAAGCATGTATTGTTGTATCTGGTGCCAGTTTACGTTGCTGGAAAACTTGGGGAATTGTTTCCACATCAGTCTGTTGGTGCAGAGCAATGCAGTGTTTTGCATTTGCTCTATCATAGACTCCCTGGTTTGTAATTATGAAATTTGAAATTCACACACTGCTTCCGGGTGAGAAATACTTCATGAAATGTGAGACAAGGGTATTATTCATATTGACTGTGACTGCCAATTGACCATCTCTGTCGACAAGATCAGAATGTGCTAACTCTGCTTTGTTTGGGGAATTTGAATTCCTGTTGCATGTTGGTTTGTACAAGGCAACCACATCTCCTTCAAATACATTTGGATGTGTCGGCGAAGACAGTTACATTATAGTGCATGTTGTAGTTGGCATTTGTTTTTCTCTGGAACAAGTGGCAATATTGGAAATTATGTTCAAATACATGAATTTTAGAAATAGAGGGGAAAAAAATTGATTCATGTGAGAAGAGTGGAAAATTGCTTCTGCATGGTGAGTTCAAAGTGGTCTCACCTTTTTGAACTATCACTGGGAGGCAAGTTGGGCATTTTGGCTTCAGAATTGTTTGAAGTACCGGTTTTTTCAGCCATATTACAGTTGGTAAATTTTTGCAGTAGCTGTAGATGCATTTTTTTTAGGCTAGCTTTTGTACATGGATCGATTGAAATTGCTTGAAGCAATAAATGCATTTTTTTTTCAGCAGTTAACATTTGCAACATTAGACTATAAATATTTTGAGGGGGATAGAAAGACAAATAGCATGATGATCTGTCCAATAAGCTTCAGAAATCTGCAGTTTGACATGGTCAGATGACAAGGTTGTCCAGAAATGGTCAAGCAAGGAGCCATAAGTTGTTGTTGCTTGTGTTGTATGCAAAGAAAAATTATTGCCATGCATAAAACAAAGAAATGCATTTTTCCTATTGCATTTTTGCAACATGTCAATGTTAAAGTCACCAACAAGGACGATATATTCATTTCGATAAATATTTTCTATGGTATAAAGAACAAGTGAATACAGTTGTTCAATTGGCGTGTGTGGTGCAATATAGACATTTTCTAGAGTGACAATAGTGTTGTTAACTGGAAACCATGAGATTATTGCTTCAACAAAGTTTGTTGCATATGTGAATTGTTTCTGAATAACCATGTGTTTTCTATAGCATGCAATTAGACCATGGACATTGTATATAGACTGATAGGAATACTTTTCTTCAAGGAGAGAATTGGTTGGAAGTGATTTTGTATGTATTTCTTGCAAACACAGTATATTGGCTTTCATTATGTCATAGTCATTGACAATATTGTTGATATGTAGTGAAAGAATTCTTGTGTTCAATGAGCATAGAAGCAAGTGGTCTTTGTTCTCAAATAATAGAAAGCCATACTGGAATTGCAGTGCTGCTTCTTTCTGGAGCCTGTCTATTTCCATGGAAACTTTATATGAGAGACATAAATTCTTGTGTTGTAATTTGTTTAGGAGGTATAAATGGTTCATGTCTTTAACATGCGACAATGCAGTATATACTAGTCCATGTTGAGTGATACCTTTTGGATCAAATGACAATCTGTCCATTGTAAGTTCTTGTGAGCTATGAATGGTTCATGCACATGCTAATCGGATCGGGAATTGTTGTCGAAGTATATTTTTTTACCCGTGGATGCCATTTTCCTAGTTATTCGTGTGATAGGTATCCATGTATAGGGAGTGCTTGATGCAAAGTGATTTTTCATTTTTGCTTGTTGCATTGCACCAGTTGATGGTAGGCTAAATTCAATCCACACTATGTCAATTCTATTTGACGTAAAGTCTTTGAAAATGCCTTCTGCACCATTTAAAAGCCCACCGTCTATTGCAAAGTCCCCCCCAACTTCAACAAGCATATTTTGTTTCAAGACAATTGCAAATGACAAGTCCATTTGGCCATTTTGATACAAGTTGAATTCTATTGTGTCTATTTCCTTGTCAATTGATTGCAATGTACATGCTTTTGTTTGGGCAATTGCCAACATCTTTTTGGTGTGTTCATCAACATCCTTGTTTATATGAAAAAGGAAGGGGAATGCCAAATCATTTGGCGGTTCTCTATAGCAATGGCTATTTAAGAATTCAATGTCAACGTCTGTTTGCAAGTTTATTCTAATTCTATTCAAGATTGAAATGAAGGTTGGGTCTTCTTGTCTCATAGCTTGCGTGAGATGAAAGCATTTTATGTTATGTCTCCATAAGCTATAAGGAAATGGATGTGAGTCAACATTCACTTGTTCAAATACCCAAGAATCTTTGACAGGTTGTACTTGACACAAGTCTCCGCAGAAAATAATGTCCAAATTTCCAAATGGAGAATTGGGAGTATGCATAATTTCATGCAATATTTTGTCAATGCTCGAGAGCATCCGAGCGCCAATTAAAGACACTTCGTCAATTAGAACTAGTTGCAATTGTTCAAAATCCTTGGACAATAGGTCCAATGAGTTGCAGCTTAGTGGAAACATGTTTGTCAATGTCAAAGGAAAGCGAAGTGCTGAATGCACCGTTACACCGTCAACATTCTTTGTAGCTCTTCCAGTAAATGCAAGTATAATGCCATTTTTAAGAGGATCACTACAAAGGTCCATGTTGTGAAAGTGCAAAATCCCATGGTAAATTGCCTTTGCAACAAATTTTTTGCCTGTGTCTGTGGGGCCAGTCACGAACAGATGAATCGGTGTGGTTGGGATAACTTTCTTTCTCATTATGATTTCTGTTACTATTGCTTGTTGTTCTTTGTTAAGTTTTTTTCTAATGGAAAAGTAGGCTTCTTTGCTAATGCTATGTGGAAGTTTCATAGTTTCAAATGCATTTCCAGAACCAAATTCACACGGTGACTCCACTCTATTGATGAATCCACAGGGAAGATAACCCAACTACTGAAAGAAAGAAAGGTTTATTGTGAAGATGATTAGGTACAAGATGGAGAATCTTTTTTCAAAAATCTTTAGGTCTATTGCTTAGTCCTCTGTTATTATTCCCTACATATTTGAAATAATTTATCCTTTATATTTTACATCTAGAGACCGATAAGTTGAATACCATGCTTTCCTTCTGGGATAGAAAGGTCTAGGTCTTATATTGGGTTGTTGGGTTAGATAGCCCTTCTTAGTTTTTATCCTCTGAAACCCAAGATAGGTCCTTTTTATTTTTGTCCTCTGAAATTCATGTGGAGAAAGAAGTCTATTTACTAATTTCACCAGTGGCTAGTGAATCATTTCAACGACCATCTAAAGAACTCGAGCCTTGGGTGGTGAATAGAAATAAAGCTCTCGAGCTTCCATCAGTTCTTCATGATATGCTTGCAAAATACCTCAAATCTCTTCCTAGGTTTAAGCTCGAGGATGGAGTTTCAGTAGAAGAGCATATTGCAACATTCCGAGACTATAAAGACAACCTAGAGATTAAGCATGACGATATTTATGAGAGAATGTTCAGTTGTTCCTTGGAGGCAAATTGTAGAAAATTGTTTAGAAACTTGGCAGTTGATTCAATTGAATATTGGATGGAATTTTATCAAGTTTTCTTGGATAAATGGAGGGAAAGGAAAAATCATCACCATTGCCGCACTAATGTTTTCTCTATGAAGAGAAGTGATAGTGAGACAATAGTAAATTTCAGGAGAATACTTCGAAAAAATTATCTTAGTATGTCAGCAAACATTCAACCCTCTGAAATTGCTGCTTAAAATGTTTAAGACTGTCTCGTAATCTGCACCATATGTTTAGTGATGCTGTGGAGTTAGAAAAAAAAATCTTGGCTTGTGGAAACTTCCCAGTCTAGAGACTAGAAAGTCGAAAAGAGAACAGAGGACATTGTTATCTTCTTCCTCAAAAGAAATGATATTCCCTGCACCAAATTTATTTGTTCATGTTAGCTAGTAATCAAATAATGATTTCAGTATTGATTATGCAGTTGAACTAGTTATTAATTTTCAATAACATTTTTTCCAAGATAGGATTCATAAAGGTAAACATGAATACTTTCAAGATGATGCAACATTTCCTTCCATTCCAAATAGCATAGATCAAGAATTCATTGAGGAAGTTGATATTCAAGATGCACAGATGTGGGACAATTTTATACATCTTGACTAAAAGGAAGCATAGATTTCTGAATCTGTACTCACTAAATTTTTAAGCAGTCAGCCAATATATGATGATTATGAAGATGAGTATGAATTGGTTAAATTTAAAAATGCTAGAATTTTATCTAGCACCTGTCCCAGTTTTTTATTAAATATGGCATATCCTGATGTTGAAAATATTGATGACGGAATAGTAGATGAAGACCTTGAATGCAATAAGAGAAGCATTTTGTGTCTTCCTCGCCCATTTGAATTAAATGAAGAAAACACCAGCATCAGTAATAAAGAAGAAGTTTTTTCCATCATACAAAAATCTGCCTAGTCATCCAGGAAAGGAAGAAAGACCCTTATTCTGCTCAGTTGACCAAGCAATTCTCTTTCTTACTTTCAATTTGGATGGAGTCTATCTTGGTCAAAGCCTCAAGTGTTTTAAGCTTCAGTTTTCTTTCCTAAGAGCCTATTGAGGGTTATCCCCTCTGGCCTAAGAGCCATATTGAGGCTTAAAGCAGGGAGGCTTCATTTTAAAATCCTCCACAGGATTCCTTGGCACAGTTTCTTATCCAAGAGCATCTCAAGAAGCAACATCCATTATTGAGGATCATATTTGAAAGTTTTCTTTCCTTAGAAAAGAACAAAAGTTTAAGTTATGGCATCAATCTTTAGTTATCTAAAACTAATGATTGATGCCATCAAACCTTTGGCTTCAATTTTATTTCTAGATATCGGTGGTTTAACGCTTGATACACATCATAGTTTTGTTGTTGAGTATAGCAAGGATCGAGATCACAATCATGGTTTTAATGTGGATGATTTGAACGTCAAATCCATGCCACTAAAGAGTAAATAGAGTCAAAACCATGGAACTGTGTTTATACATTAAAGGTGGTTTGCAGAAGGCTGTAGGGTGGTTTTATGAATTTTCTTTATGCCTCTGCGATTCATTAAAAGGTGACATGTGTTTTGTTTATGGTTTATGGATTGCAGAGGCACAAGGAAAATTAAAAGTGAAGATATTGAGCCTCCACAATTATTAAAGACGTGCACATGGATGTTTGATTTAAGATGGGGCATGGGTTAGGTAGTTCACTGTATTTATTGCCGATGGTTCAAATCTTATAAATCTAGGAAATGTTGAGCTTTAATGATGCAATATATGGTGGGAGAAACTCTATTGTAGAGTTTCAACCTTAAAGTAAGGTTTCATGGTTGTGTTTGATTTGGGCATTATATATGTGGCGGTGACTTTGTTACAAAAGTGATTAATATTATGTTGGAAGATATTTTCAAAGTCATACATTGGAACTGACTTTTAATAGAATCTTCATCTCTGATTATTGTTTCCTTTGCACTTAGAAAAGAAACTTGTATTCTTCTCAAGACAAGAGTCATTAGAAGATAATTTTGAATACTTTGATGTGGGTCATTGTGACTTTTGTAGAAAAGAAACTTGTATTCTTCTCAAGACAAGAGTCATTAGAAGATACTTTTGAATACTTTGATGTGGGTCATTGTGACTTTTGTAGTTGCCGAGTTTGTTATTGACATTCTTTATACCACTATACTTACAAATGGAGAAATAAGGTAGAAAAAGTCCATTCATTATAGCACTGTGGCGTTCTTTTCTACTGGAAATTTCTATCATCAACATTTGCTACATAAATTTCTATCATCAACATTTACAAAACTAAACTTCAAGGAGAAAAAATGGTGGCATCATAGAAAGAAAGCTCATAAATTCGTGAATTGGTGTAATGTGTCTTTGTTCATTTTGCTCCTTGGATTTATATCAAGGTTTATCTTAGTGGGAGAATGGAATGTCCAGCCAGTAAAATGCTCGGTGACCATTTACAGAGGCCTTCATGGGTAGTTTCATGATTTGATAGATAGCTTTGAAATTGCTAGCAAGGTTCTTGATATCAACTATGTTGATTGTGGGAACTTCTCTGTTGAGACTGTATTGTTGTTGGTTGTTTTGACATTGTGCAATAGGGATGGAGTCACCTACTAGAGTTGGTTGGTCGTATTCAAATACCTCAGACTACACATGCGATGATGAATCTGTAATAAATTTATGCTTGTGGTTCTTTCTAGGTGGTTTAAAAGGTTTCTTGAATATGCATCCAAAGATTTATTATTCAGTAGCAAAAGCTAGGAGGGAATTATATATAGCAAAAAAATTACTAAAATACAACAAACTGACCAAAATATATAATTTCAACCTTCTGGGAACATCTATTGGCAGCGCATTGTTAGTTTAATATCGATATAACAATGACTTATGAGTTTTTGGTCTCATAGGTTGATTTCCAACTGGCAACAATGAGTCTTATATTGCTCTCCTGAAAAGTTGCAAATTCGACAAGCATAACAAAATGTTGATGTCATCTGATATTTCCAAAAGAGTGTGATGATAGATTAAAACAGGTAGAGGAGGAATTTTGTGACTATGTTAATGGATATGACAAGATAATCAATGTTTGCCCTCATCACTTATTGAACACGAGACTCAACTAAGAAAAAAAAGGTCAACCATATGAGCCCAGGATTTGATGTCTACATGACTACTCAAAGCAATATTTTTTTCAACTTGCAGAAAGTTTAAAAGGCATTACATGAAAATAGAACAAATTTGTCATATGATTGGAGTATGTGTAGAAATATTCTAAATTATACATCATTTGATTACTCATTTTATCAAAAGTTTCTTTGTTGATGCCCTTGGATCATAGACACCATAATGCCAACGCTGATAGCTCATGGTGGGGTAAGTGTTGGGCCTTAGCTTTCTCGTTTGCTCGTTGCAACATTTCATGTACTTACTTCTGGATGTCGCAAATCTTATCTCAAAAATTCAAGGATTTATCAACTTCCCGCTCACTGTAGTCGGTGTCGGATTTGACTGTGTCGAGGAGTTGATCAAGTCGATAGGCGCTGAGGGTTGAAATCCGTAACAGATCTCAAATGCACTCTTTCCCGTAGAGTTGTGCTGAGGAAGATTGTAACTATGTTGTATGTATGGAAGACTTTCATCACATGTTCGTCGATGCTTGTGGTTGTTCATGCAGAGCAGTTGTACGACCAAGCGATTCACAAATTTCGTCTGTTCGTTGGTCTGAGGATGGAAAGCTGTCAACAATGAGAGTCATGTGTCTAGCTATTTCCAGAGATTCTTCCAAAATATGCTGACGAATCTGAAATCTCGATTGGAAGTAATGGTTGTCAGTATACCATAGTGTTTCCAAACATGTGTAAAGAAGAGCTGAGCGGTCTATTGCGTTGTCGTCGTCTTCTTACATGGAATGAGAATGGCCATCTTGGAAAATCTGTCGACTACTAGTAAGATCGCGTCATGCTAATGTTTGGTAGTAGGATATCCCGTCAATTAGTCCATAGAAATAGATTCCCATGGTCGACTATGAACTGGCATAGGTGTGTACAATCGTTGTCGTCGATTAGGTGGTTTAGCAATGGCACAAACCACGCATGATTGAATGTACTTGTTGATGTTGGTTTTAAGTTTAGGTCAAAAGAAATAATTATGGAGAATAGTAAGTGTCTTCGCTAGTCCAAAGTGTCCTGCAGTCTTGTTGTAGTGCGCATCCCAAAGGAGTTGATGTCGATGCTCATCGGTCGGTACATAAATTTGTCCAAGCTTGTATAGCAAGGTGTCTTTCAGAAAGTAGTTAGAGGTCAACGACTTGTCAGTCTGAAGTTGTCGGTACACTGGTGAAAATTTGATGTCATCCTGATACAATTGAGGCCAAGTGGTTGTGTCATAATCCTGCATACTCATCACTGTGAAAAGGAGAGTAATGGGTGGTCGACTTAGAAAATTGGCGGCGGCGTTAGCTTTACCTTTCTGATACTTAATCACCAACTGGAATTGTTGTAGGTAATTAATCCACTTGAGTTGTCTGGTTGTTTGTAGTTTCGATTGGGTTGGAGTGAACTGTAGAGGCTTATGGTCGATGAGGATGACCGTTTCTTTGCCAAATATGTAATGCCTCCATTGCTTGAGAGCTTGCACAATGACGTACAATTCTTTTTCATACGTCAAATATCTTCTAACTCTGTTGTTAAAAATTTCGGAATGAAAAGTGACTGGGTGACTAGACTGAGTGATCACTGCACCCAAGGCATAGTCTGATGCATCCGTCTCAATCTCGAAGGGCTAATGCAAATCAGGTAACACAAGTACTAGTGTAGTGCAGAGCTTGTGTTTGAGTTGTTCAAAAGCTTCTTGTTGTGTCGATGTCCATTTGAAGACAATTTTTCCATTTCCCTTTGTCAACTGATTCAAGGGCCAGGCTATGTGACTGAAGCCGAGTATGAATCGTCGATAGAAATTCACCAAACCAAGAAAAATTCTTAGTTCTTGAATGCTTTGAGGAATGGACCAATCTTTGAGGATCTGTATTTTGTCTAGATCGACGTGAATGCCTGTAGAGTCAATTACATACCCCAAATATTTGATGTTGTTCATCGCAAAGGTGCACTTGTCCATGTTCAAGTAGAGTCGATGTAGCTGGAGAGTGTTGAGGACTTGTCGAAGCTGTCTGAGATGTTCTTCCCATGGTCGACTGAAAATCAATATGTCGTTGAGATAGACAATGACCCATTTGCCGATGAAAGGTCAAAGGATGTTATCCATATATCGCATGAAGGTCGCAGGTGCATTGGTTAAGCCGAAAGGCATGATTAACCATTCAAACAATCCTTCCTTGGTCTTGAAAGTAGTTTTCCACACATCTGAGGGCTCGATTGGAATCTGATGATATCCCGACTTGAGGTCAGGCTTAGTAAAGAATTTAGCACCTTTCAGATAGTCGATGAGCTCGTCCATCCGCGGCAGAGGGTGGTGATTATTTATCAAAATTTTGTTGAGTTCCCTTTAGTCGATGCACATGCACCAAGTCTCGTCTTTCTTTAGAATGAGGACTACTGGACTTCCATAAGGAGAGGAGCTAGGTCGAATATGACCTTTGTCGATCAAATCTTGGATTTGTCTACGAATCTCTTCATTTTCGAGAATGGATCTTCTGTAAATAGATGCGTTAGGCAAAGAAGAACCACGAGCCTAAGTTCAATGGAGTGTTTTACCTAGAAATGCCGAGGTACTCCGTCCGGCTCTTGGAATAAACTCCGATACTCGTCAAAAACGTTGTCGATCAACTGCTTTTTGTTGGGAGCTGCATTGGTCAGTGAGTCAACTCGTCGTTTCAGTCTTCCTAGAATGTTGTGGTTTGATCATGATTAATGTGAACTTCTGAGCATGATTGATGAGATTCTTTGTCTGTTTAGTAGATATCATTGAGACCATTGGTGTAGTTCGTCGCTCTGATATACCGTACCATCGATTTTGGAATCTAAAAATCACCTTCTCAGGCCGTGACTGATAACTTCCATGGCAATCCCACAAGTTAGGTTTCCCAAACAAGGCATCGTCTACGGAGAGTGGTGCCACATCGCAAAGTACTTCATCTTCAAAAGTATTTATGAAGTAGGCGAGTTTGCATTGTCGGGTGATCCGTAGTTCTTGTCAATCCTTCATCCAATCGATGTTGTAAGGATGAGGATGTAGAGTGGTGAAAAGACCTAGTTTATTCACGAGATATTCAGAAATGAATTTCTTTTGGCTACTGTTATCCACAATCAGATGTAATGGATTGTGCTGAACCCATATCCATGTATGGAACAGGCGCTCTCATTCCTCCTCATCGACAATAGTCGAGGCTGCTGGAGTGGTTGATGTCAATGTCAAAAGGGTTGTTGCGTCTGGATTAGATTCTTCCACCATCTTGTCGAACGCGTCGGATGTTGACACTTTTGCCAAAAATGTCTTCCGAGCTTGCATCAAGACGTATCATGCCAAGATGAGTGGTGGTAATCACACCATTTCTTGGTAGGTGGTTGTTTGCTACGTTCCCTTTTTTGAAAAGGGTTTTTGTCGTGATCTGACTTTGGCGGGGTCAGTTGAGAATATTTCGACTTGTCGAAATCGGCTGGTGCTTTCTTGTCGGGTGGTCGTCCTGATGTCGGCTTTTTCGCGAAGCGTGATTTTCCCTTCTGCTTGGTTTCAAGTTTGCTGGCATAGTGGAATGCATCCCCGAGCGTATTGACAGTCAGAAATTCCATCTCCCGTTGAATTTACTAGGACAATCTGCTGATGTACTTCAAAAAAAGCAATTTATCTTCTTCTTGGACGCCAAGTCTAGCCATGAGTCGATAGAACTCGTCGGTGTAACTCTGTACTGATTGGTCTTTCCATTGCCTTAGCTATTTCCATTTCTTATACTGTTGTTCAAGGTATTTGGGCGGGTAAAATTCCTTTCGGACGTATTCGACGAATTTCTCCCATGTGTTGATGGGGTCTCCGCTTTTCTCCATATTTGTCGAGAGTTTCTCCCACCATCAGTGCACAAATGTTGAAATCTTTAAGGATGCAATGGTGGTCTTGTCAGCTTCTGAGAGTTGATTCACAGAGTAATAGGATTCCAATTGTTGTACCCAATTGTTGACAGATTCCGCGTCAATCTTTCCTTCTAGATTCGGTATGTCCAAATTCATTTGCACTTTGAAGGGGTTGATTTTGTTGGAGTTAGTTCTCGTCGAAAATCCTCCAGATGTCGAAGCAAATCCCGTGAGAATTTCGTTGAACTGGGTGAACATTTCAGTCCGTTGTCGAGTCAGTGCTTGCTCAATAAGTTGTGTTGTCTCTTCGAATGCATGTCTATCGTCTGCTTCTTCTGCTATCTTTGGAGGTAGCATATGCTTGGATTGCTGAGATTGCGAGCGTGTTTGAACCGGCATAATTCAGGTAACTTTGTTGGAAGTGTCTATGCAAAACTTAAGCACGAACAAAACTGAGATCTCTAATACCAATGATCCGCATGTGGCCAGGAAGAACGAGGGGGAAAACAGTTCAACTGAATGAGTCGGCTCTGTTATAATGGAAGCTTAAGAAATAGAATAAGCAAAGCAGGAATACACTACGTAGATAACACAAATTCACACAGACAATATACAGGAATGCGAATTGATTTCTCTATTACTGGATATGAGACCATGACTTGATGTGTGTTACAATATTATACATCCTTATATAGAATGTTGAGACGCTTGGGTGCCTACCTATTACGTTCAGTTACAAAAGAAGTTAGAACGGTTCGGAAGTTCAACCGTTACAGTCGATTGGAAGACAAAGAGATAGTATGTCGTAGTTCGACAGTCGCAAGTCGCAGTTCGACGCTGCATGTCGACGTTGTGAAACAGTTGAGGTCGCTAAACTTGTCGAAGCTGTAGATTTTTTCGAAGTCATGTCGAGTTCGGAACTTGTCGAAGTTAGCATCTGACAATAATGCCAACTGTGATGTGGATCACTTGTCCAGATATTCATAAAACTTTTTGAGATGATATTTTATGATGAAATGACTGTAAATGAATGTTAATTAACCTCTCTGATGTCTGCAACAACCTTCCCCAACCTTCATTCAAGTTTCCTACCCATACTAGTTTGCATATGCTGAGGGGCCCAAGAGCATTGGAGTAGATTGCAGTTGGGATGCTATTGAAACATAAAAGGTCTTAGTACATTGTGCAGAGGTATTTTATCATATCAGAACCTTCCATACTTCCATAGCCTTTGTTCTTGCCCATCCCCAGCAATTCTAGCTTCCTTAGACATTGTTTGATCAAATTTGAGAAGTCTTGAGTTCTTGTGCCACAATCCTAAGTTGGTACATTATACCAGGAAAACCCTCGTGGGGCAGAAAAACCTAGAAAAATTCTTCTATATAGATTCGTCAGAATGTACAATAGTATTCCTCGTATAATGACCCAAAACATGAAGACTCCAAAAGCATCTATTCACTTAACTCTATCTCTCTTACTCATGCGAACTTGATGAGTGAGTGAAGTGACCAAATGAGGAGTACGAGCTCATCATTTATACTAGTCATGACTTGACCTTTTTCCCCAAACAGGGCCTACTTGACTCTCCTAACAGGGTCGACTTGTCTAGTTAACAATAAAATAATATTTTCTAGATCTTTCTAGACCTACCTAATAGTTAAGGTTTACATTGAATCTTTCAATGACTTTTACATGATTAATTACATCAATAATAATTCCCAAAGGAAGTACAATACAAATAATACAAATGATACAAATAAGAATATCTTCTGAAGTTACATTCTTCAACATGAGTAACGCATTTACCTTTCAAAGTGATATACCATATGCAATTTGGGGTGGAGCAAATTTGTCATAAAGGGTAGTGACATCATTTGTCTAAGTGAGAATAAGTTTGGTCTTCTTTTAAAATTGGAAAAATATGGATATCCTATTGAAGGAAAATGACATAAGATTTAGTTTAGTTACTAGTTAACTATATATGTGATGCCTAGGTTGTGCACATGGCACGGAGATGCCTTATATGAACCCATAAGGATGTGAACTTATGAACATAGGAGAGATAGTAAGTGGAATGTGTGAGAATGAGTGGTGAGGTTTATATTATTTTATTTAATGAAGATGAGTAGATCATGGGAGAGATAATTAGTGCGCTTATATGCTATTATGTTCTTAGTGGTTCAGTATGATGATAATTTTATTTGCTCATAAAGTGAGATGAATCAAATTGGAATGAATTGAATTTTGAACGTGAATACAACGAGATTGGATGTCCATGTCAAAAGGGTAACTAGTACCAGGCATGTGCATGGTGCCATTAAGTTTGTGAAAGAAGTTTAAGCAGGGATCTAAGGACCCCTGCACCATATTATCATTATTTAATATTATTGAATTATTTATATGATTGTTTTGAAATAAAATGAAATATTTTTATTGATTTGTAATGCACTAAATAATATATTAATAATTTACTATTTCATAATTGAAATTTTGACTTACAATATATTATTGTAATGTAGTAAATAATATAATAATTTGTTATTTGACATTCAAACATTAAAGTGTAATTTATATTAATAATTTTTTTAATTTTAAAAATTAAATTAAAAAAATTAAACTATAATTATGTTTATTAAATTTTTTAATACTTTTAAAAGTTAATTTAAAAACTATATTAACTAAAAAAATGTGGAAAATGAGAGAAATTTTGTGTTTACATTTTAGAAAGAGTATAAAATATAAATATTGCATATTTTGTTTTTGAAAATTAGCTTCAAAATTGCATAAGAGAAATTTGAAGATGCTGATGGTATTACTTCAATATGTGTGACATTCACATAAATATTTCATGAATTTTGTAAAGTTTCCATAATGTCTGTAATTTTTTTCTGCTTATTATTTTTATTTAATCTGGTCAATAATAAAATTAGTCTTCTCTAGACCACTCAAAATTCAACATATATGAAAATAAATTGAATATATATATATATATATATATATATATGATTGTTGTACTATTGTCACTTCAAATATATATATATATGAAGTGACAGCAGTACAACATTACAAAAATATTTTATAAACTTTCTAAAGTTTTCATAATGTATGTAAATTTTTATTTTTTTTTTCTTCTTATTTTTATCTTATCTGGTCAATGATAAAATTAGTTTTCTCAAGGCCCACTCATAATTCAACATATATGAAAATAATTTAAATAAATAAAAATAGATTAATATTATTTTTCACAAACTTTAAAACACTTTTGATTTCTTTGTATCATTATCCAAACTAATAGACTAAAAATTTCTTAAATTTAATCTATAAACAAAACTTTTTTTTTCTTCAACATTCCATTCATAACAAAACCATAACAAGAAGTTGAAACAACAATTCATATACTACCAAAACCCCAATTATGGCCACGAGTGCATCTTGCATTAAACAGCATTGAACTATATGAGCAAAATAAGAGCCTTTATAGAATAATAAAAGGCTTCTTAGTGCTTAGTTTTTGGCCTTCTTTAATTTATCATAAAGTTTTTGGCCTTCTTTAATTTATCATAAAGATATTTTTGACATTGGGTTTTCATGCTTTTCTAAATGCATATTGCCTATAAAGACATGAAAAAATCATAATAAATATATTATAAATTTAATATTTAAAAATAGTAATATCAAAATAATTTCTAAAGAAGTGCCATGGCATGGTGAACTCTCTATCATTGATGCAAATGTGAATTAAGCTAATTTGTAAGAATGAATGACAAGATCAACCAAACAAAAGCTGAATGAATGATTAGATCAAAGTGTGTAGAAGCAAAATGAGTAAGGAAAATAAATTTGCAAAAAAATGCAAAAGCATAAGCAATATAAAGAAAAGGTCTAAATTGTGTGTGTTCATGCCTCGAGTGTGACTTTATTTACATATATACAAACAAATATAAATTGTGAGTGTTCATGCCTCGACTGACTTTATTTACATATATACAAACAAACATATGCTAACGGACGTAAACGTTTGGAAAAGTCAAACCATTTATGGATACATGCATCTGTGCATTAAAAGATTGTGTAATGTCGTATTGCATAGATACAAAGAATGACAATATAATTATATCAAACCATTTATTATTGTGTAATTATATCTAGATACCATACATATATGTGTGTTTAAAATGTTAACAACCTTGCTTTATTTTATTAAAATTTATGACCTGGAAAATTTGGATTAAGTACATTGGTTGACAGCATCACATGCATTTGAAATGAAAGAGTGAAAGGCTATGAGAAATTGATGTCGTGCGATCCTGCCGCCATACTATAGATAGCAGTTGTTCCTATCCTGAAGTGAATCTGGGATCTGCGCAGTCAAATATTGGATTTATTCGAGTTCCAAATATGCATTGTAATAATAAAAAATCATGCATTTAATTTGATTGTGTTTTATGCCCATTGATGGAAGGGATTCACATTGATTTGGCTACAAGCTTACCACCTTTTCTACCGGAATTTAGAACATTAGCAAAACAGTTTTGAATACATAGAACACCCATTTGAATTTTTTAAAAGAAACTTTAATGAATAATTTATTTTGCAATAAATGTTTTTATTGGGCTTAGTTATTGCGAGGGCTCCCAAAGATGACACAATGATCGACTAACCCTACTACGAAAAGGTGATGTTCTTTGTCTAGGAGGAGTTCATAGTGGTCGTGAATAGAAACTCATGTAAGATTGATTTTGGCTCAGGAACCATCTTTCCTTCCATAGATACTACACACGAGGGTATAGGTTTGAGATGTTCTTAGGCTCATTGTTACTTGAATCATCATTATTTGTGATGTAATTGAATCATAGGTATATGGGCATAGTTTCATATAGCCTGTACATTTGTTCAAGGTATTGAGATTAGGATTGAACTTGTTTCCTAAGTTTTGATTTTTTGAGAATATGCAATTTTGTGTTTCCAATTCATGAAAATGGTTGTAAAATTGAAATTTCTTTCATATACTTTATGAAATTTCAATTATTTGAAACTAGATGTAGGTTTGGAGCTAAAGAACTGTTAAATTTTGTGTTATGCTCTAAATATTCATGTTTACAAATTTGTACAAAGATCTTCATTGGACTACCTACTTACTACTCTTTTGGTAATGTTTTTAGAAAAGCTTGTGCAGAAGCTGACTTGCCTTAAAACTAACCTTCAAATTGTGCTATCAGTTTGATTTGTAACTCTTATTTTGTGAGTCTTCTCTAGCAGTCAATCTTTAAAATGAACTTAAATATTTGATAGATAATTTCATTTTTTTATGCAAATCGTTAAAGTTGTTAGCAATAAAATATGTGAGAGAGAATAAAACACAAATAACAACAAACACAATAGCAACACCAAATATATACTGTAAAACCCCGTAGGGAAAAACCAACCATCAATAATAGATCTATTATTGGTCCCTGACCAAACTAGGCCAAGGTCGCCAAGAGCATCTCTCATGCTCACTTTGGCACCATACAATGAAGGAATCCAACCCTATAAATAGGGTTCATTACATGCAAATACAACTAGCAAGAAACCATTGGAACCACTTTCTACCTTGCTCATTCCAGAGTCAAGGTCAACCCTAACAATCCCCCCTTTAAACTTGACTTTGGAAATTTCTCTAGATCTAACCCCCCAACTAGAGTACTCGGGAATCCCATTTACATGTAGATTACACATTGTCATCTCCATTCCTTCCTTTTTTTCTTTCATTGCTATTACATTTTGAATCCTCTCGGATAACCATTGCTTCTTTCAAGTCTAATTTCTCTCGCCCTAAATTTCCCTTCATGTGTTGCACTTCCACAAGCCTTTTCTACCCGCAAACAATTCATTATTGATGTCCATATAAAAAGGAGTCCATCTACCATAATAAGTGGGTGCTCAGTCGTTGTAACCGCCAGTTCTCTATGAATCATTTTCTCCTACGTGGCTCATCAACACATTAAACTCTTCCTTGAGCATAACCTAGTCCCAATACTCCGAGATAAATCCATCTCACATTCCCCCCCCCCCTTAATCGAAGACTCATTCTCTCTGATTCCACATCAAGCTAGCCTACGAGTACACATGCCACTCTCGTAGCTACCCAAGTGGTTCATTCCACAACTTGATGCCACATCATCTTCTACACATAAGAGGGATACACCTACTCCAATACATGTAAGTCTAAAACATGGGGAATCAACTCTAACATGGAACCAAAAAACTCTGGGATGTCCGATACCACCAATCATGCACCCCTTACAACACATGTTCAGTAATTTCAACTTTGATACAAAAACATTAAATACTTTTCTGAAAATTGCTTTAATTAATAACTCTAGCTTAGTTAACCTTTCTATGCATTAACCAATAACCAAACCAACTATTGCTTCTTTGGAAAGTTCAATATTCATCCTTTATGTAAACACTTATTCTTCTCTTTAAAAACAAAGGTAAATACCATAAATATTTTATTTTTATATTCATGTTGTTACCCTATAATGTGAATCATGAGAATCCCTTTTTTTCTACATCTCACGCCCACTTAACTTTTGATACAAAACCATTCCCCTTTAAAAATATGAGTATGACGTTGGTATAATTAAAACGATTCCCCGACACCAGAACGGCTACATATTTCTAACTCCAAGGTATAATTAAAACAAGGAAATTGATCCCATTCTTTAATTTTTGTGTATGCGGTGGTTTCACTTTACATTTAGCGTAGAAGTTTGGGCATCACATGGTATTGATTAATATAATGGTTATGTTAGTTTATTTATTTGATGTGGTTGTTCAAAACTATTGCGAGATATGGGTGTTTGCAAGTTAAATTAAACTAAATCAAATACTTTTTGGGGGTATTTGTTTATGGGGATATTATTATATTTTGATTGTGCTACTCCAGGTTTTGAATGGATTTTACATAGTTTCAATTAATATAATGGTTATGTTAGTTTATATATTTGATGTGGTTGTTTAAAACTATTGTGAGATATGGGTATTTGTAAGTTAAATTAAACTTGCAATCAAAGAATTTTTTTGGGTATTTGTTTATGGTGATATCATTAAATTTTGATTATTACATAGGTAGTGTGCAATTTTGTCTTTGTACTCCGCGTTTTGAACAACTTCTCTAAAAGTGAATGATATGATCGTCACATCTCTTAGAATCTCTTGATTAACCTAGAAGCGTCACACAAAGTTGTCACTTGTTAGACGATATATATCAACACTGAACAATATTTAAATTGACTTTACTTTAGTTTGCAATATAAAATCCCAAAGCATTAGATTGCATTAGTCATTGTGGAGTGTAATTACACCTCTGTTAATTGGATTTTACTGAAAGTAGCGTATCAATGGGGATGACCAACTTCCCTATCATGGTTTTCAAATACCTTTATGATGATTGATATTGCTTGGATTCTAGGCTCACTCACATCCCATGATGCTCTGTGGCTCATGGAGTTTAAATCCATGTACTATTAACAACAGAGGATTGACTATAAATAGATTCACCCCATCAACGCATAGAAGTCTATTCTTCCTCTGCTCCATGTATCTATGTACCTATAAATACTACATTCCCCCAGTTTGAACTTTTCTTCTTCCATTTTCTCTATTGTCCGCCCCATTTTAAAAAAAGTGGGACTTCACACAACAAGTGAAATGTAATCAATACTTGTTTAAGTATTCATAGTAAATTTCCTATCTATAAGTATTTGATAGCCCACAATTTGTCGACTGGACTTTGTCCAAGCAATTGTGATAATTTGCATAAGTATTTGAATTAGGAGAAAGACATTCAAAAGGAGATGCCTACATACATTTAGAAAACACTACAATTTCATTTGATTTATAATTATGCCATTATAAACTTTATAAATCAAATTTTTTTGGATGACTCAATTTTTTTTTGGATGTATGAGCAGGGCCGAAAGAAAATGTTAGGAGGATATGAGGATATGATTCAAGTGTTTCAATGATCCTGTTAAATTTCACAACAGTAGATATTCAAACAACTATGGACTACGATAAATGTTTGCATCGAAAGAATTGAAGTATATGTAATATGAAATTTACAAATAGTTAAGTAACTTACCTTGCGAAGTTGCTCCGGAAACAAGATGTTGCAGCTCACAAGATGCAAGATGCTATTGCTCCAAGAATATGATGCTCCATTGCTCCAAGAAGATGTTGCTCCATAGCTACTAGTAAAAGAAGATGCTCCATGGTTGTTTCAAATACAAATAATCTCAGCTCGAAGTATGGAGGGAGGCATAAGAAAGAAGTCATAAACTTTTATTAAATCCCTATAGAGTGGGGTGGATATAGTTACCATTTAAAAATAATATTTGAGATCTTAGAATGATAGGCTCCAAGTGTATTGTTTTCTATTGTTGTTGTCTTTTTTGATAAAATGTTTTTATTTCAATTTGTAGTGCACATATTCATAGGAGCATAATATCATGGTGTAATGAAACTAAAACCAGAATTTAGTTTCTAATTTAACTAACAACTATGGCATTCTTACCTACAACATTTTATATTCTCATATACATCTCATCACTTGCATAACAAAAGTCAATATACATATTGTATTTTGTATCCTATTTTAATGGAAAGTATTCAAATTTCTTCCACAAATTACAAAGAAAAATATAAAAATGTGAAGCATAACCAAAGACAAAAAAAATTACCAAAATGTGAAGTTTAATCTAACCAACAAATTCTTGATCACTAATTTTGTTTGATCCTCAAACAATTTTCTTTTCAATCTTATATTTTTCCTTGCAACAAGGCTCACCAACCTGTCATATAAGAGATCTCCTCAATCTCTTGATCCCCAAGCCCATGGCTTGAACACAAACCTAGATGATATGGCTTCATCTTTATAAACTTGTCTTTTATTTCATTGTAATAATGAAACTTGTTGTCTTACTCTTTCCTTCCTCAAAATATCCACACCCTTACTGCCCAAGTTGTTTTTCTTTTCTTTTTTTCCCAAGGAAAAAATCAGACTTTATATTAAAAAAAGAGGATACAAAGCAGTTTTTTCATGCATTGAAACACTCAATTCATCATCATAAATATACTAAGAATAACCATCACTAGCTAACCTCAAAACATTATCTTAAAATTAAGTCCTCAACTATAGACACCCTTTACCTATCTCAATATGTGTTTCACATAACTCAATATGCATCTTCCTTATTATAGTCTTCGATGATCAATATATAAAACTCAATAAAAGCATCACCAAATAGGATAAGACTTGCATAACATTTCATATAAAAAAACATTTTCAAATATTCATTAGGCTTAGATGAGACCTCGTCTATATGCTCTTCTAGACAAACAAAACCTAGAGCTTGATCCAAACCTTGTTTAGACAAATTATTAGTTATAGTATTTAATTCCCTGTAAATATGGTTGAAAGTAATTTGCTCAAATTGAGATGAATTCTCCTAAACTTGAGTCACCAGTGACAACATGATTACATTTTGGATTGTTTATTCATTTCAACCATTTTATTACTAAAAGAGAGTCTCCACATACTTATATCCTATGAAAACCTTTGGAAACTATCACCATTAAAAGTGAATTGACAACCATAAGTTCAGCTAAATTGTTGGAACCACTACCTAAATTAGCTTTGAATTTGAAGTAATGTTTATCCTCCAAATATAATAAACCAGCCAACCCACATTTTTTTTCTACCCCCTAATAGGCACCATCAGAAAATCCCCAAGGGAAGGCCTTATTGATGAGTAGTCACCTACTTGTCAAGGTATCCTCATTGAAGTGTCACCATGACGAAAAGAATGTTATACATGATCTTGCAACTTTGTCACTTGATCCTTGGTTCCTCTAGCCTCAACCACTAATCAAAATCTAACTTAGGACAAGGACACAAATCACAAACATAGTGGAGACAAGAAGTGGCTCAACAAACTAGAAGAGAAAAATTTAAACTTGGAGAACAAACATATTTTTTCTCAAGAAGAGGATTATATTCCTAATGATGTTTTCCCTCTATTAGATTGATGAACATGGTTTCATGAATTCTCACTTGATTTGGAAAGAAATTTGCATAGAATTCTACCCCTCTTTCACAAAATGAATAAAACTGTGTTTATAAAACAATTGAAATGTAGAAAAATATTGATGATGCAATTTACCTCCTTTTCTACAATATATCCTTCTCCCAGGCTCTCATTCTCTCAATCTCTCCTTCTCCCATTTTTCCTTAAACAATGTTTTTTTCATACCAATCGGATTTTCAGTGTCACACATGGAAAAGGGGGGAAATACAAAAAAAAGACAGTACGCACATCACATAAGCATTGTATAATGTAAACATTGACGAATATTTCCACTAGCTCGACTTTATTTCGACATCGAAAGGTGATTTTTTCTCAAACATTGATTAAGCGACGTTTGCCAAAGCCAAACTCGAAATTTTGACTAAAATCTCTGCTTGTTCATATTCATTTCAACATCATGAGGTGATTTTTTCTCAAATGTTGATGGAAACATTGAATTTGAGGTCCAAATGCAGTAGTAGTTGGTCACTTTTGGTTGCAAGAGAAGCCATTCAGGTCTTTTTTTAGCTTACTTATGCAGTGTTGGCCCTCTTTGTAGTCAAATATTACACATGTTGATTAGGAAAACACTTTGGGATAATGGGCACACCCATATTTGGTACACACATTATTAATTATTGGTTAATTTTGGTCAATGTTGATCTTCTTCTTGCTCTGTTTGATCTCAACATAATAGTAGTTTTATTCATATGATGTCCATCTCTTACTTTTGCACTAATTGCTCACTTCTATTACGGTACAAAGAACCTATTTTTGCATTAATGTGTGTTTGGCTTCATTTAACCTAGAATTAGTATTTCAACACCTAAAATTAAACCATTGCAAGGAAAATTCCATACCCTAGATTTATGGATTGCATTTGCATTGCTTCCTAACATATATATGTGAATTAAAAGGTTGTTCCTTATTTGAACTCTCTCTCATGGTTTTCTTTATATTACTCTATGCTCTTGTCATTATTGTATATAAATCTTATATGTTCTTCAATCTCCATTGATTCCATGTCTCTATCATCCTCCTTTCTTAAGGATGTGTCGTTGTTATCATCCACAACATCCATTATTGGTTCGGGTCTTCTCTTTTGATTTTGGTGATTTAAAATTGATATGAAACGAACATGGAATGGTTTAATGGCTCATCTCAATATTGAAAAACAATGAGAAAAACTAGAAGTTGGATATGAAAGTGAAGTTTGAGGCTATAAAGTTGTAGACATGATTGAAGGATGTAGTTGAAAATGTGAAGGGCCCCACACTTGTTCAACCTACTACTGTTTCCCCTCAAAATACCACATTCCAAATAAGATAAAAAAAAAAATTATAATTACAAAGAAATAGATTCTAGGATTTTGTGGGTTATCATTGTGGACATACTCTTGTGGATTTTTGTCCCTTGAAGAAACTTGGGAAGCTTCTAGATGGACATGGATTTTTGGAGAATCTACTTTAGAATGGGCTTTGGTGATTTATTTGACACATTTGGTTGGCTAGGTTTCCTTATGGACACCTCTTGGGGCCTTTTCGACTACTGGTGGACATTGATTGTTAAGGAAGTCATCCTTTTGAAGGGTCCTTCAATACATCCATTGAGGATAGGA
Organism: Larix kaempferi; assembly: GCA_027924585.1. Taxonomy (NCBI): domain Eukaryota; kingdom Viridiplantae; phylum Streptophyta; class Pinopsida; order Pinales; family Pinaceae; genus Larix; species Larix kaempferi. Next base: position 1,487,600 of record BSBM01000142.1, read on the forward strand.
TTTCCTAGACCTCTCTCATTTCTTGGACGACCTTCTAATCAAGACCCTCTATGTTAGTGACATATTCACTCCATCTTCCATGGTTGGATTGGCATTGGTATTTTGAGCTGGGTTCCCTTATACCTAGAGGCTAGTTAAGCATGATGGATTTATTCTCAAGTTCATGATTGTTGGAAGTTGCTTGTAATTGAGAAGTTTAACCAACCTTGTAATTCAGTGTAAGTCAATTACAAGAAACTTCCAACCATCATGAAATTGAGAAATAGATCATATTGACTTAGGTTTTTTTCCAATAGAACATTGTATTCATTTGGGCATAACATTTATCGAAAATTTGATTGATAGTCCCGATGATAAGTCTCGAGATTCAATGTAGCTAATTTTTTTACTCCACATTGTTACATTGAATAAGAAAATGAAATAGATTTGAAACAAAATGAAGGTTGTTACACCTATGTGAAAATTTTGACATTTGAGACTCATTAATAATTAATAAGGAATAATGCAAAGGTGGAATAGAAAGTTTTAATGAAGTTTGTTTGAATACTTTGGGAGGAAGATTCATCATTTGAGCCTTCTATTTTGTTTAGTTTGTCTTTGGTTCACATGTGGACAAGGGTCCATTGTGAACACCTCTTAGGGATTTGTTGGCTATGTAGAAATTATAAATAGGTTCAAGACCATGCAATAATTTACACAAGTCAGTATTTAGAAACAAAGTATTCCTCACCAAGAATTTACACAGATATTAGTGGAATTAAGAATAAATATTGAAGCATAAACATAAGAGAGAGAACTCAACTGATGTAAACTTCATCTCTCTATATTATTCATCGATAAGAATACAATATATATTAAATCTCATAGAGAGAATTCGAATGCCTTGGGGGAAACTTGAGTATCTCACATGTGGCAGACTTAGAATAGAACAAAATCCCCCTATATGGCAAGTATCACACTCCAACTTATAGTGAAAGGTCACGAATTGGCTAAGTGGGCCTAGCTAGCTCATGAGTGACCAAAATCAACTAGTGGGAGGATTTTCAGGAGAAAAGGAAGGAAGATGTTGAGGAGAAAAAGAGACAAGGTTTCCCAAGTCATCCTAGCACACTAGCTCATCCTAATACATGTGAAAAGCAAAATAAAGCTGCCTTAAACTCACAAAAGTTGGATAAAAGCAGGATAAATGAGGAATAACACTCTAGCTCATAAAATCACAGTAAAAGCTAGAACTAAAGCACAAGAGGGTGCTATATTGGATAAAATTGATCAAGGTGGACAAATAATGTGCTAGGTAGCCAACTAACATAGTTCTAAACACCTAGGAAACAAAATAATGGCATAAACTAAGGTCTAGATGGTTAAATTATTCCAATAGGATATTGGTTGACATTGCATGTTAAGGAAGTCATCCTTTTGAAGGGGTCTCCAATACATCCATTGAGGCTAGGGTTTCCTAGTCCTCTCTCGTTTCTTGGATGACGTTTGAAGTAAGGCCCTCTAAGATAGTGACCTATTGAGTGTATTTTCCCTAGGTTGGATTGGCATTGGTATTTTGAAGCGGGTTTTGTTATGCTATGATGCTAGTTAAGTATGATAGATTTATTTCTCGATTTCATGATTGTTGGAAGTTGCTTGTAATTGAGAAGTTGAACCAACCTTGTAAGTCGGTGTAATTCAATTACAAGCAACTTCCAACCGTCATGAACTCAAGAAAAAATATGAATGGACTTAGGTCCAGTCCAATAGAACATTATATTCATTTGGGCATAACATTTATTGAAAAGTAGATTGATTGTCTCAATGATAGGTTTAGAGATTCAATGTAGCTAAATTTATTTGTTCACATTGTTACTCAAAGAAGAGAATGAAAGAGATTTGAAACAAATTAAAATGATGGTTGTTACACCTATGTGAAAAAATTGACATTTGAGACTCGCTAATAATTAGTAAGGAGGAATGCAAACGTGGAACTTAAAATTTTGTTGTCAATTTACATTAAGCATATCTAAAGAAAACATGTTTGGAGCATGGGAACAATGTATGGGTGAATAAGATTGGTGTGATACATTTAAAATTTTGTTTTAGATGTGAAAAATCATTCTTAATCTTCTTCCAAGCAGTATTAATTATCAAATAGGGTCCTTTTAAGTTTTTATCCCTATTGGCACCTAAGGAGCAGGGTATTTTTTAAGGATTCTAATAGTATACTTAAGTGTAGTATTCTAGGCGATTATTTTGGATTGTAAAAAGCATATATTTAGATAGGTAAACGAATATTAAATATGAAACATACAATTTACTCCTAAAACTAGTAAATTTTGGCGAATATTATGATAAAAAAAAAATATTTTATGTAAATATAGGTGATATTAAAAACTAAAAATGACCAAATGGCGAATTAATTTTTTGAAAAAAACCCCTAAAAATAGCCAATTGACGAAATTTCGGCGCTAAAAGTTTCTCTGCTAAGGAGTGGCATGAAACTTAGACAATAATAATGTTAGTACACCCTCTTATAATAGATTAAACAAATTGACAAGGACACAATATTTTAATCAACACTTTAAGATATAGTGTTTTTTTCATTGTTGAAAGTTATTTGTAATTGAGAAGTTAAACCAACCTTGTAAACCTATGTAGGCACCACATCAAAACAATACAACAAATCAAACATATTAAAGGCAAACTCATGCCACGATAGGACACATGATATAGATTTACTTTTTACAATAAAATATCACCTACATGGTGAGTGGAAACAACTACCCAAAAGTGGATTGTCTCCAAAAACGTCTTTCACATGGAAATGTTATTAGGGGTGATGGAAATAAGTGATGTAATTAACTTCTCCAAAATGTGGACACATTCGGAACGAGACCGAAACTTTATTTACATCGTACTTGGTGATATACATTTATTTTAATAATTGGATATATTATTTTACTTTCCGCATTTCCATTTCATCTAAGAAGTTGCTGGTTAACATGAAATTTGCCGGAAAACAAAAGAGCAACAAAAGATTTAATAAAAAATAATATGTAAATGTTAAAAAATCAAAATTGATATCGATGTATGATTTTATATGAATCTCATTTGTATAGAATTATTTTTAAAAAAATTATTAAATAAAATTGAATCAATTTATCTAATCTCTTTTCATGGTTTAAATGAAAATTTCTTACTCCACTTTTATTTCTTCATAAAAAATTTAAGATAATTTTAGGTTGGTACAAGGTAATACTACCCAATTATGATATAGTAGTTATAATAAAAGCCTATAAAATGGCATAAATTTGATCACTAAAAATAAATATTAGAGATATTTGCACAACCATTTAGAATGTAATGCTTTTTAGAATGGAGTGTAAAAAGATGAAACTTAGATAATCAAGTTACCTTAGAATATATAACTTTTATTTATAGAAAATTAGTATAACTCCAAGAAAATAATGTTCTCATAATACTCATAATATTGTACTTCTTTGTCTCCTATATGTAGAAGGGAGACCTTTTCATTTGAATCATCTTGTCTTGTCTTGTCTTGTATACTTAGTACATTGTATAAAGAGGTTGCCCCCTGGAAAAGGCTTTCTATTCATCCATTTTCTTCATTATTAAGGCGTGGATTACTCTTTCTGATCTATTTATGCTCTTTTCATTCTCTTTATGGGACTTGGTTGAATAACATTTGGTATCAAAGCTAGGACGCTTCAAAAATGAGTCATCTTGGAATTTTCGCTATAACTTTTTCCTACAAAGTTTTAGAAAATGGAAATCGCAATAGAATCAAGGGATATAGAGAAATAGTTTTGGTTTGAGTTTTAGATTATGATTCATTATAGGTTCAAAGATATTCCCTTTGGAAGTTAGGGTTTTTGACTAGTCCAAAAACTAGTCTAAAATAGATGTTCTAGGAAAAATGGTTATATCTGGAGCATGCAAGATCCAAATTGAGATAGACCTATTGAATCATAAATAGATAGAACAAACTATATTGGATATAAATTTCATAGTCAAATTTGAAAAATTGGACACGTGGCAGGTCGTACACTCTCGCTCTTTTGAAAAGGAAAAAAATAACAAGTGTTGGGAAAATTGGCACAATTTTTTTTTGACACCTCCAAATTAAAAGAAATCTACAGAATTGGAAAGAGGACTTATCAAGATACCACATGACAATATTTTAGACTTATATGGGTTGAAATTTTAGGCTTACCTCAGTTGGAAGGTTGGATAGAAAATGAGTCTTCTAATCAGGGTTTGAAAAAGGTACGCCATTTTAAATTTGAATAAATTTTAGTATAATGATCTATTTCATGTGAAACCAAGGTGTGATATCTATTTATGTTGTTCAAAATGCCCCCAAAATGAAGTGGAAAAAATCACACTCCAATCAAACTACCCGAGGATTCATCTTGACCTACGATGAAAGTGAAGACCTATCTTTTCGAGTGTCCAAGTTGGAAGATATGATTAAAGGGTCTGTGAAATTGGTTGATTTACTTAATTTAGAGGAAATGATGATGGAGAATATGATGGGACATATGGATAATAATATGGAGGAAAATATGGAAAATATTGCTAAGCTCATACAAAATTCAAAAGATAATCCCCCTACAGGTGATCATGTGTTCCAGGGTACTCAGGAAGATAAATATAATGTTCATGTTGATAAACCTTCAATTAATAAGAATATTCTAAGAGAAATTGATTCTAGTAATGGAAGAAACCAAGGATGGTCCCCAACTCCCCAAGATTGACGTAAGGAAGTTTGATGGCAAGGACCCATAACATGGATATTTTAGATGGAGCAATTCTAAGATATACACCAGGTGTCAAATCTCCAAAAGGTACCTACCAATGGCTTTGTGAATGCAAAAAGAACTCCATTATCTCTTGGTCCATTTTTATAGAAGATTGATATCATATCACAATGATGTTAAGAGCAATTCCTTCTTTACCCAATTGATAAATCTAAGGAAAAAGGGTCCAGTAAGGGAGCACATTCAACAATTTCAAAAGTTGAGTCTCAAAGTAGAGGGAATACCAAAAGATAAATTGTTGGATCTCTTTATTGGAACTATTACCTCTAAAGTCTGCACTTGACTGCTTGGGTACAAATTTATAGCACCTCAAATGTTTCTAGGATTTTAGGCTAATAGGTAAGTTAAACCGGGTTTAAGATCTGGGGTCAGTTCAAGCATTTAGATAACTTAGCATATAACAAATCATTGTTTCATAGGTATTCTCCTTATGGATCAACAAAGTCACAAAAAGTTGAAAATTAATACCATAACAGTGTTCTAAAATTAATACCTGGAATATCAAATACAGTTCACTAATCACATGCAATACACAAGAAAACCTTGCTATTCAATCTGAGATAAAAGGAATATCCAATGCAGTGCAAAGAACATTATGAATCCAATATTTGAAACGACAAATAAGAGATGAAGGAGTATGCAATCAATCCACAAAAAGAATAGCTTTATGAGCATGAATTCCTCACTTTATTAAACAACATGTCCATAAAAGATAGCTTGAAACTTGACTCAACTAGACCTTACCTCTCACCTCCTACTTCCTTCTAAAAGGAAGATCTCCTTTTACATTACAAAATAATAGTTTAAATAACAGAGTACAATAAACAAACTGTTGCTATCTCTCAGGGAACAAACCTAACAAGAAACTAAAAATACACATAAATATTGAATCAATCACAAGAAATATGGATCTAGATTTGACTCGCCAGATGTTTTGTTGCATGTCCATTTTTTTCCTTGAAATGATAGAACTGATCTTTTGACCACTGCTAATTTTATGCCTGAAAATCTGAAGATGATTGCTCATATATTGCCTTTAAATCTAGAAATTATCCTTTACCTACTGATCCTTCTCCTCAAGATCTGGAACATGGATAAATTCCTTCTAATATTCAATCTCTGCATAATTGGTGAAGACATTTCATAATTTTGAAGAGAAATAAAATTTTTCGAGCCAATTGAGATCTCATCAGTTTCTTTAGCAAAGTCAAATAATTGTTATGGAGTTAAGACTAGACTGAAATAATTGTGTTCATAAAAAATGTTCCAACCTCAAGAAACACTGTTTAGAACTCTTCCCAACTTGTGAAAGTTGAAATAGCCAAAGAAGCAACCAAAACATGTGCATGAGCAAAACCATATTGTAAACACATTGCTTCAATGACCTTTCTGGTATTGAACTCTACTCCATCCCTTAAAAGGCAGATCATGCACTGAATTTTGAAGGACTGTGCATATTGTATAGGAAAACTTCAGATCTTGTGAGCCAAGAGAAAGGGTACTTATATCTTTAATAAGATATTGATTCCATCCATGAAATACAAAACCCTTTATGAGAAAACCGTCATTTTCCAAAAGAATGCAAATTGCTCTGTCAGCCATAATGCCATTTGAAAACCATAGTGCAATTTCTTTGGTGATTGAATAAATTTTCACCCATAATGCATGATATGTACTTTTGGGCTCCACGGCGGCCTTTGGCACTTGGTTTTTAGCTTAGGCGATCTCCTGATAGAACTTGATTTCAACACTAATGTATCTGTGTTGGCTCTCTTGACAACACCCTCGCTGGAATTCATCGTTGGAACATGTGCTCTGTGGGAAATTAATATGTAGCGAGCCCCTTCAAGATCATCTATTCATCATCTATTCGACTTGCTTATCCACCGTTCATAATTCGTGGAAATGAAGAAGCATATGTATACTTGTGTTAGTGCTAAAGTTAATTTTCGACTGCAAGAGAGTCAAGCTTAACACATCTTAATGTTCAAAAGGCAAATACTGATTGATTGATTCTGTAACAACAGAAAGTGAATTGAAAGAGTGGATAATTGAGCAATACTCAAAAATAAAATAGGTACTGGTAAGTATACACAAGGGATGGTAAAAAAGAATTGAAGGGTTTTACTTGTGGGTATAACTAAAAACTTTAAACCCTAACCAAGATTTACTCCTATGCAAGAAATTAAACTTAATGCACAGCGGAACTTAGAAATCAAGTTTAATGCACAGCGGAACTTACTTTCCATCTTCAAAGGTCGCGGACAGCTTCTGGTCTTGACTTGAGTTGTTGGCTCTCGAATCCTTCCAAGAACTTGCAATCCTTTTCTCTGGAGAGTATCCTGTCTTCAAATGGAGCAGACAATTTTTCTGGATGATTGCAAGCCTTGGAGACTCAGCCCTTTTATAGCAGTGCCAAAGAAAAAGATTCTAATCCTAGGGATGCTGAAATTTAGCTAATACTTGGGAAACAAGTCTGAAAAGAAATCTGGAGTTTCCGATTTTATAAAAAACTTCAAATCGGGAAACTTCAGAAAAAACTGAAATAAATCAGAATAAATTCTGATTTCCTTATTTAGCTCAATTTATTACTGCTATTATTTTAATCAACTATAATCGGTCCATTAACAATTATAATTGATTAACATTATTCTATATGTATTTGTATCCAAATCCTTATTTAAATACGTATAATGCCATGACTTAATTAATCACATTGTTTGGCATGTTTTAATCATTACATAAATGTAATCTTTCGACAGTATTTGGTATCATAATCATAATGCACGTATGTCCAACTTAATTATTGTAATTAGACGTCTCTAAATCCAACAATCTCCCACATGGACAAGTGCAACCTTTTGATTATATATCCTTAACTTTATTGCATGCAACTTTTCTGTCTTTCTTATCGTATTTCTTAAACAATTCTGTCCATCAATTATGTTAACAAAGGACTTAAGCAGCACTTGTCACATTTATTCGCAACTAAACCGACATAAATCACGCTGCCAACATAACTAAATGACATGAATCTGATTTGGACATATAGTTTAGAAATTACACGCAAGTGTGATTATACGTGCCTATTTCTAATTGAGTCACCTTTACTTTACTGTATGAGGTCAAAAGATCAAACTTTAAAGAAAGAAATAATGAAACTGAAACTGAATGCAATTTGTATATATCATCAAAATTGTTTACAATTGCATTACATAGAACATCCAAAAAACAAAACTTAAAACATATTCAGACTCCCACATTTTCTAACTATCCTAAATAGATATTACACCCATACGGGCAACATGTTCGTGAAACTTTTTGGGTGGTAATCCTTTAGTAAGAGGATCAGCAATCATGGAGTCTGTACCTATGTGTTCTATACATAATTCATTATTCTGCACTCTCTCTTTTACAACCAAAAACTTAATATCGATGTACTTTGACTTTGACGAACTTCGGTTGTTGGTTGCGTATAACACTGCTGAATTGTTGTCACATAATAATTTGAGTGGTTTCTGAATAGAATCCACAATTTTCAGACTTGTGACGAAGTTCTTCAGCCATATGCCATGATTAGATGCTTCATAGCATGCAACAAATTCAGCTGCCATAGTGGAGGAGGCCACCAATGACTGTTTTAGCGCTCTTCCATGACACGGCACTGCCTGCCATCATAAAGATGTATCCTGATGTTGACTTCATGCTGTCGACACATCCTCCAAAATCAGAATCAGTATATCCAATGACCTCGAGCTGTTCCGATCTCCGATACGTGAGCATAAAGTCCCTTGTTCTCTTTAGATATCTCAACACTCGCTTGGCTGCCTTCCAGTGTTCCATACCTGGGTTACTCAAATATCTCCCTAGCATTCCAGTGATGAACGCAATATCTGGACGCGTGCATACTTGTGCATACATGATGCTACCCACGGCTGAGGCATAGGGAATATCTTTCATGATGTTTTTATCTAAGTCAGTTTGGGGACATTGTTTTAGACTAAACTTATCTCCTTTTGATACAGGGGTATCTCCTGGTTTGTTGTTTTCCATGCCAAATCTTGTTAGAATCTTATCGATATAGTTCCTCTGGGATAACCTTAGAATACCTTGAGATCTATCTCTAAGTATTTCAATCCCTAGAACAAATGATGCATCACCAAGATCTTTCATTTCAAAGTTCTTAAATAAAAAATTCTTAGTTTGATGCAACATGTCCTTATCGTTACTGGCAAGCAATATGTCATCTACATATAAAACCAAGAAAATAAATTTACTCCCACAGAACTTAAGGTATATGCATTCGTCTACTATGTTAGACTCAAAACCAAATGAGCTAACAATTTTGTGAAATTTATGATACCATTGTCGAGATGCTTGTTTTAGCCCATAGATAGATTTCTTAAGTCTGCAAACCATAGACTCTGCATCACCTGATACAAAGTTCTCTGGCTGCTTCATATAGATCGTTTCATCAATGTCACCATTGAGAAATGCCGTCTTTACATCCATCTGATGAAGTTCTAAATCATAATGTGCTACAAGCGCCAATATAATCCTTAAAGAGTCTTTCGATGAAACTGGAGAGAAAGTCTCTTTATAATCAATGCCTTCTTTCTGTGTGAAACCTTTCGCAACAAGACGTGCCTTGTATTTTTCAACATTGCCTTTAGAATCCCGCTTAGTCTTAAATATCCATTTGCAACCAACGGGTTTCTTGTCTTTAGGCAACGGAACGATATCCCAAACGTCATTGTCATACATAGATTTCATCTCTTCATTCATGGCATTAATCCACATTTGAGAGTTAGAGCTTTCCACAGCTTGTTTGATATTAACAGGATCATTTTCAAACATGCCAATGTCAAACTCATGTTCTTGAAGATATGCATAATCCTTAGATTGTGTAGATCTTTTCTCTCTAGTAGATCTCCTAATTGGCACAGGTACTAGATTTTCTTGAGGTTCATTTACAACTTGATCTTCAACAGGAGGAGGAACATCATTATCAATTTCTGAATCTCCCACAGGCCCTAGGCCATCAATATTTGTCATGTCAATGTCAGGGTTTGGGTTGGGTTCAGGTCCATTTGTGTTCTCTATTCCATGTTGAGTTTCTAACTGAGTTATTTGTGATGATGAAGTTTGCATATTGTCAGAAGATGTATTTCTAAACGCAATCGGAATTTGAACAAAACCAGGACTTTGGTCCATAGTCTCATTTCTAAACGCAATCGGAATTTGAACAGAACCAGGACTTTGGTCCATAGTCTCATTCGCATTCGTCTCTTCTTCTTCAAAAATACTATCTTTTGTCATATCTCCCCCCACAAACTCATTATCCTCAAAAAATTTCGCACTTCCTGACTCGAAAACTGTATGTTCTGTTGGATTATAGAATTTGTATCCCCTAGATCGTTCAGAATAGCCTATAAAGTAACAACTAATGGTCCTTTCGTCCAGTTTCTTTTCATTTGGCTTATAAGGCCTAGCTTCACATGGACATCCCCAAACTCTCAAATGATTCAAGCTAGGCTTGCGCCCAACCCATAACTCGTAAGGGGTCTTGTTAGCTGCTTTAGTAGGCACTCTATTAAGTATGTATGCTGCAGTCTTTAAGGCTTCTCCCCACAAATTCTCAGGTAGAGTTGTACGAGCAATCATACTTCTCACCATGTCTTTAAGGGTGCGATTTCGCCGTTCAGCAACACCATTCATTGCAGGCGAACCTGGCAACGTATACTGAGGCACAATTCCGCATTCCTCTAAGTATTTTGCAAAGGGACCTTGACGTTGTTCTCCTGATCCATCATAACGACCGTAGTATTCACCACCACGATCAGAACGAATGGACTTTATACGTTTGTTAAGTTGTAACTCAACTTCCGTTTTGAACTTTATGAACACGTCTAATGCTTCCGCCTTTTCTTTTATTAAGTAAATATGACCATATCTTGAATAATCATCTATGAATGTGATAAAGTAATGGTGACCATTTCTTGTAGCTTTTGGAAAAGGACCACATATATCCGTACGAATCAATTCTAAGACATCATTACATCTTTTTGCATCATACTTACGTTTATTAGTTTGTTTTCCCTTTATACAATTCACACAATCACTTAAGTTTGTAAAATCTAAAGGTTGGAGAATATCATTAGACACTAGACGTTCTATCCTTTTCATAGAGATATGTCCTAATCGCTTGTGCCATAATGTTGGAGATTTCTCGCAAGTTAATTTACGTTTTCTATTATCTACATGCAGTGCCTCTGAATGTGAAGTGTCTATATCTAGAAAATAAAGATTATCATAAGAAGACAGGATACCAGAAGCAAGAAGCTTAGAATTTTGACACAAACTGAAATTTCCATTACCAAATGAACATACATAACCATTTTTGTCCAAATAAGATATAGAAATTAGGTTCCTTCTGAAAGATGGAACCACTAAAGCATCAAAACTTAAATAAAATCCTGTCTTACATAATAATCTAAATTTTCCTATGCTTTTCACTTCTACTTTGTTGCCATTTCCTACGTAAACGTAGCGCTCCGCCTCACTTGGCTTGCGATGGCTTAGGCAACCCTGCATCGACATACTGATGTTAGTCGTTGCACCTGAATCTATCCACCAAGTATATCTAGATACAGAACTTAAATTAACTTCAGAACAAACTAAAGCAAGAGACATACCTTTCTTTGCCAACCATGCATGATAGTTAGTGCAGAATTTCTTGGTATGTCCTGACGCTTTGCAGAAAAAACAGTTCCTTTCTTCTGCTTTCGCAGAAGTATCTTCCTTCTTGCTTTTCTGCGCGGCATTGTTTGCAGCTACCTTGGCAACAAACTTGCGCTTCTTGCCTTTACCCTTATGATTAGATGTTACTACATGAGCACTTTCCCCCTTAGTCATTTTCTGTCTCTCTTCCTCCTGCACCAACTGAGCCTCAAACTCAGGTAGTGTCCACGTCCCTTTTTGACAATTATAAGTCATCTTGAATTGACTAAAGTTGGACGGGAGAGACAGAAAAATGAACTCAATGAGAACTTCATCAGAGATGTCATAATTATGCCCTTTCAAGGCACGTTGCAGTCTTGTCATCTCAATAACATGCTCTCTAACCCCTTCTTTTCCCTTGTATTTTATTGTTGCCAACTTCACAAAGAGTGTACTAACTTCAGTCTTTTTACTCTTTGTGAATTTCTCTTCAAGGGCCTTAAGGTATTTAATAGTACCGGTCTCTGTATCAGGTATTATGCCCCGAAAAGTCTCATGGATCGTTTGCTTCATCACCATTATGCACATGCGATTTGAATGCTCCCATCTATCAATATCAGCCTTCTCTTGGGGAGTTTCTTCACCCTCTTTATTGGGCTTGGGGCGATCAAATCTCAGTGCAGTGTCCAATTGCATGATCCCTAAGACTAATTTCAGCTTTTCTTCCCACTGTTTGAAATTGTTCCCCATGAGGGGCTTAATTTGACTTAGATTTGACATTATGTTTAGATCTGAAAATTGAAGAACAAAAGGAAAAATTAGATATTATGCATCACGATTTGATCTTTAATCATAATTCTAAAATCCATCTAAAAGCCCAAATTAAATTATGTGCTCCATTGAATCTTTTAGCCAAAACACCACTCAATAATGAAAAAACACCTTTGGGCGCAATCATTACCTTATTGTCTTTTCCGCCTTTGGGCCAGATTGACATATCCATTTGCTAACGACCAGGCCAGTCAAGTGGGGAAGGCGGGTCACTAACGGACCTGGTGCACCAAGCCCCAAATGCTTTTCTAGACATTGCCAGCATATGTGTGTTGCAACTTATTTGTTATACATCACCCTTATGCACCAAACAACTTAGCAGGTGCCAACCCTCCTTTGGGAAAGCTAACACCCACGTCCATTGAGCTTGTCATGAGTCATCCTTGCAATCGTCTTACACAGAGCGGTTCGTTTTGCGAACATCAATGCTTGACTCATGCGAAAACAACACATGTATATACCAGACAACTATGAGGTGACTTTCTACAACTTATAGCACAAACATAAATGAACGTTGAACTTACTATCGTTATGCATAGATTCCAAAGAGAAAAGCATTTGAACTTCAGATCGTTTTGCAGAGATAAAATAGCAATTCAGCTTCAGATCGTTAATAGGCATAAGGAAATCACATACCGAGATTCACACCATGGATTATTCCTAAATTAACCAACCATCAGTTGTTAAACTTTCGCATCAAGAATTCTGGAATTTCTGGAAACACCATTCAGTTTTGAAATAGATGCATAGAGATATTTAAGGTAAATTTGCAATTTGGATCACAAATTCTGGAAACGCCCATCGGTATGGATATACAGAGAAATTGAAATGGATACACACAGGGCTAAGGTGATGGTAGAGTGAACAGATACGCCTCTCCCCAAACTTCAACGCAGAGGTCCCCAGGTCGAGACTCCTAGAGAGGCGCAGCGTTTAAATGCTGAGATCGCAGGGTATCTAGTTCAAGTAGTGGATACTTTAACACTCAGATTTGGGCATATTTCGAGTCATCTTAGATTTACTTCTCCTGATCCAGACAGACTGGAGCCTTTAACGCAGGCAGAGATTGAAGGTGTTGAAGCTCTCACACGGATTTTCAAAAAATGAATTGCTAGAAATACTTGACAATCAAAATGTATGTTTTGTTTGTCAAAACTCATTTGCCTCGTACTCTTTCCATGTTAATATTATGAAGAGATCAACCACGCCATCAAAGAGAGCATCAACACCTTGTCCATCAAACAAGCAGTTTGGAAAAGAAAAAGAATTCACGCCATTATATAGCTCAACACAGACAGTATTCAATGATGTCAATAGCATACAGTCTTCAACAATTAATAAGAAACAATCACATCCAGTCTTAACATACAACCTTCGAGGATTAATAAGCAACAGTATTCAACGATTCAAATGTTGCAATAACTCTAACTCCAACGCAACAAAATAAAAGCGATCAATCAATTATCGCCGTGCAACTCAACCATTTTTTTTTATTTTTTATTTTCAAGATGGACGTTGCAGGTTCCACATTGGAGGAGAGGGGCGCAACATTGGAGAGTGCACAGTAAAACTTATATCAGAAAAAAACATAAACTTAGGCTGCCCGATCTGATTTTGTGGCACTTAAAAAACAAAGCATAAACATGGGTTTTCACACACAGCATTTCAGCCATGGAGACTTGGATTTCAAACTGCAATTCTCACATAAGGGAGGCTCTGATACCAATTGAAGGGTTTTACTTGTGGGTATAACTAAAAACTTTAAACCCTAACCAAGATCTACTCCTATGCAAGAAATTAAACTTAATGCACAGCGGAACTTAGAAATCAAGTTTAATGCACAGCGGAACTTACTTTCCATCTTCAAAGGTCGCGGACAGCTTCTGGTCTTGACTTGAGTTGTTGGCTCTCGAATCCTTCCAAGAACTTGCAATCCTTTTCTCTGGAGAGTATCCTGTCTTCAAATGGAGCAGACAATTTTTCTGGATGATTGCAAGCCTTGGAGACTCAGCCCTTTTATAGCAGTGCCAAAGAAACAGATTCTAATCCTAGGGCTGCTGAAATTTAGCTAATACTTGGGAAACAAGTCTGAAAAGAAATCTGGAGTTTCCGATTTTATAAAAAACTTCAAATCGGGAAACTTCAGAAAAAACTGAAATAAATCAGAATAAATTCTGATTTCCTTATTTAGCTCAATTTATTACTGCTATTATTTTAATCAACTATAATCGGTCCATTAACAATTATAATTGATTAACATTATTCTATATGTATTTGTATCCAAATCCTTATTTAAATACGTATAATGCCATGACTTAATTAATCACATTGTTTGGCATGTTTTAATCATTACATAAATGTAATCTTTCGACAGTATTTGATATCATAATCATAATGCACGTATGTCCAACTTAATTATTGTAATTAGACGTCTCTAAATCCAACAAGAATGATATACAGGTATAGGCCTACAAACAATAGACATACATGAGCAAGTTTAGGAATCAGATATATAACCAAAGACAGTTAATTATATATCCAAATAATAAATGCCTTTAAAATAGAAAAACATTCTGTATGAAAACGGAACACAAACACATATATCTGCAATGAGAAACTAGATAGAAACACTATCAATCGTAAAAATCATCACAGAAAGATGAAAGACTTTGAACAATATTTGTATAAATTAAAAGTAAGAGTGACTCATAAAATATTTATCATTCTCCATACAATCCCCAAAATACACTTACAGGGCTATTAAAAAAACTTCAGATTGATAACTCAACCCTTTACAATCCTCTCACAGCCTCCCTCGGCTGGAACCTCCCACTACATTACATTGAAGATCATGAAATTTATATAAAATTACAATGCTCCAGCTGTTACGAGCTTTTGGGAACAAAATTCTATTTATGAACAATCTTAGATTTAGTTGTAACGAATCTGGAATTGATAGAACCAAATGCCTTAAATCAATCAAATATGCATAGATGTTGAATACCCTACGGTTTCTTCTCCACTTGTATCTTGAAGGCTCGACTACTGCTTGAAATCTGGGAAATGTTCAATGCTGCCACATGCATTTGGAACGCTGCATGTAACCTTCAAATCAGGGATTTTGAGGTGAACCATTAGATACTCTGCCCCCTATGCATCTTAAAATGCTTTGCCACTGATCCTCTGTCATTTTGCTATAAGTCCAAGAAAGAGACAAAACTCAGATATTTACCTGTGTTGTCAAACAACAAGAAGCAATTTTCCATAGTTACTCTTTTTATTTGACAACATCCAAAATAGTGCCATCAACATTTGGGTGTTGTTAGGAGCTTTGATAACGCTAATTGTTGACTGTCTTTGACTTGAAACCAAGATACCAATTTAAGCATTATGCAAAACAATCAAGTGCCAATGCCTTTGCATCCATTTCAATTATAAACCACCACAAAAGCTGCATTTCTGGTAATGATACAAAATTAGGCGTTCAACTTTTTGCTTTCTTGAAGCCATGAATTTTAAAATCATAATTTTCTTGAACTTCAATACTGTTGTTACTTGGCTCGCATCTTTTAAAAAAACGAACGCATAAATTTCTCGTTTCACTCCAGCAAGAAAACCTGATGAAGCTCCACGAAATCCTGAAAGTGATGAATATAGAAAACGTCTCTACCACATTGAAAGAGACCTCACGCTCAGCAAACCTTTGTTTGATCGGAAATGGCAGCATGAAACTTGGTATGACTAAAGATGCATCTCCGTCACATGTCTGATGAACAGCTTTAAGATGCATCCAAACCAGATTTGCGAGTCCGTCATAATGTTTCAAACCACTACCTCAAAGGAATAACGCATAGCTTGCATTGAGTTTCAAAGTCACATTCTTCTTCGGTGCTATAGTGAATTCTTGGATGATTGCTCCGACACCTGGACTAGAGTGAATTCGATGACATATGGGATATCTCCCACATGGACCACAAAAAGGTTTATAAAAGCATTTATATTTTATGGGGCATGAAAAAGCCTTTCAACGTGTATTGTAAAGAGAGTAAAGTCCTTGTGGGCCATTATTTGACTTGATGTTCCTTCAACGTGTAGGAAGATCATGACTTGATGTTAAGTTGGATTGAGATAAAAGACCAAAGTTTAAAGTGTAAAGAAACTTTTTAATAAAATAAATATAAAATATTAATTAGAAACTATATAAAATAGTTTTTTAAATAATAAAATTTTATATTTATTTATTTTAATAAAATTTCTTTTTTTTTAAAATAAGAATAATTATTTAAAACCATGCTGCCCAAGCAAGCTTATGGCGGAATTTGCATAATGGGTAAGGGTTTGAGAAAATAAATGGCTTTTAGCAAACAAAGAAAATAAGGCTAAAGACATATATTGAAAACTAACCAGGATGGTCTAGCCCAAGCTCACTTGATTCTGAATGAGGAACCTCCTCAATGGACTCCCATACCGTAAGATGGCAGCTTCTTGAGTAATGTATTAGTAGGATTTAGAGTTCTCCGATTGTGAAACATTGTGGATTGTATAAGAAAGGTTGATTGGCGTTAGCCCAGTCGAGTCCTTCCTTTCATCAAAATAGAAAAAAAATAAAAAATAAAAAAGATAACCGTTTTTGTTAAAATAAAAAAAACTAACCAGGATGGAGGTTTGAGGCCATAAGGAGAACTGACTAGGCTGAATGGGACATTCGTGACCTGGGCAAAAATGCTAGTAGAATTTACATCCACGTTGTCGGAATCCAAAAATTTTGTGGGACAGATCTGGTGACAACAACTTGTTTTTATCAAAAGAATATTAAATATCTGGATGAGAATCTAAATGAAAAATATCCACGGGCCCTCCAAGGAACTCTGTAACAACTTGCACAATTGGGTAGGATATCGAATGATCACCAAATTAAACCAATAGACAAAGTGGAGGCTCCTCCATCACAAATTTTACAGTTTCATTGATAATTCATCATCAATTCCACAATCTCGCATTTCCACTAGAGTTTCTAATCCCAAATAGTAGCTCTGCTTCATCTTATTCTTCACAAGAGGTGGCAACTCATTCATTGATGTAAACATGTAGATGAGATGCACTTATCCAACAACGGGTCACTTTCATATCCCTCTCAGGATACCTTTCATACTTCACAGATCTGACAATAACAATAAATGCTCCATGTCATGTCACACAAGACATTGATCCCTAGTTGCAATCAATTGATACTTTGACTGTCGCTGGCATTTGGACTCAGCTTTGAGCACTTTTTTTCTTTGCATGGGACTGTATCTCACGTGCAATAATAATAAAAAGAATAAAATTTTTATAATGCTAGTTGATTCATTAACTGGTCGACACGTTGAGCACGCTATGCATTCTCCATTGGCACTCTATGGTGTTGGAAATCTTATTAATACTGAGTGGGGGGTTGAATTAGTGTTAAGTGCAATTTTAAACAATTTTCACTTTTACCAAATTCAAACAGTATTTATATTATGCATTTACCATAAACAATGTCATTCATCAACACATGCACAAGACACATAAGACAAAGATTTGATGTGGAAACCTAAATGGGAGAAAACCACGAAATGATTTCCTATATAATAAAGATTACATTCATAGGAAGCGCCAACTTCTAAGATTCTCCAGCACTGACTAGAAGGAGGCTCCAACCCCCCAATTTACAGGCTTCAACCTGAAGGA
The DNA here is from genome assembly GCA_027924585.1 of Larix kaempferi. NCBI lineage: Eukaryota > Viridiplantae > Streptophyta > Pinopsida > Pinales > Pinaceae > Larix > Larix kaempferi. The sequence goes on from BSBM01000142.1 coordinate 1,505,689, forward strand.
AGCACCAACTTTCTCATTTACCAGCACCAACTAGAAGGATGCATTGACCCCCTGGATTTATAGGCTCCAACCTGAAGGAAGCACCAAATCCGTGTTCATTTCCCCATCCTTCCACCCTGATATGACTGTATAAGTTCTTCTTGTTGTTTGCACACACTTCAGATTTGCTACATTACTTTCCTTTGTGCACACCCACTATATGTTCTATTATGTGCAACTATTGTACTGTATCATTATTTCATCTCTTACTTCATGTCACTGCATCAGTATTGCACACTAGTTCTCATACTTCATACACTTCTGCAAGATTATGTGTGATGTTCAGTATGCTATTATGGTTCTATGCATCTACATAATCATCCAATTATGTGCATCGTCTACTCTACTTCTATTCTTTTCTTGCGCATATGTCTCATAAAAACTATATCATTCTGCGCACCATCTACTGTACTGCTCTTTTTTTCTTGCGCACTTGGATGTCTTTCTATATCATGATGTTCCGGATAACCGAGCCATTGATACCCCAATAATTCAAAGCCTTCCAAATCAGAATACTATCTCTTGTTCATCTTCAAGCTTATTTTTTACTCACCAACTTGGCTTCTTATTTATACTCAACTTGTACATACCATGTGTCCACAAGTTGGACGATAACATACCTTCTTCCTTTCTTCACGGTCAAGCTTACTCTCGCATCCGCCACTTGTCTTGATCTGCACAACTAAGGTGTCATGACTTGTAGGTGTTGCAAACACTTGGTCCTTAGCATAGTGGGACTTATGCACTTGGGAAACGCTACATGTTGGATCTTGTGCCATTGAAGTACCATTGCATGGTCGGTCTTTTGTACTTATGAGACTTGCATACATACAATGCTTGGTGGGTCTTACACACTTCCAAGACTTGTCCAACCACCTCTTGCTTCCAATACTCTTGCGCACTTTTGAGACTTGTCCAACCACCTCTTTGACATCACCTTTGAAGTACCACAACTAGATGGATGGGGAATTGTGCACATTCCTTATGTACTTCTTCAAAATGACACATGGATACTAAGTCCTCTTTGACATCAATTACAACCAAAGTTCAACAATATTCCCCTTTGGCATTGATCTCAACACCTCATGAAGTTGTGCTCCTTCTGATCACGAATTTCTCTGTTCTATTTGCACACAACACAGTACTCCCCCTGTGTTCTTGCCAATTTGAAATTTTTATTGCAATATTAGTACTTCTCTAGTGTTTTTCATTTCTGCATAGTTCGCTATTACTAATAGTACACGTTTCATGGTGTTTCTCCCCCTTTGACATTAATGGCAAAGAGGTGCTTTCCGTGCACACTTCTAGGTTCTCTTTTGCACTTATACTTCAGTTTTGCACTGGCCGTCATGCTGTCATTTGTTTCAATTACTCCCCCTATCTTCATGCTTCATTCCTATGATAAGGAGTAATATTATCTACCAACATTCCTAGTTGAACTATAGTTATAAACTTCTGTAGAGTTTCCTTTGCAGCTACAACATTTTCTTTCATTTCTCCTTCTTTGGCCAAAATGCTTGCTTCCACTTGCTTATCAGAATCTGACTTCAAATTTTCTAAGAATTCATCAAATGCTTCCTTGATTTCCCCTTGTAACTATGGGAAAAGTTTTGTGATGCTAATGGCTTCTTCTTGTAAAGGTTCAAGCATGTTAGCTATATTCTACTGTTCATCCCGGATCCTACCTACTTCTTGCTGTTGTTTTCTATACTCTCCCATTTTTGCTCATATTTTCAATAGATGGTAAGCAAGTTAAGCTGCCATGCATCCTTTGTTCAAGTTCTTGCACATCCTGTAGCGTTTGGTCTACTTCCTTCAACTGCTCATCTACGACCAGCTTTACCCATAGTTGGGCACTTTCTTCATGCATCTATGTACATTTAAAATCCAAGGTCCTGATATTTTATATTGCAATGTTTATTCTTTCTAATCTATTTTCACATTCTTCTTTGAGCTCTGGAGGTGTTACTGGTTGTTGTCTTACTGACAATTCTTCTATTTTAGCATGTAGACCTTGAATGGCCTCGCCAATCTTCAACACTTTTCTTTCTGTAGAAGTATCTTCATCGATTTGAACTTCTGTAAGCGCATTGTATACTTCTTCTATTTCTTGTTGTAGCTTTAAGGCCTTTTGTTGTACTTCTTCCACTTCTTGTTTTAGCTCATCACCTTTTGTGACTGCTTCTTCTACTTTCTTCTCTAACTCTGATGTCTTTTGCGTAGTCTTCTCTTTTTATATTTTCATCCTAGAACAATCTGCATAATTTCCTTCTCATTTTGGCTTTTGTACCAGTCAATTGTAATAGCATCATGTATCCATCTAATTTCCTAAGCAATGGAAGTATGTAGCGCACGTAGCTCATTCAAAGGTAAGTGTGATAGAATCATTTCTACATGACTTAAATATCCTTACAACTCTTGAGTGGGAAGCACCAAAGTTGTAAAGGAAATTTTTAGCCTTTGATGTGACTCTGTCGTTTTCTTTATATTAGTGATAGGGTGTTTTTGTGAGCTACACACATGTGTGTCTGAGTGTGCCTCCACATCATTTTGTACTTTTCCCTTGGTCATTAGTATCAACTCCTTCATTTTCGCAAACTTTTTTTCCATCTTCAACAAGATCTCCTCTTGTTGTGTCGCAAGATCTTCAATTTCTTCCTTTCTACATTCTCCATTGCTTCTTCAGTAATATTTTTTACCTCTAGACCAATTTGATCAATATCATCCACTATCAACGTTTGAACAAGATTGAGTTTTGGCATTTTCCTTTTCTTCCTTGATGACTCTTCAGGATGAGTTGTTTATGTCCTATTCTTAACTGGCACATATTGTTGTGTAGTTTCAGGGGGAATTTATGAGCCATCAGTTTCATTTTATTTGGATGTTGGAATATTAGGTTGTTCTTGCCGCACAACCTCTTCTTCTTCTGTTAGTGGAATATTCCATGCTAGATTCCACTTGTTCACAATTTGTGCAATGTCATCCTCATAGAAAATGAACATAGTAGGTAGCCATTGCATGTCAGTATCTCTTCTGGCTTGTATGTAGATATGATGCATTCATGTCTTGAAGTGTGCAATTCCTTTGTATGTTTCAACTATGTGAGGTTGTATGCATGGTGTCTCCTGTAAAATGATCCTAATCTCTTCACTATATAGGTAGAAATTGATGTTTTTGTCTGTCTATTTGCGTGGAATATTAGTAACCCACAAGTTTGTATACCTAGATGCCCAGAACGACTTCCGATGTCTGTCAAGAATTGGTTGTCTTTTGGTTCCTTCCATCCTAGTAGCACAATACATATTAATAACCAAGTATAATGGAAGGGTGTACATTTTTCTTGCGTTTCCTTGCAGTCCTCCATAAATTCGTTCAACAAAAACATCGACCAATTCATCTGCACTCCCTCCACACATTGTGCTGCAGCTGCAATTATTCCAGTTGAGACTTGGTCCTGGAGACTCTTTTGGAATAACATGCATGCTAGTATCTAGACTGCAAATCTCACAGCCTTTTCATTTATATACACAACTGAATACCCTTTGCTGGCCCATTGGGTTCCATAATTTTCAGCCATCTTCTTTCCAAGGGATTTCTCATGTCTTTTATTTAGAAGACAACCTACATCTTCTCCTATAGTAGGAATCCCTATTATTAATTAAATCGTCTAGGCATCAATGGAGATGTGCCTGATCAGGCACAAGAACCCACCATGCACTTGCGATAGCAAAATGTTCGCACACATGTTCACCTGTGGGGACCTGTTGATGCCTCGAAAATCGTAGCATTAATCAGCAAGGGATTCTCCCCGGTAAGCAAGCCCAATTAGATCACTCACCATTTGGTGCAGGGAATCCGTCCGGTTAACGACCCAACTACCGTATAAGGTTTAAATATTTGCTTTCTTTTCACCGGTTGCGACCCGATCCACTGTTTATGATTTTTTTTTTTTAAAGATGATATGCAAGTGCTGTAATCTATATGCATGTAATTAAACAAATCTGATCTAAAACTGTTTAAGCAAATTTAATCTATCCTTGCAAGGAGAAAAATGAAAGAATGAGTAACACACTAAAAGAAACACCCAAAGATTTCACAGATAGCTATTTAATCATAAAGATGCATTTCCAGCAGAAGATAGAAGATATCAAAGATAGCTTTGATTGAATTAAAACATTTCATTACTCATTTTAACACAGAATATTTGCATGGAAGGTGAAACCATTCGTAACAGAGAATTAATTCATGATAGTTAGGAAAGATCTCACAGTATACGCATGAAAGATGCAGAAATAGTTCGACAATCATTCAACATAAACCAGGAAAAACGCAGTGCAAGCTTCCCAGGAAAAATGGAGCTTTCTTTATTGATGTAGCAAAGTAATTCATGTAAAAAATTCAGTCTGTCCTTTCACTTGCCAAAAGTCCTTCTCATATCTTCTATTCCTATATTTATAGATTTTAAAAAGATTCTCTCTTCCCAAAACCTAACCCTAGGGGAAAAAAAAGTTTGTCCTCTAGTGCCTAAAAAGACAAAAACCATTTCCAGTTGTTTTACAAAAACATTTATACAATAAAATAGCTCTAGTTGTATTTTCCAAAAAAAAACAAATTAAAGCCCAGATGGCCCTGCTACTTCAGCTGGCCTTTCTATTTCTGCTGAGTCGTCCACTTCAGCAGGCTTGCGCGCTTTAGTTGGTTTGTCCACGTCTTTAATATAGCTGGCCAACTGGTTGATTTCTCGCAGAATGGTGTTTCCACGTGTAGAAACCATCATTTTCAGCACTATTTCATGCTTACAACAATCTGATTTGATGCTTACTGCTCCTGCTAGAGTCACCTGAGTGATATCTTCTAGGAAGTAAGCATGGATGGTAGTCTTCCCAATGAACCGGTGAAGGTCTTCTGGATTCAGGACCTCTATCTTCTTCAAGTATTTTGATTATGCATCTAGGTCACCTTGCAGTTCTGCCAAACGCTGCTCCTTTTCAGGAAACTCATAAATAGTTTGAGGTAGCACCATGTGACATTTCTCATGGGTGTCCCAAATTTTTAAGTACAAAGCGTGATAGCTCTTGACGGTTTTCTAGATTTCAATACTTAACTTGGCACCACAATCTCTGCCAAACTCTAGGACTCCTGCATCCAAGTCCAATTCCTTGAAGGTCTTAAAACGTAGGTTTGATGGGAATCCATATTTCTCTTTCCTCCAAAATGTTCATACATCTCTTCCAAATGGTGCACATATCTCTTTTCAAGCTTCAACACCTCGACTTCAATGGCCGTCATCCGCGTTATCATTCCGTTTACCTTGCAAATCTCCTCTGTGATTAGCACTAGCGATTGATGAATCTTCCCTCGTATGTCGTAGGCTTGCTCGTGAAATGCGGCTAGATCCTGCCTCCTCTCATTTGCAACATCAAGCTGTTCTATTAGCTGTGCCTTTTCTTGCGTCAGCCTTTCAAACCGAGGCTTATAGAATTCAATTTGTTGCACGATGTTGGCTTCATGCTTCTCCAATTCTCCTATGGGAGCTTCCAGGTTTCTCTTTTCACTTTCGGAGATTGCCAACTGCACCTCTAGTGCGTTCTTCTCACCTTCGAGCTGTAGCATTTGCAAATCTATTTCTTTCTTTTCTTCCTAAAGCTCTTTGTACTTTAACCTTAACTCATTGCCTTCTAACACCTCCTTCTGCATATTACTTTTTACCTTGAAACACAACTCCCTATACTTCTTAGCTTCTTCCACCAGATAATCTTTCACATTATCTTTACTTGCTTGAGTCAAAGCCACACTACATGCTGTAGTGAACACAGGGTTGTTGTCGGTGCCTTTGAACAATGGGATTTTCGATACTTTGATTTCAAATCGGCCCTCTCCAATTTTCATCTTCTTCTTTGATGTTTCTACAATAACCTTCTTCCTCTTATCGAAATAGATGCAATCTAGGTTGGCTACTTGGCGCTGCTTTGGAGGAGTGTATGGGGTGAGTGCGAGCTCTTCAGTTGTGACAACCCCTACATTAGCTGTTCCTGATTGGTTTATTGTTGCTAGATCCAGGTCCATGACTTGTGGGCTAGACATGCCGTGTTCCATGGTTTTCTTAGACTCTTATGCTTCTTCTCTTGCTTGCTTCTCTACTTGTTCTGCTAGTTCTGCTGCCTCTTGCTCCGCTTGCTATTTCATTGCCCGCAACTTTTCGACCTCCTCTCTTTTGATTCTTTCAGCCTCTTCTTGCTGTAACCTGGTAGCTTCTTCCTTTCTAATATTTTCCTCTTCATCTCTCTGCGCTTTTGCTGCTAGCTCTTGCTGAATCCTCATAGCCTCTTCTTCTTGCTGCTGCTTTTCCTCTAGCTCCTTTTAGATTCTTTGATTTACCTCTTCTTGGAGCCTGTTGGGTTCTTCTTTTTTCTTTCTTTCGGATTCCTCTGATTGCAATGTTGCTTCCTCCTACTCCTTTTGGATCAATCCCATAGGTCTGGGACTAGAACTTGCTCCTCTTTTAGGGCGGTAACGCTTTCCCAACTCAATCATGTTCTTGGCACTCCAGAAAAATTCTTCATCCTTGTCCCGAAGATGTACATAATCGAAGGTGGCTCTGTGAGAGGTGCAGTGCTCAGCGACTTTGTCACTAGGATCATGCCTCCTAAATAACTTTATGCTGAAATGAAAAGCTTCTATCGTCCCGAGCACAAGTCTCACCCTCTTTTGCTTTCTAGAGACTATAGGCACCGACGGTAAAGGGCATTGGTGGGTAGAGAGCTTTCTTCTTATCACTGAGAACCTTGCTGATTCCACTGACGAAGAGTTGCCTTACAGCTTATTTGTGCATGACAAATTCCGTGACATACCGAGGAAACAAAAAGGGAGTTTTAGTCCCTCCACTCATTCTGATATAGGTGCCCTCGGAGGAAAAGTAATAGTCTCCAAATTCTTCTATGATAGGCATGGCATTTTCTGACAAACAATTTGGCTCCTCTTTAATGATGAGCTGATATAGGGGAATGATGAACTTCTCGCAAATCTGTGTGTAGTGATTCGCGTATTTGTTTGCCCATGTAAGTTGATAATCTACAAAGAGAGGGGACTCCTTTCTGCTCCAGACGCAGCCTAAATTCGGGAAAGAGTGCTTGCTCAATAAGCAATCTATTAGGTATGAAGACATGAAGAAATCAACTTTTTTGTGGGACAGGCCTCCTTGGGAAGCAGTTAGAAGCGAGGCCATGTTGTCCGAGATTATATCGGCCCAATTGAAGATTGTACCATGCGTAGCTACATGGAACATCATCGGCAAACAGCCAAGCTTGAATATGTTTCCAATTGGAATGCCGAAAATTTGACTCAGCATAAGGGCGATGAGCCTGTAGGGAGTCCTTAGAAGTATGCTTTCATATTCTTCGTTGCCTCTTTTTCTTATTTTCCTTTCAATTATTAGCATCTTCCTGGCAGATTCTAGAGGGTTTGTTGTTTGCTTTGCTACCCATTCATTGTTCAACCAAGTCCTTGCCTGGGGTAGCCTATATGCAGCCACGAGATGCTCTTGTGCAAAGGACGCGAGACTCATCCCGGTGTTATAATTAATGAATCTCATGTCAGTCTTCACATAGGGAATTATCCAGCCAATAACTTTCGAGAATGGGAATAGCTGGGGACGAGTTGCTGCTTTATGAAGACCTGACTTCTTGATGTTCAGATAGACCATGCTTTCTTCTAAGGTTGCGTTAGGGTAACTCTGGTCTCTGATAAATCTTTATAACTCACCCCACTGAAATTCTGGGGAGGCTCCTGGGGCTACCCCTGTGACAACTTTTGTATCGCCAAACATAGTCTCGAGCGAGGTATCCAACAAGATTTCTACGTCCGAATCTGACTCGACAATCTTAGATTTCTGTCTAGTAGATCTCCTGTGCATGTTAAACCTGCAATGGCAAGGAGAGCACAAATGAGAGATTTATAAGTTCATGAGCAACACGTTGTTAGCGAGCAACATAACATTCGATTTTATGGTGCTTAACAAAACTTGAGCACATGTAAGTGTTTAGCTTTCAATTAAAACTAGCCTTTCAAAGACCAAAATAATGAAGAGGAGCATTTAAACAAAGTTATCCATGCATTTAAACGAAAATGGAATTCCATTGGCTAGCTTTTAACAATATATTATCATAATGAGCCAAAACATCCTACTGGGACTAGCCTCTAGAAAACTTGAACATGCAAAGCCATGCTGTCGTGAGATAAGGTATTTCCTCAAAACCCATTCAGATTTCGCGGGTTAAGCTTTTCAGTAATTAAATGAAAGCACGGGTGGAGCTTTTTCTTATCACAGAAAAAAGACTTGATAGGCCAAGGTGCATGTGCGTGTGGAGCACAATGGATAGTGACCGCGATGCAACTCCTTTGGGTCGTAAATCGACTTTGATGGGGATGAACAGAAAAAAAGCTTGTGCTTTGAAGCTTATGAGGTCTGCTTATCAAGTTAAAAAGCAGGAGGCTTCCATTGGGCACAGGGCTCCCACAAAACATATGAAAACAGGGGCAGTTCAGGTGTTAAGACGACGCGGGTTCGGCCTTGCGAAACACCCAAAAAACAGCTTTAAAGCTAACAATGAGCACTCCATAGGATCTCCTATTGGACGGAACCAAATGGATGAAATGAGGACCTACCTGTCAGTACCGGAATGGCTTGCTGTTGTCGACCCAGTTATCCTGGCAAGTGAAAATCTGAAGCTTCCAATGAATAACCACGCTCTCGGTCTCAGCAAAGATGGAGAGGGAAAAACCCCGTTTTATGTATATATAATAGGAACAATCAATTCCCATAGGATAGATAGTTGGGATATTAAGTGCACACGGGGCCCGATGCAAAAATCAATAAATCCACACGGGGATACAATTAAATTTCCAACCAACTTATCTATCGACGCTTTCCAAAAACCCGGGCTGCGTCGTTGGTCAGCGATTCCCACTCTAACTCGGTCGTTGCGACAAGTGGTTGAATAATGGTCGGAGGAAATAAGGTTAGACCTTGCGACCGGTCATTGCGACGAGTGGTTAAATAATGGTCGGCGCTGCGTAAGCTAAAAATATGTGCAACGGTTGGGAGAAATACTCTTAGAATCTACGACCAGGAAGTGCGACGAAGAAAGGCCCAAAATGACGCAAAAAACAGCGAAGTTAAGGTAAAAAATTGCGCAATCGTCGGCGGAAATATCGTTAAAATCTGCGACCAAGACCGACTTTAGCGCCACTGATCGGCAAAGATGAAATGGGATTCTACGCAGCAGTCGATATTTTTTGTCTTAAAAACTTGCGACCGTTCGGTGCAAGATAAACTTAACAACTGCGCAATGATTTGCTAAGATAAGGCTAAAATCTGCGCAATAGTCGATGCTTTTATCACTTAAAATAAGCGACCAAGGCTGACTGAAACTGAAATTTTCCTTAGCAGAAAAACAGAGTTTTCCTAAAGAAAGAGAAGACTCGAAGAGTTAAAAAACAGTCTTCAAAAGACCCAAAGGACCTCTTCAAAAAATAGAAAGGAGGGGCCCTTATAATTTCCTAAGGAAATCACGGGGATTAGGTTGCAGTAGCAACAATTGGCGATTCGCTGGCAAACACAAATCTCTGAATTAATCTCTTTTCAATGTCGAAAAACTTACGAGTTGATGGCACCATATGCAACAATTTGCTTAAGTGTTCTAATCTCTGCAAAGGAGGAGATCACTTCATAATGATGGTCATTAGGAAAAGGGCAACTTTGAAATAGACTTCTTTACAACTCTTTAAGGGCCAAAGTATGAAGTTCATTTTAAAATCTGTCTTTCAGATGACCACTAAAATTGGGCTCCACAGTATCGTAACAACATCCCACAGACATATTCGTTTGTTCTTCATTCCCATGCTGTTTGCATCCCTTTTGGATGCTTCTTAATTGACGACTTTTGTCATTTGAGTCTTCCATAATTACTTTCTTCAATCTTGAGCATTTGATTTAGGTTCTTCAATCCAAAATGTCCTTTTGTGTGAGAAAGATATTTTTTGATTGTCCTGCTCACGAATGGAGAAGAACTTTGTTGGGATGACCATTTAGAACAACTTCTTTGATTGAATGCATCTACTTTTCTCAACCATGCTTTAATGGAGGCGAGAATCTATGCCTTTGTTCTTCTCAACCATGCTTTAATGGAGGTGAGGATTTCTGGAAAATAGACTCAATGATATAATCTCTTTTGGCTTTTGATTTGCAGCAGGGGATCATTTTAAATACCATACATCTCCGAGATGTGCTTCCTCTCTGTGGGTCCAAGGTAGCGAACTTCCTGAGACAGTCATTAATGTGAGGGTGAATGGAGCCCCAAGATAGTAATAAGGAAACATAAATCTCAACTATTTAAACAGGGATTAATGCAACCAAACAGAAAAGGACCTTTTCATCCTAGAGACTGATTGACAAAAGCGAAGTCACATATAGAAACCTTCCTCATAAGTAAATTCCAACCTTTAAGAACTGCGAGATTTTTTTCAAAGCCCTATCTTTTCCAAAAGACAAAGGTTGGGCTAGGCTAAACAACAAATCCAATGAAAGGGAAACAAATCAATAAAAGTACTAAAACAAGAAATATTAAAGAACCTGACTGAAAAACAACTCAAAAGAAAACTCAGGAAAATCAAAACAGTGCTTATTTATGTGCAAAGGTCCCCCTTAGGACTAGGCGAAGTACTGCTTTAAAGCGAGGCCGTTGAGAGGTAGATTCACTTCCTCCCCTTGTAAGTCTTTCAGTTTATACGTCGATGGGCCAAGCTTTTCAGAAATTTGGTAAGGGCCAACCCATAAATGTTGAAACTTTGTATGCATTCCCTTACCATCATTTGGATGATCCCATTTCAAAACTAAGTCACCTACTTCGAAACTTCTCTTGCCAAATTTACGTTTATCAAACTACCTTTTGACTATGTCTTGGTGTTGGTGGAATTGGTCTTTGGCTTTCTGCCGTGACTCTTCAAGCTTTAGTAGGGTATCAATTCTTGATTGTAAGACCTGGCTGTTGGAACCTCGAGAAGCTTGGGCCAATTGTAAGGATGGAAGTAATATGTTTGGAGTAAGGATGGCTTCTTTACCATAAACTAGGGTGTAAGGGGAAACTCCTAAGGCATTCTTGGGGGTGACTCTACCTTCCCATAAAGCATTTGGGAGGGCCGTGTGCCAACTTCTCTGACTTTCAATAACGGTTTTTTTAAGAATTTGGATGAGGTTCTTGTTTGTAGATTCAGCTAATCTATTTCCTTGGGGATAGTAATTGGATGAATAATGCAATTTAATTCATTTCTCATAAACAAACTCATTTATTTTTTTTGATGAAAAATAAGTTGCGTTATCAAAAAGTAGGGAAATTGGAACCCCAAACCTGGTTATGATGTTCTCTTCTATGAACTGGATAACTCCATCTTCATCAACTTTGCACAGTGGAGCAACTTCTGTCCATCTAGTAAAATAGTCTGTAGCCGTTATGATATACCGATACTGCAGTGAAGAATTTGGGTTTATTTCTCCAATAACATCTATGCCCCATTGCTCGAATGGTTCAGAGATAATGACCGGCTATAGAGGACCTGCTACTTTCGGCAATTTCCCAGCATTTCTTTGGCACACATCACAATTCCTGGCATAGGCGTGAGCATCTCTAAATAAGGTGGGCCGATAATATCCAGTTCTAAGTATTTTGTGAGCAGTGGTATCTACATAATAGTGTCCCCCAGTAGGGCCATCGTGTAATTATTTGACCACTTTATTTGCGTCTTCTTTCTCCAGACATCTAAGAAAAATGCCATCATAATTCCTTCTAAAGAGAATTTCATCAATGATTTGATATGCTGCTGATTTCAGACGGAGTGCCCTTCTTTTCTTTGAACTCCAGTGCTCCAAAAAATATCCTTGCTGTAAATAGTGCACTAGGTCCCTGTACCAAGATTCAGGAGCTATGAAAATGGGACATACCTCAATCACATTCAATTCCGCTTCATTTTCCCAATTCAGCTCTTCATCAACTGGATGCTCAGTGAGTAATTTACATAACCCTTGACCCTTAATGATGGTGGCAGGTTTAAATTTTAAATCATACTCCTAAAGAGCGGTGACCCAGTTTCCTCTCCTTTCTCCCAATTATTTCTGAACGAAAAGAGATCTGACGGCGGGGTGATGAACTATGACTTTTGTTTTGTTTTTTATAATATATGTCCTGAACTGCTTTACCGCTTTGAATACGGCATATGCTTTCTTGTCTACAACAAGGTAGTTCAATTCAGCGCCCTGCAGACCAATGCTCATAAAGGAAATTGGGTATTCGTCTCCTAATTCTACCTTTTGCATGAGCACAGCTGCGAGAGAGTCATCTGAAGCAAAGGTGTACATAATGAAATCCTTATCAAAGTCTGGACTCCTTAAAGAAAGGGCATTAGCTATGGCAGCTTTGATTCCTTTAAATGCAACTTTCTCCAAGTCTGTCCATTTGAACTGTACACTCTACTTTACCATTTGCTGCAAAGGTTTAACGGTATGAGCGAAGTCAGGAACGAACCTTCGAACAAAATTTATGGTGCCCATAAATGATTGCATAGATTTTTTGTTGTGGGGCATGGGAATCTTGTTGATAGATTGCACTCTCTCTTGATCTATTGAGATTCCCTTCTTTAAAATGATATGACCCAAGAGTTTTCCCTCAAGAACAACGAAAACACTTTTCTTGGGATTTAACGAAATACCATATTTCCTGCAGTGATCAGAAATCTGCTTCAAGTGGAAAAAATGGTCTTCCCTTTTCTTTTAGAAAACTGTCACATCACCTAAGTAAACTACTACACATTGACCGCCCAATCCTCGAAAACCAATCTCCATGGCTCGCTGAAAAGTAGCCCCTACGTTTATCAAACCGAATGGCATTCTATGATATGCAAAGGTTCCCCACTTTGTATGGAACGTGGTTTTGAGTCGATCTTCTTCTGCTACTAGTACTTGATCATAACTAGAGAAACCGTCTAGTAGAGAAAAAAGTTATGATCTTGACACCATCTCTAAAATATGCTCCATTGGAGGCACAAGGTAGTTGTCTTTATCAGAAGCTTTGTTTAAGTTCCGAAAATCCACACATAGTCTAATTTCTCCCGACTTCTTCCATATGGGAACTAAATTAGCGACCCATTTAGAATGTCGGACTTTAAAAATGATCTTTGCATCCAACAAATTCTTCAACTCCTTTTGTATTAAATGCTCAAGGGTCAGATGCATTCTCCTTAATTGTTGCTGAAATGGCTTAATGCCTGCCTTCATTGGTATTATGTGTTGAATATGCCAGTGTCATACATTTTCAGATATTCATAAGTCCATGCAAAGACATATTTATATTGTTGAAATAGTTTGGTGAACTTATCTATCTCGCCAGGTGAGCAACATTTGCCAAGATTGACATATTTTGGCTCAACTTCTATGCCTAGATTTACCAATTCATGCTGCATGGAGGAGCTGTGAGTTTTAACATTTGTTGATCTCCTAAATTGGTTTTGCAGATCGAACAGTCCTTCAAGAGTTCTCACTCCCTTGGGCATGAAGTTTCCTTTAATTGCTTCTTTTCTTTGCAGATCTGAATCATGCTTCTCTTCATCGATTATAGCTTCTTGGAAGGCATCTTCGTTTGTTAAGAAACTGATGATCTGATCGTCATCATCAAATACTCTAAAATTTGTAATGTTGTCCGGGACGGATGGCATGAAAATCAATTCAATAGAGCATTTGTTATTGGTAGGCACTAATCTGGAAGCAGAAGTGGCTAACAAATCAGCTACAACATTCTGTAATCTAGGAATAGAATTTATATTAAAAGCATCAAAGAGCGAAATTAAATCCCATACCTCGGACTGATAACCCTTTAGATGTGGTGAAAGACAATGAATTGTATCCCTCACTTGTCTGACAACTATTTCCGAGTCACCAAAGACTTTCAAGTACTTGACATTTAAACCAATAGCATTCTTTAATCCATGGACCAAAGCTTCATATTCAGCAGTGTTATTAGTACATTCAAACTCTAGTCTACAAGATAAAAAGTGTTTGTTGGTTTCGAGATCAATTAAAACACAACCAGCTCTGGATCCTTCTTGATTTTTGGAACCGTCAAAGTATAAAACCCAAAAAACATTTTCTGCTTTAACTAAGTTAGTATGATCACCATCTAAGTCAGTAACTAATCTTACTATGTTACAGTCAATATCATCAGTCCGAGAAAAATGGAGATCAGATTGTTCATCTGATTCATGGATATCGCTTTTCGATTGATAATTACTCGGTTCAATCTCTAAGAAATAATTTCCCAAAACTGAAGATGAGAAAGCTACAAATTCATTATTTTCCTCTAACTGAGTTACGTTTTGCTTCATTTGAGGTTCTCTCAGTATTTTAATCTGATTTTGTCTATTCTGGTATGGCAACCACAGATGAGACCAGTTTGTTGCAAAGTAACCATTCAGTTTCGTAGACCAGTCCCTGCTCAATATCAGACCATAAGTCTCAGGAATATCAACTACCATTATATCAATAAATTGGCACACTCTAGGATCTGCTGACAACCTGATAAGCACATCTTTCATTTCTCCAATGACCTTAATAGTAGTTCTATCCAGCTGTATGATCTGAGCTGGGGATGGTATTGGCTGCCCATTAATCATTTTGCAAATTGATAGTGGCATGACATTCGAAGAGGCTCCAGAATCTACCAAACAGTTATGCACATTATGATTAAAAATTTCAAAGGTCAATAGAAAAGGCAACGTTTAGGATCTGGATTTCCCGCCAATACTAGCTTCATTTATTTCAGGATCTTCCTGAGTGTTTGCTAACGGAGTGCTAGATTGTGGGTCGAAAGCTTCCAACAACTTCTTTCTTTGTTGGGGCAAACTACACATATCAAATATAGAGACATTTGCTTTCGCCTTCTTAATGTATTCGATTATATCATATCTCATGTCACATTCTTTTGAAACTTTTGGATGATTTTTTGTTTTGTTCGATGTAACTTTTGGCTGTTTAGTTATTTATGCGCTTGGTTCTTTGGTAGGTGTTGGGTTTGCCTTAGGCTGCGGTGGTATGACAGTTGTGTGCCACTTGGGTATTTCCTTTGCAGCCTTAGGCTTAGGGGTAGCTGGGCTTGAATCAGCAATTGGACCTTTACTCTGAGTGGTGACATTTACAGCTGCAACTTGACTTTCTTCAGAGTCATCCTCTATTAATTCTATTAAAGGTACCCAATCCCACAATACCATTGTGGTGTCTGGGGAGGGTTCTTCCTGTTCCAATGCCTGCTCTTCCTAGGGATATTCTTGATCTGTTACTTGTGCATCCAACAAATGATTCATAACCAAGCTCATAGAGTTTATCCATTGCGGACAGCTTTTCTCTGAGTGTTGTTCTTGATGGAAGGTATAGAAATGATCCATGCCTATGTCATTTAAATTTAGAATAGCAGAATTGTTCCTAGGTGGAAGTGGCTATCCACCTTCATCCCTTTTCTTATAGAAAGGTTTGAATGGTTTCTTGGAAGAGTTGGCTGCCTTATCTTTCTCTAGATCTACAATTTTATTAGACAACTTCTGCATCATTTTGAACACGTTTTCCATATCTGCTGATGGCTCCTCCTTAGTTCTGGTTAACAACAGGGTTTTCTTAGTAGTTGCTGGTTTTGCTTCTAGATCAAGGGAATGTTTAGCAATGTTGTCTACTTCTTCCTCTACTTTCTTGGCTTCTTCGAAGTTCTCTATCAAGGTAGTTTTCTTGGTTCTTTTGACAAACATTGCTATTGGAGGATCAAGAGCTGTTGTATAATATTCGACTAAAGATTCTGCAGCGGGTCTTGCTGCAGCACTAAAATTATTTAACAATGTAGTAAATCTTTGATTGAATCTTGAACCTTTTCTTTCTTTTCCATTCTCATGGACAACAATTCTTTCATCAGGGTAGCGACTGTCTTCTGATTTCCATATTTACTTAAGAAACACTTCTCAAATTATTCCCAATTTGATATGGAACTAGCTTGCAAACTAAAATACCAGGAAGATACTTTGGATTCAAAAGTATAGGGAAAAAGTCTACAGACTACATCTTCGTGTTGCACATTTAGAAGACTCGGGGCCAAATAAAAACTCTTAAGGTGATCTTCAGCAGAGATACCTTTCCTAGGATCATACTTGGGAAAAACCTTTTCTGGATTCTTGGGTAGATCATGGAATGGCCAGGCTAAATTTAGCTCTCCTTTTGCTCTCCATGCAGGCACAACCATGATTCATCGTGGGGAATGCAGTGGAGTATGAGGGGGTGAATTGCGTGGGGTATGAGGCTCTTCTAAATTTTTAGGAATTTCGAATCTAATTTCTGCAAGAGGATTTGTGATCTCTTCTAAAGATAGATCTACCAATTCTTCTAAATTCTGGACAAGAACTGAATCTCTTGTATACTGTGTTTCCCTTCTAGGTGCTCTTCTTCTGGGAAGTAGGGGAATTACATTCAAACCACCGAGTTCTCTTACATAGGAACGTGGATGTATTCTTAAATCTGCTACTTCAGCAAAAGGAACAGCATAAAGCGTTTCTTGTTGTCCGATTTCAGGATTGGTATCTTCTTGATTTCTTGATTCCATATCGAAATCGTCTGGAATAGATGTTTCAAGCGGGTTTTCAGTGGGATTTCTTCTAACGAAAGGATCTCCTCTGCCAGTCGTGCACTGGTGGCCCTCCTTTTAGTGCCAAAAACTGTTGATGCCTCGAAAATCATAGCATCAATCAGCAAGGGAATCTCCCCGGTAAGCAAGCCCAATTAGATCGCTCACCGTTTGGTGCAGGGAATCCGCCCGGTTAACGACCCGGCTATCGTATAAGGTTTAAAAATTTGCTTTATTTTCACCGGTTGCGGCCCGATCCACCATTTATGATTTTTTATTTTAAAGATGATATGCAAGTGTTGTAATCTATATGCATGTAATTAAACAAAACTGATCTAAAACTGTTTAAGCAAATTTAATCTATCCTTGCAAGGAGAAAACTGAAAGAATTAGTAACACACTAAAAGAAACACCCAAAGATTTCACAGATAGCTATTTAATCATAAAGATGCATTTCCAGCAAAAGATAGAAGATATCAAAGATAGCTTTGATCGAATTAAAACATTTCATTACTCATTTTAACACAGAATATTTGCATGGAAGATGAAACCATTCGTAACAGAGAATTAATTCATGATAGTTAGGAAAGATCTCACAGTATACGCATGAAAGATGCAGAAATAGTTCGACAATCATTCAACATAAACCAAGCAAAACGTAGTGCAGGCTTTCCCAGACAAAATGGAGCTTTCTTTATTGATGTAGCAAAGTAATTCACGTACAAAATTCAGTATGTCCTTTCACCTGCCAAAAGTCCTTCTCATCTCTTCTATTCCTATAGTTATAGATTTTACAAAGTTTGTCTCTTCCCAAAACCTAACCCTAGGGAAAAACAAAAGTTTGTCCTCTAGTGCCTAAAAAGGAAAAAACCATTTCCAGTTGTTTTACAAAAACATTTATACAATAAAATAGCTCTAGATGTCTTTTCCCAAAAAAACAAATTAAAGCCCAGATGGCCCTTCTACTTTAGCTGGCCTTTCTATTTCTGCTTATCCATCCACTTCAGCAAGCTTGCTCCCTTCAGTTGGTTTGTCCACATCTTAATATAGCCGGCCCACTGGTTGATTTCTCGCAGAATGGTGTTTCCACGTGCAAAAACCATCATTCTCAGTGCTATTTCATGCTTACAGCAGTCTGATTTGATGCTTACTGCTCCTGCTAGAGTTGCATGAGCGATATCTTCTAGGAAGTAGGCATGGATGGCAGTCTAACCAATGAACCGGTGAAGGTCTTCTAGATTTAGGACCTCTATCTTCTTCAAGTATTATGATTCTGCATCTAGGTCTCCTTGCAGTTCTGCCAAACGCTGCTCCTTTTCAAGAAACTCATAAATACTTTGTGGTAGCACCATGTGACATTTCTCATGGGTGTCCCGTATTTTTGAGTAGAAAGCATGACAGCTCTTGACATTTTTCCGGATTTCAACACTTAACTTGGCACCACAATCTCTGCCAAACTCTAAGACTCCTGCATCCAAGTCCAATTCCTCGAAGTTCTTAACACATAGGTTTGATGGGAATCCAGATTTCTCTTTCCTCCATTCAAAATGTTCATACATCTCTTGCAAATGGTGCATTTATCTCTTTTTAAGCTTCAACGCCTCGAGTTCAATGGTCGTCATCCACGTTATCATTCCTTTTACCTTGCATATATCCTCTGTGATCAGGACCAGCGATTGATGAATCTTCCCTCGTATGTCACAGGATTGCTTGTTAAACGTGGCTAGATCTTGCTTCCTCTCATTTGCAACCTCGAGTTGTTCTAATAGCTGTGCATTTTCTTGCATCAGCCTTTCAAACTGAGGCTTAAAGAATTCAATTTGTTGCATGTTGTTGGCTTCATGCTTCTCCAATTCTCCTACTCAAGCTTTCAGGTTTCTCTTCTCGCTTTCGGAGATTGCCAACTGCACCTCTAGTGCGTTCTCCTCACCTTCGAGTTGTAGCATTTGCAAATCTATTTCTTTCTTTTCTTCCTGAATCTCTTTGAACTGTAACCTTAACTCATTTCCTTCTAACACCTCATTCTGCATATTACTTTTTACCTTGAAACACAACTCCCTGTACTTCTTAGCTTCTTCCACCAAATGGTCTACATTATCTTTACTTGCTTGAGCCGAAGCCACACTGCATGCTACAGTGAACACAGGGTCGTTGTCGGTCCCTTTGAACAGTGGGGTTTCTGATACTCTGATTTCAAATTGGCCGTCTCCAATTTTCCTCTTCTTCTCTGATCTTTCTACAATAACCTTCTTCCTCTTATCAAAATAGACAGAATCCAGGTTGGCCACTTGGCGTTGCTTTGAAGGAGTGTATGGGGTGAGTGCGAGCTCTTCAGTTGCGACAAACCCTTCATTACCTATCCCTAATTGGTTTATTTTTGCTAGATCCATGTCCATGGCTTGTGGGATAGACATGCCTTGTTCCATGGTTTTCTTAGACTCTTCTGCTTCTTCTCTTGCTTGCTTCTCTGCTTGTTCTGCTGCCTCTTGCTTCGCTTGCTCTTTCATTGCCCGCAACTTTTCGACCTCCTCTCTTTTGATTCTTGCAGCCTCTTCTTGCTGAATCCTCACAGCCTCTTCTTCTTGCTGCTGCTTTTCCTCTAGCTCCTTTTGGATTATTTGATTTACCTCTTCTTGGATCCTATTGGATTCTTCTTTTTTCTTTCTTTCGGATTCCTCCGATTGCAATGTCGCTGCCTCCTACTCCTTTTGGATCAATCCCACAGGTCTGGGACTAGAACTTGCTCCGCTTTTAAGGTTGTAACGCTTTCCCAACCCAATCATGTTCTTGGCACTCCAGAAAAATGCTTCATCCTTGTCCCAAGAATGTGCATAATAGAAGGTGGCTTTGTGAGAGGTGCAGTGCTCAGCAACTTTTCTGCTAGGATCATGCCTCCTAAAGAACTTTGTGCTGAAACAAAAAGCTTCTAATTCTTGAGTAAAAGTCTCACCCTCTTTTGATTTCTGGAGACTATATGCACCGATGTAAAGGGCATTGGTGGGTAGAGAGATTTCTTCTTATCACTAAGAACCTTGTTGATTCCACTGACGAAGAGCTGCCTTACAGCTTCTTTGTGCATGAAAAAGTCTGTGATATAACGAGGCAACAAAAAGGGAGGTTTAGTCCCTCCACTCATTCTGATATAGGTGCCCTCGGAGGAAAAGTAATAGTCTCCAAATTCTTCTATGATATGCATGGCATTTTTTGACAAACAATTTGGCTCCTCTTTAAAGATGAGCTGATATAGGGGCAGGATGAACTTCTCACAAATCTGTGTGTAGTGATTCGTGTATTTGTTTTCCCATGTAAGTTGATAATCTACAAAGAGAGGGGACTCCTTTCTGCTCCAGACGCAGCCTAAATCCGGGAAAGAGTGCTTGCTCAATAAGCAATCTATTAGGTATGAAGACATGAAGAAATCAACTTTTTTGTGGGACAATCCTCCTTGGGCAGCAATTAGAAGTGAGGCCATGCCGTCTGAGATTATATCGGCCCAATTGAATATTGTACCATGCGTAGCTACATGGACCATCACCGGCACCCAGCCAAGATTGAATACGTTTCCATTTGGCATGCCAAAAATTTGACTCAACATAAGGGCGATGAGCCTATAGGGAGTCCTTAGAAGTATGCTTTCATATTCTCCATTGCCTCTTTGCCTTATTTTCCTTTCAATTATTAGCATCTTATTGGCGGATTATAGAGGGTCTATCGTTTGCTTTGCTACCTATTCATTGTTTAGCCAGGTCCTTTCCTGGGGTAGCCTGTAGGCAACCATGATATGCTCTGGTGCGAAGGACGCGAGACTCATCCTGGTGTTATCATTAATGAGTCTCGTGTCAGTTTTCACATGGGGAATTATCCAACCAATAACTTCCGAGCATGGGAATAGCTTGGGACAAGTTATTGCTTTGTGAAGACCTGACTTCTTGATGTTCAGATAGACCATGCTTTCTTCTAGGGTTGCGTTAGGGTAATTCTGGTCTCTGATAAATATGTATAACTCGCTCCACTGAAATTCTAGGGAGGATCCTAGGGATACCCCTGTGACAGATTTTGTATCACCAAACATAGTCTCGAGCGAGGTATCCAACAAGATTTCTACGTCCGAATCTGACTCAACAAGCTTAGCTTTCTGTCTAACAGATCTCTTGTGCATGTCAAACCTGCAATGGCGAGGAGAGCACAAATGAGAGATTTACAAGTTCATGAGCAACACATTGTTAGCGAGCAACACAACATTCGATTTTATGGTGGTTAACAAAACTTGAGCATACGCAAGTGTTTAGATTTCGATTAAAATTAGTCTTTCAAAGACAAAAATAATGAAGAGGAGCATTTAAACAAAGTTATCCATGCATTTAAACGAAAACTGAACGCCATTGGCTAGCTTTTAACAATATCTTATCATCATGAGCCGAAACATCCTACTGGGACTATCCTTTAGAAAACTTGAACATGCAAATCCATGCCGTTGTGGGATAAGGTATTTCCTCAAAACACATTTAGATTTTCGTGGGTTGAGCTTTTTAGTAAGTAAATGAAAGCACGGGTGGAGCTTTTTCTTATCACAGAAAAAAGACTTGATAGGCCAAGGTGCATCTGCGTGTGGATCACAATGGATAGTGACCGTGGCACAACTCCTTTGGGTCGTAAATCGACTTTGACGGGGATGAATGGGAAAA
Organism: Larix kaempferi; assembly: GCA_027924585.1. Taxonomy (NCBI): domain Eukaryota; kingdom Viridiplantae; phylum Streptophyta; class Pinopsida; order Pinales; family Pinaceae; genus Larix; species Larix kaempferi. The sequence goes on from BSBM01000142.1 coordinate 1,527,113, forward strand.
AATCTTGTTGTTTGAAGCTTAAGAGGTCTGCTTATCAATTTAAAAAGCAGGAGGATTCCATTGGGCACAAGGCTCCCACAAAACATATGAAAACGAGGACATTACAGGTGTTAAGATGACGCGGGTTCGGCCTTGGGAAACACCCAAAAAAAAGCTTTAAATCTAACAATGAGCACTCAATGAGATCTCCTATTGGACAAAACCAAATGGAGGAAATGAGGACCTACCTCTCAGTACCAGAATGGCTTGCTGCTATTGATGTGCATATCCTGGCAAGTGACAATCTGAAGCTTCCAATGAACAACCACGCTCTTGGTCTCATCAAAGATGGAGAGGGAAAAACCCCACTTTATGTATATATAATAGAAACAATCAATTCACATGGGATGGACAGTTGGTATATTAAGTGTGCATAGGGCTCGATGAAAAAATCAATAAATTCGCAAGGGGCTACATTTAAATTTCCCACTAACTTATCTATCCGTGCTTTCCAAAATCCTGGGCTGCGTCGTCAGTCGACAATTCCCACTCTAACTCCTGTGCAACGGTCGGAGGAAATGAGGTTAAACCTTATGACCAGGTGTTGCGACGAGTGGTCGAATAATGGTCGGGCCTACTTAAGCTAAATAGATGCACAACGATCGAGATAAATACTCTTAGAATCTACGACCAAGAAGCGCGACGAAGAAAGGCCCAAAATGACACAAAAAATGACGAACTTAAGGTAAACAATTGCGCAATGGTCAGCGAAAATATCGTTAAAATCTGCGACCAAGACCGACTTTAGCGCCACTGATCGGAAAAGATGAAATGGGATTTTGCGCAACGGTCGGCATTTTTTGGTCTAAAAACTTGCGACCGTTCGGCACAAGATAAACTTAACAACTGCGCAACAGTCGGCTAAGATAAGGCTAAAATCAACGACCAAGGCTGACTGAAAGGGAAATTTTTCTTAGCAGAAAAACAGAGTTTTGTTGAAGAAAGAGAAGACTCGAAGAGTTAAAAAAACAAGCTTCAAAAGACCCAAAGGACCTCTTCAAAAAATAGAAAGGAGGGCCCCCTATAATTTCCTAAGGAAATCATGGGGATTAGGTTGTATTAGCAACAGGGCCTTCCAAAGTGAGGGATCTCCAACAGGTTCAGTATCCTTGATTTCATCAGTCCATTTGCCCATGTATAAATTTCCATTACAACCAGTGCCTTGGGATCTAAGCTAACCCTCATGTCCATGTAGTTTTCCATAACCAGTTATGGAAATTTTTCTTCATTAGAAATATAATGATCTGCAAATTGAAACTTGCATAGTTGTCTGAATAGATTTTCTTCAACTATTACACCTTCTGAAGCCTTCCGTGTCAGTATATCCGATTCTTCTACATTGGGAAAGTTAACATGCACCGCAGTAGGTTTATGGATGTAATGTAGTCACGAGGGATATTTGTGGGATTTGATGAAGAGGAACTTCGCATTTGTGCGAATTCTCCCTACATATTTACGGATGGATTCTTATTCCTGCATTGTCTCTTGGGTGCCATGGTTTCTGAGCTTAAACCTTCACTCACAATTTTCTCTCTGTAGCTAGTGTTCTCAGTAGATGTGGGTGGCCATACTAGAGATATCCATTGCTTATAAGAGTTTTGGTGGAATTCCTCTATCATTAATGATTTCCACACTTATCTAGATTTGGTCCATTCTCGAAAACTGGAATGTTTGATTTTCTCAATATTTTTATTAATCCTGTCCAAATTCAATTAACCATCCTTTGCCACTAATTACTAATGTCACCCCTTAATTGGTCACCACTACTACCATTACTCTGTTGTTCATTAATGCTCACCTTTTGTTTTAGTCTGTTTTGTGCACAATCTTCTTTCTGCGATAGGTCCATCTGCATGTAGTTTGTTCTTGTATTGGAGTGGAGATAGATTGATCTCCCAAGTTCCCCACATTTCAATTTAGTACAGGGGGCTTAGTCTGATATTTAGTTATTTCTCTACTAACTCCACATAGAATCAAACTATTACTTTTATCTGCAAACTTCCTTTTCCAAATCCTTCTACAATGTTATTTTTCTTGATTTGCAGGAGTACCTTATTTTTTATAGAACCGACTAATATTCCTCATTTGTCTTCCATGTTTTCTTATTCCAACATTTAATGAATTTATTTGTATTTACACAGTTCTGAGCTTTGTGACCAATTACATTGCACTTGTAACAGACTATGTTGTTGCATAACTTTCTAGTATGTCCATCCATGTTACACTTCCATCATTCAATAGTTATAAGTGAGTACAGTCCCTTCAGTGGCACAATATTCTTGTAATATGTCCTTTGAGTTTCCTTTTGACTAGTTTCTTCATTTTCTTCCTTGAGAGATGGATCTTATTTCTTGTCGACTCCAACCTTGTAACCTAGACCAAATTTTTTATATGGTGACATCTGTTTGCTAAGAATCTCATTCAAGACTTCTGCACTTTTGGAAAACTTATCATTTGTCCTTAGTTGTGTCTGCAGTCTTTCAACTTCTTGTTCTTTTTCCAATAGTTGAGTCTTTTGTTCACCGATCGTTTTTGTATTCTCAATGATTTTCTCTTTTAAAGAAGTAATCTCAATCTCTTTTGCTTGAAGTTGAATTAGTTGTTCATTGATCACCATGCAGGTATCATCACTTTGTCTTTGAGATTTTTGGAGTTGATATTTTAGTGACAAGATTTCTTCGTTTGATTTGGCAACCCTTTCTTCTCTTTCTTGTTTAGCATCTTCTAGTTATTTCTTTAGGAGTATGATATCTTTGGATAACTTATGATTTTATGTAGCTGATTTTTTTAGTTCACCTTCCAATGTGTCAATCTTAAGTTTCTTAGTTTGACAGGTTTTATCCATCTATTGTAATTGACTAGTCAAGTATGCTGCCATACTTTTTTGCTCTTCTTCTTTCCTTTTTAGAGTTTGCATGATATCAGTTGCAATCCTTTTGACTTATTCTATAGTTTTTCTTTGAGTGTGAATAACATACCTTGCTTATGAGATGGAGATATTATCCACACTTCCATTTTCATGTAACCTTGACACTTCGCTTTGAGAATATCTTTCCTTTCCACCTGTATCTGTGCACAAATCTATATTTCAATTGTTAGAATGTTACTAAAGACATCTGGTCTAATACCAATTGTTGGAAATATTATTAATACTGAGAGAGTGGTGAATCAGTATTAAGCACAGTTTTAAACAATTTTCATTTTTACCAAATTCAAAAAGTATTTATATTATGCATTCACCATGAATAGTGTCATTCATCGACACATGCATAAGACACATAACACAAAGATTTTATGTGGAAACCAAAATGGGGGAAAATCATTGAATGATTTCTTATATAATAAAGATTGCATTCATAGGAAGCTGCATTAACTTCCAATATTCTCCAGCACTGGCTGGAAGGAGGTTCCAACACCCTAATTTACAGGCTTCAACTTGAAGGAAGCACCGACTCCCTCATTTACCAACACCAACTGGAAGGAGGCACCGACCCCTTGGATTTACATGATCCAACCTGAAGGAAGCATCGAATCGTTGTTCCTTGCCCTGTCTTGCCACCCTGATATGATTGTAGAAGTTCTTCTTGTTGTCTGTGCACACTTCAAATTTGTTGCATTGCTTTCCTTTGTGTGCACCTGTTATATGCTATGTTCTGTGCAACTACTGTATTGTATCATTAGTTCATATCTTACTTCATGTCACTTCATTAGTGTTGCACACTAGTTCTCATACTTCATACACGTCTACAATTTGCGCATTGTTCAACATATTGTTCTAGTTGTGTGCATATGCATAATCATCCAATTATGTGCATCATCTACAGTACTCCTATTATGTTCTTGTGCATCTATATCATAAAAACTATATCATCCTGCACACCATCTGTTGTACTGTTCTTATGTTCTTGCATACTTGGCTCTCTTGTTAAATCATGTTATTTCAGATCAACAATCCATTGATATTGTCACGTCCCCTCCCATTGACCCAACGCAAGGAAGGGAACATGACTACAAGTTCTGGTATTTTACAAAATATCAGACCCAGTCATCATGAACAAATTCATGGCATTACAAATAAAATGCATATGTGTAAATGCAAATCAAAGAAAACATGCACAGCGGAATAAAACATCATCCACACACATTTCATATGCATTTACCATATCAATAATTGCTCATCAAATTAAAACATTGCAGAATTAAATACACATAGAGAATATACTTATCTTGATGTGAAATTGCCCCAAGCAACTAGCTATGCAACTGCAGCGTTCCACCCATCCATAGGCCAATTGTGTTCATCAATCTATCAACAAAACTGCCACCCCCGAGATGGGCATGATTTCTACAAGGAAAGGGAACCTAAATTTGATGCATAGCAAGATGACCATCACATCTAATCCAAACCATTCCATTGCTAGGTTTATGAGGCTAAATATGAACAGTCTTCATTTATGGATGCTTGCACTCTAGCTCAAGCCAAACCAATGGATACCCATAACCCATACCCCAACATACTCTTTCTACACCCAACAAACACAATCATTGGGCATGGATACACATTTTTAACAATGGGATTTAGAAACAAGATGGCCATGGGTTTTCCCCAAATCATGGGCACACCAAAAAAAAAAAGGATTGTGAGAGGGAAAATTGACCACAGGGAAGAAAACGATTTCTCCCACAGATATATGAGCATTCAGTGGGCCAAAACAACCTTTATGAAACCCAAATCGATTTCCCCTTCCTTCCCACAGTTCTGCATCATAAAAACGACTTCCCAGTTGTGGAAAATGAGGGAAAATGGTGGAAAAAAGTGAAGGAAAACGCCCAGGGAGCTCAGACTACGTGAGGGAGAAAAGGAAATGGTGAATAAATGGCTTGGGGAGCAAATTCATGGCTCCTTTCTTTCCGAAGAAGCCAAACACGTTTTTCCAAAACTGATGGCTTTCCCATACTCAAATTTGGATTAGCCATACCTCTCCATTCCCCAAGGCATTAACTACCTCAACCAACTCTTGGAAGAAATAAATGATTGGGTACAAAATTCAAGATGGGTAGTTGAGGGTTTATGGTTTCTCTCATTGACACTTGGCTTGACTTGATTGGTTTCAAGGGTTTGAATATTTTCCTCCCAATTCCTTTTAAAAATCATGCCCCCATACTTTTGTTGCATTGCATAGCTAGTTGTGGGTATTTTATTAAAATGCATATTTACATGATATTTACGATTCCATTGTGCCTGGCTAGCACGCAAACCATATGCATCACTAAATCAATGGCGGGGCCTTGGCCTTGAGCTCCTCACCACGATTTTATAACAATATTACATCATTTACATTTTAATGCAATGGGGTCAAAATCAGAATATTACAATCACCTCCCCCTTTGAATAACACTGTCCTCGATGTTCCAACACTTAGGAATACTTACACATTGTTTACACATTTCCAAAATTCACAAAATGTGGCAGGTCTGTCCTGCATTTCATCTTTTACTTGGGTTTCTAGGGCCAAGTCCTTTAGCTTCTACAGGCTGCTCCTGCTAGCTGGGACCTTCTAGCTCTGCATGAGGGCATTGTTCCACAACAATCCCTTCATTTTCTTTACCTTCTAGTTGATCCACAAGTCTGGAATCTTTATGGCTACTAGCTTTTGTAGCTTGAGCATCTCTCCAAGATTTTCATGGGTCTTGGAAATTGCTTAGAGAATATTTTCAACCAAATCAAATAGCTTTTGGTCTGCTTCCATGATCAATGTGCACAACTGCCCACACTTTGCTTGCTAGCACCACTTGTTTCGTGACAATTGCAACCAATTGTTTTCACCTTTTCGCTTGTGAAATTCATCATTGCAATTCTTTGTTAGGACAAGCATAACATAAACATTAAAATGAATCAATTATTTTCCCAATTGACATGGAATTTCTATGCTTTATTCATGATACTTCCACACTTTTCATGCTTTCCCAACATACACATGAACTCATTCATGTTCATCCTTTCATAGGGAATTAACTATTTCAGTATTCACAATTTATTTCAAGCAAATAAACACAATCTACTTTCATTCATGACATGCATTCAACAATTTTTGTTTCTAAGATGCATCATTCAAAAGGAAAGAGAAGAGTAAGAGTTCCCCCTCTTAGTCTTGTTCCAATCTGGAGCCACACCACCACTGTGGTTCCATGCTCCTTGGTGTCTTTCACTTCAAATGTGAATTCTTGACTCACCCTTTCCTTTTTTGGAGATGATAATTAATTTCTAAGGTCTTTCTAAGGCCTCTCAACCAAGGAACCCTTCCCCATGGTTTGCCTACGGAACCTTTGGCTGCTAGGACCCACACAAGTCCATTAGCACCATTTTCCATTGCTGCTCATACTGAGCTTTCTAGGATAGTCACATGTCCACATACATCCTTAGGATTCTTTCAAATTTCTTTCATCCAGCAACACCTACACTCAAACATTGAGCCAATTCACATGTCAAATCCATTCTCATAGGATTCATCTCTTAACAAGAGTTTAAAAACCATAGCCGAATCATATAGACATGTATATTCACATTATCTGTATGAGCATCTTCCTTTATTCAAGAAGATGCAAGATAAATCAAATACTTATCTGTATGAGCATCTTCCTTTATCTCCACAGGTATCCCGCATTGACTTTAGACAACTATGGAACCCATAAGACCTACCCCACCCAACACAAGGATGGTACCTCTTCTCTGGTACATAGTCCTTCGAGAGTACCCACCCCTTCCAGTGCTCTTCAGGGTGTGCATCGAAAGGTTACCAAGTTTCTACAAGCCTCGGATCACCTGTGCATATGTATATAACAAATGTTATACCAACACACTGGCTACACCACATCATTAAAATAACCAGTGCCAAACTAGTACGCCGACTGGGTTTATCAGACAGTCCATTAACCAGTATGCTAAGCCAGTTCTCTGACTAGGTTTATCAAGCATACAACAACCATTTCCAAGCCAGTACGCCGAATGGGTTTATCAGGAATTCCATTAACTAGTATGCTAAACCAGTTCTCTGAATGGGTTTATCAAGCATACAAAAACCATTGCCAAGCCAGTACGTCGACTGGGTTTGTCAGGAATTCAATTAACTAGTATGCTAAGCCAGTTCTCTGACTAAGTTTATCAAGCATACAAAAACCATTTCCAAGCCAGTACGCCGACTGGGTTTATCAGGCAATAAAAAAAAGAATACAATCTCATGGCTCCTTCTCCTGTGCAAACCAGTGGTTCCCTCCAGGAATTCCATAGGTGACTCACTTGACTGCAGGCTAGCATGGCCCCACAATACCCACTCACACTATAAAAGGATGATACCCCTTCTCTACTACACACCTCCTCAGGCCTATCCAACCCTTCTAGTGTTCTTTAGTGTGAGCGTATAAAGGTTACCAATTCCCATACAGTCCTCTTGAGTACCCTTTCTTCGCTTTGCCTCTTAATGTGCAACACCAAATTGCATTTGTGTAAGCTATCAACACAAAAAGGATAAGTGAGCTCATCAGTATTACTGCTCTAAAATTGTAACCATATTTCATAACATTCACTATCAAGTATTGAAACACCAGGAATGTGTCCATTCCCTTAAGGTGTAGTCAATATTGAAAACCCTATCATAACCCAGCACCAGAAAGGTGTGCACCCCTTTTCCGATGTGAGCCATGTAGGCCCTAATCATACTCAAGCAGTATGAAATAAAAGACACATTCTGCATATTAACTTTAATAATTATACATGCATATTCTTAGCTATGGTTACATAATACTTATCCCTTTTCAGATGTATTCTCTCTTCATTTGCAAAGAATGGGGGTGCCCTTCTTTGAGTCAACAATCCTTTGGTTTTCCACCCCAATATTTTCACGTTCCATAACCCACATATGCCTTCTTGGCATAATTTTATCATCTCACTCACATGGTTTTCCAACATGTAGTGCAGCTGAGATATTATCAAAATTTACAATGGCGTTTCACCCGTAACCCATTTCCAAAGCATGGGATCCTTCCCATGGAGTTTGGATTTTGCGGGCCATCACACATGGTATTCCTACAAGGTGTTTTCCTGACACACTCCTGAAATAGCCAAACAGACAGCAACATTTAACAATCAAATTCAAATCTGATTTCCCTAATAAGTCAATGGCATTAACAATTAAATTCAAACATGAATTTACAATTCTGTCTCCTACAAAAATTGATTTGTTTAACCATGAGGCCATCCTCATATTGTTTGGATCTTGTAAGTGTTATCACTCTGTCCATTACGGTTTTACACTTGCTACCATACATGAACATCCACCTACAACATGTCCTCCTGACACAATTTTATATAAGCCAGACAGTCATTAGCAATTATTAGCAAAATTTCAAACCTGAAATTTAAAAATATTTTCCATGCATAAGTTAAATTTCACAACCATGAGAACCTTCTCATAACCTTTGGATTCTACACATGGTAGATCCCTGTTTATACTATGGACTTATCCTCATTGCCATACTAAAGACATTTCTACATGAAATCTGAAACTTTAAATCAGTCCAAGCATTTGGTGAGTTTTCATGCAAATAACATTTTCATTGCTGCAACAATCATTGAAGCATTTTTATAATTATACACTCAATAATTCAAACACTTTCAGCCATTAACATTCCAAATGCAATGAAATATATATATATATATACATATACATATATTTACTCTATATGCATCATTATCACAATAAAATTGCAAGACACAGTCACATTATCCCTGCAACAGAGCACTCTGGTAGACCATCAAACATGACTAGCTTCTTCATGTAATCCTTCTCCTGCATTCATAGAAGCTCATGAAATGATCCCGGAATTACCCCTAATTCATCATTTCATCTATTTCCTATTTGCAATTAAACATACATAACACAACCATGTATTCACACAATGCATCTCAACATGTGCACCCACATACATGCATGCACACCTACAACATTCACATAATATTTTAATGCGCACTCACTCAATGCCTTCTTGCATGGATTCATGAATACCATAATGTCATGTCATACATTCCACCATGATGTTTTGTAAAGTATGGTTATTGCCTCAACACATCACCCAACCATCTCCCCAATATGGGTGCCTTCCTTCTCCACCTGAACAACACATCGGGAGTTTACTCACTCCTTGGTTCTTGGAAAAGAGGTTTCATCCCAAATTAACACCAATAGGGGGTTCACAAGATACTGGTGTAACACTATAGCATTACCATTCCAACCACATTATGGCCTTAACCATGACTATCTCATATGGCATGCACTACCAAAACAAGACCATAAGTCCTCACTTGCTTTAGTTGTTAAACTCACAACCAACATACACAAATGGCATGATATAATTTCATATGAAAGCATTCACAATTCAAAATAGCTAGATGATATAAGGATAATTTTTGGCGCAAGGCAGGTCGCGGGACCTTCTTGCTCAACAATAACACGACACACACAACGCTCACACAGACTTGGTGTAAAAAGGATGCCAGAAGCTGGCTTCTATTACTTCAATCAAATGAATGGTTACAATGCGGAATGTAAAGAAATATAAATAGTTAAACTAGTCGGCCTTATCCCGATACAGTATATAGAAGTAAATGGTGTGTTCTCCCTGTGTGTGATCCTCTCCTCCTCTCAGTATTTTGATGAATGCTAGAACGAATGAGCCATGAGTGATGAGCAATCCCCCCTCTCTATACTTGTGCACTAGTATTCTACTCTACTTCATTGTTGATGCTCCCGAGATCACTCTGATCCCTGAGACAAGCTTCCTCTGTCTGCCGAATCCTCCAGATCCTACAGACCTGCAGTTGTCAGCACCCTCTGTCGTGCTGCACAACCTCTGCCCTTGGTGACATATGTCCTGATCCCAACCACCTTCTTAAATACTCATAAATTCCTTAGCAACCCCGAACAGCTACCAAGTACTCCGCTTTGACTTTAGAGTTCTCCACGTGCCATTTTTCCACACTGTGACTGTGTTGGCTCGACCATCATAGATCATCTTCTGATCATATTTCCATGGCCTCCCTAACAACAGATGACATGCGTCCATTGGGATTACGTTGCATAGTACGCTTCTTCAAGCTTTCCAACCTTAAATTTTATTAGGAACTGTCTGGTTACCTTGACATGATGTCCTTTCTGTAACCAAGATATCTTGTATGGGTGTGGGTGTTCTTGACATTTTAGACCCAACTTGTTGATGACCTCCGTCGACACAAGATTCTTTGTACTACCACCATCAAATATGATCTTGCAATACCACTCTCCAATCCGCACTCTAGTTTGAAATATAGCCTTTCGATGTGGCGGCTCTTTCTCATCACGTCGATTGTCATGAACCAACATCCTCCTAGTCGTCATGGTTTGAATTTTTCTTTTCCCATCTTCACTGTTGTTGGACATCGATTATGCGCTCTCCTCGAATTGCTCATCTCTTCTATGTTTGGGTTTCGACTCCTCTGCAACGTGTATGTTATATGGGAATTCATATGCCTTGTTTACGATTCTTCAACACTTGTAACAAACCACAGCTGGTCTGTCAACTCCTTTTCTGTCAGCTGGACCACTTTGACCATACGCACCTAGACCGCGAGCCTCTTGACCATCCCATCGATTTTCTTGCACTTTCAACTTAGTCGATGTCCTTTCCACACGTCGGTTGTCTTTGATGGCTTCTCTCCTGGTTCCGCTACTTTGGCCTTTCGCGGAAATAGTCTTCGCACCTCAACCAGTCATCCTACCTCTGGTCGATGCGGATTTCCTCAACATTTTCTCTTCTGCCTTCAGATATAACTCGTAGGATTCATTGACCTCTCTAAACCTTGACAGGCTCAACTCGTCCTATATGGAATACTTCAAGCCGTTCACATATCTCACGACAGCTTCTTCTCCTTTGTCGGTTTGTCCCGACCTTATAAAAAATCTATAGAACTCTTCCATGGTCATCTCTTTTTGTCGAAAGTTCTGCAACTTCTGGAACAAGTAAATCACATAGTCACCTGGCAAGAACTTCCCCTTCAGCTTGGCGACCATCCTATCCCAAGAATTGATCTTCTCCTTTCCTTTCTTGACTGTTTCAGCCTGTACATTATCCCACCACAATGAGGCATTACCCTTCAACGTCATAAATGTAGTCTTAACCCATTTAGGATCCTCGATCTTCTCTATGTCGAAGTATTTCTCCATTTCTCTGAACCAGTCGATTAAGTCTTCTAGATATAGGCTCCCTGAGTAGGTACACACATATATCTTTGTCTGACCTCTCATATACGTCATAAGCTTGATGATTTTGTCTTTTGGTTCTTCTCCTACTGCTTCCTGTGCTTCCACTTCCTCGACTTACTCATCGTTGTGGTCTAATGCATCAGGAACGCATCCACGCCTTTGGATTTCTTTGATCGTTGCGACTTCACTAGCCAAACTTTGCATTGTCCACATGCACTTGTCGAACATTTCACAATCAACCGTGATTGCAGCGCCACACACTATTCGTCCAACTTCTCGGACATTAACGCCTCTGTGAGCCATTTTCAATCGCAGCTGAAACTCCCACTTGTCCAATCACAACCGGACTTCCACAAGTCGTGCACAACTCTACCCAACTAGAGCTGGAGCTATTCTACGCACTCAACACTGAATTCTCTTCCAGCAGTGATACCGACTAGCTCTCTCCTACTCACAGGATGCTTCAACTCAACCGGACTCTGCTTCCGGGCTGTCATATTAGTAGTTCTTTCTGGCTTTGATACCAATTGGCACAAGGAAGGTCGCGGGACCTTCTTGCTTAACAATAAAATGACACACACAATGCACACACAAACTTGGTGTAAACAGGATGCCAGAAGCTGGATTCTATTACTTCAATAAAATGAATGGTTACAATGCAGAATGCAAAGAAATGTAAACAATTAAACTAGTCATCCTTAGCCTACTACAATATACATAAGTAAATGGTGTGTTCTCCCTGTGTGCGATCCTCTCCTCCTGTTAGTGTTTTGTTGAATGCTAGAATGAATGAGCCATGAGTGACGAGCGATCCCCCCCTCTCTGTGCCTCCGCACTGGTATTCTACTCTGCTTCCCTACTACTGCTCTCGAGATCACTCCGATCCCTGAGACACGCTTCCTCTGTCTGTCGAATCCTCCAGATCCTATAGACCTACAGTTTTCAGCGTCCTCTACCATGATGCACAACCTCTTCCCATGGTGACATATGTCCTGATCCCAAGCACCCTCTTAACTGCTCATTACTTCCTTATCAACCCTGAACGGCTACCAAGTACTCCACTTTGACTTTTGAGCTTCTCTGACTCTGCTAGAGTAGTTGGTCCCATCATTAACCTTGACCATACTGCCTTTCGTCATCCTTCGACTTTACATGTCGGCTCCACTTCACTTCTACGGCTTCGCTTGTCTGCCCCTTCCTCCACACTTGGTTTCCGCCTCAAACCTATCGGTGTCGCTGTTCGACAACTTGTCAACACTTGACTTCTTTCACTGCAACCCTGTCGTCTGTCGACCTTAGGCATGTTGAATCTTGACCTTTCTCCTTTTGTCGACGCACCTCGAAAACTTCTGCTTGACTTATTGACTTCGATAGCCAATCTCCCTTTCACACCAGTGGTCATCGGAAATCCCCTTGGTTGACTCCCCATGTCGATCATCTTCGACTGTTCTTCCTAGGCCCCGATGCTCTTGCATCAGACTCCCCAGGTGAAAAATAACTCAAATTCTCTATCAGTCTCATGTATTTCTTCCTTGTGTCAATCTGGATTTTGCACTGTCCAGTCAATGTTTGAAACTTCCGCACCTTCACTGGTTGAACCTTCTTCAAACTTGTACAAATCTAAAACATTGAACGTTGCTGAAATTCTCAAGTCCTTCGGCATCTCCAACACATAAGCATTGTCCGAAATCTTCTTCAGAATCTTACACGGTCCAATCTTCTTCAACTTCAGCTTGTTATACGTCACTGTCGAAAATCTCTCCTTCCACAAATGTGCATAGACTAAGTCTCCTTCGCTGAATGAATGTAGCCTCTTCTTTCTGTCGGCTCTCAACTTGTATGACGTGTTACTCTTTTCTATGTGCTTTCGCACATCTTCATGCACTTCTTTCATATGCTCTGCGAATGATTCTGCATCCGCACTTTTCCATATTTCTGTCGAAAACTTGACCAAATCTACTACTCCATGTGGGCTTCATCCTTGAACAATCTGGAATGGGATGAAACCTGTCGACCGATTCACATAATTGTTATATGTGAACTATGATTGCGCCAACACATTCTCCCACTGCTTGGGTCTGTCGGCCGTCAAACATCTCAGAAGGTTTCTCAAACTTCTGTTCACCACCTCGGTCTATCCATCTATCTGTGGATGATATGCCGAGGTAAACAACAACCTCGTGTCCAGTTTCTTTTATAGAGTTCTCCAGAAATGTCCCATAAACTTGGTATCTTTGTCCGACATTATACTCTTCGGAAACCCATGCAATCTAACTATCTCCTTGAAGAAGAGTACAACAATGCTTGTGGCATCACTTGTCTTCCTACACGGAATAAAGTGTTCCATCTTTGAAAATCTGTTGATTACAACAAAGATTGAGTCACTTCCTTGCTGCGTCTTCGGCAATCCTAGCACAAAATCCATGCTTAGGTTCTCCCATGGGGTATTCGGCACTAGTAATGGCGTATACAACCCCTTGTTATGACTTCTTCCCTTTTCCAACTGGAAAACTCGACACTGTCGCACCCACTTCCCGACATATCTCGTCATTCCTGGCCAATAATACTTCTCTTCGACCAACAACTTGGTCTTGTCGATGCTAAAATGACCTACTAATCCACCGCTATGCAGTTATCGGATTAGGTTCTCTCTTATGGATCCTCTGGGAATACACAACTGTTGTCCCCTGAACAGGTATTCCTCTTGGATGAAATAATCCAAGTATGGAGTTCAGTCAAAACTCCATGGCTTGCTACTCACCCTCCATGCTTTCTCAAAATCCTCATCGGTCTCATACTCTGTCTTCATCGAATCTATTCCCATTTCCTGAACCGTCATCGTGTTCAGCAATGTAACTCTTTGACTCAGCGCGTCGGCAACCTTGTTCGACTTACCCGACTTATGTCATAACATGAAGGTATATCCCTGCAGGAATTCGACCCACTTCATGTGCCGTTGATTCAAATTCGACTGAGTATTCAAGTACCTCAGCGCTTGGTGATCTGTGTACAACACAAATTAATTTGGAAACAAATAATTCCTCCACTTCTTTTATTCTTGGACAATCGCATACAAATCCTAGTCATAGACCGAATATTTTTGCTTCGCATCATCCAACTTCTCACTGAAGAGTGCAATTGGTCGGCCCTTTTGGATCAACACTGCTCCAATTTCCATTCCACTTGCGTCGCAATCGATTTGGAAAACTTTGTCAAAATTTGGGAGCGCTAACACCAGGCTCTCAGTGGCCTTTCCTTTCAATTTGTCAAAAGTTCTCTAGGAAGCTTCCGTCCACTTGAAATCCCCTTTTCTCATTCACTCTGTCAACGGTACATAAATCCGACTGAATTACCTGATGAACTTCCTGTAGAAACTGGCAAGTCCATGGAAACTTCTCACTCCAGCCGTGCTTGTCGGTTCTGGCCAATCCGATATTGACTTCACCTTCTATGGGTCCATCACTAACCCTTTACCCGAGATTAAAAATCCCAAGTATACCAGTTCTTCCTTCACGAAGAAACTTTTTTGTAGGTTCACCATCAACTTCTCTTCCTGTGCCAACTTCTGCAATACTTATCGAATGTGCTCCAAGTGTTCCATCTTGGTTTGACTAAATATCATGATGTCATCTAGGTAAACTATGACTAACTTCCCCAAGAATGGCTTTAGTACCTCATTCATCAACCACATGAATGTACTAGGTGCATTAGTCAATCCGAATGGCATGACTAAGCACTCATACATCCCTTCCTTCGTCTTGAATGTTGTCTTCCATTCATCTCCTTATCTAACCCAAATCTGGTGATAACCGCTCTTCAGGTCGATTTTTGTGAAGTATCTCGCTCCACTCAAGCAATGCATCAAGTCCTCCATTCTCGGAAATGGAAACCGATACTTGATCGTGATCTTGTTGATGGCTTTGGAGTCTATACACATCCTCCATTATCCACCCTTCTTCGGCACTAATACTGCTAGTACCGCGCAAGGGATCAGACTTTATCTGATCAATCCTCTGTCCAACAACTCCTGGACCTGTGGATTGAGTTCCTGACCCTCTGTCGGAGTCATCAGATGCAATTCCTTGTTTGGAAAACTCGATCCTAGAATCAAGTCGATCTGATGGGATATGCTCCTCATTGATGGAAATCCCGTCGGTGCTTCGTCGATTACTATGCTCCTGAACGCATCAAGCATCTTTTTGACTTTGACCGAAATTCTCTCCATTGTCGACCTTTCAATACATGGTCCTTTCAGAATGATGGAAAAACATCCCGACTGCTTCTCCTCCTCTGCGAGGAATTCCTTGGCTGAACGCATCAACACTCGCTTATCCCAATAGTTTCTTTTGCCCTACTTGTAGTCGACTTGGTCCTCTTGCTTCAGATTCAAAGTTCTCCGCGTGCCATTTTCCACACTGTGATTGTATTGGCTCGACCATCATAGATCATCTTCTGATCATATTTCCATGGCCTCCTTAACAATAGATGACATGCGTCCATTGGGATTACGTCACACAGTACAATGTCTTCAAGATTTCCAACCTTAAATTTTATCAGGCACTATCTGGTTACCTTGACATGATGTACTTTCTATAACCAATATATCTTGTATGGGTGTGAGTGTTCTCGACATTTTAGACCCAACTTGTCGATGACCTCCGTCGACACAATATTCTCTGTACTACCACCATCGAATTTGGTCTTGAAATACCACTCTCCAATCCTCACTCTAGTTCGAAAGATAGCCTTTCGTTGTGATGACTCTTTCTTGGCACGTTGGTTGTCCTGAACCAACGTCCGCCTAGCCATCATGGTTCTACTTTTTCTTTTCCCATCTTCACTATTGTCGGACATCGATTCCACACTCTCGTCCAATTGCTCATCTCTTTGACGTATGGGTTTCAACTCCTCTACAACATGTAGGTTCTCTGGGCATTCATATGCCTTCTGTCAGACTCCTCGACACTTGTAACAAACCACAACTAGTCTGTCAGCTAGATCACTTCGACCATACGCACCTCGATCACGAGCCTCTCGACCATCGCGTCGATTTTTTTGCACTTTATCCTTAGCCGATGTCCTTTTCGCATGTCGGTTGTCTTCGATGGCTTCTCTCCTGGTTCCGCTACTTTGGCCTTTCGCGGAAATAGTCTTCACACCACGACCAGTCATCCTACCTCTGGTCGATGCAAATTTCCTCGACAGTTTCTCTTCTTCCTTTAGAGATAACTGGTAGGCTTCACCGACTGCTCTGAACCTTGACAAGCTCAACTCATCCTGTATGGCATACTTTGATCCGTTCACATATCTCGCAACAGCTTCTTCTCCTTCATCGGTTTGTCCCGAGCTTATCGAAAATCTGTAGAACTCTTCTGTGTACTCTTTCACAGTCATCTCTTTTTGTCGAAAGTTCTGAAACTTCCGGAACAAGGAAATCACATAGTCACTTGGAAAGAACTTCCCCTTCAGCTTGGAGACCATTTTGTCCCAAGAATTGATCTTATCATTTCCTTTCTTGACTCTGTCATCCTGTACATTGTCCCACCACAATGAGGCATGACCCTTCAACCTTAGACATGCAGTCTTAACCTGTTTAGGAACCTTGATCTGCTCTATGTCGAAGTATTTATCCATTTCTCTGAACCAGTCGATCAAGTATTTTGGATCTAGGATCCCTGAGTAGGTACGCACATCTATCTTTGTTTGACCTTTCATATCCGTCAGAAGCTTAATGAGTTTGTCTTCTGGTTCTTCTCCTGTTGCTTCCCGTGCTTCCACTTCCTCAACTTCCTCTTCGTTGTGGTCTAACGCATTAGGAACCCATCCATGCCTTTGGATTTCTTTGATCACTGCGACTTCACTAGTTAAAATTCGCATTGTCCGCATGCACTCGTCGAACATTTCACGATCAACCGTGACTGCAGCGCCATGCACTCTTCTTCCAAATCCTCAGACATTAACGCCTCTGTGAGCCATTTTCAGTTGCAGTTGAAACTCCCACTTGTCCAATCACAACCGGACTTCCACAAGTCATGCAAAACTCTACCCAACCACAGCTGGATCTGTTCTACACACTCAACACTGAATTCTCTTCCAGCAGTGATACCGAATGGCGCTCTCCTGCTCACAGGATGCTTCAACTCAATCGGACTCTGCTTCCGTGCTCTGATATTACCGGTTCTTTCCGGCTCTAATACCGACTGGTGCAAGGAAGGTCACAGGACGTTCTTGCTTAAAAATAACATGACACACACAACGCTCACACAGACTTGGTGTAAACAGGATTTCAGAAGCTGGCTTCTATTACTTCAATCCAATGAACGGTTACAATGCGGAATGCAAAGAAATGTAAACAGTTAAACTAGTCGGCCTTAGCTTGATACAATATACATAGGTAAATGGTGTGTTCTCCCTGTGTGCGATCCTCTCCTCCTCTCAGTATTCTACTGAATGCTAGAATGAATGGGCCATGAGTAACGAGCGATCCCCCCTCTTTGTGCCTGCGCACTAGTCTTCTACCTTGCTTCGCTATTGTTGCTCCCGATATCACTCTGATCCGTGAGACACGCTTCCTTTGTCCGTCGAATCCTCCATATCCTGCATACTTGTAGTTGTCAGCGCCCTCTGCCGTGATGTACAACCTCTACCCATGGCGACATCTGTCCTGATACCAACCACCTTCTTAACTGCTCGTAACTTCCTTAACAACCCCGAACGGATGCTAAGTACTCCACTTTGACTTTTGAGCTTCTTTGACTCTACTACAGTAGTCGTTCCCATCACTGACCTCGACCATACTGTCTTTCGTCATCCTTTGACTTTGCCTGTAGGCTCCACTTCACTTCTATGGCTTCGCCAGTCCGCCCCTTCCTCCACACTTGGATTCTTCCTCAAACCTGTTGGTGTCGCTGTTCAACAACCTGTCGACACTCGACTTCTTTCGCTCCAAACCTGTCATATGTCGACCTTAGACATGTTGACTCTCAACCTTTCTCCTTCTATAGATGCACCTCGACAGCTTCTGCTTAACTTATTGACTTCAACATCCAATCTCCCTTTCACACCAGTGGTCGTTAGTAATCCCCCTGATTGAATCCCCATGTCAATCATCTTCGACTGTTCTTCCTAGGCCCCGATGCTCCTGCATCAATTTTCCTTACTACCACATACCTCACCATACCCGATGGGATAATGTTCGCATAAATGCATTCACCATCACATACATACCAATTTATGATTATTAAATATGGCGCAAGGGATTCTTACCCAATCCCCTTTTTGTATGCAATCATAAACCATTACCTGCATGGCTTCCATTAGGATATTTGGTGTTACCTAATCAGTTGGTCTCTTATAGAGGATTGCAGGATACTTCCACCAAATTCTTGACCACAAATTTGTTGCACCAACCCTTCTCATAAGGTTGTTGGTCACGTGCAACAACATCATGTGCATCTTTAGCCATGCTTCTGTTGTCTTTGGGCCTACAACCAATACCAACACCAATAGTGAGTATTAACTACAATGATTATTCTAAGTGGCTCTTTGCATATGTAAAACCTCACTATTTTACCAATATGAAATATCATATACATGCACAAACATTTTCACATGCACTGTGCAATGTCTATTAATATGCCAACTAGTGCATATTCACTTCATCTATCTAATCTCTTGCATTTTCAGCATTCCTATGCCATAATTTTATGTATATAAAGATCATACAATAGCAAGAGAGGAGTTAAGGAATTCTCCCTTTCCAATCCCTCATCATAGCATGGTATTTCCTCGCCCGCATCATAGCTGATCCAATTGCATGGCCTCTTAACAAGCACAGAAGGAAACATTAGCTATTATTTCTTCACCAAGCAAAAATTCAATCCATATACTCATGTATAACATTCCTACTTGCTATTTTCCAACCATACAATTGTTATGCTATAAACAGAAATAGCTTAAGGTGAGAAATTTACCTCTTTATCAGCATTTCCTTACTGCTCCAATTGATTTCAACTTGACCTTTCTTAACTTCCTTTCACTTATGATAACTACAATTGATTCAATTCTAACTCCATAAGGAGTCTTTTCAAGGTCCCTTATATGACCTTGCACCTTATTCAACTATGATAATTCCTTTCCTTTTCATGGAAACATTTGCCACAATTCTGAACCACACAATTGATTCACACATGGAAATGCCTCATTACATTCTCAAAAATACACAAAATAATTTCCATGCATTATCTAGCGCATAAGTTCAATGCAATTTTTCAATTTATGGCACCTCAAAATATCCTTGGAAAAATGAACAATTTCCCTGTTTTGGGGAACTTTTGAATTCTCCTCCGACTTGTTTCGATGGACTTATCCCTTTTTCTCCGATCGGAGCACTTATCAATTCTCCTGCGACCGTTTTGGAGGACTTTTCATTTTTTCTCTAATTGATGCATTTCCTACTTCTCATCGATCCGTTTCAGTGGACTTATCAATTTCTCATCGATCTCTTAATCAGCGGAGTTTTCAATTTGTCACTGACTAGTTTCGGCGTACTTAAGACTTTCACGCAGACTGTTTCGACCCAACTTTCTCTTTGTCGCCGATCGATGCAACTTTCTCTTTTGCATCGACCGTTTCGGCGACCTTCCACTTTCTCACCGATCGACGGACTTATCTATTTTCCGCCGACTGTTTCGGTGCACTTTCTAGCTTTACGTCAATCAGTTTCAACGACTTTTTACTTTTTTGTCGAAATCCCCTTTTTCGGCAAACTTTCAATTTTCTACAGACTGTTTCATCTCACTTCCACTTTGTCGCCAACCATTTCGGCGCAACTTCCAATTTCTCGCCAATTCGGCAGACTTATCATTTTTGCGCCGAAACGCCTTTTTGGTGACTTTTCCAATTTTTCACCGAAACACATCGGTGACCATTCCATTTCTTCGTCGATCGTTTCGGTGCCCTTCTCAATTCTACGCCGAAACATACTTAGCAAAAAAATAAAAAACACTTAATTTTTTTTTTTGAAAAGACTAGTGGTGATCGGGAAGGGGTCTTACCTCTACAACTATGAGATGTATCCCATGTAGGCCCAATGTTGCAACCTCATGCTATGATACCACTCTATCATGTCCCCTCCCATTGATCCAACGCAAGGAAGGGAACATGACTACAAGTTCTGAGATTTTACAAAATCTCAGACCCATTCATCATGAAAAAATTCATGACATTACGAATAAAATGCATATGTGTGTAGATGCAAATCGAAGAAAACATGCACAACGGAATAAAACATCATCCACACACATTTCATATGCATACAACATATCAATAACAGTCATCAAATTAAAATATTGCAGAAGTAAATACACATAGAGAATATACTTATCTTGATGTGAAATTGCCCCAAGCAACTAGCTACGCAACTGCAACGTTCCACCCAGCCATAGGCCAATTTTGTTCATCAATCTCTCAACACAACTGCCACCCCCGAGCTGGGCATAATTTCTAAAAGGAAAGGGAACCTAAATTTGATGCACAACAAGATGACCATGACATCTAAGCCAAGCCAATCCATAGCTGGATTTATCAGGCTAAATCTGAACCCTCTTCATTTATGGATGCTTGCACTCAAGCTCAAGCCAAACCAATGGATACCCATAACCCATACCCCAACATACTCTTTCTACACCCATCAAACACAATCATTGGGCATGGATACACATTTTTAACAATGGGATTAGAAACAAGATGGCCATGGGTTTTCCTCAAATCGTGGGCACGCCCAAAAAAATGGATTGTGAGAGGGAAAATTGACCACAGGGAAGAAAACGATTTCTCCCACAGATATATGAGAATTCATTGGGCCAAAACAACCTCTATGAACCCCAAATCGATTTCCCTTCCTTCCCACAGTTCTGCATCATAAAAATGACTTCCCAGTTATAAAAAATGAGGGAAAATGGGGGGAAAACGTGAAGGAAAACACCTAGGAAGCTCAGACTGCGTGAGGGAGCAAAGGAAATGGTGAATAAATGGCTTGGGGAGAAAATTAGTGGCTCCTTTATTTCCCAGGAAGCCAAACATGTTTTTCCAAAATTGATGGCTTGCCCATACCTGAATTTGGACAACCATACCTCGTCATTCCCCAAGGCATTAACTACCTCAACCAACTCTCGGAAGAAATAAATGATTTGGTACAAAAGTCAACATGGGTAGTTGAGGGTTTATGGTTTCCATCATTGACACTTGGCTTGACTTGATTGGCTCCAAGGGCTTGAATATTTCCCTCCCAATTCCTTGTAAAAATCATGCCCCCATACTCTTGTTGCATTGCATTGCATAGTTAGTTGTGGGTATTTTATTAAAATGCATATTTATATGATATTTGCAATTCCATTGTGCCTGGCTAGCATGCAAACCATATGCATGTCTAAATCGATGGCGGGGCCTTGGCCTTGAGCTCCTCACCACGATTTTATAACAATATTAAATCATTTACATTTTAATGTAATGGGGTCAAAATCAGAATATTACAGATACCCCAATAATTCGAAGCTTTCCAAATCAGAGCACTATCTCTTGTTTATATTCAAGCTTACTTTTTACTCTCCAACTTGGCTTCTTATTTATATTCAAATTTTGCATACCATGTGTGCACAAGTTGGACAATAACATCCCTTCTTTCTTTCTTCGTGGTCAAGCTTACTTGTGTATCCGCCACTTGTATTGATTTGCACAACTGAGGTGTCATGACTTGTGGGTCTTGTGCACACTTGGTCCTTAGCATAGTGGGACTTTTGCACTCAGGAACTGATACATATTGGGTATTGCGCCCTTGAAGTTCCATTTCCTGGTGGGTCTTTTGTACTTCTGATAATTGCATACATACAATGCTTGGTGGGTCTTGCGCACTTCCAAGACTTGTGCAACCACTTCTTACTTCCACAACTCTTGTGCACTTATGATACTTGTCCAACCACTTATTTGATATCACCTTTGAAGTAACACGACTAGATGGATGGGGACTTGCGCACATTCCTTATGTACTTCTTCAAACTAGCACATGGATACTAAGTCCTCTTTGACATCAGTGACAACCAAAGTTCAACATATGGATGATATCCTCGACATGTGGTAACACTCTTTGATACTTGCATCCTTAGGCATTCGGATGATGTGTTGACACTTATGACATAAATTTGAGATTAGGATCGATGATCAAAGCCCAATATTTTTACAAACCAAAACTAATGATTTTACCTTTTACACAATCAAACTTAATTTCTCATTAGCAAAGTAATTCAGTGCCAATCTAACAACAATTTTGAAAACAACTCTTAACCCATGACCAATGCTCAATCACTAGTTATGCATCTTTGACAAGACAATACATTGACCTTTTAGTTTGGATAGTGTTGGAACACCCTTTTCAAATTTGGTAGCATCGAAGTGAAAGTTCAGTTAATTTCGCTACAGAATTTATATGAATTATGTAGCACATCTCAAACAAAAGTAATTCAATTTGCTACAAAATTTGAAACCAAGAGCAATTTAAGCTTAGAGGAGCAAAAATTTTGTTGAGGTAAATTCAATGCTAACATGAACCTTGAAGGATAATATCCAACATGAGGTACGCCTCTTCAAATCAACATCCTTAGAGAAGGCTTTCATACTGGTAAGAAAGGTTTAAAGTAAAAATATGGCAATGGCTACTAGAAGAACCACCTCCAACACATATAGAGAGAATAATGTTCCTTCGTCTAACCCACCTCAAATGTTGTCACCTCAACAACTGGATGAAAGACGAGCAAAATGGCTATGCTTTAATTGTGACAGCAAGTATAGTAAGGGACATATGTGTGGTGAGAATAAATTATTCTACATAGATTGTGAAGAGGAAGAAGCAAAAGAACAAGAACCATCTCGAGTTGAAGAAATATAATAGATTATTGTTGAAGAGATTACTTCCACCATATCTTGTCATGCATTCAATGGAATTAGCACTCCTCAAACTCTCAAGTTCGAAGGATATATCAAAAATAAAAAGGTAACATTGTTGATTGATCCTGGTAGTACTCATAATTTCATTCATTGTGAATTATCCAAAGTTATTGCTTTGTATATCCAGCACCAAAGTTTCAAGCAAGGATTGCAGATGGAGGAACTATAAATTGCTTAGGGAAATGCCATAATATCAATCTTACAATGGGGGAATATGTATTGAATGGTCCTATGATTTCTATCCCAATGGGTGGCAATGATGTTTTCTTATGGGTTCAATGGTTACAAACATTGGGAACAGTGGATTTTAATTTTTAAGAACTTTTCATGAAATTTTCTTGGGAAGGAAAAGAATTTGAATTAAGGGGTATCACAGGGAAGCCAAGCAAAGTGATAAGCTCTAATGGTATGACAGTTTTTTTTAAAAAGGGACATCAAGAAGTAATTGCACAATTATGCTCACTATATGTTCAAACATCTAAGCCTCCTATTCCCCTAGATATCCAAAGGGTCATTGAAAAGCACTCCAAGGTATTTGAATATATTCCAAAATGTCTTCCACCTACTTGATATTTTGATCATGTTATTCACTTAATTCCTGGAAGTGTTCTTCCTAACATGAGACCTTACAGATACCCTTATGGAAAAAAGAGTGAAATTGAGCGTATGGTTGCAGGCATGTTGGAGGTTGGCATAATTAGGCCTACCCAAAGTTCTTACTCTGCACCAGTGGTAATGGTTCACAAGAAGGAGAGATCATGGCATATTTGTCTAGTCGATTATAGAGAGCTCAACAAGATCACCATTAAAGATAAGTTTCCCATTCATGTCATTGATGAATTGTTAGATGAACTACATGGATTAGTTTACTTCACAAAATTTGGATCTTTGTTCAGAGTATCATCAAATTAGAATGAAGGAAGAAAACATTAAAAAAAAAACATTCATAACTCATCAAGGTCAATATGAATTTATGGCCATGCCTTTTGGCCTTACGAATGCACCTTCCACATTTCAACGTTTGATGAATTCCATTTTCAAGCCCTTCCTTAGAAAATTTGTGTGAGTATTTTTCCTTGTTATACTAATCTATAGCAAGTCTTGAGAATAACATGTTCAACATGTTGACAGGGTGCTACAACTACTAAAGGCTAAAGGAGCAACAACTATATGCAAAAACTTCCAAATGTTCTTTGGGGTAAAGAAGGTAGAGTATTTGGTTCATATTGTATCTCATGAAAGTATCAAGGTAGACTCTAAGAAAATTAAAGCCATTATGGACTAGACGATTCCCAAAACCTTGAAGAATCTTAGAGGATTCTTAGGTTTGATAGAGTACTGCTTCAAGTTTGTTCAAAACTATTGAATAATAGCAGCACCTCTAACAACATTATTGAAGAAGGAAGCATTTTTGTGGACTCTAGAAGAAACTCAAGCATTTGAACAACTCAAAGAGGCAATGTGCAAAGCTCCTGTTTTGACCACACCAAAATTCACAAATACCTTCATTGTGGAATTTGATTCCTCAGGAAATGGAATCGGTGTTGTTCTAATGCAAGAATGATGGTTCCTTGCTTTCAAAATTCGACCAATCAAGGTAAATAGCTTATAGAAACCCATTTATGAGAAGGAAATGATAGAAATACTACATGCACTTAAGCAATGGCATCCTTAACAAATAGGTAGGCACTTCAAGGTCAAAACGTATCATGATAGTCTTAAATACTTCTTGGAAGAGAGACTATAAAAAGAGATGTTGGGATATGTCTTTGAAATCATCTATAAAAAAAGGGAACCATAATCTGGTGGCAGATGCACTCTCTAGAAAAGATGAGGATGTTGAGGCATTACTTTGTGTGATTTCGATTATACAACCCATTTGGGTAGTGGCAATAAGGGAAGAATGCAATAATGACCTATCTGTGTGGACACCCATTCAAAAGCTACAAACGGATCCCAGTGTATCAAATAATTTTTTGTGGAAAAATGAATCACTGTGGTATAAAGATCGCTTATATATATGTAAGAAATCTCAAATCAAATAAAATATCCTTTTGGAGTTACACACCTCTCTTATAGTTGGGCACTCATGATTCCTAAAAACATACCATGGGGTTAAGAAGGAATTCTTTTGGGAAGGTCTTAAATATGATGTTCAAAGGTTTGTAGCAGAATGTTTGGTTTACCAACAAAATAAGGTTGAAATAGTTAAGACCCTAGATCATTTAAAACCATTATAAATACCTTGTTAGCGTTGGGAGGAAGTCTCAATGGATTTTATCATAGGTATACCCAAGTCAAAAGGGAATAATGTTATTATGGTGGTTTTTAATAGACTCACAAAGTATGCACACTTTTGTGCACTCTCTCACCCTTTTAATGCAAGTACAATTGTTGTAGCCTTCATGGAAACAATTCAGAAATTACATGGAATCCCAAATATGATTGTAAGTGATAGAGATCCGATTTTCATTGGAAAATTTTAGACTAAATTATTTTCTTGTTTGGGTATCCATTTGGATCACAATTCTTCTTGTCGTCCTCAATCCAATGAAAAAATTGAGATAGATAACAAATGTTTGGAAGGCTATCTTCGTTGCTTTGCATCTGATAAATAAACACAGTGGGTGAAATGGTTATCTTTAGCATAATGGTGGTACAATAATTCCTTCCATACGTCATAAAAAATGTCTCCATTTATGGAACTTTATGGGTGCCCTTCTCCATCTATTACATATCCCTTAAAATGAAAATCTAAAGTTCAAGTTGTGGAATATCACCTAGAGAACTAGTAAGAAGTTCTCCAGTTACTAAAGGACAACCTGGCTATGTCAAAAAATAGGATGAAACAACAAGCGGATCAACATCGCAATGAAAGGATTTTTCAAGAAGGGGATTGGGTATCTCTAAGGCTACAACCTTACAAACAGATGTCGCTCAAGCAACTAAATAAAGACAATAAATTAGCTCCCAAGTACTATAGTCCCTATAAAGTTTTGCAGAAGATTGGTATTATGGATTACAAATTGGAGCTCCCTTCATCTTCAAGGGTACACCCACTTTTCCATGTTTCTTGCTTAAAGAAGGTAATAGGAGAGAATATCCCAACTCAAAATATCTTGTCGGAGCTTGATGAAGAAGAAAAAATCATATCGGAACCTGAACAAATCACTGAAACAAGGACCAAACAACTACAAAATTAGGTTATTACTGAGTACCTCGTCAAGTGGAAAAACTTACTAGTTGAATATCGACATGAGAAGATAAGTCCTTCATACAAAAGCAGACACAACTAATCAAGTGTTGAGGACCACACCTGTATGAAGTGGAGGGGCATGTTAAGCCCTAAATGTTGGCAGATTACCCCCTATATTGTGGTTCATTACATATTATTGATGTCGGCTTGGGTCTATTAGTGGTAATTGTCATTAGTATTATTATATTAGTTATGTCAACTTGGTTCTGTTAGTTATAATTGTACCTCTTTATCTCCTATATATAGGAAGGATGCCTTTTCATTTGAATCATATTGTCTTGTCTTGTCTTGTCTTTTCTTGTGTACTTAGTAAAATGTATAAGGAGGTTTCCCCCTCGAAAATGATTTCTATTCATCTCTTTTTTTCATTATTAAGGCATGGATTACTCTTTTTGGTCTATTTATGTTATTTTCATGCTCTTTCTATGACTTGTTTGCATAACATTATTTGATACCAATCTTTGATGATCGATCTCTTTTGAAGGACCCCCCTATATCATTATAAATGTAATTCAAGAACATATACACAGATAGCTAATGATGGTAATGGTATTAGAGACTTGAACTCTAATGTATTCTTATTTGTAATATTTCATATTCAATACATGATATACTTATTTAAACTCTAGTTCTTCAATTTTGTAGTTAGTTCCTGCAGCGTAATCCCAGAGGAGGAAGGGCCCTCCGTTTTGGAAATATTCTTGCATCCATTTCCTATTTCTT
This sequence comes from Larix kaempferi, assembly GCA_027924585.1. Lineage (NCBI taxonomy): Eukaryota > Viridiplantae > Streptophyta > Pinopsida > Pinales > Pinaceae > Larix > Larix kaempferi. Next base: position 1,554,425 of record BSBM01000142.1, read on the forward strand.
TTATATATGTATTAACATTGAACTGAGTTAATGCTATTGTTATTTTCTTTATGCATGATAATTTGTTTCTTAGCTTCCACTACAAATTATATATTTACACATAAAGCATTTACTTATTGAATCATGATCCACTTGATTGAAATGGATTATCTGTTGCAAGAGGTGTTTCCAGAGCATATGAATATGACCTGAAATCCTACATTTACAAACACAGTGGTTCATAGTTCATAGATAATTTCTCTTATGTGAGTTAACTCTACAAGTGTTTTGATTTGATAATTGCCTTTGCATCTTCATTTCTTGGGTCAAAATTAAGTTTTCTTCCAATAGAACAAGATAGGTAATATTTGGAGATAGGATAGTTGAGTGATAAATGAACTTATTATGCACATTTAGTGCTAGCAATTCGTAAGATTAAGAAATTTGAATTGATGATTAAATGTAATAAGATTTTACATATAAATTGAATGACAAGCTATGTATTACAATGGTTCATATTTGAAAATCAAGAACACCCGTGAACCAATTGGTATGTCACCACCATATGAGATTCTTTAAATTTAATTTCAAGTGATGTCTTAATTTTGGGATCCTCCCATTATATTGCACCTGACCATTCTCTCACCATATAGTCTCTCAAGGTACTCCAACATATCCCCTCCCTTATGCAATCTCTTTAGTTTCACACATCTTGATACCCATAGATCCTTAAGCATGGGTAATGGTAATTCCCTCTCTCCCAGCCCTCCACTTCCACTTGTTTTTTTCCCTACCCCCACACACTCCAATGACTCTAATTCCAAAGAGACAACTTCTCCAACTTTTGAAAACCCATCCCCAACTCCAACTCCTCCAACTTATCGCATCTAACTATTTCTAGAACTCAACAAACATGGTAATTCTTGTAAATCCATACCTATATATTATAACTATACTATAGATTAATGTGTATTCAAACAATCGTGTGTGTGTGTGTGTGTGAGAGAGAGAGAGAGAGAGAGATGTAACAAGGCTTACTAAAATGTGTTAAAACCCTGTAAAAATAAAATATAGTAATGCATAAGGTATAGAGTATTTTACAGTAAACCTGATAAACAGTGATAAAAAGAACATGGACATTACATACACTCAACTTTAATACATAAAACATTGAACACCTATCTCTAATATTTATTAAGGTTTAGGAAACAACATGTTGTTAGATAAGATAATATGAAAGGGAAACAACCATCATACTATACAATGGAGGTATCTCCATCTCCCAAAATCCTTTACCTTCAAAAGCCATGTGATCTTATCTAGAATAACCAAACAGTCTTAGCTAACAAAACCAAACTATTTTTCAAATTAAAACCCCCTTGAATTTCTAATAATCTAACTTCCGAAACATAAATTCCCTCAACACGATTTCAAGCAATCGTAGGAGAATAGTTATGCCAGGTGTGCAAGTGGAAGAATGCTTCTGCTAAGTGTTAATCAAACTATCTCTACATCAATGTGTGCGTACTCTCTCTCTCTCTCTCTCTCTCTCTCTCTCTCTCTCTCTCTCTCTCTCTCTCTCTCTCTCTCTCTCTCTCTCTCTCTCTCTCTCTCTATATATATATATATATATATATATATATATTGTGTGTGTGTGTGTGTGCATGCACGTGTGTGTGTGTAATTAATACTTATGTGTTATCTTGTTCCAATTCATGGGTAATTTGTTTGAATCTAGAGGTAGTGGCCATGTAAATCATTAATGTGACGTAGCCCCTTAATGTCCCACATCAAACATCATCAACTTGGGATTTCAACATATAATGTCACTTTGGTGATGTTGAATTATAATTTCATGCAAGTACATCATTGATTGAAGATGAATTAATGTACAATGCTCAACCACTTGAGTCAATATTAAACAATGCTAGTAAAACTTGAATCAGGTATAATTGATATTTGAAAAAAAAATTAACATATGTTTCCAAACATGGTTTCCATTAAGCTAGGAACACATGGGCTAAGATCGAGTTGCAATTCATGATGAAAATAACTATATTATAGATGTTATCGTGTGTGGTGTCATGAAGCATTATTGGACATCCATGCATACTATAAAAATGAATTCAACATGACAAATCCCAATAACAAGATAAAGCATGTTAAAATGACTACACTACAAAAGCCCAATTACATATAAGTAAGAAATATTACAAATTTATACTCAACAATGAGTGTCTAGTTGTATATGCTTATCCCTAATCTACATTAGTAATTCATGTTATTAATGTATAGCTATGTTACTTAAAATACAACAAACTTGCTCAAATTTGCTTGTGGAAAAAATAATCATGGCTGTAATTGTGCTATTACACGATATTTAAATTGACCACAAACAAAGAGACTCCAAAGCCTACAATTTATTTAAAAGGATGACTTGTTTGCTACTTGACATAGAAATTAATCACCCCAAAAATTAGAGTAAAAGCAGTAGGGGACAATTTTTGGGTTACTACCTATGATTTACACAATGCTCAAGAATTTATTTCAATCCAGCAATCAAGTAGATTAGTAATTGGGTTGGGAATTATCTAAGGAATGAAGAAAAGCGATGAATGAACAAGCATGTGAATGTTGTATGCATTTCCAAACCTAATGATTCAATCAAAGGATCATCAAGGTATAAGTGTGTTAATTAGGGATTAAATTTGTGGGGTGTTAGAAATCATTACAACGAGAACAAAAGAAAGAAAATATAAAACAACAGTTAGCCACAATATACACAAAGCTCACATTGAAGAAAACAGAAGGAAAAACTAGAGCATCTATTTGGATTTTCTCAGTCTTTATTTCTCAATAGTGGCAGAAATACAATGGTATTTTATCTCTCTAGAAAATCACAGATTACAATTTTAGAATTTTTTATGCATTCCCTTTCTTCTCTATCGATGAACCCCTTCTTAAACAATGTGAATTTATAGGCAATACTATCTTGTTGGGAGCAACTAAAAGGCCATATGTGACCAACTCTTTAGTGCCCCAACTCTTCAATACACTTCTTCTCCATTTGTCTTTTCTTAGTAGCTTTCGAATAAATTTTACTGTCCAACCTCTTCAATACTCTTCTCCTCTCTTCTTCTAATCCATCTATTATTCCAATCCATATATAATTTTATTTTACATGGTATGAAATGGTATGAAAGTAAAATTTCAAATAGAAAAATTAATTTATTTTTAATTAATATATTTTTAGTTATTAAAATAGGTATGTACATGTATAATATAACAAATCAACTCTAATTGATGTATAATTTTTATTTTACATGTTATGAAATTTAAACTAAATAAAAAATTTAATTTAACTTTTAATGTATATACTTTTATATTTACACCATAGGCATTTTCCACAATGAGAAACTCTCTATCAACATTGTGCCGAAATTCCTCGTCCATCGGTCCACTAATAAATGACCATGCCCCTCTCCACACGTTGGGTTCTATTCCGTCCACTTGTTTGCGAGTCATGTCTCATAATAAGGTCTTCTCTGCACACATCTCACGGTAAGGTCTTCCTCACATATAGTAAGGTGGTATGTTCAAGCATTGATGGAGTATGCACATCCACCACCGTGAGACATTATCCTCGTGTTCCCATTTGGATGTTTGGGTTTCATTGCTTGGCCATTACCATTTACTAAGAGTCCCTGCAGGCATGATCCCAGTTTGGAGGTCAACAAATGTGATTATTGTCACCTTTGGTGGAAGGGATATCCTATTCATATATTCTAAAATGGTGGTTGAGGACTAACGACCTGTCGAAGTCGATACAACCATCAAAAAGAAAGGAAAGGGGCATCCAAGAGGAGAAAGATTTCCATCACACCAGCTTTTCGATTTGCTTGGACGAGTGTGCACCGAAGCGACAGCTCCTCCATCTGGGTTGCAATCACATATTCCATTCGGATTGCCTTGTCTACAGATTTGATATCTTAGGAAGAGCCTCGACAAACTCAGATGATCATGTTGTTGTTGAAACACTATAGATTGAATCATTATTAGAGCAATGGAAGAGGCCTTCAATTGGAGAATTAAATAGAAACAAGCATGAATCCCACTATCTTTTTTGTTAATCCCAACTAGAAAAGAAAGAAATGCGTTCAGAATTTATTTAGTATTTCACAAATTTCTACAATCGATCGACCTAGTTGTGTGGATCGAAGGCCTAAGTGGGTTTTTTTTAAGGAATTGGTATGGCTCGGGGGGTGAGAAAGAAGGGGAGGATCAAATGGATCTATTTGTACGCATTCTCTTGCATGAGACTAAGCATCTCAAAGTGGGAGGATCCACATCCATTGGAAGGCTCGGGTTTTTTTGTGTAGTTATGTGCAATGAATCTCAACTTCACAAAAAAAGAGTTTGAAGTATCCCTCGATTTATGTCTCGACTACCAAGTACATTGTTATCACATTTCAACCCAAAGCTCTATTTGAGAAGTTCTGGAGGGTTGAAAACCTTTATTTTATCCTAATGGTTGTGCTTTCTATGATAAACATGACGCCATTTCAACCTGCCAGTGTAATTGCACCCCTGGTTTTTGTGGTAGGGGCAAGTATGATTAAGGAGGCCATCGAAGACTCAAGGAGATTTATTCAGGACATGAAGGTAAATGTTTGGAAAGTGAGTTTTCATAAAGGAAATGCTGTCTTTGGATACAGGTCATGGGAGAAACTGCGGTTGGGAAATGTGGTTAAGGTGGAGAAACACAAATTTTTCCTAGATGATTTACTCCTCCTATCTTCCGACTTTGAAGATGGCATCTGCTATGTCAAAATTGTGAATATGGATGGAGAAACTAACTTGAAGGTCAAGAGATGTCTAGAAACAATAATGCCCCTTGATGACGATATTGAATTCAAGGACTTCAGAGCAACAGTTAAATGTGAAGATCCTAACCCCAATATGTATACTTTTGTTGGAAATTTTGAGTTTGAAAGACAGGTTTATCCTCTAGTCCCTAATCACGTGCTTCTCCGAGATTCAAAGCTTCGTAATACTCAGTACATTTATGGAGTTGTGATATTCAGTGGCCATGACAGCAAAGTGATGCAGAATAGAACATAACCTCCTTCAAAAAGAAGTAGCAACAAAAAAGGATGGAAAAAATCATTTACTTTCTTTTTCTATTCTAATATTGATTTCTTTAATCAATTCCATTGGTTTTTCTATTCAATTAGAATTCAACAGGACCAACTAGTAGTATCTAAAGATTAGATTATACTACCAATGATTATAATCCAAGTAAGCTCGGGCTCTCAGGATTTTATCATTTGGTCACAACACTAATGCTTTATGGGTACCTCATCCCTATTTCTCTTTATGTTTCAATTGAAGTTGTAAATATTTTGCAAGCATAGTTCATCAACCAAGACATCCACATGCATGATTGAGAGACGGGTACCCCTACTCAAGATCGGACTTAATCATTTTCATTCTATCCAGTTCCTTACTTTACTTTGGGACATTAAAGGCCAAGACGGGAAGTGATTTGTTTGTTAAAACTAACCAAAAATATTGATATGGTTTTTTAAAACCACCGTATATTAGCCTCGATTCAGAAATCCCATGCCCCAAAAAAACTTCATATGTAACTACTTAATTTTATCAATAATTTATAATTTTATAGAAAGAAAATGAAATTCCATAAAGCATTGTTCCACATTTTCAATCTATCCATTCACTGATAATCACCCACAACATGGAGTCTTAGATATTGTGCCTGGGAGTGAACCATCCTAGCTTCGAATTCAGGTTATTATATTTGCAAATAGTCCAAACTGGTTGAAGTAGGGTAAGAAATCCAAAACCAAGGAAAAGCGATGGCTGACAAGATCCCTCTTCTTGATTAGTTACCAAGCCCATCAACCCCATTCAAAACCATCTTCCAATATACTCCTCATCAAAGCTAAACTCAAAACGAATCCTCCTCTGTACTAATTCCTCTTCTTCAACACATTTAACTAATCATCCTCAACGTGATCACAATGCACTCCACCCAAATATCAACCCCAATTCAGTGAAATCAAGTGGAAAACAAACAAGTGTCTGGTTCTTGACTTCCCCTCCAGGCCTCATTCAATCATAAAAAATGTTGCAAATGAGATTGTGGATTGCAATTTTCAATTGGGTTCCAATACAGACAAAAGAAATCCTTTGGATGTAAGGTTAAGTAATTCCAATAAATGAAGAGTGGGGAGATACCATAGCAAGAAGAAGAAAAAACCTTGGAAGAACGAGCTCACGGAATTTGGTGAGTTGATTTTTTAGTCCATTGTAGAGCAAAATGAGAATTTGGAGGAAATTTTCGATTTCGGTAAGGATAAATTAGCAGAGGGAGACTTGTTAAGCATCATAAAAGGGATGGGATGGTTGAAACAATGGGAAAAGGATGTGGAAATATTTGTTTGGATGAGGAAACATAAGGATCACAAGCCAGATGGACCAGCAATTACATCCATACTTAGGATTTTGGGTTGTGGGGCTCATCTCCCAACAACTGTTGACCTGTTTAATTTTCTAATTTTCTTGAGGAAGGAATGCAAAGAAAAAGGGTTGGGTTGGATTAGTAATTCAATGTAGCAAACTGAATGATACCTCTTACGAATGAATCCACAGATGTAGATGTAGATGTCACTCAAAGAGAAAATGATTTTGTGGTGGGATGGTCAGTGACTTCCTTAATACTGAGTTTTCGAGTTAACTCTTGCTTAAACCAAGACCTTGAATGCAATAAACAGCCTCACCAGTTGTTTTTTTCCTTTATAGTTGATGTTTTCATAGTGATTCAAATAATTAATAGAAAAATTGTTGAAGTGGATGGGTCTACTTTTGTTTGGATAAGGGTGGACATCCAATCTGACATAATTTATTTTTCCAAAGGAGCCAATCCAGTGAGTATAAGGAATATAGTAGGTTCTTGATTATTTTCACTTACAAAGAAATGGGCTCAAAAGATACAAGGGTCGTTGGACTTCATTGGTGCCAATTTTTATTTTACAATGTATTGTTTCGATGTTCCAAGAAAATGTGCTCCTATGTCAAGAGACTATGCTCAAGATATGTCTATTGGAAATACAGGTATGAGACATGCTCACAAATAGATATAACCCAATAAATCTCATCTTCGAACAATGTTTCAACTTTCCTCAAATCACAAAATAAAATGTTTTGATCCTTTTATGTTTTATTTTCTTTATTTTCTTGTGTAATTCAAAAGTGATATGGTACTAGGATAAGAGTTTGAGAACATTTTATGGTTGTTCTATAATGCTTGAGGAATACAGTGGAGGGAGATGGAATCCCCATCAGCAATAAGGTAAGAGGATTTGAAGAATCACATGCCCTATTATATACTCATATGTTGTTCTTTTGAAAAGCTATATTTTTATATGTTCTTTGCATTATCTTTCAAGTAAAGTTTACACCTTGACAACAAAATAATTACCTCATGCTGAAATTTGTGGAAGACATCATTATTCGGTTTACCAGTGTGACGTCCCCAAACCCATCAGTTCCCTTTAGAGGTGATGGGAGACAACCTGATACATTTTTTTTTCTCAAATTCTCCATTAATATTCTATGTTTTTACACATAGCCGCAACGACCTTCGATCCGCAATCTACAATCTACCATGCCACGATCCACAATCCGAAATCCGCAAGCTGCATTGCGGGGTTCGGAAATGCAGAATCCCAAATTCACAACTCTGGCAAAACAACCTTCCACAATCTACAATCTGCATTGTGGGATTCGGAAATACGGAATCCCAAATTCATGACTCCGGCAAAACACCCTTCCGCAATCCGCAATCCGCATTGCGGGATTCAGAAATGTGGAAGCCCAAATTCACGACTTCGGAAAAAAACCCTTCCACAATCCACAATCCACATTGTGGGATTTGAAAATGTGGAATCCCAAATTCACGACTCCAGCAAAACACCCTTCCATAATCCGCAATCCGCATTAGGGGATTCGGAAATGCGGAAGCCCAAATTCACGACTCCGGAAAAACAGCCTTCCGTAATCCGTAATCTGCATTGCGGGATTCAGAAATGCAAAATCCCAAATTCACGACTCCGGAAAAACACCCTTCCGCAATTCGCAATCTGCATTGCGGATTTGGAAATGTGGAATCACACCCCCTGCATCTGCAAACTTCCCAGGCTCCTAGATTCCTAATCCTTAAGCCAAATTGGACAAGTCTGGTACCGTTGGAAAGATCTTGGAGAGATGTTTACATTGGTTTGGTCCCCTACCACATCTAAGGATTCTAACTTGGCCATTTTTCCAACTGAATTATTTCCTAAATTCCCTCAATATGCCTTCAACCTTCTGCAAGGAACTATGCTTGTCCTCTACCATGACTTCATCCTTCACCTGACCCACAAAGAGGTCATGAGACACCATAGGGATATATAATTCCTTCACCTGACCCACAGAGGGGTCATGAGACACCATAGGGGATATATAATTCCTTACCCATGTCCAGGTGAAGTCATACAGTCCATCAAAAGTGTATGCAATACTTATCAAAACACATATAATGAAACTAAAACTAGTCAATGCATCTACAACCTGCAAGGTTAGCAGTACATTAACTCATGCAATTGATGAAGCATTCAAACGTGAAATCAGCCTCATACTTTGTTGGAATATTAAATCTTCCTACCTTTTCATTTAATTACATTAGTTGCATTAATTAATCTTCTATGGTTAATTCCTATGTAATAGACTAGGAAAATTGCCTTGTGTGGACCACAAGGCAACATTGGGGGAACCACAATACTTCCAAAGTGTGTACCACAAGATACCTATGCCATTTGGGCACATTCCTAATTGATTCTGGATAAGATTTGGTAGGGAAGGCGCACTTCTGAGTTTTATTGCTTTTTACAGCTTTTTACTCTATGGGGAAATCTAGTCACCTTAGAAAACTTGTTTTTTGCACCCATGACACTCCACAATGTGTCTTCTTTCCAAATTTTGTTTCATCATACATCACCTTCAGCTCCCTAATTTAGCAATTCGTGAGCTTTTGGAGAGATTTGGAAAGCATACTTGCCACCTAGGGGGGATGAGCATATTTTTAGTAAGTCTGATGATGAGATGATTTCTTTGGAATATTTATCCATTCAAATATCTGTTGTATTGTTATATAACAACATCCTATTACTTTCATAAGGTTTGCTGATGTATTTTATTCATGAGAAGTTAATACAGAATTGTATCTTTGTGAGTAATTTTTGTGTCTTTGACTAGTTGTGTGAGATATTCTGTGAGTGAGTGTAATTGTTTGATCAGAGCTTGGTGTGAACTAAATTTCACATGTTATCAAAGCTATCAATCATTTCCTTTCTCCTTCTATTGTCTTGCAGAATCCAACCAGTCTCAAGGAGGGCGCATTGATCAATCCACCGGGTGAATTCTATTCTCTTCAGGGCGCAATTTGGCATCCAGAAGTATACCAAAATCAGTCCATAAGTTATTTCAGAGAAGCCATGGATCATTCATAGCAGATCATACTCACTCCCTTCAATTACTTTGATTGGAAGGCGCAGATGGAGATTCTACTGAGGAGCAAAGGGCTCTACAGGGTAACAATGGCAACTAAAGCTGAGCCAGCCTCAATAGTAGAGAAATCTAAATGGCATAATCGAAGGGATGAAGCCTATGGGATGTTATGTATCACTACATCCAGAGAGATTCTATTTCATCTTGATGGCCTCACTTCTCCCAATGAAGTATGGCTGAAACTTCAAGAATTGTGTGGGAAAACCGATGAATTGAAAGGCCACCAATTGGATAACGAGCTAGTCTCTTTGAGTGCACAAAATTTTGATAATCTACAGGATTTATTCTCCAAATTTAAATCTCTTATATTGCAGCTGAAGCAATGTGGTATTGACAAAAAGGATGAGCAATTATTTTTGGCCATTCTCTCCAAGCTTGGCCCCAACTACTCAATCTTTGTCTCGACCTTCCATTCCACCCGGAAAGCAATTAAAAATTGGAAGAGCCCGACACTTTCAAAATTCATGGAGTCTTTGACACAAGAACAAGAAAAATTGGTCTTGATGGGAGCCATTAAAAATCCATCCAAATACCGTTGTCTGAATGTTGGAGATTCAAAGGGTTCGAAAGGCAAGAAGAAGGGCAATTTCAAAAGTCCACTGGTGAGAGGAAAGACAAGTAGAAATTTAATGAAGAATATTCAAATTTCAAAAGGAATATGAATAAGAAGAATGAGAGGACAAAGTGCAATTATTGCAGCAAGGGCTTTCATTCTGAAAGCTCTTGCATGAAGAAAACCATTAACCAAATGGCTCAACTCTTGGAGAAAGCCAACATTCCTCTTCCAGAGAGCGCAAGGTGGAAGGATGGAGGACAAAATACGGATGATAAAGAGAGAGTTCATGCACTAATGGACAACACATCCAAACCTTCTTCATTCATTATTGATTCCGGAGCATCGAGACACATGGTGTCTACAAGTAACTTTTTCACTTCAGTTGACTCTTCCAGTGGTCCAAATATTGTATTGGGAGACAATTCTGAAACTTCTAGCAAAGGCAAAGGTAGCATAGATCTCAAGTTTGGGTCATTTAATAATGTTTTATATGTACCTGGAATTGCTGCAAACCTATTTTCAGTCCATCAGATGACACATACAAGGCTGCCCAAGAGAGTAACCTTTACCCCCAATGATATTGAGATAGCTGAAATTTCAACAGGAAAAATTATTGCATTTGGTACTGCTGATCATTGTTCTAGAATCTATAAGTTTTCTCACTTTGTGCCAAATCTCTCACCTTATACTCTTTTAACCCATGCCAATGAGTCTAGCAAACTATGGCATGAAATATTTGGCCACCTAAATTATAAATACCTTTCCCAACTTCATGAGAAAGGGATGGTTATAGGGCTTCCCAATATCAGATTTTCCAAAGGTGTTTGTCAATCTTGCATCCTAGGAAAACACCCTGAGCATAAGTATGGGAGATCCAATTCTAAGAGAACCACTGCACCATTAGACCTTATTCATACTGATATATCAGGTCCATTCCCTCATGAGTATTTGAACCATGTCAAATACATCCTCACATTCATAAATGACTCTAGCAGGTACTGTTGGATTTATTCCATCAAGCTAAAATCTGAAGTTTTTGGTTTGTTCAAGGTATCAAAGCCTCAGTTGAGAACTAGTCCGGTAGGAATATTAAAATTATCAGATCTGATAATGGTGGTGAATATGTGAAATCATATTTTCATCAATTTTGTGCCTCTTCAGGCATTCAGATGCAACACATAGTTCAATATACACCTCAGCAGAATGGGGTCGCTGAGAGGAAAAATAGGTCTCTAAAGGAGATGGCCACATGTATGCTTGAGGCAAAGTCATTGTCTCCCAATATATGGGATGAGGAAATAAATTGTGCCACATACATTCATAATAGAGTGCCACACAAAGCTCTCAAAGGTATCACTCATTCTGAGGCTTGGACAGGTCACAAACCTGATATCTCTCATTTCAGGATTTTTGGCTCAAAGGCTTGGGCTAGGATTCCACTTGACAAGAGGAGGGATTTGAAGCCCCAAATCCAACCATGTTTATGTGTTGGATATTCAGAGGAATCCAAAGGTTATAAGTTGCTGAACATGACCACTCATAAACCATTCATCGAAAGAAGTGTTTAGTTTGAGGAAGAGCCCTCTCAGAGCACTGAAATTGGAGAACCATCTTCACCACCACTTGAAGAAGAAGTAAGTGATGTTCTTGAAATTTTTTATTCTGATATTTCTGATGATGAAGATCATTTTATTGCAGATTATAACTCACCTTCAAGTCCTAAATGGGCTGCAAAAACTTTGCAAGCAGTAGGTGAACTAGCTAGCAATCCTCATAACCAAAGGAGGACTAGATCACAATTTGAGACTGCTCTCAATGTGAATGATCCTTACCTTTTTGAGAGATGTTATATGATGATAGATTCTGATCATCATATATATGAGGAAGCCTCACATGACCCAATATGGCAGATTGCTATGGATGAAGAGTTTCAGTCATTGCAGAAGAATGAAACTTGAGAGCTAGTCAAGCTCCCCGCAGGCAGAAAATTGGTAAGGTGCAAGTGGATTTTCAAAACCAAATGAAAATCCTAGTAGCAAAGGGATTTTCTCAGGTCCAAGGCCTTGATTATAATTAAACCTTTGCCCCTGTTGCACAGAAAGACTCCATTAGACTAGTTTTGGCAGTTGCAGCATACAAGCGCTGGGAAATGCATCACATGGATGTGAAAAGTGCTTTCCTCCATGGGTAAATTGAGGAAGAAATATATATTCAATAGCCACAGGGGTACACATCAGATCCTAATATTTTTTTCAAGTTGAAAAATTCTTTGTCTGGACTTAAGCAAGCCCCCAGGGCTTGGTATGCAAAAATGGACAGTTTTCTTCTGTCTCAGTTTTATGTTCGATGTAAATCTGACCCAAATGTCTATATGAAGTTAATATATAGTTCTATAATGATCATAGTTCTATATTTTGATGATTTGTTGATAACAGGAAGCTCAACAGATCAAATAGCCACTTTGAAGACCGCTGTGAATCAAGCTTTCTCAATGAGTGATTTGGGAATCCTTAAGCAATTTTTGGGGCTTGAGATTTCTCAAACAAAAGATGGAACCAAGGTATCTCAGTCAAAGTATGCTTCTGATATGTTAAAGAAGTTTAATATGGCTGATTGCAAGCCTTCTAAGACTCCATTCCTTTCAGGAGTTAGAATGGAAGATGCAGAATCTACACCATTGTTTGACAACACTCTATATAGACAGTTGACTGGAAGCTTGCTTTATTTGACTCACACTTGACCTGATCTTGCTTATGCTGTGAGTGTGGAATCTAGATACATGGAGCAGCCACATGAGCTCCATTGGAGGGCTGCAAAAAGAATCCTACATTATGTGCAAGGCACAAAGACTGATGGGATTCACTATGTTGCATATTCGAGCCTAGATCTCTTGGGCTTCACTAATTCAGATTGGGATGGTGATAGCCTTGACAGGAAATCCACATCTGGATTTGTATTCATGCTTGGAGGTGTCCCTATTTTCTTGTCCAGCAAGAAACATAATTCCATAGCATTATCTTCAACAGAGGCAGAGTACAGAGGAGCAGTGAATGCTGCTACACAGTGTGTATGGTTGCAGGGTATTCTTTCAGAATTTGAGATTGCTTTTAGTACTCCGACTGTCATATTTTGTGACAATCAGAGTGCTATTAGAGTTTCAAGTGATCCAGTACAGAGGCAGAGGACCGAGCACATTGATATTCATATGCACTACATCAGAGGCTTAGCGCATGACCAGATCATTGATGTGCAGTATTGCCCCACAGGTGAGCAAACTACATATATCTTCACCAAGGCTTTGACAAAGAAGACATTCAGCTATCTTAGATCACTACTTGGGATGGCTGAACATGTGGTGGAGTGAAGGGTTGATCATCAATCCTTCAATTTTGATATGTCCATGTTTTGAGGGGAGTTTTTTCCCATAAGGTTTTCCTTCTATCCTTGTTTTTTGTGGACCGATAATATTGTACAGGGTGACCAAGTCTTATTACTGGGCCCTTAGCATTTCTATTTTCTGATATTTAGACCATAAATTCAGATTTATGGGGGGGTGTTGGAATATTAAATCTTCCTACCTTGTCATTTAATTACATTGGTTGCATTAATTAATCTTCTATGGTTAATTCCTATGTAATAGACTAGGAAAATAGCCTTGTGTGGACCACAAGGAAACATTAGGGGGACCACAATAATTCCAAAGTGTGGACCACAAGCTACCTAGGCCATTTGGGTGCATTCCTAACTGATTCTGGATAATATTTGGTAGGAAAAGCGCACTTTTGAGTTTTACTGCTTTTTACAGCTTTTTACCCTATGGGGAAAAGCTAGTCACCTTCAGAAACTTGTTTTTTGCACCCATGACACTCCACAATGTTTCTTCTTTCCAAATTTCGTATTTGGCTTTTTTTTTCATCATACATCACCTTCAGCTCCCTAATTTAGCAATTCATGAGCTTTTGGAGAGATTTGGAAAGCATACTTGCCACCTAGGGGGGATGAGCATATTTTTAGTAAGTCTGATGATGAGATGATTTCTTTGGAATCTTTATCCATTTGAATATCTGTTGTCATGTTATATAACAACATCCTATTACTTTCATAAGGTTTGCTGATGTATTTTATTCATGAGAAGTTAATACAGAATTATATCTTTGTGAGTAATTTTTGTGTCTTTGACTAGTTGTGTGAGATCTTCTGTGAGTGAGTGTAATTGTTTGATCAAATCTTGGTGTGAAATAAATTTCACATACTCAGGCCTATTCATAGCCTTCATACTGATCAATTTCATGCAATCATTCATTCAAATAACTTGAACATAAAAAATAGACATAACACATGAAATATCACCATTTAACACCACAAGGAGCACTTATCTTTGAACTGAAGTTGTCCATGAAACTGGCTAAGTGAGAGAAACGTTCCTCCAAACCTTAGGTCTCTGTCGAGCCTATACTCTTTCAGCTGAGAGACCACCCTCGAGCCGGATTGTGTATCCACTAACGAGGGATACATAGGCTCTCTCACAGTCAAGGTTCCATCCCAATGCTAAGCCAACCTATAGTTGGGCTTATCAAGCATACAAGGGAATAGGGAGGATGATCTTAAGCCAATGAGCTCATCCACAGAGCTGCAGGAATATCAACACTAATCAGTCATGGCACACACATTACCTACCACACCCAACACAAGGAAGGCCCCCTTCTTTGTTGCACAGTCCCTCAGGGTGCTATGAATATTTAATTAATATTATTATTTATATATTAAATAGATTATTACGTTAATAAGCGAAAGGGTGTAACCCTTCGCTATTCTTGCTCAAGCCCTATAAAGGCGAGCTTATTGTAACTTTATCATCATCTATCAATATAATACTATCATTTTATCTCAAATATGGAAGATGGAATCACTTCTTAACTTAGTGAACGGATACGTTCACTGCATTTGGTATCAGAGCAGGTTAGGGTTTTCCCAGAGCGATAACGTGGGCATTGGAGGGGGAGTAACGTGGGCGTTGGTATGAGGAGGGAGGAGGGAGTAACGTGGGTGTCCACCACTCTGTTGCCGTCGGCTGTCACCCCTCCTCTCTGCTCCTCCCCGTGCCCTCTCTACTGCTCTTCCACCACCGCCTCCCCATTATCACTTCCCACCATTCCCAACGACCTGCATACATTCAAAACACACAAAAAATTAATAATAAATTTTTATTATTATATTTTCTTCATACATAATAAAATTATTATAATTTAAATAATAATTATTGTATTATTATTTTTAATATATATAATAAATTATTATTATAATTTAATAATATTTATTGTATTATTTTATCCCTAACCCTAACTCTTATCCTTACTCCAAGATTGATTCCAAATATTCACCTCCCCACACCAGGTCAAGAACCATGGCTGAGTTACGAGACCGACTAGAAAAATTAGAAAAAGACCAAATTAGAGATTTAAAAATCGTCGAAGGTCTAAACTCCAGAATGGACGAACTTGAGAAAGCATTTCGAGAAGATTTAAAGGAAGAGATGAAAAATAACAATGTCGTGCTTAAAAAAGAAATCAAAATGAAGTTGTTCTGGTACTAGAAAGAAGGTTGAGTGAAAAATTTGACACTCTGAACGAAAAACAAAAAGACTTGGATGACAAAATGAGTGCTATGACTCAAAACATAAACACCATAACCCAGAACTTGAGCACCATGACACAAAACCATAATACATTAATGGAGGTGTTACAAAGACTAACGCCTAAGACAGACCAAGTCAGCAGTTCAGACATGCTAGATGCCTCATTTCATATTTTCACACAGGAAGCACTTGCCAAGAATCAAGAAGAATTGCAAAAAGAAATAAAGATTAACAATGCGACGCTTAAGCAAGAGATAGAAACAAAAGTACTGCCAGATATGGAGGCACGATTAAACAGCCAAATAGAAGCTATCAGTAAGATAGTAGAGAATAAAAAATATAAAAATCACCGCCAACAACGAAGCAGTTCAAATATGTCACTTACATCGTCCAATAGTTCCGATCCACCATCAAACCATAAAGCAAAAGGGAATCAATATCATCCTTACATAGTGTACCCACCTAAGGAAAAAATAGAGTTGTCGAAATACAATGGAAGTGAAGACCAATGCATTGCTTGGCTAAACAAAGCAGAAGAATACTTCGACATTTACAATATTCAATCTGACGAGGAGAAGGTGAAATATGCGTCAATGCATATGGAAGGGTACGCCTATAATTGGTACTTATGGTGGAAGAGAGACAATTTTTCCTACACCTGGAACTTGTTCAAAAATGATTTTTTTAATAGGTTTCAAGGTATCAAAGAAGATGAATTTTTTAGTAAACTTACCAGATTACAACAGGTTGGAAGCGTTGAGGAATTCACACATCAGTGGGAATCCTTATCGACACGAGTATTTGGGTTGTCGGACAAACAAATACTCGAAACCTATTTAGGAGGTCTTAAACCATACCTCCAAAAAGAGTTAAAGTTACATGACATACCTAACGTAGAGGTAGCAAGACATAAAGCAAAATCCGCAGAACGCAAACTAGAAGGAATAAAAACAATAGGTGATAACCATTATCAACAAGAAAAAGAGACACAATGTAGGTACTGTAAAGATACTTGGTCACCCGGCCATCAATGCCACAAACCTCAATCATATGCCTATGAAATGGAAAATAGATCAAAGTCATCTAATAGTTACTCTGATAATAGAAAAAAGAAGAAAAACATATGTCGTCGATGTGGTGATGATTGGATCCCAGGCCATAAATGTAGGAACAATTAGACAATACAGTGCAAAATCATCAATGGAAAGGAAGTGCAAGTCTCTACACAAGAAATCACATCTGATTCTAATACCGACACTGAAACTGAATGAAGGACGACATTAGGAAAATACTCAAGCTTTGAGGACAAATCTTTCCAAAAGGGGAAGGCAATGCTATGAATATTTAATTAATATTATTATTTATATATTAAATAGATTATTAGATTAATAAGAGAAAGGGTGTAACCCTTCGCTATTCTTGCTCAAGCCCTATAAAGACGAGCTTATTGTAACTTTATCATCATCTATCAATATAATATTATCATTTTATCTCAAATATGGAAGACAGATTCGCTTCTTAACTTAGTGAACAGATACGTTCGCTGCACAGGGCCCCTTCCCTCCAGTGCTATTCAGGGTGGGCATAGAAAGGTCCAACTGCTGCTTCTATGAGATTTCATCCTTCATTGGGTTTATCAAGTAGATCCAACCCTCAATTTGACCTTCTACTCTAATATTCAAGCTAGACTCTTCTCAGGGTTGCGGCCTAAGCTCTGTCCCGTAACTCGGTCCTCTGCAACCAGATCTCAGTGTTCTCATGGATTCACTAAGCTTCCCATGCTCAGTAATTCACCCCAGGGTTTGGGTTCATAGGTTTCTCAGCAGCAAATGCTTCCACGCAGGGTTCTGTGTTCTCTCGGCTCTGCCAATTTCAGCTATCACAGAATCACGATTTTCTCCTTTTTGCTTCCAGCTCGGCTCTCTGATGAGTGATGAATAAGGTTGTTGGTCAGCTATAGGGTAGGGATCAGGTTGAGCACATTCGCAGGAGGTATAGTGTCTTACAAGATAAGTAAAATAGAGCCATACCTTTCCATACGGATCTCAGGGCTGCTCCATACTCATTCAACCTCCTGCACAGGCCTTCTCAACCACCTTCTTACAACAGAATTAAATGTCAACATGGGATTGAAATGGGTTCACAAATGGACATGTGGCAGCATGGGTTCCAATCCCAGAACCCCCTCACCTCTCCCTAGTGTATGCACATAGCCCCTTCTCATTGGTTGCCTCCTTAGCCATTTTTTTTATCAAATACTTGCCTATGAAAATAAACCTAAGCATCCACTAGTGGGGCCTTGAACTTGAGCTCCACACTAGGGAAACACATGTTGCATGTACACAATATTTACATTGAAGCCAATAAACCCTAAGGGGTCAAAATAGGGGTATTACAACTCCCTCCCCCTTAGAACAACACCGTCCTCAGTGTTCTCAAAACTGAACAAAAATGGCAATGCATCTCTCATGTCATCCTCCAGCTCCCATGTAGCCTCTTCAGTACTAAGGTGCTTCCATTGCACCTTCACCTATTTGATGGCTCTGTTCCGGGCAAAGTGACCTTCTTGTTAGGATGCACATAGGATCCACTTGGAACTCTCCCTTGGGTTCCACCTGTATCACATGCCAATCAATTATGTGATTAGGATCATGTATATATTTCTTAAGCAAAGAGACATGGAAAACTTTATGAGCTCTCATGTTAGCAGGTAATGCAATCCCATATCCAACTGGCCTTATCCTATCAAGGACTTCAAATGTCCCACAATATCTTGGTGCCAACTTGGCACAACTTCCCAACTTCATGGAACTTTTCCTTGGTTTCACTCTCAAGTAAACATGATCCCCAATCTTAAATTCTTTGTACACTCTCTTCAAATATGCATAACTCTTTTGCATGTCCTGACCTGCCTTCAAAATCTTCCTGATCTTAACAACTTCCGACTCCATCTCCTTGATCATTTCTGGTCCAATCACTACCCTGTTTACTGGACCGTCCCAATTCACTAGAGTTCTGCATCCTTTGCCATATAATACCTTAAAAGGACTCATTCTCAATGATGCTTGATATCCATTATTGTATGCAAATTCTACCACGTTTAGGTAGTCTTCCCACTTGGATGGTTTATCCATCACATACATCCTCAACATGTCTTCAAGTACCTAGTTCACTCTTTCAGTCTGACCATCTGTTTGAGGATGATATGCTGTACTAAACTTCAGTTGAGTCACCAACTCCTGAAATAATCCCTTCCAAAAATTGGAAGTGAATTTTGTAAGACGATCTGAAATTATTTCCTTGGAAAATCCATGCAATATGAATATCTCCTTCATGAATATATTTGCAATGTCACTTGTCTTATGAGTGGACTTGACTGGAATAAAGTGAGCTACCTTTGATAGCTTTTCCACCACTACCATGATTGAATCATGCTTTGTCACTATCATTGGAAGACCTGTAATAAAATCCATAGAAATTACTTCCCACTTCCATTCTAGAATGGGCAAGGGCTGCAAAAATCTTGTTGGATGTTGATGTTATGCCTTGACTTGCTGGCACTTTTGACACCTAGAAATGTATTATGCTATGTCATTCTTCATCCCATGCCAAAAGTACTGCTTTCTTGTTGCTGTTATGGTCTTTTGATATCCTAGGTGTCCAGAATATGGCATTTGATGTATCTCATCCATCACTAGCTTCTTCAATTCTGCACAATTTGGAATATACAGTCTAGTACCCTGATAAATGAGAACAACACCTTCACCAATTTGATATCCTGTACATGTTTCATCCACATTTCCCTACTGCAATTTCTCTTTGATTTGATGGTAAGCTTCATCACTGGTTTGAACTTCAAGAACCCTTGCCTTCAAATCTGATTTACACATACTTACTGTTGCAACATGAAATTTCCTGCTAAGTGCATCTGCCACCTTATTCTCCTTACCTTTGACATGTTTAATTTCCAAATCAAATTCACAAAGAAACTCCATCCACCTAGTTTTCCTAGCATTCAGATTTGGTTGGTCAAACAAATACTTTAAACTCATGTGGTCTGTCCTGATCTCAAATAATCTTTCCAAGAGATAATGTCTCCATTTCTTGAGAGCATGAACTATGGTTTCCAACTCTAAGTCATGTGTGGAATAATTCTTCTCATGCTCCGTCAACTTCCTTGACTCATAGAAAATCACAAATCCCTCTTGCATGAGCACTCCACCTAGCCCCTCAAGTCAAGAATCTGTGCACACTACAAAATCTTTCTTTGGATCTGCAATCATCAAAACGGGAGCACTGGTAAGCAACCTCTTTAACTATTGAAAGATTTTCTCACATTTTTCAGACCATACAAACTTGATATTCTTCCTTTGCAAGGAAGTGACTGCATGGTCTATCTTGGAGAATCCTTCAATGAACCTTCTGTAATATCCTGCAAGACCCATAAAATATCTAACATTTGCAACATTCCATGGAGTAGGCCAATCCATTATGGCTTCAATTTTTTTTGGATCCACTGCAATTCCTTCTTCTGAGATGACATTACCCAAATAATGCACCTTCTTTTGATAGAATTCACACTTCCTCAACTTTGCATACAGTTGATGTTCTATGAGAACTTGAAACACCGTCCTGAGATGTTCATCATGCTCTTCTCCATTCCTTTAATAAACAAGAATATCATCCAAGAACACAATTACAAAACTATACAAATACTTGTTGAAGACGCTATTCATGAGACACATGAATGTAGCAGGTGCATTGGTAAGACCAAATGGCACCACAGTGAACTCATAATGGCCATATCTTGTCTTGAAAGTTGTCTTATGAATGTCTTCTTCCTTTATCCTCACTTGATGGTAGCCATACCTCAAGTCAATCTTTGAAAACACCTTAGCTTCCTTCATTTGATCAAACAAGTCATAAATACTTGGCAATGGCTACTTTTTCTTGACTGTCACTTTATTTAGCTTCCTGTAATCAATACACAGTCTCAAAGTCCCATCCTTCTTCTTGACAAATAGCACCGGTGCTCCCCAAGGAGATACACTCGGCCTGATATACTCCTTGTCCATTAATTCTTGCATCTGCATCTTCAATTCTACCAATTCTGGTGTGCTCATTCTATAAGGAGATTTGGAAATTGATGTTTCCCTTGGAACAAGATTGATGGAAAAATCAATATATCTCTTTGGTGGTAGTCCTGGCACTTCATCAGGGAACACATCTTGGAACTCTTGCAACAGCTGAAAGTATCCTATCCTTCGTTCATTTCCTCTGATGAATTTGATATGTGAACTGCATATAATTGGCAACCTTTCTTGTAAAATTTTTGCAACTGCAGGGCTGAAATCTGCCTTACTGAAATTTGCTTGGGAATTCCACTTACTAGACTTCATCTTCCCTCTTAATCAATGCATTCAAATACCTTCTCATAGCATTGAATCTTGGCTCTATGTCTTTCCAACTAGTCCATACCTATTAGGGAATCATAAGATCCTAATGGTAGGACATTCAAGTTTTCATTTGTGATGAGTCCATTCAACTCTATGGGGCACTCCATCACTACTTCACTCACTTTTCTCTTGGTACCTGTGGCTAATTGAACTAGCCAAGGCTTACTATGATTCACTTTATTAAGAGAACAATCTTCAACCACCTTAGGAGACACATAACTATGAGTAGATCATGGATCAATCAAAACAGAAATAGATTGCTTAGCAATCTTACCTTCAACTTCCACCACAGCTAATTAATTGCCTGCTTGATGATCATCCAATGATGCATAGATTCGAAGTGATTCCCTTGCCATATCTTCCATTGTAGTTGCTTATTCTAGGTTGTGCAAGCTTCGAGGATTCTCCCTCCGATGTGGAAAATATCTAAGCATGTGGTCTCCTCTACATCCCCAACACTGAAGTGGTCCCTTTGATGCATTTTTTGTTGTTACTGTTGCCTTAAATCCACTTCTCGCTTGCTGTCCCTGTGGAAAATTTATGGGTTGATTTCTAATTGGTGGCTTGAACCCACTTTTCTTTTGTTCAAACCTCCCTCTTGGATTTCCTTTCCATGTTGGCTGAACCTATGACTTCCATTTACTCTGCTGATAGCAATGCATTTCCATTCTAATGGATTCATCAAGGCTTGGTGGATTAACAAACTCAATCCTATCTTTGAAATTTTGGGGTAGACTACCAGTGAAACATTGGATCTTTATTCGTTCATCCTTGATGTAATATACATACCTTAACAACTCCAAACAATTATGGATGTGCTCTTCAATGGAATTCTGTCCCAACTTGAGTTCATTAAACTCTTTCCTCTTACTGTCATAATACCTAACTAATTGGTATTTCTCCTTGAAGTACCTTTTGAACCACTCCCAGCTGATCCTCCTTTCAATAATCCTCTTCACTTGCATGAGGTGCTCCCACCAAATTGAAGCTCTTCCATTTAGATTGTAAATGGAAACTCTGGAAGCTTCGGGGATTCTCCCTCCGATGTGGACAATCTCTAAGCCTGTGGTCTCCTCTACATCCCCAACACCGAAGTGGTCCCTTTGATGCATTTTCTGTTGTTACTGCTGGCTTGAATCCACTTCTTGCTTGCTGTCCCTGTAGAAAATTTCTGGGTTGATTTCTAATTGGTGGCTTGAACCCACTTTTCTTTTGTTCAAACCTCCCTCTTGGATTTTATTTCCATGCTGGTTGAACCTCTGACTTCCCTTTATTTTTCTCATAGCAATGCATTTCCATTATAATGGCTTCATCAAGGCTTGGTGGATTGACAAACTCAATCCCGTCTCCGAAATTTTGGGGTAGACTACCAAGGAAACACTGGATCTTTACTCTTTCATCCTTGATGTAATCTACATACCTTAACAACTCCAAAAACTTATGGATGTGCTCTTCCATGGAATTTTGTCCCAACTTGAGTTCATTGAACTCTTTCCTCATACTGCCATAATACCTAGCTGATAGGTATTTCTCCTTGAAGTACCTTTTGAACCGCTCCCAGTTGATCCTCCTTTCACTAATCCTCTTCACTTGCATGAGGTGCTCCCACCAAATTGAAGTTCTTCCATTTAGATTGTAAATGGAAACTCTGGCCTTTTCATTTTCCGAATAGTCATGCATTCTGAAGAACTTCTTCATTCCAAGAAGCCATGCCTCTGCCTCTTGACCAGTCTTCCTTTCTCCCTCAAATGTGGGAGGCCTGGCATTCCTAAATTCTCCCTGTGGGACCCCTCTGAATTTATTCCTTCTCTCACTTATGCTGGAAGTATGTCTTGGGATTCTTTTAGAACCTATGGATTCATCTAACATGTTGGAAAGAGATCTTGAGGAGGGTGTTCTATGATTTCTGCTCATAGAACTCTTTTTAGGGCTTGGAGTCCTCTCCCTAAAACGACCTCTAGAGGAACTACCTGCATCTCTTCCTTCTCTGCCCACATTGATTGGGTTAGACCCAAGGTTCAACCTCTGATGCTTATCGGTGAGGCTCTGCAACATGGAAACATTGAGTTGGTGTTGATCTTCCCGTTACTTCATCAATTTCCCATTGAAGCTCACCATGGTTTCAAACAAGTTCTGGGGTGTTATCTGCTCCCTTCTTCCATTGGATTCTATGTCAGTATGTGCTTATTGCACATTCTCTCCCAGAACATCTTCCTCGTGCTCATAAGGATCATGGGCATCATTTATGGTCACCATTTCTTGCTTTCCCTGTACGCTATCTCTGTTGTACGATTCAATTACTAGCTGTTGCAATCACTATGCATTACAGGGACATTTATCAGACATCATAAGAATGCATACAAACATAAAATATTCATACAAATATGGAAATCATTCATTTGTCAAAACAACGCCATGGGCGCTTCACTGCCTGTAAATTGATTCACGATTTGGCCCAAGCATCCCCAGTGCTACAACTTGAGCTTTGATACCACTCTGTGACGTCCCCAAACCCCTCAGTTCCCTTTAGAGGTGATGGGAGACAACCTGATACATTTTTTTTCCTCAAATTTTCCATTAATCTTCTCTATTTTTACACACAGTCGCAATGGCATTTGATCCGGAATCCACAATATACCTTGCCGCAATCTGCAATCCGCAAGCCACATTGTGGGATTCAGATATGCGGAAACCCAAATTCACGACTGCGGCAAAACTCCCTTCCGCAATCTGCAATCCGCATTGCGGGATTTGGAAATGTGGAAGCCCAAATTCACGACTCTGGAAAAACATCGTTCTGCAATCGGCATTGTGGGATTCGGAAATGCGGAAGCCAAAATTCATGACTCCAGCAAAACACCCTTCCGCAATCCACAATCCGCATTGCGGGATTCGGAAATGCGGAAGCCCAAATTCACGACTCCGACAAAACACCTTTCTGCAATCTGCAATCCGCAATGCGGGATTTAGAAATGCGGAAGCCCAAATTCACGAATACAGAAAAAAACCCTTCTGCAATTTGCAATCTGCATTGCAGGATTTGAAAATGTGGAAGCCCAAATTCACGACTCCGGCAAAACACCTTCCGCAATCCGCAATCCGCATTGCGGAATCACACCCCCTGCATCTGCAAACTTCCCAGGCTACTAGCTTCCTCATCCTTGAGCCAAATTGGCCAAGTCTAATACCGTCGGAAAGCTCTTGGAGAGATCTGTACACTAGTGTGGTCCCCTACCACATCTAAGGATTATAACTTGGCCATTTTTCCAACATAATTATTTCCTAAATTCCCTCAATATGCCTTCAACCTTCTGTAAGGAACTATGCCTATCTTCTGCCATGATTTCATCCTTCACCTAACCCACAGAGGGGTCATGAGACACCATAGGGGCTATCTAATTCTTTCCCCATGTCCAGGTGAAGTCATACAATCCATCAAAACTGTATGCAATACTTATCAAAACACATATAATGAAACTACAACTAGTCAATGCATCTACAACCTGCAAGGTTAGCAGTACATTAACTCATGCAATTGATGAAGCATTCAAACATGAATTCAGCCTCATACTCAGGCCTATTCATAGCCTTCATACTGATCAATTTCATGCAATCATTCATTCAAATAAATTGAACATAACAAATAGACATAACACGCGAAATATCACCATTTAACACCACAAGGAGCACTTATCTTTGAACTAAAGTTGTCCAAGCAATTGGCTAAGTGAGAGCAACGTTCCTCCCAACCTTAAGTCTCTGTCGAGCCTATACTATTTCAGCTGAGAGACCACCCCCGAGCTGGGATGTGTATCCACTAAGGAGGGCTAAATAGGCTCTCTCATAGTCAAGGTTCCATCCCAATGCTAAGCCAACCTACAGTTGGGTTTATCAAGCATACAAGGGAACAAGGAGGATGATTCTAAGCCAGTGAGCTCATCCACAGAGCTGCAATCATCTCAACAATAAGCAATCATGGCACCCACATTACCTACCACACCCAACACAAGGAAGACCCCCTTCTTTGTTGCACAGTCCCTCAGGGCCCCTTCCTTCCAGTGCTATTTAGGGTGGGCATAGAAAGGTCCAACTGTTGCTTCTATGAGATTTCAGCCTTCGCTGGGTTTATCAAGCAGATCCAACCCTCTGTTTGACCTTCTACTCTTTTATTCAAGCTAGACTCTTCTCAGGGTTGCGGCCTAATCTCTATCTCGCAAATCTGTCCTCTACAACCAGATCTCATTGTTCTCATGGCTTCACTAAGATTCCCATGATCAGTAATTCACCCCATGGTTTGGGTTCATAGGTTTCTCAACAAATAATGCTTCCACGCAGGGTTCTGTGTGCTCTCGGATCTGCCAATTCCGGCTATCACAGAATCATTATTTTTCTCCTTTTTGCTTCTAGCTCGACTCCCTGATGCACGATGAATGAGGTTGTTGGTCAACTACAAGGTAGGGATCAAGTTGAGCGAATTCCTAGGAGGTAGAGTGTCTTACGAGATAAGTAAAACAAAGCCATACCCCGCCATACGGATCTTAGGGCTGCTCCATACTCAATCAACCTCCTGCACAGGCCTTCTCAACCACCTTCTTACAACAGAATTAAATGTCAGCATGGGAGTCAAATGGGTTCACAAATGGACATGTGGCAACATGGGTTCCAATCCCACAACCCCCTCACCTCTCCCTAGTGGATACACATAGCCCCTTCTCATTGGTTGCCTCCTTAGCCAGTTTTCTTGGTATTTCATTGCAATATTTAATAATTACATCATTTACAATATATCATGGCTTAACACATGGATTATCAAAATATCAAATACTTGCCTATGCAAATAAACCCAAGCATCTACTAGTGGGGCCTTGGCCTTGAGATCCACACTAGGGAAACACACATTGCATGTACGCAATATTTACATTGAAGCCAATAAACCCTAAGGAGTCAAAATAGGGGTATTGCAGCCAGTTGCACCACAAAGTATACAAGCATTGCTCAAATATATTGAGGATCATTCCCATGATACTCATATTCTTGTATATGACAATGGTGGGTAGTCTTCTTATGTTATTCCTCTAGCACAAGTCACATTTTAAAGTCTTCATTGAGATCTTTACGCACAACTGCATATTTGTTCAGGTTCAAGAAAGCATATATTATAGATCGATGCTATTAATTCCTATTTAATCTTTTGAATCTTGATCATTATTTGGTGCTTATAATGTTTACACTTGTGCAAGTGATCATCCGATTATCTGTTTTGGACTTCGTATTATCAGATTTCATACTTGTACATGATTTACAAAGTCTAATATTTATTCTAGTCCCCTCTCTAACACTTGCAATGACCAATGCATGATTGATCTCCATTGAGATGTCCTTCAACATGTTCTTGCATCAATAAGGTATACAAAGAGCACATAATGTTCCATTCAAGGCATACCATTTGTTAAACAATTGTTTTTATGAAACTTACAACAAAATCAAGGAATGTGTTAAATGATGAATATTTATCTCAGACATAAAACATTTGCAGGAATGGGTCAGACATTAGTGGATACTTTATATGGACTTTAAAGTTTTGATTGGTTATGCTTGGTGTTTTGGTCTTGATTATGTGGAATTCAATGACAACTAGAAGTGGCATCCCAATCTATCTGCTCACTGGTACACGATTTTTTTATGGAGGTGGGAAAGAAGGGGTTCAAGAAGTGAACCACAAATTCTACCCAACACCTACACTTCCATGAGCATCTCATCGAACTAAGATTTGAAAATCAATTTTATGAAAACAATGGCATTACATTTTGAACATGATTTTGTAAACAAACTTGATATTTATATTCACCTTCAAAATGCTTTTATAGCACTCAAGATATCATATTTATACCAAATGTATTTTTTTATTAAATCATTGGATTTCAGTTCCTTCATCAAAATTACCTGAACTTTTGAGGAGTTCTTTGTGATATTTTTCTGTTGAACCTTACAACTTATTTAATATTATCTTTATACAC
This sequence comes from Larix kaempferi, assembly GCA_027924585.1. Classification (NCBI taxonomy): domain Eukaryota; kingdom Viridiplantae; phylum Streptophyta; class Pinopsida; order Pinales; family Pinaceae; genus Larix; species Larix kaempferi. The sequence goes on from BSBM01000142.1 coordinate 1,581,695, forward strand.
ACCACAATTTTGTTTTGGAGACATCCTAGCTTTAAAATGATTGTTAATATCAACAAAACTTTGAGCTTTTTACTTAAAAAAATATGGCTTAGGTTGCTTCAGGATATTCCCCTTCTATCTTGTCTTCTTGATTCTCTTCCATTCCCTATTTGTTGTAGGATGTCTGCTTGTTTTGCAAGACATCGGGCCCCAACCAATACATTGTTAGCTCACCCACCTATATTTTATATATTGACTGTCGTTCCACCTATATCTACACCATTTTTTAGTTATGCCAAATTCATTTATCATCATTTTAGAGGTTTAATCACTTAGACTCTAAACATTTTGTATTTATGACAAATGCGGAAATAGAGGTGCACTTTTGTCCCTACACATTTACATGAAAAATTGTTGGAAATGAATGAATTAACATATGCCTTAGTGTTTAAATGTTATCTGTGTCATTTGGATTATTCAATATAGATAGTATTTCAATGCCAGGTTGGGGGCAAGATGATTGGAGTGTGTACTTGTGTCAAATTTGACATGTTGCATTGCAAATACTATGTGTCAAAATTGTTAAGTCACATGTAATGGTTGTGTGGTAGGTGAAGTAATGAGAACATTAACATAGAAGATATACGTTGATCTTTGCATTGAACCCTAATCTAGTCATATAGAAACCCTTCACATTTAGCACAACATACAACAAAACATCAATACTTAGTGAAATAGCACAAGAGAGAGAAGATATACGTTGATCTTTGCATTGAACCCTAATCTAGTCATATAGAAACCCTTCACATTTAGCACAACATACAACAAAACAACAATACTTAGTGAAATAGCACGAGAGAGAGAGAGAGAGAGAGAGAGAGAGAGAGAGAGAGAAGTCCCCTTTGGAAATTATCAAACCCGATCAAAATAGTGAATGAAGGTTCCTTACAAATGAGGAGTATGTGTACTTATACACATCCATGTAGGGTTGGAGTGCTAGCCCGAAGAAGGTGATTGGGACAACCTTGTCATAAATGATAAAGGGGGTAACTTACCATATGCAAGCTAATTAAAGCCCTTAATAGACCAAGTAGTAGATGAACATGTGATCTTAAGTGAAGATTACCCATACTCTCAACACCCCCATTTAAGGTGAATGAGGGGTTGTCGAGAGATATTATGAGATACAAATGAAGGACTGAGCTTACTAAACTCAAAATAGAGTTAGTTGTCGTTAGAAGAAGAGAGCAGTGGGTTTGTGATGACCAACTCAATACAAAAGTCGACCCAATACGTTAAAAAAACATTGGCACTATACTACTATCTAATGAAGAAGATCTCAAAACATGAGACATAACTTATTCATGAGGAGGAGGGTTTTGAGGAGAAAGAGGAGATTTTTCTAGAGTTAATCTTTCTACATATGGTGGCTAAGCAAAGGGGATTGAAATACAAACTTATTTTTCCAAACAATCATGAAAAATTAGAATTGTAATAGAACTAACTTCTAAAAGAAACATTTTAGAACAAAACCAACAAATTGGAAAAGAGTTAATATGATACTTAAGAAAACTTTAATTGAACTACCCTTAAACTGCGCAAACTAAACCACATAATAATCTTTTCATGACGTTTGTTTTACTACTCTCTTTTTCACTTTATTGCATCTTACTATACTTCCCATTTGTTTCCTTTCGCGTTCCTTTGCACATTTTCAAGCAGTTGCTAGTTTTATTTATTACAATATGTGTAGATGTATAATATTTCCAATATATATATATATATATATATATTTCCAAGGAAAAAAAATAATATTTAAAAAAGAACTAGAAATGTTAAATATAGAGAAAAATACATATCTATTATCAATTTTCAATAAATTAAAAAATTAATTTTTTTAATTAAAATTAAAGTTAATATATTTTATATTCTAATTATAAAAAAAATAATAAAACTATAACTCAAATTTGGATTTTTTCTTTATTATATGCTTCCTCTTACACATTATTTTAAAATTTTAAAATATTTCTAAATACAGTAATGATATAATTTCAATAGTATTGTAATCTATAACAAAATATTTTGATATATAAAAAAAAGACATTATTATAATGTAATACATCTTTTAAATTTTAAAAACATTAAACTTACGATTTAGACTTGTATAATAAAGTATTAAATGGTGAGGAATAAAGATAACATTTAGAAACCATATGCAACATAAAACCTTACAATTTAGATGTGTAGATAAAGTATCAAAATTATCGAATGGTTAAGAAAAAAATAATCGTTGGCAAACCATGTGCAACATAAAAATAGGGATCAACCGAAGATATATCTATGTTCTTAATGTTTCACAATAATCGTTGGCAAACCATGTGCAGCATGAAAATAGCGATCAACTGAAAATATATCTATGTTCGTAATGTTTCACATTGGGAAATCAAACGTTTGGGACACCGATAAACCAATCACTACATCACGCCCACGCTTTAAATCTATTTTGAAGTGAAGTCTTAATGTTGGGATCATCGGATTGGAGTGCATCCCACCATTCTCCGTTACCCTCTATGCTCTCCAGACACTTTAACTTATCCCATCCCCCACGCAATCTCTTCAATTTCGGACAGTAAACTACGTCGAGTGTCTTGAGCATGGGTAACGGTGACGCCCCCTCTCCCAACCCTCCACTTCCACTTCCACTTGCTGCTGCCCCTTCACCTGCCCCCACACACTCCAACGACTCTAGTACTATCAGAGTCAACCTCTCCATCTTTGGAAAACCCATCCCCAATTCCAACTCCTCCAACTTATCGCAATTAGATAGGTATACCCCTGTCAAACATGGCAACTCCGCGGGGGGGGAGCTCTTTCAACTGCTTACACTCATCCAAAGAAAGGTATGTGAGCTTTCGGAATTGAGTAAGGCAACTTCGCTCCACATCGCATCCCCTTAGCAAGAATGTTTCCAGATCTTCCATCGCCTGCATATCCTGCGGAAGCTCATCTGAAATTATTGCCTTGGGAAATCCATGCAATCTGAATATCTCCTTCATGAAGATATTTGCAATGTCACTTGTCTTATGAGTGGACTTGACTGGAATAATGTGAGCTACCTTTGATAACTTGTCCACCACTACCATGATTGAATCATGCTTTCTCAGTGTCATTGGAAGACCTGTAATAAAATCCATAGAAATCACTTCCCACTTCCATTCTAGAATGGGAAAGGGATGCAACAATCCTGCTGGATGTTGATGTTCTGCCTTGACTTGCTGGCACTTTTGACACCTAGCAATGTATTATGCTATGTCCTTCTTTTTCCCATTCCAAAAGTACTGCTTTCTTTCCGCTGTTATGGTATTTTGATATCTTGGGTGTCTAGAATATGGCATTTGATGTATCTCATCCATCACTAGCTTCTTCAATGTTGCATAATTTGGAATATACAGTCTGGTACCCTGATAAATGAGAACATCACCTTTACCAATCTGATATCCTATACACGTTTCATCCACATTTCCCTGTTGCAATTTCTCTTTGATTTGAAGGTAAGCTTCATCATTGGTTTGAGCTTCAAGAACCCTGACCTTCAAATCTGATTTACACATACTTACTGCTGCAACATGAAATCTCCTGCTAAGTGCATCTGCCACCTTATTCTCCTTACCTTTGACATGTTTAATTTCCAAACCAAATTCACAAATAAACTCCATCCACCTAGTTTTCCTAGCATTCAGATTTGGCTCGTCAAACAAATACTTTAAACTCATGTGGTCTATCCTGATATCAAATATTCTTCCCAAAAGATAATGTCTCCATTTCTTGAGAGCATGAATTATGCCTGCCAGCTCTAAGTCATGTGTGGCATAATTCTTCTCATGCTCCTTCAACTTCCTTGACTCATAGCAAATCACAAATCCCTCTTGCATGAGCACTCCACCTAACCCCTCAATTCAAGCATCTTTGCACACTACAAAATATTTCTTTGGATCTGCAATCTTCAAAACATGAGCACTGATAAGCAACCTCTTTAACTGTTGAAATATTTTCTCACATTTATCAGACCATACAAACTTGATATTCTTCCTCTGCAAGGAAGTGACTGGATGGGATATCTTGGAGAATCCTTCAATGAACCTTCTGTAATAGCCTGCAAGACCCATAAAATATCTAACATCTACAACATTCCTTGGAGTAGGCCAATCCATTATGGCTTCAATCTTTTCTGGATCCACTACAATTCCTTCTTCTGAGATGACATTACCCTTATAATGCACCTTCTTTTGATAGAATTCACACTTGCTCAACTTTGCATATAGTTGATGTTCTCTAAGAACTTGCAACATCGTCCTGAGATGTTCAACATGCTCTTCTTCATTCCTTTAATAAACAAGAATGTCATCCAAGAACACAATTATGAACTTATCCAAATACTTACTGAAGACACTATTCATGAGACACATGAATGTAGCAGGTGCATTGATAAGACCAAATGGCACCACAGTGAACTCATAATGGCCATATCTTGTCTTGGAAGTTGTCTTATAAATGTCTTCTTCCTTTATCCTCACTTGATGGTATCCATACCTCAAGTCAATCTTTGAAAACACCTTGGCTTCCTTCATTTGATCAAACAAGTCATCAATTCTTGGCAATGGGTACTTTTTCCTAGCTGTCACTTTATTTAGCTTCCTGCAATAAATACACAGCCTCAAAGTCCCATCATTCTTCTTGACAAATAACAATGGTGCTCCCCAAGGAGATACACTCGGATTGATATACTCCTTGTCCATTAATTCTTGCAGCTGCATCTTCAATTCTACCAATTCTGGTGTGCTCATTCTATAAGGAGCTTTGGAAATTGATGTTTCCCTTGGAACAAGAATGATGGAAAAATCAATATATCTATTTGGTGGTAGTCGCAGCACTTCATCAGGGAACACATCTTGGAACTCTTGCAACAGCTTAAAGTCTCCTATCCGTGGTCCCTTATCCTCTGACGAATCTGATATGTGAACTTCATATAATTGGAAACCTTTCTTGTAAAACTTTTGCAACTGCAAGGCTGAAATATGCCTTATTGAAACTTGCTTGGGAATTCCTCTTACTAGACTTGGTCTTCCCTCTTCATCAATGCATTCAAATGCCTTCTCATAGCAGTCAATATTGGCTCTATGTCTTTCCAACCAGTCCATACCTATTAGGGAATCATAAGATCCTAATGGTAGGACATTCAAGTTTTTCTTTGTGAGGAGTCCATTCAACTCTATGGGGAACTCCACCACTACTTCACTCACTTTTATCTTGGTACTTGTGGCTAATTGAAATAGCCAAGGCTTAATATGATTCACTTTATTAAGAGAACAATCTTCAACTACCTTAGGAGACACATAACTATGAGTAGATCCTGAATCAATCAAAACAGAAATAGATTGCTTGGCAATCTTACCTTCAACTTCCACCACTGTTGATTGATGGTCTGTTGATGATCATCCAATGCTGCATAGATTCGAGGTGCTACCCTTGCCATATCTTCCACTGTAGTTGCTTCTTCTAGGTTGTGCAAGCTTCGGGGATTATCCCTCTGATGTGTACAATCTCTAAGTCGGTGGTCTCCTCTACATCCCCAATACTGAAGTGGTCCCTTTGATGCATTTTCTGCTGTTACTGCTGGCTTGAATCCACTTCTTGCTTGCTGTCCTTGTAGAAAATTTCTGGGCTGATTTCTAATTGGTGGCTTGAACCCACTTTTCTTTTGTTCAAACCTCCCTCTTGGATTTCCTTTCCATGCTGGTTGAACCTCTAACTTCCATTTACTCTGCTCATAGCAATGCATTTCAATTATAATGGCTTCATCAAGGCTTGGTGGATTGACAACTCAATCCTATCTCTGAAATTTTTGGGTATACTACCAAGGAAACATTGGATCTTTACTCTTTCATCCTTGATGCAATCTACATACCTTAACAACTCCAAAAACTTATGGACGTGCTCTTCCATGGAATTTTGTCCCAACTTGAGTTCATTGAACTCTTTCCTCTTACTGTCATAATACCTAGCTGATAGGTATTTCTCCTTGAAGTACCTTTTGAACCGCTCCCAGTTGATCCTTCTTTCACTAATCCTCTTCACTTGCATGAGATGCTCCCACCAAATTGAAGCTCTGCCATTTAGATTGTAAATGGAAACTCCAGCCTTTTCATTTTCCGAATAATCATGCATTCTGAAGTACTTCTTCATTCCAAGAAGCGATGCCTCTACCTCTTGACCAATCTTACTTTCTCCCTCAAATGCGAGAGGCCTTGCCTTCCTAAATTCTCCCTGTGGGACCCCTCTGAATTTCGTCCTTCTCTCACTTCTGCTGGAAGTATGTCTTGGGATTCTTTGAGAACCTATGGATTCATCTGACCTACTGGAAAGAGATATTGAGGAGGGTTTTCTATGATTTCTGCTCACAGAACTCTTTTTAGAGCTTGGATTGCTCTCCCTAGAATGACCTCTAGAGCGACTACCTGCATCTCTTCCTTCTCTACCCACATTGATTAGGTTAGACCCAAGGTTCCTCTCTGATGCATATTGCTGAGGCTCTGCAAAATGAAAACATTGATTTGGTTTTTCTCTTCTTGTGCCTTTATCAATTTCCCATTGAAGCTCACCATGGTTTCAACCAGGTTCTGGGGCGTTATCTGCTCCCTTCTTCCATTGGATTATGTGTCAGTATGTGCTTCTTGCACATTCTCTCCCAGAACATCTTCCTCGTGCTCATAAGGATCCTGGGCGTCGTTTATGGTCACCATTTCTTGCTTTACCTGTACGATGCCTCTGCTATACGATTCAATTACTAACTATTGCAATCACTGTGCATTACAAGGACATTTATTAGACATCATACGAATGCATAGAAACATAAAATATCCATACAAATTTGGAAATCATTCATTTGTCAAAACAATGAAATGGGCGCTTCTCTGCCTATAAATTGATTCACGATTCAGCCCAAGAAGCCCCAGTGCTGCAACTTGAGCTCTAATACCACTATGTGACGTCCCCAAACCCTTCAGTGCCCTTCAGAGGTGATGGGAGACAACCCGATACATTTTTTTTCTCAAATTCTCCATTAATCTTCTCTATTTTTACACACAGTCGCAATGACCTTCAATCCGAAATCCACAATCTACCTTTCCTCAATCCGCAATCTACAAGCTGCATTGCGGGATTCAGAAATACGGAAGCCTAAATTCACGACTGCGAAAAAAAACCCTTCCGCAATCCGCATTGCGGGATTCATAAATTTGGAAGCCCAAATTCACGACTCCGGAAAAACACCCTTCCGCAATCCACATTGCGAGATTCAGAAATGCAGAAGCCCAAATTCATGACTCCATTAAAACACCCTTCCGCAATCCGCAATCCGGGATTCAGAAATGCGTAAGCCCAAATTCACGACTCCAGCAAAATACCCTTCTACAATCCGCAATCCGCATTACGAGATTCGGAAATGCAGAAGCCCATATTCACGAATCCGACAAAACACCCTTCCGCAATACGCAATCTGCATTGTGGGATTTGGAAATGCGGAAACCCAAATTCACGACTCCGCAAAAACACCCTTCCGCAATCCGCAATCCACATTGCAGAATCACACCCCCTGCATCTGCAAACTTCCTAGGATCCTAGCTTCCTCATCCTTAAGCAAAATTGGACAAGTATGGTACCGTTGGAAAGATCTTGGAGAGCTCTGTACACTGGTGTGGTCCCCTACCACATCTGAGGGTTGTAACTTGGTCATTTTTCCAACTAAAATATTTCCTAAATTCCCTCAATATGCCTTCAACCTTCTGCAAGGAACTATGCCTGTCGTCTGCCATGACTTCATCCTTCACCTGACCCACAGAGGGGTCATGAGACACCATAGGGGCTATCTAATTCCTTCCCCATGTCTAAGTGAATTCATACAATCCATCAAAAGTGTATGCAATACTTATCAAAACACATATAATGAAACTAAAACTAGTCAATGCATCTACCACCTGCAAGGTTAGAAGCACATTAACTCATGCAATTGATGAAGCATTCAAATGTGAACCCATCCTCATACTCAGGCCTATTCATAGCCTTCATACTGATCAATTTCATGCAATCATTCATTCAAATAACTTGAACATAACAAATAGACATAACACATGAAATATCACCATTTAACACCATAAGGAGCACTTATCTTTGAACTAAAGCTGTCCAAGGAACTAGCTAAGTGAGAGCAATGTTCCTCCCAACCTTAGGTCTCTGTCCAACCTATACTCGTTCAGCTGAGAGACCACCCCCGAGATGGGATGTGTATCCACTAAGGAGGGCGAAATAGGCTCTCTCACAGTCAAGGTTTCATCCCAATGCTAAGCCAACCTACAGTTGGGTTTATCAAGCATACAAGGGAACATGGAGGATAATGCTAAGCCAGTGAGCTCATCCACAGAGTTGCAGGCATCTCAACACTAAGCAGTCATGGAACCCACATTACCTACCACACCCAACACAAGGAAGGCCCCCTTCTCTGTTGCACAGTCCCTCAGGGATGCTTCCCTCCAGTGCTATTCAGGGTGGGCATAGAAAGGTCCAACTGCTGCTTCTATGAGATTTCAACCTTCACTGGGTTTATCAAGCATATCCAACCCTCTGTTTGACCTTCTACTCTGTTATTCAAGCTGGACTCTTCTCAGGGTTGCAGCCTAAGCTCTATCCCGCAACTCGGTCCTCTATAACCAGATCTCGGTGTTCTCACAGCTTCACTAAGCTTCCCACGGTCAGTAATTCACCCCAGGGTTCGGGTTCATAGGGTTCTCAGCAGCAAATGATTCCACGCAGGGTTCTGTGTGCTCTCGGCTCTACCAATTCCGGCTATCACAGAATCATTATTTTTCTCCCTTTTGCTTCTGGATCGGCTCTCTGATGCATGATGAATGAGGTTGTTGGTCAACTACGGGGTAGGGATCAAGTTGAGCAAATTCCCAGGAGGTAGAGTGTCTTACGGGATAAATAAACAGAGCCATACCCTGCCATACGGATCTCAAGGCTGCTCCATACTCAATCAACCTCCTGCACAGGCCTTCTCAACCACCTTCTTACAACAGAATTAAATGTTAGCATGGGAGTCAAATGGGTTCACAAATGGACATGTGGCAGCATGGGTTCCAACCCCACAACCACCTCACCTCTCCCTAGTGGATACACATAGCTCCTTCTCATTGGTTGCCTCCTTAGCCAGTTTTCTTAGTATTTCATTGCAATATTTAATAATTACATCATTTACAATATCTCATGGCTTAACAACACATGGATTATCATAATATCAAATACTTGCCTATGCAAATAAACCTAAGCATCCACTAGTGGGGCCTTGGCCTTAAGCTCCACACTAGGGCAACACACATTGCATGTACACAATATTTACATTGAAGCCAATAAACCCTAAGGGGTCAAAATAGGGGTATTACAGCGAGTTGTACCACAAAGTATATAAGCATTGCTCAAATATATTAAGGATCGTTCCCATTATACTCATATTCTTGTATATGAAAATGGTGGGTAGTCTTCTTATGTTATTCCTCTAGCACAGGTCAAGTTTTAAAGTCTTCATTGAGATCTTTACGTACAAGTGCATATTTGTTTAGGTTCAAGAAAGCATAATTATAGATCGGTGCTATTACTTCCTATTTAATCTTTTGAATCTTGATCATTCTTTGGTTCTTATAATGTTTACACTTGTGCAAGTGATCATCCGATTATCCATTTTGGACTTAGTATTATCAGATTTCATACTTGTACATTATTTACAAATTCTAATATTTATTCTAGTCCCCTCTCTGACGCTTTCAATGACCAATGCATGATTGATGTCCATTGAGATGTCCTTCCACATGTTTTTGAAGCAATAAGGCATACAAAGAGCACATAATGTTCCATTCAAGGCATACCATTTGTTAAACAATTGTTTTTATGAAACTTACAACAAAATCAAGGAATGTGTTAAATGATGATTGTTTATCTTAGACATAAAACATTTATCCACTATGGCAGGAATGGATCAGACATTCGTGGATACTTTATATGGAATTTAAAGTTTTGATTGGTTATGCTTGGTGTTTTGGTCTTGATTATGTGGACTTCAATGACAACTTGAAGCAGTATCCCAATCTATCTGCTCACTGGTACACGACTTTTTTACAAAGGTGGGAAAGAAGGGGATCAAGAAGTGAACCACAAATTGTACCCAGCACCTACACTTCCATGAGCATCTCATAGAACTAAGATTTGAAAATCAATTTTATGAAAACAATGGCATTACATTTTGAACATGATTTTGTTAAACAAACTTGATATTTATATTCACCTCCAAAATGCTTTTATAGTACTCAAGACATCATATTTATACCAAATGTATTTTTTTATTAAATCATTGGATTTCAATTCCTTCATCAAAATTACCTGAACTTTTGAGAAGTTCTTTGTGATCAAATTGTTCTTTTGAACCTTACAACTTATTTAATATTATCTTATACACACCACAATTTTGTTTTAGAGACATCCTAGCTTTAAAATGATTGTTAATATCAACAAAACTTTGAGCTTTTTACTTAAAAATATATGGCTTAGGTTGCGTCAGGATATTCCCCTTCTATCTTGTCTGCTTCATTCTCTTATGTGCCCTATTTGTTGTAGGATGTTTGCTTGTTTTCTAAGACATCGAGCCCCAACCAATACACTGTTAGCTCACCCACCTATATTTTATATATTTAATGTTGTCCCACCTATATCTACACCATTTTTGAGTTATGCCAAATTCATTTATCGTCATTTTAGAGGTTTAATCACTTAGACTCTAAACATTTTGTATTTATGACAAATGAAGAAATAGAGCTGCACTTGTGGCCCTACACCTTTACATGAAGAATTGTTGGAAATGAATGAATTAACATATGGCTTAGTGTTTAAATGTTATCTGTGTCATTTGGAATATTCAATATAGAGAATATTTCAATGGTTGGGGGCAAGATGATTGGAGTGTGTGCTTGTGTCAAATTCGACATGTTGCATTGCAAATACTATGTGCCAAAATTGTTAAGTCACATGTAATGGTTGTGTGTGAAGTAATGAGAACATTAACATAGAAGATATACGTTGATCTTTGCATTGAACCCTAATCTAGTCGTATAGAAACCCTTCACAGTTATCACAACATATAACAAAACAACAGTACTTAGTGAAATAGAATGAGAGAGAGAGAGAGAGAGAGAGAGAGAGAGAGAGAGAGAAGTCCCCTTTGGAAATTATCAAACCCGATCAAAATAGTGAATGAAGGTTCCTTACAAATGAGGAGTATGTGTACTTATACACATCCACGTAGGGTTGGAGTGCTAGCCCGAAGAAGGCGATTGGGACAACCTTGTCATAGATGATAAAGGGGGGTAACTTACCATATGCAAGCTAATTAAAGCCCTTAATAGACCAAGTAGTCGATGAACATGTGATCTTAAGTGAAGATTACCCATACTCTTAACACCCCCATTAAGGTGAATGAGGTGTTGTCGATAGATATTATGAGATACAAATGAAGGACTGAGCTTACTAAACTCAAAATAGAGTTAGTCGCCATTAGAAGAAGACAGTGGGTTTGTGATGACTAACTCAATACAAAAGTCGACCCAATACGTTAAAAAAACATTGGCACTATACTACTATATACTGAAGAAGATCTCAAAACATGAGACCTAACTTATTCATGAGGAGGAGGATTTTGAGGAGAAAGAGGAGATTTTTTTAGAGTTAATATTTCTACATATGGTGGCTAAGCAAAGGGGATTGAAATACAAACTTATTTTTCCAAACAATCATGAAAAATTAGAATTGTAATAGAACTAACTTCCTTTGAAGAAACATTTTAGAACAAAACCAACAAATTGGAAAAGAGTTAATATCATACTTAAGAAAACTTTAATTGAACTACCCTTAAACTACTCAAACTAAACCACATAATAATCTCTTCATAACGTTTGTTTTACTACTCTCTTTTTCACTTTATTGCATCTTACTATACTTCCTATTTTTTTCCTTTCTCTTTCCTTTGCACCTTTTCAAGCAATTGCTAGTTTTATTTATTAGAATATGTATAGATGTATACTATGAAAAAAATTATATTTTAAAAAAGAATTAGAAATACCAAATATAGAGAAAAAATACATATGTATCATCAATTTGCAATAAATTAAAAAATAATAATTTTTTTTAATTAAACTTAAAGTTAATATATTTAAATTTTAATTATAAAAAAATTAATAAAACTATAACTCAATTTTCAAAAAATTAAAAAATTTAATTTTTTAATTAAAATTAAAGTTAATATATTTAAATTTTAATTATAAAAAAATTAATGAAACTATAACTCAAATCTATAAATTTGGAAATTTTTCGTTATTATATACTTCGTCTTACACATTTTTTATATGATTAATTTTTTATTTTAAAATTTTAAAATATTTGAGAGTACACTTATAAAATGAAGTATAATGGTATAATTTCAATAATATTACAATCTATAACAAAAGATTTTGATATATAAAAAAATACATTGTTATAATGTAATACATGTTTTAAATTTTAAAAACATTAAACTTACGATTTAGACTTGTATAATAAAATATTAAATGGTGAGGAATAAAGATAACATTTAGAAACCATATGCAACATAAAACCTTACAATTTAGATGTGTAGATAAAGTATCAAAATTATCGTATGGTTAAGAAAAAAAAATCAATGTGCAGCATAAAAATAGCGATCAACCGAAGATATATCTATGTTCTTAATGTTTCACATTGGGAAATCAAGCAATGTATAACAAACTTTTCGGACACCCATAAACCGATCACTACATCACGGCCACGCTTTAAATCTACTTTGAAGTGACGTCTTAATGCTGGGATCATCGCATTCAATTGCATCCCACCATTCTCTAGGATAACCTCTTATCTCCTCCAGACACTTTAACTTATCCCATCCCCCACGCAATCTCTTCAATTTCGGACAGCAATCTACCACGAGTGTCTTGAGCATGGGTAACGGTGACGCCCCCTCTCCGAACCCTCCACTTCCACTTCCACTTGCTGCTGCCCCTTCACCTGCCCCCACACACTCCAACGACTTTAAGTTCCCCAACTCCAACTCCTCCAACTTATCGCATTCTCCTATGAATAGCTCTCTCAAACATGGCAACTCCGCGGGGAGATCTTTCAACTGCTTACACCCACTGATCGCCAGGTATGCGAGCTTTCGGAATTGAGTAAGCCAACTAGGCAGTCGCTCCACATCGCATCCCATCAGAAAGAATCTTTCCAGATCTTTCATCGCCTGCATATCCTGCGGAAGCTCATCTTGATTCACATCATCAAAACGCAGCCACAGGTCTCTCATCTTGGACCAATTTCCAATAACCCCCTCCTTAACTGCCGATTTCATTTGCACCCATAAAACCCTGAGGCGGCGCAAACTTTGCAGGTCCTTGAAACAAGCATACATTCTTTCCGCATTTGCGTCCCCCTCGAAATGCAATGAAATGCCACTGTCAAGCATGCTCAATCTTTCCAGTGAAACCAATTCTGAGATGCCACGCGGAAGATGGCTCAACTCGGTGCATTCCGAAATGTCGAGGGCCCTCAGACGCTTAAGTTCACTTATCCTCTCCGGAAGGCACCGTAGCTTCTGACATCCATGGAGATTCAAGAATTGAAGCTCCTTTAAGTCGCAAATGCTTGCTGGCAATTCACAGATGTCCGTTACCGCTAGCTTGAGAAAGGCCAGATGTTTCAAATTTCCGATAGAAGGCGGCAAACAAGTTATGCTAGTCTCACTGAGATCGAGGACCCTCAGTGAGGGCAACTCGTTCAGGAAGCTTCCCGGGACTTCTTCAAGACCACGATTACGTCTCAACAGCAGAACTGAGAGCGATGGCCATGCGAAGATTGGGGGAAGGGACTGTAGATTATTACTGATCAATGACATTTTTGCACATTGCTCGCTGTCGACTTCCTCTAAGGGAAAATAGCTCCTGCCATTCCCGGCTTTAAAATAACAGCTGTGTACCTTCTCCGCAATGTGAATCGCCAGATCACGAAGGACATCGTGCATTTTAACATTCTCAATCCTTCCCACAACATCATATTTTACAACCTCGATCAAACACCGATCCCTCAGGAAGCTGATAAAACTCTGTGCAGTATCAGGCAAATAGCTCTCTACAGTGCCTTTCACCACACCTTCTGCGATCCAGATGTCTATGACCTCTTCACAATAGATTTCAGCGTCTTCGGGATAAGCTGCAAAATGTAGAAAAGCAGTCTTCAGATACTCTGGTAGATAATTGTAACTCCATTCCAGACGTTGAAATAGCTCTCTGTCAATTCTACTGTGTATATCATAAAAAGTAGAGTCCACGTTCTGCATCTGATGTAAAGCGAGCTCCCACTCATGTGGATACGTATAGTGTGCCATTGCGGCAGCAACTACAAGTATAGCCAGTGGTAAGCCTTTGGACTCCCTTGCAATTTTCCTGGCAATTTCCTCAATTTCCTGTGGAACATTTCCATTCCTAAATGCTCGGCTACAAAACAACTCCCAACCGTCTTCTTCCAACAGTGGTTCCACTCCTATCTTCTCATCGACTCTCATTTCTGTACAGACGACTTTACTCCGAGTCGACAGGACAATTTTAGAACCTCTGTCGTTCAACGACACTCCCAGGCTTTGAAGCTCAAAACTCTCCCACAGATCATCTAGTAAAAGAAGAAACTTTTTGTTCTTCAAATCAGAGCAGAGCTTATGTTTTCTCTCTTCCAAACTGGACTTATCTGGAAAATTTGGTAACTTTAATCTATTTGCAATGCAATCTTGTAGATTAAAGATATCGTAATCTTTGGAGACCGTTACCCAAATGATAACATCAAATGAATTGCGTACCATGAGGCTGTTGTTGATGGTCTGAAGCAGAGACGTCTTACCGACACCTCCCATGCCGAAGATGCCAATAATTCGAATGTTGCTATCTTCGGTTAACCACTCCTCAACCTTCGACTGCATAGATTGTATTGCATTTCCAACAAAACCAGACTCGGCGATCTCAATCGGTATCTGAGCGGGCGGAATATAGTCCCCATATTCCCCGCTTGGAGGAAAATCGGACTGTCTCTGTAAGTGGAGTTGAGCAACATCCCCTTTCCAATCTCTGATACGTTTGCTGATTCTGTAGCGGGAGAGGCAGTTAGGACAGCAGCTGAGGCAGTTTTTGCGTTGCTGGTAATCACTGCGAATAGTCTCTGAACTTTTGATGGCCTCTTCCGCCTTATCCAGCCAACCCTTCACTACACTTTTAGGGTTCATCTGCACTCGAGCGAGCTCCACATTTATATCGTTTCTCATATTGTTCAGACGCCCAACTTCACCTTCCAAGTCCGTGAAAGATTGAGGCAAAGAAATGACCATTTTCACCTCTTGAACAACCTTTTTCAAAAGACTGGTCAAAACATTGGCTGCAGCCCCAGTCCCAATATCCGAAAGGCCAGCCATTTCCTTCAGCTGAGTGAGAAAGGCTGAGCTCTTCCAAACCAGAGGCGGCAAGATCAAGATTTCTCTTATCACGGCTAAAGCACTAACAAGATTAAGACTTCTCTTCGCTCAAATTGGGCTGAATGCATCCACAACGTAGTCTCCAAGCATGAGTATTAATTTATTTCGTAGTTCTGGTCCATTCGTACTCGACAGCTGGGAAGCATCTTGACTTTAGGTGGGTGCAACTTGCAAGCAAAGCATTTGTCCTCCAAAATGACCCCATCTTGTCTTTTATCCTACACGCTTTCGGTGGGTACGGTTCTTAGAATCTCACTGTTCCCACTTCCCAGCCGGCCATACTCTTCTGCTTTTCACTGGGTACGTTTGATTCCACATTATTTGATTGGGATAGGAGGATTCTTTACAGATGGCTACCATTAGGTGGAGCCTCTGACAATTACAAAAAGGCAAAGTTCATGCTACTTTAGCCTGCAAGTTGCAACGCAATTTGCAAAGTTCATGCTACTTTAGCCTGCAAGTTGCAACGCAATTTTTCACTTTTTTGGAGTTACAAATTTCCAATTCGTAGGCCAGGTATATATTCCAACTTTATGTCATTTCATCATTTGAACGAGCACCGAAATAAACTGATGACTCACTTTATGTCATTTCATCTTTTGAAATGACATAAAAGTTCTCCGTTTGAATTTTTTATATTTCCCATCTTTTGAATGAACACTGAAATAACATAAAATGATGACTATATGGAATATTGAATATGTAATGGAATATTCTGAGACCTTAAGTATTATTGGGGTTTTTTCACAATTAAGTTAAATTTAAATTTTGCAAAATAAAAAATACCAAATTTAAATAAAACCTTTTTGTACAAACCAAATCGTCCAATTTTTAGAAATATTTACTTTTAGGTAAAATCAAAATTAAATTATTCTGTCCAAAATTGTATTAAACACTTTATCATATGTTAAATGTAAATACACTTTTGCTTTATAAATGAGAGGTTCTTAAGTCTTCTCCACATTTTATATAAATCTCTATTTTAAATTAATAAAAAAATAGTATCACTTTTTAAAAGATAACAAATAATGGATGGTCATTTAGTCTTTCCACATTTAATATGGAGTTGATATATAATCTTTAAAACATGTATTTGGAGTTTCACATTAAATACAATATTTTAATATCAATTTTATTTGAAATATCCTTTTTTATATTTTTTAAAATATAATATTTTTTAATAACAATTAGAAATTTATAATAAAAATACTACTAATTATATAGCTGACAAATACAAAAGTATGAGACACTCTAAAATACTACTACAAATATAAAGGAAGTGAAAGTTGCTTAAGACAAAAAGATATTTACATATCATGTTAAAATTTAAGTGAAAGCAGTATAGGTTGTGGGATTGTTTCCTTTTCTTTGGTGGCTGCCAGAGTAGAACCTGGAGATTGTCGATGATTTGAGGCTACTAAATAAGTACCTTTTATGATAGCATCAATAATGGTTTTAAGAGTGGCACACTCTATCCCTAGAGCTTGTATTTGTTTCATCTACTACAAAATAATGTCCACGAGCTCAAAATTTTGTGAATTGGTTGAGAACTCATTGCTTTGCATTGTGTTGCAAAGGGAGAGAATGGAGATCATGCTTTCATAATTTATATAGTCCTCGTGTCTCTAGAGGGTCCTATACATGTCATAGATGCCCCTCTAACCTTTGTCATGACAACTTGGGCCATCCATGAAGCTTGGAATTGCCCAAGTGTAAACATAATGCAATAGGGGAAAGGAAATGATATTTCACACCAGAGGTTGAGGGGTTGGTCAGCTAGGGAAATGCCTAAATTCCAACCAAAATACCCTTGCCTATAACTGATTTTGAATACTGAACAAAATTAACCAAGACTTTCCCATTGAGAGATAATTAGAATCCCAAATACATCAAATCATGGAAATTCAAACTCTGCAAAAACAAGATGCCTCACTCAAATGAACAATAATGGAGCTAACCAACACACACTAAAGGTAAACAAAAAATCAAACAAGATACCAACATGTCCAATAGGGAGCCCCTCTATCCACTAAAGGCACAAATTCCCCACACTCTATGGTCGGAGAATGAAATACTAGAGAACTAGAAGAAATTGAGGCTCAAACAACCACCATTACCATTGAATGAGTTGGGTACTAAATCAACATACCTCAACCAAGTGAAGTTTGATGGAGCCAACTCCACATTTTGTGCAATCATTTCAATCAAGGAAAAACCAAAAAGGCACAATGATATCCATTATCCCACCTTCTCCAAGATAGATTACCCCTATGCATTAAAAATGAAAGGATGTTGGGAGGAATGACATGTGTGGTGTCGTCCCATACCCATCTTATACCTTAAATGGACCATCATTTGGCTTTAAATTTGACTTGCTATGTGTACCTCTACTCAGACTTTGGTTATGAGTGGTTCATATGTGCTTCATAAAAAATAACTTTAAGGGATTGGAATGAAGCTTAAATCCCCATTTTTTTTGCAATGGTCCACTTCCAAATTTATACTCTAAAGCCCTTGTAATAGTTCATGGGCCTTTGCTTGATTATTGTTCACGATTCCAAGCTCCTAAGCATAACTAATTTCCATAGTTCCATAGGATCAACGATGATTCCCTGTACCTACAACCCCTCTCTTTGTATATATAATATTAACTTTATATTAAATACCAATATATTAATAACATTGTACTATAAATTTGGTATATATTGATTTTATATATAGAAAATAATTTGTTTTACTAATTTTTAATGCTATAGTGAAAAATTATTAGTTTTAGTGGTTTTGCACTTCAAAAGGAAAAAGTGGCAACCATTTAAGCATATTTTAGTGGCAATATACTTCAAAAAGATACTCAAAACATAATATCAAAGTAAAATCTTAAAATAATAAAATGAATGTGATTAGAATAAGAATATATAATTAAAATTCCCACAAATTAAAAAACAAAAAAGAATATATATTTTTAGAAGCAAATATATATCAAAGGAAATGATATGATGATAGATATAATCAAATCGAGTTTTAATTTTTTAAGTAGGGTATATCCATCTTAAATATGGATTTATTATGTTGAAAGGATCAAATCCTTTGATGTGCAAACATTTCTTCAAGGATTTGCATTCTAAAAAAGGTTTGTGCCTCAAGATATTTGATCCCTCTTGATGTAAAGGTTTGTGCCTCAAGATATTTGATCCCTCTTGATGTATGATAGATCTTAAGATCAAATGGATCTACACTAGTGTATTCATACAATCAAATTAGATGCCAAATCATACCCAATGCCAAATTATGGTAGCTTTACATTTTGAACATCAAATTAAAAACCATTTACTCTTCTTATTGTTTGATACAATCCTTTAATTTAAATCAATGTGAAAAGGTAGTCTCTAACTTTATTTTCTAAAGTCATATATTCTTTGCATTGTTTCTTACAATATTTTATTTCATATGATGAGATCCAATTTTGGTTTATCATGTGAAATATGGTAAGGAACTAATTGGTTTGTTTTAGAATTTAATTTCTATATTTGAATCTTCATGGTATTTTAATGGTCTAGAAAGTGGCCTCCTTCTCTATTCTCCGATGATTTATCCAACACTTAGCAATCTATGTGCCATCCCCGCTTAAGTTGTAAGTGACTTTCAACTTATCTCGTCTTTCATGTTAGCTGTCTTGTGCTTGTAAATTTGTACCCCATCACAGCCATACTCCCAAAGAGGGAGTGACCAAATTCTATGCGGATATGATAGGCATATTTCTTTTCATTTTAAGATTATAAATTATAATTTAGGCTTCTAGATGTTGGTTCCCTATTTTGTAGGATTTAGGGTATACATGTGTAGTCCATGTCAATGTGCATTCAAATTAGTGCACCATCAAACTAGTGTTGTAACATCCCTCTTTTGCCCTATTTTTAGTAATTGAAAATGTAACTATGTACTTGTTTATGGTGAGGAGCTCAAGGCCTGCAAGGACCCACCAGTAAACCAAATGTAAGTAATGTTATTTATTTCCTAAGTTGTAATTGATAGACCTAGGAGACTGAAATTTTTGACGTAACTAAATGACGGGGCAACCAAATCCACTAGGGGAGAGGGGTCAATTGGCTAGAAAAACCATGAGAATCTAGGACATCGATGATAGCTTTATAGCTCACACATTGCTGGAAAAAGATCCCACTTATGATAACGATCTCAAGTAAATCTCTACAATGAGAGAGTTAGTAAGCGATCTCAACGATCTTTGCAATAAGGGAGTTGGTAAGCGATATCGGTGATTTCCACATTAGTGTTCTTTGTATTATTTTATCTCTGCATATATATATATATATATATATATATATATATATATATATATATATATACTTCCTTATTGAATAACGACCGGATTTGCACATATATTTCCTTGATAGAGTTTCATTTACAGAATACCAGTGATCCTTGTATATATCGATTGATAGAGTTTTCATTTCTAGAATAGCAGTGATCCCTGTACATACGACTTTACTCCGAGTCGACAGGACAATTTTAGAACCTCTGTCGTTCAACGACACTCCCAGGCTTTGAAGCTCAAAACTCTCCCACAGATCATCTAGCAAAAGAAGAAACTTTTTGTTCTTCAAATCAGAGCTGAGCTTATGTTTTCGCTCTTCCAAACTGGACTTATCTGGAAAATTTGGTAACTTTAATCTATTTGCAATGCAATCTTGTAGATTAAAGATGTTAGGGTGAATATTAATTTATTTTTTAGTTCTGGTCCATTCGTACTCGACAGCTGGGAAGCATCTTGACTTTTAGGTGAGTATTAGTTTATTTCGTAGTTCTGGTCCATTCGTACTCGACAGCTGGGAAGCATCTTGACTTTTGGGTGAGTATTAGTTTATTTTGTAGTTCTGTTCCATTCGTATTCGACAGCTGGGAAGCATCTTGATGTTAGGATGAATATTAATTTATTTTGTAGTTCTGGTCCATTCGTACTCGACAGCTGGGAAGCATCTTGACTTTAGGTGGGTGCAACTTGCAAGCAAAGCATTTGTCCTCCAATCTTGTCTTTTATCCTACGCGTTTTCGGTGGGTACGGTTCTTAGAATCTCACTGTTCCCACTTCCCAGCGGGCCATACTCTTCTTCTTTTCAGTGGGTACGTTTGATTCCACATTATTTGATTGGGATAGGAGGAATCTTTACAGATGGCCACCATTAGGTGGAGCCTCTGACAATTACAATTACAAAAGGCAAAGTTCGTGCTACTTTTAACCTGCAAGTTGCAACGCAATTTTTCACTTTTTTGGAGTTACAAATTTCCAATTCGTAGCCCAGGTATATTTTATTTCACACATAAATATATTTTACTATTAATAACGCGAAATAGTAAATAGGATCATTACATCAGATCACCACACCATCAAGGCATGTGTAATAAACCATACGGGCTCATGCCCCAACTATCATCACATCCTGTAGGGACAAATCAATGACTACCCAAGTATCTGATAGGTAGCTAACAGTCCTCCATCATAAAACCACCAACAGCACAAACCAAAAGCTAACAGTCCTCCATGAGTCAAAGTATCACAATGTCATAACATAAATACATATTAAGAAGTCCAACTGAGGTCCAAAACAGCCAAAAGGCCTGGACACTAGAAAAAACATAAATAGAGCAGTATATACCAAGCAGTATAACAAAAAGCCAACAAGATGTTGGCAATAGAAACTATGGACCTGCAAAAAAAGTATATATCCGCAAAAACATATTAGAAAATATATCATAATAGTCCAGTAGACCAAACCACATGAGTCAGCTCCAAAGCAAGTCAATCGAGCCCTGAGAAAAAAGAAGGTCCCCATGCCACTCCTCCCACAGAATAATGCCAGTCGGCGACATCAGTGCTCTCTTGGAAAGGATATCGGCCTCCAAATTAACCTCCCGGAAGACATGGGCAAAGTGTATATGCAGAAAGTCACCCATGAAATTCCGGATAGCAGCCAACCATTCAGAGAGAATCAACACGTTGATGGGAGAAGAACCCAAAGCCCACTTAATAATGGTAGATGAATCACCCATCACAACAAGTGAGGAAACCTGTAAGCGCCGAGCAAAGTATAAAAGGAGCCAGAGAGCCCAGGTATATATTCCAACTTTATGTCATTTCATCATTTGAACGAACACCGAAATAAACTAATGACTCACTTTATGTCATTTCATCTTTTGAAATGACATAAAAGTTCTACGTTTGAATCTTTTATATTTCCCATCTTTTGAATGAACACTGAAATAAAATGATGACTATATGAAATATGGAATGGAATATTGTGAGATTTTAAGTATTATTAGGGTTTTTTCACAATTAAAATACAATTAAATTTAAATTTCGCAAAATAAAAAATACCAAATTTAAATGAAAACTTTCTGTCCAAACCAAATCGTCCAATTTTTAGAAATATTTACTTTAAATTACTTAAGTAAAAACAAAATTAAATTATTCTTTCCAAAATGTTATTAAACACTTTATCATATGTTAAATGTAAATACACTTTTGCTTTGTAAATGAGAGGTTCTTAAGTCTTCTCCACATTTTATATAAATCTCTATTTTAAATTAATAAAAAAATAGTATCACTTTTTAAAAGATAGCAAATAATGGATGGTCATTTAGTCTTTCCACATTTAATATGGAGTTGATATATAATCTTTAAAACATGTATTTGGAGTTTTACATTAAATACAATATTTTAATTTCAATTTTATTTGAAATATCCTTTTTTATATTTTTTAAAAATATAATATTTTTTAATAACAATTAGAAATTTATAATAAAAATACTACTAATTATATAGCTGACAAATACAAAAGTATGAGACACTCTAAAATACTACTACAAATATAAAGGAAGTGAAAGTTGCTCAAGACAAAAAGATATTTACATATCATGTTAAAATTTAAATGAAAGCAGTATAGGTTGTGGGATTGTTTCCTTTTCTTTGGTGGCTGCCAGAGTAGAACCTAGAGATTGTCGATGATTTGAGGCTACTAAATAAGTACCTTTTATGATAGCATCAATAATGGTTTTAAGAGTGGCACACTCTATCCCTAGAGCTTGTATTCGTTTCATCTACTACAAAATAATGTCCACGAGCTCAAAATTTTGTGAATTGGTTGAGAACTCATTGCTTTGCATTGTGTTGCCTAAGGGAGAGAATGGAGATCATGCTTTCATAATTTACATAGTCCTCATGTCTCTAGAGGGTCCTATACATGTCATAGATGCCCCTCTAACCTTTGTCATGACAACTTGGGCCATCCATGAAGCTTGGAATTGCCCAGGTGTAAACATAATGCAATAGGGGAAAGGAAATGATATTTCACACCAGAGGTTGAGGGTTTGGTCAGCTAGGGAAATGCCTAAATTCCACCCAAAATACCCTTTCCTATAACTGATTTTGAATACTGAACAAAAGTAACCAAGACTTTCCCATTGAGAGATAATTAGAATCCCAAATACATCAAATCATGGAAATTCAAACTCTGCAAAAACAAGATGCCTTACTCAAATGAACAATAATGGAGCTAACCAACACACACTAAGGGTAAACAAAAAATCAAACAAGATACCAACATGTCCAATAAGTAGCCCCTCTATCCACTAAAGGCACAAATGCCCCACACTCTATGGTCGGAGAATGAAATACTAGAGAACTAGAAGAAATTGAGGCTCAAACAACCACCATTACCATTGAATGAGTTGGGTACTAAATCAACATACCTCAACCAAGTGAAGTTTGATGGAGCCAACTCCACATTTTGTGCAATCATTTCGATCAAGGAAAAACCAAAAAGGCACAATGATATCCATTATCCCACCTTCTCCAAGATAGATTACCCCTATGCATTAAAAATGAAAGGATGTTGGGAGAAATGACATGTGTGGTGTCATCCCATACCCATCTTATACCTTAAATGGACCATCATTTGGCTTTAAATTTGACTTGCTATGTGTACCTCTACTCAGACTTTGGTTATGAGTGGTTCATATGTGCTTCATAAAAAATAGCTTTAAGGGATTGGAAGGAAGCTTAAATCCCCATTTTTTTTGCAATGGTCCACTTCCAACTGAACAACTAAGTTGGCCTAGAAGTTTGCTTCACCATTTAGGCCTCAAAGAACATTAAAAAACTTGATCTCCTAAAAAACGAGAGACATCATGCTTGATCGAAGATATTAGTCTTGCTAGAGGGTTGTTTAGAGTGTTGTGCCTCTTGTTCATGAGCTTGACTATTATTGTCGAGTCCCCCATTACTTTTTTTTAAAAATTATTTTTAAGGTCACACCCAAGTCAAACACCAATTTTGGTGTATGATCCCCCAAATTGGCGGGACAAGGGGCCCTCTCTGCACAACTATGTAACTGATAAAGTCTAGAAAGGTGTACATACCCTACACCCCGGGACAAATTTATACTCTAAAGCCCTTGTAATAGTTCATGGGCCTTTGCTTGATTATTGTTCATGATTCCAAGCTCCTAAGCATAACTAATTTCCATAGTTCCATACGATCAACGATGATTCCCTCACCTACAACCCCTCTCTTTGTATATATAATATTAACTTTATATTAAATACCAATATATTAATAACATTGGACTATAAATTTGGTATATAATGATTTTATATATAGAAAATAATTTGTTTTACTAATTTTTAATGCTATAGTGAAAAATTATTAGTTTTAGTGGTCTTGCACTTCAAAAGGAAAAAGTGGCATCCATTTAAGCATATTTTAGTGGCAATATAATTCAAAAAGATACTAAAAACATAATATCAAAGTAAAATTTTGAAATAATAAAATGAATGTGATTAGAATAAGAATACATAATTAAAATTCCCACAAATTAAAAAACAAAAAAGAATATATATTTTTAGAAGCAAATATATATCAAAGGAAATGATATGATGATAGATATGATCAAATCGAGTTCTAATTTTTTAAGCAAGGTAGATCCATCTTAAATATGGATTTATCATGCTGAAAGGATCAAATCCTTTGATGTGCAAACATGTCTTCAAGGATTTGCATTCTAAAAAAAGGTTTGTGCCTCAAGATATTTGATCCCTCTTGATGCATGATAGATCTTAAGATCAAATGGATCTATGTTAGTGTATTCATACAATCAAATTAGATGCCAAATCATACCCAATGCCAAATTATGGTAGCTTTACATTTTGAACATCAAATTAAAAACCATTTACTCTTCTTATTGTTTGATACAATCCTTTAATTTAAATCAATGTGAAAAGGTAGTCTCCAACTTTATTTTCTAAAGTCATATATTCTTTGCATTGTTTCTTACAATAAGATATTTCATATGATGAGATCCAATTTTGGTTTATCGTGTGAAATATGGTAAGGAACTAATTGGTTTGTTTTAGAATTTAATTTCTATATTTGAATCTTCATGGTATTTTAATGGTCTAGAAAGTGTCCTCCTCCTCTATTCTCTGATGATTTATCCAACACTTAGCAATCTATGTGCCATCCCCGCTTAAGTTGTAAGGGACTTTCAACTTATCTCGTCTTTCATGTTAGGTGTCTTGTGCTTGTAAATTTGTACCCCATCACAGCCATACTCCCAAAGAGGGAGTGACCAAATTCTATGAGGATATGATAGGCATATTTCTTTTCATTTTAAGATTATAAATTATAATTTAGGCTTCTAGATGTTGGTTCCCAATTTTGTACGATTTAGGGTATACATGTGTAGTCCATGTCAATGTGCATTCAAATTAGTGCACCATCAAACTAGTGTTGTAACATCCCTCTTTTGCCCTATTTTTAGTAATTGAAAATGTAACTATGTACTTGTTTATGGTGAGGAGCTCAAGGCCTGCAAGGACCCACCAGTAAACCAAATGTAAGTAATGTTATTTATTTCCCAAGTTGTAATTGATAGACCTAGGAGACTAAAATTTTTGACGTAACTAAATGACGGGGCAACGAAATCCACTAGGGGAGAGGGGTCAATTGGCTTGGAAAACCATGAGAATCTAGGATATCGATGATAACTTTATAGCGCACACATTGCTGGAAAAAAATCCCACTTATGATAACGATCT
This sequence comes from Larix kaempferi, assembly GCA_027924585.1. Lineage (NCBI taxonomy): Eukaryota > Viridiplantae > Streptophyta > Pinopsida > Pinales > Pinaceae > Larix > Larix kaempferi. The sequence goes on from BSBM01000142.1 coordinate 1,607,457, forward strand.
CAAGTAAATCTTTGCAATGAGAGAGTTAGTAAGCGATCTCAACGATCTTTGCAATAAGGGAGTTGGTAAGCGATATCAGTTATTTCCACATTAGTGTTCTTTGTATTATTTTATCTCTGCATATATATATATATATATATATATATATATATATATATATATATATATACTTCCTTATTGAATAACGACCGGATTTGCACATATATTTCCTTGATAGAGTTTAATTTACAAAATACCAGTGATCCTTGTATATATCGATTGATAGAGTTTTCATTTCTAGAATAGCAGCGATCCCTGTATATATCAATTGATAGAGTTGGTATTTGATAGAATCGCAGCATATGTTGTTTGATAGAATTGCATTTAAAAGATTAGCAACGATCTCTGCAGATGAACTTGGATAGAGTTCCATTTTGCATATTATTTCACTGAGTCGCATCAGGAGTCATTATATAGTAGTAATTCATCCTCCTTTCCTTCCTCCCACTATTCCTTTTATGTCTTACTCTTTTCTTTAAGTGTTTTATATTATGTTTCTCCATCCATAATCGGTTCTAGTGCTCATCAATCACTAATCCTCTTCTTATAAAGATTTATATTGCTTGTCGATTATCCTTCATTCTTTTTTTAAAACGATTTATCTTTATTTCTTAATTATCTCCTTCCTCTTTATTATCTATATGTTTTTCCTTGACAATCCCATCCTCTTTATTAATTATTTGTATTTCTTTTCTTTTTTTCCTTGGAAAAAGTCGTAATTTTATTTCATGAATGAACAAAATTACATTCTGCACATGTATTAGAATCACTGAGATCCCTACATTGTCACATATTTTCTGTCACATAAGAACATCAGGTTTAATGCCCCATTACAAACAATGGAGACGGTTGTCTTCAGCCCTCATATAACCTATATCTTCTACACAAATACAAAAACATAAGAACATTAGGTTTAATGCCCCATTACAAACAATGGAGACGACTGTCTTCAGCCCTCATATAACCGATATCTTCTACACAAATACAAAAATAGATACAGTCGGCTGTCTATATTTCCAATATCATCATCACAAATACAATATCAGAGAAAGATGGTGACCATCACCGGTCTAAGAAGTCTGCTAGCCATACAGCACGCCTATAGCCGAAATCTACATACTGTAACAGGAAACGAGTCCTTCACCAGTCATTTAACAGCTGAGCTAATGCTCAATTCCGTGCCTCAATATCTTCATGAAATGGTCTGTGATAATAGTTGTAAGTGCCCCCCGTTGAGTGAATGGTAATCCGCCATGTGCCAAGTACCAACTGTTGTTGCGTCGCTGCTTTGGAAAGTTGATCTGCCATCCCATTCCTCTCCCTGTAAATATGTGTAAAAGTGATATGATTAAATGACATCTTTATCCGGATTACCTCCTCCAGAATAGGTAGTAGTTCCATCACATGACACTATGTTATCCCCTTTGCCCAATCGATAACTAACATGGAGTCGCCAAATATCTGAAGAGTAAGATAACCTTGTTCAAGTGCAAACAACATCAACAGCCGAAGAGACATAAGTTCAGCATAGTTATTTGATCCCCTCCCCAAACCTGCCACGATATGATAGTAATGTGTCTCAGATTTGAAAAGTAATCCCCCCCCTCCACACACCGTCTGATGGTCGAGTGAAGCTCCATCAAAATATGCCCACGGCATGGATTTATCTATCAATTCCACGCTCACAGGTCGAGTTCTAATCGCTTTGACTGGTGTCACAAAGTGTTTGATAATTGCCACAGCATGTGCCACTACAATCTCCATCGGAACCCTGCAATCCTGAAATATGATCCTATTTCCGGTAATCCAAATGCCCCAGGCGAAAATACAAGGGATAGCCCGGATGGAAGAGGTCTTTTGTAATGACCACCACAGTTGGAACGCCTCATGGGCACTCTCCCCCCGCCACCTCACATTGATATCCAGATATTTGCATATATCAACCCAAACTGCCTGAGTAAACCGACAATGGACAAATATATGAGAAATGGTCTCTTCCGCATCCCTACAAAGTGGACAGAACCCCGGTCCCTGGGTGAAACGTTTTTGCAGAATGTCCCAGGTTGGAGCCTTATTTTCTAGAATAGCCCAGGAGAGCAATTTATCTTTACCCGGACACTTTAACTTCCACAGATATTTCCACCACCACACCAATTCCCTGTTATGTACTTCCACATTCAGCTGGATATATCCATTCTTTGGGGAGTATATTCCAGAGGGATGGTGATCCCAGATAAGTTCATCAATCCTATTGGTCAGTCGTATATTCGAATGTCTTAAGATCCGGATAAAATCCTCCCATGCTCCTTGCATATCTTCAGGAATCTCAAGACGCTGTGCAGAGATCCAACCCTGATGCCAAATAGTAGATGATCCCAAGTCCTCTAAATCTGCCAGAAAATGACATCCTCTAGCTGTCAAAAATGTCCTCAAGTCCACAGGAAGGACATGACCGCCCCTACATCCAACCCATGGGTCCAATCCAATACGAATAAGACGCCCATTTCCAATTCTCCACACTAATCCAGATCCAACCAAATGAAAATGCTGCACCACCGCTTTCCAGACCACAGAGCAATTTGCCCTCGACTTATTGCCCAGCCTAATCCATTCGAGAAGAGTTAAAGGTGCAATATATTTATGATATACCACTCTTGTCCAGAGACTATGTGTATGGATAAGTCGCCACGACACCTTGGCCCCCAAGGCTTTTGCAAACAGAAAAATATTCTTTAACCCCCAACCTCCCAGTGCTTTTGGGACCGCAATTTGTTCCCATCTGACCCACACCAAAGCTCAATTAGTACACTTACCCTTCCAAAGGAAGGCAAAACACAGCCTTCTGATCTGCTCCAAGGCTCCCTTGGGAATCCAAGCTAGAGACATCCAATACACTGGAATTGCTTCCAAAACTGATTTAACCAGAACAAGCCTCCCAGCCCGAGAGAGCCATTTATGACTCCATCCATGAAGGCGCTGTTCTAATTTTGCTAATAACCAGTGCCAATCAGTCTTCAAATAAGCATTTGGTTTCAAGTGAAAGCCAAGGTACTTTAATCCATCATCAATATCCAAAATCCTGTAAGGTAGTCTGATAGCCAATCTAATAATCTCCTGCTCGGTTAGATGTGAGCATGTGATTGTAGATTTGTCAATATTCACTAACATACCCGTTGCTGCTTGCACTAAATTGAGACCTTCAACCACCTTATCAATATCCTGTCTCGTGCCATCACAAAAAATCAGAATGTCATCAACAAAAAGGAGATGTGTAATAAACATTACCTGAGAAATGGATATGCCTCGAAAGGAGCCATCAGCTTTAGCTTTCAAAATAAAATGACTGAGGCCTTCAGCAACAAGGAGAAACAGTAGCGGAGAGAGGGGGCATCCCTGTCGTAGACCCCTTCCAGCCAGGAAGAATGGACTAGCAGACCCATTGATCAGTACAACAAAGCTCACCGTAGTGATGCAGGCCATAATCCATCGAATAAATTCGTAGCAGAAACCCAGGTGAGTTAGAAGCATCCGGAGATAGAGCCAACTAACCCTATCAAATTATTTTGAGAGATCAATCTTAATCACGGCACCCTTCTGCTTCTGCACTTTCAGAGTGTGTAATCCTTCCTGAGCAACTCCGATGGCCTCATGAATTTGGCGACCCTCCAAGAAGCCAAATTGCTCACAAGAAATATGCTTAGACAAAATATTCTTGAGTCTCCTCGCCATAACCTTAGAGATGATCTTATAAATACAATTGTAGAGAGAGATAGGTCTGAATTCATCAAAACTGTCAGGCTTGTCTGTTTTTGGAATAAGAGCAATAAAGGTCGAGTTGAAGGGGCCATGTATAAACCCAACCTTTCGCGATTCTTCCACCACATTCAATAATTCCTCCCCAAAGAAGTCATAGAATCCTAAGAAGAATTCTATAGGCCAGCCATTAGGCCCCGGGATTTTATCTTTCTAAAAGGAATTCATTACCAGCGAGAGCTCAATCGGCAACACCTCCTCCATCAACATACGGTTATCATCCTCCCCCACAAAACGAGGGAAAAGCTGAGCCACCCGAATAACCTCTGCAATAGAGGCCCCAGGTTGAGCAGTGAATAAGTCTCCATAGTGACTAACTCCCAGATCCGCCAATCCATCAAAGCTGGAGACCGGTTCCCCATCAGCTGAAGATAGTTCCCAAATAGAGTTTGTGAATTTTCTCCCCTTAGCATATGCTTGAAAATATTTTGTGTTCTCATCACCGCACTGAAGCCAGATCGCCCTGCTTTTCATCCTCCACATCTCTTCTCTCTCACACAGAATCACATTCCTACGGCGTTCCCACTCCATCAACTCATCTTTTTGTTGATCATCCAGATAACCCATTCCCTGACCATGTAGAAGCCTGTCAATATTCATCTCAGCAGCCCGCAAATCCAGATCATCTATCACCCTTTTTTCATGAGCCCATTGCATAGTGGCCTCTTTAATACGCTTAAGATTATGATGAAAGTGTGCACCCGCATGCTCCTGAGAATCATGAGGTCGATGAACCCACAGATCCTGAACCAACTTAAGAAAATCCTCCTCCTTCAGCCAGCTAGGATTGAATTTGAAAGGACTGGGAGGTTTGTTCCTTCTACCTCTTAATTCCAGAAAAATGGGGCAGTGGTCAGATACCCCACCTGTCCCTACCCACTGCCTGACAACATCAACCCCCAGTGCCAACACATCAGCCACCAGAAATTGATCCAGCCTCTTAGCCACCCTCTGATCCCATGCTCTCTTATTCCTCCAAGTTGGGGAAAGTTTGGAAGGTAGAATGTCTAGAAGATCCTTCCTGGCGAAGGCTTGCATGAAAAAATTAGCTAATGTATCCGGAGTAGCCCGAGGCCCCCACACTTCAGAAGACCCCAAAGAAAGGTTGAGATCCCCACCCAGTATCACATCCCTTCCTTCAAAAAGATCCATACTAAGCAATGTGTCCCAAAATTCAACCCTATTAAGATAGGGCCCGTAGATATTGAGAACCGTGAGCATCCTACCTATCTCAGCATCCCAAACTTCCAAACCGATACCAAAAGGGATACCCCAAGAACTAGCATATCTACAGCTCTTCACCTTCCATCCCGAGGCCAGCCTGCCTGAGCTCCCCCGAGCATCCACTCCAACAAACTTCCAACCTGGAAGCAAAGTTTCTAATGCCCGAACTACATCCCCACTACCACCCATAGTTTCTTGCAGAAGTAAAACATCCGGCTGATTTAAGTCCACCAACCTCCTAAGCGACGATCTTTTAATGGGACTCGCCAACCCACGACAGTTGAAGGACAATATTATCATAAGAAACCCCCTTCCGGGGCATGCGCATCTCAGAGTGCCCACACGATAGAAGATTGTGTACCCATCACTAAATCAACAAGAGCCCTATCAAGTGCTCTGGACAAATGGGATTTACGGCCCCGGCCTTACCCCCATACACAAAAGGCTAGTTATGGGTGTTCCTTAATAAACCCAGCTGGGTCGAAATCTCTCAGTGTGGCGGTCTCATTTCCTGCCTGCTAGGGTTAACAGTTTCTTGGAGCAATTCTTCCAACCAGCTACGATCGCATTCCAGTAACCTTAATCTTATCATCACGAGATCAAATCCTATAGAGCCCTACAACATAATTAAAGCCTACCACTAAGTCCATTCATTGAAGATCGTGGCACTTACCAGGGACGAGGTAAATCTCCATGCAGCAGCATTAGATTTTGATCGGAACCATGCCACTGCTAAGCATCCACAGCGAATACGATATCATTGCGATCCCAACCAAGGTAAATATGGAGTTTATGATCTTCATACCCAATATTATGCAAGTCCTGCACTGATTCCTTCTCTTCTCTTCAATGTACTCCAACCACAGTGGGCACCTGACCTTCTTCTTCATATCCCCTGTTATGCTGCTCACGTCCTTCATTCACCTGTACCTTGATGTTCCATGGCGATGGCTGTTGAATCTTGAATTCTTGTACCGCTCTTCTTGCAGCAATGATATTTTTTCTATTTGTATTTCTTATATTTTTACTTTCACTTTTAATTAAATATTTCTCACATCTTCTTCATTCCTTAATTTAATGTGTTATAACCCTTTCTTATTCTTCTAATAATATAAGATTATTTAACTTAATACATTTATTATTATATGTACTTATTTCATTTTATTTTAAAAGAACTCATTTAAGATTTGTATTAAAGGGTGTTGTAGCTTGGTTGAATAATGAGATAATACGATGTATGTAATATGCAAAAGTCCAAAAAATGTATGGAACATGTAAAAGTCCAAAAAATATATGGAACATGCAAAAATCCAAAAAATGTATGGAACATGTAAAAGTCCAAAAAATATATAAATCCAAAAAATGTATGGAACATGTAAAAGTCCAAAAAATGTTATTCTACAGCATGATAGTATGACTTATCATATATGCTTTAGTGGCACTCTATACAAAACATAAATTGGGGTATATTGGTAGAGTAAATTTTAAAAAAGAAACCTATTTGCAATACATATTTTATTACAAAATTTAAGAAAAGACACATTTGCTTAATGCTTGATTGGACGGGTATGAATCCTACTTGTCCTTTTCCATATCATCTTGAATATCTTGTACTGCTTCTTCTTCCATTTTCACCACTTTTTCTTCCATTTTCACCAATGGAAAGGAACTCACTGAAATTTTATTTGTAGTAGCATAAGAGTCCAACCTTTGCCAAGCTTTGTTGCCATGATTTCATTCATGGACACTCCTCTCTAAATCATGTATTTGTTTTTTCTATTGAAGAAGAATGTTCATAATGATTTCATTTTGGGAGGCATGTAAATGCTCTAACTTATGCATTTTATTTATGACTAATAATATTGAAGTATTATTTCCCTTAATGAGGTCCTCTTGGCAATGGAGAAACCTATGAATATCCTAGATGTCCCTTTGGAAAGTTGAGGGATGGATATTGTCCATTATGAAAGGAAAAAAAGATTCCTTGCCAATGATACCCCAAACAACAAAGGGATGCAATTGGAAATCTCATTCCCAAAAAAATATTAAGCCCCAACAAGATATATTGTTCCAAGAAAAAATAGACAGAATAGAGCTCAAGGGTGGTGTCCCATTTTTTCCAAACCATAGAACACAGATTTGGGAAGCCAACTAAATTCAAAAAATTTAGAGAAGATACCTCTCAAAGGCATTTAAAGGAACCCAAAAATACATCACATATATATGCCTCCTGCTCTTTAGTAATTCCCAATCCAATTTCATGAAAACAAACCCAGGGTCCCCAATAGACTACAAGTCCAATTCCAAAATCACCTATCCAAATGAAAATAATAGTAGAAATAACCCATAGTTTCCAAACAGACCTTACCTTAACAATCCAATTCCAGAGCACGGTACCTATTGAATTCCCATATTCATTCACATAGGAATAATCCATGGATACAAGATCTGGAGAATGTGAAGGTAGAAACAAGTGTGAGTATTATATGCACCTAATGCATGATCCCTCCATACCTTGTGAGAATTAAATTGGATGTGACATGGCCCCTTCCTAACTCATTTAACATGCAATGAAGCATTACGCTCGTAGGGGATGGGACTAAATAAAGAATCCCCATTTATGAAAAGTTTCCTTCTCCTAACCTTTTGGCTAGGTTGGTGAGGAGGTTTGCTTCGACGTTAAGAGAGAGGAGGATATGAAGATAAATTATCTCTTCAAAGCCTTGAATTTCTTTTCTTATTTTGTTGACAATTTGTGCCAAGTTGCTATCCTTTGGAGTTGTTTTGTTTTTTTATTAACTAGTATATATTATATTAATTCAAAAAAGTGATATCAAAGAGGGCACTAACTAGTCTACAACTTGGGAAACTAGACCAGTCAAAATGCAAGTTAGTCTTTGTTCTCATCAATATTGTAGTTTGGATATTAACATAATGAGTAAACAATTTTACTATACTACTATATTCAAAAACTACTTATTTTTCTACCTGGAAATAAACCATCTGAGCTATGACAAAGAAAATATCTATCCTAATCGCCATCTATGATTGGAATAACTAGCACCAAAGAGATCTGAATAGGAGCCTACTTCTATTGGGGAATAGGCTACATCTTGAAGATCACTCATGTAGTGTTTTTGGCCAGGATATTTAGCTTTTTGTCCAATCTTGTATGATCCTTTATTGGGACATTGAATATGTTTTTAAGGGCATTGAGCCTATCATTGAGGGTCTGAAGCTGAATTTGAACTTCCTCTAGGGCTGGTGTAAGCTAATGCTAGCCACTCATGACGCGTTAGTTGCAATGGACTTCTGGAAAAACATAAATATGAATGTCAAAAAGAAATATTAGAGCTACCTACACAACTTTTTGGAATATGGCGTAAGAAGATGAAACATATACAATCGGATTACCTTCTGGAATATATAACTATTATTTATGGAAATTAAGTATAACTCCCCAAAAATGGGTTTCTTCTAAGGTTGGTATGTTATTTTTTAAGAAAACATAATGAATATGTTTGCGTTGGGCCCCGATTTTGGTATGCAAATGGTGGAAATTTGTGAAAAAAATTATATAGAGTCATAGATAACATGCAGGTCTAGTGCAACGCTATTTTTCCATATTTATTTATGTTAATTTTAATTTTTTTTTAAATTAAGGAAGTCAGCGAAGCCCTAAAATGACTAGGTCGAGCGTTGGGCCCCGACATCATGGTCTTAACATAATCAATGAGAGTTGTTTTTTTTAGGATGTAGGTCTTTGTGTGTACTTGTGCAGGTTCTTTTCCATTTTCAAAATAGGTGAGCCAATCAAAAGTTATAGCTGGAAGAAATAACCTACTTTTTGGGTAATATTGACGTTAGTCCAATTAAAATTAAATAAAAAATAGAAAAAAAATAGATTTAATAAAAAATTACATATTCGGAATCTGCACATAGAGTTCTACAAGTGTGTGCATTTTCATTAGCAGTGTACAAGTGTAGCATGTGCAGAATCATGCTCGAAATAGAATAAGTTATAGAATAAGATGTATTTTGTTATAACGCAGTCCAAGCCACATGGTTTGGAAACCCGGACCTAAAACCAAAGCATCCAAGTCATCCATCACGTTGGTGGGAAAGGAATTTCCCTCCAAAATTTAGAAATTTAAACAATGCATACACGTTGTTTTAAATACACGCGTATGCACTAAAAATGCATACGCATTATTTAGTGTGTACGCGCTAATAACGCATGCGTGCATTTGTTTACTAATCTGAAATGTAGTTTTGATGTCATCTTCATCTATCTCAAACCCCCCCCCCCTCTGCAACCCCTATCCCTAAATCTAATCCTCCTCCTCTCCTTTGTTTGTTCCTGTCCCTCCCTAACCCTCATCCCCTCTCTCTCTCTCCCTCCCTGACCCTCCTCCCCTCCACCCGATTTCAACCCCTCTCTCTCTCTCTCTTTCTCTTGCTCTCACTCTCTCCCCCTTTAATCCTCCTCTAGCTCCTTCTCTACCTAAACTTCATCTTCTTCTCCCTCTCCCTCCTCTTTACCTAAACTTCTTCTCCTTATCACTCTCCCTCCTATCTCCATCTCCCTAACCATAACCATCGTCCTCTCTCTCTCACTCCTCCCATCTCTTCATAATCCCCCTCTTGCCTCCCCCCCTCTCTCACTATCTCCTTAACCATGCTCCCCTCTCCCCCTAATCCTCATCCTCTCAATCTCTCTCTCTCTCTCTCTCTCTCTCTCTCTCTCAAGTTAACTCTACTCCCCTCTTTCTCCCCCCTATGTCCCTCTCTCTCTCTCTCGTTAATATTCCTCTCTCTCTCTCACTACAAGGGAAAGACCTTGTAGCGGAGGTTACCCGCAAATTGGCCTTTTATACTGCCCCCAAACCAATGCTCAAGGATTTGCTGAGAAGCGTAGGGAGGAGGAGGATGACTTGGCGTTCAAGAAACCCTAGGGGATTATCGATAGAGAAGACAAATACAAGAAAAGGAGGATTAATAGAGATAATTTCACTGACATAAATGACGCCTTCTCCATGGATGACAAGACCCCTGATGCCGCTATCTGGACTTATGTTGATATCATGCAGCAGAGGCCCTCAAGAAGGAAAAAGAAGAAACCATAAGGCTAGTTGCGAAGAAGCACTAGGAAGAGGATGAGCATAAGGTGAAGGATAAAGATGGGGTCACTCAGGCCCTGGTGGCGCAGCTTTCCTGGAAGCGAAGGAATCGATGGGACCAAGCTTGAGATTAGGACAATGCTGCGAAGAAGGTAGAGGATTCGTCGGACTAGGATGTCCCCGATGCCACTCATTGGATTAGCAGGTGGGATGGTACACCTATTGTATGAAGGATGAACAATGATGCGACTTTGGGCATTGTTTGGCGTAACATATTAGTAGGTGGGATGCTATACCTACCCCAGGAAGGGTTAACAATGATACGACTCCTAAGTATCTACTAAGTGAATAACGACTCAAATAGAAGATGAAACAGTTCCTTGGTAAGAATGGAAACCTAAAACGTTGGAAGTTGAACAGTATTTCTATTTGTTGGCATTCCTCTAGCCATGTGAAATATGTAAATGTTGTATGTGAGGAGGGATAGGAGGAAGCATCCATAGAAGGGAGTAAAGGAGCAGCAACGTAAATATGAGAAGTACAGCCGTAGCAGTGACATTTGGTTCTCGATTATACCAATGTATAGGTTGGGCTTGAAGTAGTAGCGCATGGCCCTATTGATGTAATTTGGAGCAGCACGAGTAATGAATAAAAACTTTCATACATTTCCTTATTCCCATTAGTTGTATAACGTTTGTATTTATTGTGCGTCTCTATGCTTGTATAAATTGAATTGGTTGTTGGTTCAATGGTAGTTTTGTTGTCCATCTCTGTAGCAGCTTATTTGCTATGTTACCCCCCTCTCTCTCTCCTTAACCCTCTCTCTCTCTCTCTCTCTCTCTCTCTCTCTCTCTCTCACACACACACACACAGAACATGTCACCCTACCTCGCCCATAACGTTCAAGCAGCTTGTACCTCCCGACCATGGAGAGGGTGAGCGAATCCATTGTATGCCTTTCAGTAAGGATATAAATTTTGGTCAGAATCTCTCTCTCTCTCTCTCTCTCTCTCTCTCTCTCTCTCTCTCTCTCTCTCTTTCTCTCTCTCTCTCTCCCTCTCCCCTTAACCTTCCCCCTCCTCTCTCTCTAACCCTCCTCTTCCATCTCACTCTTTATCATTATTTGGTAAACCTTCTCTCTTTGTACTACACAAAAACCTACGCATGACACCCATATCCCATTTAAAGGGCCTACAAAGAACTCGTACAAGGGGATCATGTGTTGGTTTGAGGACTTGTTGAAGGCTCTTACACATTAGAAGATTCAACAATATCATGATGTATTTCGTTACTCGGCCATGTTTGAGGCCCTATGGCCCATCTTTGGTGTGAAAAACACATGTATCCAAATTTGATGCTAAAGAATTCTTAGAGAGTGTTTGTGTTGCGGTTTATAGGAATTGCTCATGGTGATTGAGCACGAGAAGTGGTTTTTATGGCCTACGGCCCAAATGATCTCGCTCTGTCCCCTCCCCCCATCTATCTCTCTCCTCAAACCTCTCTCTCTCTCTCTCTCTCTCTCTCACACACACACACACACACACACACACAGAACACATAACCATACATCGCCCATAATGATCGAGCAAATTGTACCTCAATAAACCATAGAGAGGGTGAGGAATCCATTGTATGGATTTCAGTAAGTATAGAAATTTCGGTCAGTCTCTCTCTCTCTAACACACACACACACACATAAAGTCTCTCTCTCTCTCTCTCTCTCTCTCTCTCTCTCTCTTAAACTTACTCCCCCTCTTTCTCTAACCCTCTTCACCCATCTCACTCTATCATTATTTGGTAAACCTTCTCTATCTGCAGTGCACATAACCCTACTCATGACACCCATAACTATCCTACTTTTCTTGATTATCTATCAAAACTTTGCCTAGCATAGTTTTGGTTTGGCAATATAGTAGCACAGTTTTGGCATTCTTAGTCTCCCGTGTGTGGAAGTTGTTGGTATCATGGACCCAATTTTGCATTTCTTGTTGCTTTGCTTTAGCAGAGAGAGATTCATTCTCCCTGCTAACCCAAGATTCAACCTTTTTAGTTTTCCTTAAATTTTTCGGGAATGCGTAGGCATAAGGATTCCTCTTCCTCCTCGATTACTTGTTTTACGCATGGCAAGTGAGCACAACTACAAATTTGCGTAGTTCTATCCCCCCTCATCCTTCTATTACGGGCCATGACTATTGATAGAAGAACAAATTTGTGACTAACTGTAAAATCTCAAGCACAGTTGAATCTAGCTACTGTGGATTCCTCACTGGTGAAAGATTGCACAACATTTGCAAGAATGGCATAAAAAATTTAAATGAATGAAGAACAATTCACATGAATTGGTGAATAATGTCAATATTATTAACTGTCCAACCTTAGCAAAGGTTAAGAACACCCATATATACAAATCTGGAAGAATTCGAATCCATCTGGAGTGTTCACACTGATCTAGCTTAGAAAAAGCTCAAACCCCCCTAGGTTGACCAAAATATCCCAAACCATCCCAAACTGGTTCGAATCTGCAGTGTGAATGCTGGGAATGACTGGACAGGCCCATGTGACCTCACACATGTGAAGAAACTGGTTGGCTAGAGGTTTGGAGTCTAAAATTGGTCAAAAATGTGACAAAACAAGGCAAGATTGTCCACAAAGAGAGCAAATGCGCCCTAGGTAGAAGAGAAGCATGCTGAGTGCATTAAATGACCTGAGGAGGGCGCTCTAGGCATGCTGAGTGCATTAATTGCCCTGGGGAGCGCTCCACTTAGCTGGTTTGACTGAGCACTTGTTCACATTTGCCATCTAGTTCATGATAATTGACCATTTAGTAGCTAATCAACTTAGGGATGTAATCATTAATCACTTGGGCTAATTAATCATCATTAATAAATGATTAATGTACATAGGTGGAAAAATGTTCTAACACCCCCCCTTAAGCTAGACTTAGTGAAATATCAAAAATTAAGGCCTTGGCAACTAGGCTCAAGTCACCTTTTACATCCTGAAAATTTATTTGTCCATGTAACCAAGGTAAGGAGGAAAAACCACATGGGAAATAAAACCTCCCCTCTAAAATGGACATGTGGTATATATCAAAATACACCAATCATCACCATGCATCACTCACCCCAAGCAAAGATCTAAGGTGAGTGAAGGTCTTCTCGGTAAAACACTTGGTGAAGATATCAGCAGTTTGCTCACTGGATGGGCAATACTGCAATGCTATGATCCGGTCATGCACCAAACCCCGAATGTAATGCATGTGTATCTCTATGTGCTTGGTCCTCTGTCTCTGTACTGGATCGGTAGAAATCTTGATTGTACTTTGATTATCACACCAAAGAATAGTGGGTGAATCAAAGACAATCCCGAACTCTGCAAGAATACCTTGCAACCAAACACATTGTGTGGCTGCATTGACTTCTCCCCTGTACTCGGCCTCAGCTGAAGATAAGGAAATAGTGCTCTGTTTCTTGCTTGACCAGCATATAGGTCCATGTGCAAGCATAAAGACATAACCGGAAGTTGACTTCCGATCAATACAATCACCGGCCCAATCAGAATCTGTAAATCCTACTAGTTCAAGGGATGAACCAGCAGCATAATGGATACCAAAAGACTTAGTACCCTGAACATAATGAAGGATCCTCTTGGCTGCCTTCCAATGGATCTCATGAGGCTCTTGCATGTGCCTTGCAACAGCCCCAACAGCATATGACAAATCTGGTCTAGAATGAGTAAGATAAAGCAAGCTTCCAACAAGTTGCCTATACAACGAACTGTCAACTAGTGGTGAAGAACCCCATTCTGTAAGCTTAACTACTGAAAGAAATGGAAATTTTGCAGACTTACATTCAGCCATCTTAAATTTCTGCAGCAAATCTGAAGCATACCTTGACTGACATACAGAAATTCCATTCACAGATTGATCAATCTCCAAACCCAGAAATTGTTTTAGCAATCCTAGATCGGTCATGGAGAATGCACTGTGCAATGCTCTCTTAACTGAGTCAAGTTCTTTGGTGCAGCTACCAGTGATCAAAAGATCATCAACATACAGTACAATAATCAATATCAGATCACTAACATGCTGCATATACACATTTGGATCAGACTTACACCTCTCAAACCCCAAAGATAGCAGAAAATTGTCCATTTTTGCATACCATGCTCTAGGAGCTTGCTTGAGCCCATAGAGTGATTTGTTCAACCTGCAAACAAGAGTATGATCAGAAATAAAACCTTCAGGCTGCTGCATATAAATCTCCTCATTCAGATCCCCATGAAGAAAGGCACTCTTTACATCCATGTGATGAATCTCCCATCGCTTGGAAGCCCCAATTGCCAAAACTAGTCTTATGGAGTCCATCTTTGCCACCGGTGCAAATGTCTCTGTATAGTCCACTCCTTGGACCTGAGAGTAACCCTTAGCTACCAACCTGGCCTTATACTTCAGATCAGAGCAATCAGATCCAATTTTGGTTCTATAAATCCACTTGCATTGCACTAGTTTCCTCTTGGGAGGAAGAGGGACCAAATCCCAAGTTTTGTTCTCATGGAGTGAGTTCATCTCCTCTTGCATGGCTGATTGCCACCTTGGGTCTGTACATGCTTCTGAATATGACATTGGATCAGATCCAACCATCAAATAACATGCCTCACTCAGATCAGAATTATTATATGCAAAGGAATTGTGAAATTGAGATCTAGTTTTCCTAGCATCTTGGGGATCTCCCACTAGCTCTCCGGCACTTTGAATTGTTTTCTCTACCCACTTGGGCCTTGAGGGAGGGATATGTTCAGAATCCATATCAACATCATCTTCAGCAATATCAGAATCAGAAATATCAGAGAATGAATCACTACTTACTTCATCATCAAGACGAGGGAATGAGCATTCCCCATCACCTTGTTCACTAGCTTGCAAAAATTCTTCCTCTTCGAATTTGACACTTCTTTCAATGAAAGTTTTGTGAGTGGATGGATCAAAGAGCTTGTAGCCCTTGGAATCCTCTGCATACCCAACCATGATTGACTCCTTGCTTTGGGGCTGCAATGCCTTTCTCTTCTCCGGTGGAATTCTGGCCCAAGCCCTTGAGCCAAAAATTCTGAAATGTGAGACATTTGGCTTGTGGCCCATCCAAGATTCAAATGGAGTGATTCCTTGCAATGCTTTGTGTGGTGCCCTGTTCTGAACATATGCTGCACAATTCATAGCTTCAGCCCATAATTTAGGAGACAAATCCCTTGCTTGCAACATGCAAGTTGCCATCTCTTTCAGTGCTCTATTTTTGCGCTCTGCAACACCATTTTGCTGAGGTGTGTAGGGCACTGAGTGTTGCATCTGAATGCCATGCTCTTGACAGAGCTGCTGCAAATTGTTGTTGACATACT
Source organism: Larix kaempferi (assembly GCA_027924585.1). Taxonomy (NCBI): domain Eukaryota; kingdom Viridiplantae; phylum Streptophyta; class Pinopsida; order Pinales; family Pinaceae; genus Larix; species Larix kaempferi. The sequence goes on from BSBM01000142.1 coordinate 1,623,044, forward strand.
CTCTACCATTATCAGTCCTCAAAATCTTCATGGCCTTCCCACTGAAGTTCTCAACCATGCTCTTAAAAATCTTGAAACAATCAAAGACTTCAGATTTTTGCTTAAGGAAAAATAACCAGCAGTACCTTGAGTAGTCATCGATGAAGGTGAGCACATATTTGCTGCAGCCATAGGAGGGTGTGGGGAGTGGTCCTATGAGATCAGAATGTACTATCCCAAGAGGTTGATCAGCCCTCCTAGCCTTCCCTTTGTCATACTTCCTTTCAGGATGTTTCCCAATCATGCAACCCTTGCATGTTCCACTCGAAAATCGGATTTGGGGCAGCCCTTCTACCATATTTTCTTTGCTTAAAACTTGAAGATATCTGTAGTTTAGGTGCCCATACCTTTGATGCCATAGCTTGCTGGTCTCATTCCCATGTGACAGCAGCACACTTGGTGAAGAAAATTCGAGGAAGTGGGAGAACATGTACATCTTCATGTCATGGTCTGCAACACCCTTTGCAACAATTTTCCCGGTGGAAACTTCTGATATCTCCACTTCATCCTGAGTGAAGACCACCTTCTTTGCTGCTCCAGTATGTGTCATTTGATACACAGAGAGCAAGTTTGCTGCAAGATTTGGTACATACAGCACATTGGAGAAGAAGCCATTCTCCATAGAGATTTTCCCAATGCCATGAGCAGGGATTTCTGAGTCATCTCCCATTCGAATTGAGAGACCACTGTAGGGAGCAAGTTCAGAAAACGAGTCTCTTGAGGAAGCCATGTGCCTTGAGGCACCTGAATCAATGATAAACAAAGGTGAATGAGATGAGCTAGCCACCAAAGCATGGCAGCTCTCCTTGTCTTCAGAAACGCACTCCTTCTTCTTGGAACTTTCAGGAAGAGGAATATTATTTTTCTGTAGGAGATGTGTCATGGTGTCTATGGTTTTCTTCATGCATGAGCTCTCTGGATGAAAACCTCTTTGACAGTAGCTACATTTTGTCTTCTCAGCCTTCTTTCCCTTGTTCTTGACAGGATTCGAAACCCCCTCAGAGGATTTGGGCCTCTCATCCTTTCTCTTCTTCTCTTGAGGTTTCGAAACCCTGGGTTTTTGCTTGCTTCTTCCACATTTCGAATCTCCAGCTGCAAGAACTTGATCTTTTTGTTTGATGGAGCCCATCAAGACCAGCTTGTCTTGCTCTTGAGTTAGCATCTCCATGAAGTCAGCCAAGGATGGCATCTTCCAACCTCTGACTGTGAGCCTTGTGGAGTTGAAGGAAGACACAAAAACTGAGTATTCAGAACCCAATTTTGAGAGAATGGACAACACCAACTGTTCTTCTTTCTTCTCTATGCCACATTGTCTGATCTGCAAGACCAAGTTCTTGAACTTGGTGAAGAAGTCCTGGATGGAATCGAAATTCCCTGGGCTCAGTGAGACAAGCTCATTTTCGAGCTGGTGGCCTCTCATCTCATCAGTCTTTCCAAACAGTGTCTCAAGCTTGAGCCACACTTCATTTGGAGTTGCTAGACTTTCTACATGAAACAGGAGGTCTCTCGAAATGCTGAGACAAAGGAGGCCAAATGCCTCATCCATTCTGTTGAAAAACTTGGATTTCTCCACAGCTGAGTTTGGCTCAACCTCAGTGCCCATCGTGATTCTGTAGAGACCCTTGGATCTCAGCAAAATCACCATTTCTGCCTTCCAATCGAAATAGTTGAAGGGTGTGAGCACGTTTGGGTGAGATGGCTCCATTCTCCTCTGCTGCAATTCGCACTTGCTGACAATGCTGATCTCCAATACCTGCAAACAACTCTCAAATCACTCTGGAGGGATCTACACTCACAGATTCGAACCCTGTATGGATAGTGGGTGCATTCGGGAGAGCATCACACCTGAGAGGAGCCACTAGATTTCTCCAGTAAGCTCAAGGCAATGGCCTCAGGAATTATGTGGTTTCTCCACTGTTTCTGGCAATCCACTACAACAGTCTGCTGGTTCGAATTCTAGCTCCAAGAGCTCTGATACCATGTAAAATCTCAAGCACAGTTGAATCTAGCTACTGTGGATTCCTCACTGGTGAAAGATTGCACAACATTTGCAAGAATGTCATAAAAAATTTAAATGAATGAAGAACAATTCACATGAATTGGTGAATAATGTCAATATTATTAACTGTCCAACCTTAGCAAAGGTTAAGAACACCCATATATACAAATCTGGAAGAATTCGAATCCATCTGGAGTGTTCACACTGATCTAGCTTAGAAAAAGCTCAAACCCCCCCTAGGTTGACCAAAATATCCCAAACCATCCCAAACTGGTTCGAATCTGCAGTGTGAATGCTGGGAATGACTGGACAGGCCCATGTGACCTCACACATGTGAAGAAACTGGTTGGCTAGAGGTTTGGAGTCTAAAATTGGTCAAAAATGTGACAAAACAAGGCAAGATTGTCCACAAAGAGAGCAAATGCGCCCTAGGTAGAAGAGAAGCATGCTGAGTGCATTAAATGACCTGAGGAGGGCGCTCTAGGCATGCTGAGTGCATTAATTGCCCTGGGGAGCGCTCCACTTAGCTGGTTTGACTGAGCACTTGTTCACATTTGCCATCTAGTTCATGATAATTGACCATTTAGTAGCTAATCAACTTAGGGATGTAATCATTAATCACTTGGGCTAATTAATCATCATTAATAAATGATTAATGTACATAGGTGGAAAAATGTTCTAACACTAACGAGAGTGAGTGAGGGACTGGCAATGATTTCAACTGCCACCTTTTCCCATTGTTGCAGCCTTCAAATTGTAGAGAGGTAGGGTATTCAGATCCCTCTATCTTCTTCCATGTATTTTCACACCAAAACTCATGTGTTGCAATCAATATACCAACAGTGTAGATGCAATTTCTATCATCCATATTATCTCAATTATTCCCTAAACACAGATGTAGAGGAACTCTCGAGCCTGATAGTTGGATTTTATGGAGCACCTATAGGATAAACACGTTAGGCTATTGAAAACCTTCCTTCCTTCACAAGTTCAGATTGAAACCATCCTTCACCATGATGACGAAACATAGCCTTTTCTCCACACGATTTCCATGACCAATGAAATCATTATCCATCCTGGTTCGAGCAGACTCATATTTTGTGAGTGCCTCCATCTCTGCAACCAATTTCACGACTATCACAACAGTTGAGTGTGAAGGTGCAATGGGTTTCCTCCTCTCATGATGATACCTTCTCTTACTTTACATGGGAAGGATAGGTTCCATCCCGAGCCTCATCCACCTTCCTTAGCTCATGGAGGACATATGTTCTTGGCATACACCCAACTCAAGTGGATTTGGATTTGTTTTGTTATTCATGTCTTGAATGATAATTGTTAAGACCCCCAAATACCATTAATTTCATTATGTTTAACAAGGATGTGACCTTAATTCCTTGAAGGAGAGGACATGACTTGACCTGGTTGTTTGTTGTCATCCATAGACCCCATGCGTAACTAATTTCCTAAGTATCCCTGGGATAAATGAGGATCCCCTCCCCAACCTACCAACCCTATTATATAGAATTATTGATCACCTCAATAAATGATAATTAATATAAGATATTATATATACCATCTTCACGCTCTATCTTTAACTCCTTGTTTTCATTATAATTTATTTAATCCATATAATATTATATATAACTATATTAACCGACTCCACTTCCTTTCTTTAGATTCACGTTAACTACATTTTAACAAATTTCCCTATCTTGAGGATTATTTTATTTTATCCAATTCAGGACTAATCATCTCAATACCTATATTTTCTACTCTTTGTCTCACTATTTTCTATCTTACTTTGCTTTAATTAGTTCCCATGATGATGGGTGGAGTGTCCACTTGAAACATTGGGAGGTTTCAAAACTAATACACAATTCATATCCAGAAAATTCAACACAAGTATGGATATTTATTTCAAAACTAAAACACAGTTCATCTGCAAAAAATTCACCACATTTAAGGATATTTAGTTCAAAACTAATACACATTTCATGTCCATAAAATTAAACACAATTATGGATGTTAATATTTTAAGTTATTGTTCAAGGGAGGCAGGTGCCGGGGGGGTCATCTATGACCCTGGAGGAAAAATATATAACTCTTACACCTGGGGACTGGGGGAGAATTCCAACAATGTAGCTGAATGGCTTGCTCTTCTACATGGCATGGAAATAGTATCCAAGCTAAACATCGACAAGCTGACTTAGTTTTTGGAGATTCAAGGCAAGTCATTCAAAAAATGAGGAATGGTTACGCCAAAGTATCCTCGTGGTGCAGAAGGATTCATCAAAGAATTGGCTTACTATACATCCCTCAAGAGGTAAATTACCTTTATATTCTTAGAGAAAATAACGGATCAACAAACCACTTTGCAAACAAAGGAGTTAAGTTAGGTGTGAGTTAGGTCTAGGGAAATAATCTATGAAGATGGATTGCAAAAACTCATTATGATCCCCTAGGAATTCAAGTCCCACCCATAAGTGTTCAACCCATCCGAATTTGAGTCATAGTGGGAAGACCTCAAGCAGGACGGCATTGACGCGTGTGTGGTTTCTTTGCAGCACCTGTCCTCACGATGGTTGCCTGGCATATGATTTTATGGGGAGTCTTGTCCAAGGCTCTACCCCTCTCGGCTCACACACAAACAAGATGTCTTAGTTCAGGATTGCAGATAAGGTAGAGGCCACATGGAAAGCTGAAATCTAGACGCTACAGCTTGGAAATCACTTGACAGGTTTGTCCCTCATTCCACTGAATTGTGAGGAAGATAGCCGGTGGGAGCAGAGCCCAAACTCAACCATCTTTCTGCATCTCGACGAACCTATAGGAAGCTTCCAGTATCCTAGAGCAATGGCTAGAATTAGGGAGGCCATGACGTATCTAAAGGCTAGCGTCGAAGACTTTAAATTGAATCTCAGGAAGGTTTACGAGGTTGCATTCACTGGTTTCAAGGAAAAAAAGGAAACCGCGGAGGACATGAAAAAAAGGAAACCGCGGAGGACATGAAATACATATCCCAATAGCTCACCTATCAAGACTCTCGAATAGACGACCTTGAGAGAAATTTGCTAGAGCTTATGAGAACTATGGATGTCATTAAGGATGAAGTGCTGAAAATGGCCAAAATGACCCAATGTAGTCACTACCAGGAGTCCCCAAATGAAGACGCGTTGCCTATGGGTGAAGCTTCAGTGCAACAGCAAGTCCAGGGTCCTCATGGGTTTCAAGAATTATTCTCTGCCTCTTTCAATTTTATGTGTTTTTTGTATTGCTAAATAGACAGTTTGTAAGGGTTTACCCCTCCCACGCCTTTGTATTTTCTAGGAAGTTTAAAAGAAATTCTGATAGAACTAAAATGGAACAAGTTTTGTTTTCATATCTCTAGCAAATTACAGAGCTCGGGATGAAGCTCTACATTTTTTAATGAATGGTTGTGCACAACTCTTTTATAAATATTATATTTTCTTCGGTTTCTGTTAAAAAATATATTTTAAGTTATTGTAAGTATATGTTGAGTATTGTTCTTATGAATAAGTTAGCTCGGTGGGTTAGTTGTAGCAGACTAGTGCTTTGAATTTCGAGTAGGAAGTCACGGGATCAAGTACTGGGGTAGTCACCTCTATGAATAATGTGGGCCGCTCATTCGATGTCCCCGTTAGGTTAGGTTGCCAAAACTACAACTTTTTAAGAATTAGTTTCCTTGTACTAAAAAATGATAAAAGTAACATTTTGACTAAGTTTGAATTTTTCAAAACAAAATCAAAACAAGTACATATATAAAAATGGTCATTTAAAAAAAAAAGGTTTTGATCACCCAAATAGTTTAAAATTAATTAATTGGTTGTATTAATGTTAAAAAATGGATGGTTTGGGATTGATCACCCTTAGTTTATAGTCATTTAAAACAAGACAATGAACTTGGACAAAAATGAAAACATTGTGTCTTTAAATATGTACGAACAGGAATAAATATAAATTATTTGTTTAGTTATAACGTATTCCTATCATGACTATCTTTTTTTTTGTATTATTTAATTTTCATGATTTTTTAATTATTTATTTTATATTATAAAATAAAAATAATAAATATAGAGATAAATCTGAAACATAGCATAAAACAAAAATAACAAAAATAAAACTAAATAAATTTTTATTAAAACACAAAACCATTAATTAATATTTACATATACTAATTTCTTTTGATTTGCTTTATTCCTAATAATATAACTAAAAATCAAAAATTAAATATTCCAATTAACAAAAGAAACAAAGTACTAACTAATTATGTACATGAGTGAAAAGTGTAAATAAAGAAAAATGAATAAGAGAAAAGTAAATTTTTTTTACATGTTTTATTATTAGTAGTTCTTTAAGGAAACTTGTTTTTCGATTTTTTCCATTAATTTTATAGAAATATATTTAATATTTCAACATTTTTAAAGTGTAGCTAAAGTTTTGTCAAGGAAATAGAAATCCATAACTTTTCTATATTTAAAGATTCTTAGTGTGTGGTAAATTGGGCTGGTGGCCGTGAATGTTTACAATCTACAATCTGTGAAACTTAATGGTTGGCTCTTAAGGACTAGAACTCTCATTTCTTCATTTGCCTCTATTTCTTTCCGGCATATATATCGAGAACATAATCAGGACGCCTATCTTCTTTCTAAGAGAGCAGTGGGAATTATGAATGGATTCATGAATGTGGAAGAATTTATGAAATGCGACCACCATTTCCTTGGTCGACTGATTCACATTGCAGTTTTTTTGTCTTTATGGAGGCTCTCAAGTCTCGGTTTCAGAGATTTCTTGGATTTGACGATGTAGTTATGTAAGAACTTTGCTCTGTAGCTTTCAGTTTGTATATTTTGACACAATTTCTTTAATATAAGTTATTTTTTTCCTATGTGAAAGAAGGTTTGATTCATTTTTTTCTTTCTTTTTTTTTTCATTAAAAAAAAATTAACTATGATTGGTGCTATACTATAAAAATTAGGAATAAAAAATTTAATAAAAAATAAAAATGTTTTCTATTAATGGAAGGAAATTTTCTTGGAAATTTCTGCTTTTTTTAATTTCATTTTGTTTTTTGACTTATTGTCTATGGCTTTTTCCTTCATTCTCTTCCAAGATTGGAAACAGCTAATTAATTTCCATTAAAGTGGAAACAAATATTTCATATAAAAAAATATCGAAACCTATTTGAAGTCACCAATGTTGCAAAACTAATGGAAAATTATTACGAAGATGTGCATCATAGCAAGGTCATATGCTTATTTCTATTGAAGAGATGTGAATGCAAGTATTTTTATATGAATGAAACCGGATTGATGTAAACATGTAATATGCATGGCCAACCATACAAAAAATTTGACAGATTTATAGAGTGCATTTCCTATAATTTCTTCGTTGTCCAACCCTTTCTCAATGTGATCGTCTGATTATTTGCTCAGCTCAGGGAAAAAATGGCGAGGTTCTGCTCTTTCATTGCATTTGCCTTTCTGCTTTTAATTACTGTGAACGCTGTCACTAGCAAAGTTAAAAAAGATACCCACACACTGGAGTCTTCTACCGAAATGGGATATAGTCCATATATCCACATTATTATTTTTTTATTTTATTTTTTTTCGCGGAAAATTTAAAAAACAAAATATGGACTATATATATAGATATGTGGATATATATATATAGTCTATATATCCACATTTATGGACTCAGTGGACTCAATGTGGATATATTGTTTTTTTTTCATTAATTTTATAGAAGTATATTTAATATTTTTAAAATATAGCTAAAGTTTTGATTCATTTTTTTATTTATTTTAATTTTCATAACATTTTTTTCAATTATGATTGATGCTATATAAATTTAAGAATAAAAAAATTCAACAAAAATAAAAAAATTTCCATTATTAATGGAAAGAAACTTCATTGAGAAGGAAAGTTTTCATTCCAGTTTTTTCTAATTTCATTAATTTTCCTATTTTTTCTAATTTCATTTTGCTTTTTTTCTTTTGGCTTCTTGCATGTTAATAGTATTTGTTCCTTTTTACTTCATTCCCTTGGAAGATTGGAAATAGCAAGTTAGGTTCCATTAAAGTAGAGGCAAGCATTTTATATAGAAATGCTAAAGTGAAGGCAAGCATTTCATATAGAAATGCTAAAGTGAAGGCAAGTATTTCATTTTTTTCTAATGTTTTATTAATTTTTTTTAAAAATAATTAATAATAAAATGATTAATAATATTTTAATGTGTATGTAGTGATTTTAATGTGGACTTTATATTTAGCTATTTTGTATGAAATCACAAATAATTTCTTACTTTGCAATCATCACTATTTGCATTTTAATAATAATCATTAATTAATCTTTTTATGTTTTAATATGTGTAATTTTTTAATATTTATAATTTTTTAATGTTTAATAATATAGAATTTTTCAATTATTATCAATCAAAGACATATAAGACTAAAAATTGATTCTTTATGTTTCTAATTTTCTTTTAAATTTTGATTTTAATATTTTTTCAAAAGCAACTACTTTTTTTAAAGGTGGAGACTTTACTGCTAAGGATCCTTATTTATGTTTTGTTTATCACATTTTTGAAACATATTTTATTATTTTATTTATGTGTATTTACAAGATAAAATAAAATACAATAACAAAGAAATAAAAATTATATAACAGAATTAAAGATTTAACAAATTATGTACATTTTAAATTAAAATGAAAAAAAAAATGTGAAAATAGAAAAATTCAAAATACAAGTCAAAATTTGAAAGATACGTAAATATAAAAAATAATGAATTTAAAGTAAATAAAACCAAGAGTGTCTTCAAAATTCTGCGAAGTTTTGGATCAGTTATAGTTTTCAAAACCATATTTGCAAACTTCTATGGAAACACCTCCCGTTAAAGAATTTTATAGAACAATAATGAAATTCTGGGCATTTTTTAATATTCCGATTTCTTATTTGGCTCAGTATATTCTTCTTCTCTCATAAAATAAATGCCTTTAAACGCCTTTCTTACTCAGTATCAAATTCTTTGACAACTTCATCTCCTTTGGCAAATATCTTCACAGTAATAACATCCAGAAGCCTGCGTTTTATTAAACTCGTATTCATCTAGATTCACGCTGTTAACTATCTTGCAGTCCGGCGAAGTTAATTGCTCATTTTTAAGGAGTTAATCTCCAATTTGCATGCCACTATATCCAGAAAAAACTGAGGCTATCAAGCAAAGCATTTCTTCCTTGGCTTTTGTTTCTTCGATCAATTTTCACAGATGATCTTCGGCACAAAATAGGTTGTGAGATGATGGCATTCCATCATAAAAATTCAGCAAATACAGCGCATACTGGACTATAAGATGGCGGTGATCGAGCCATGAAATATAAATATCAAGCAATTTTACAGTGTCATCAAAATATTAATGAATCATTTTGCTAAAAGAAACCGAAGCTCTGCAACTATATTTTCTTCAGGTCAGATTTCCTTGTTGCCTTGCTGCAACATCTTCTGGGGACAGAAAAACCCGCATCAAAACCAATCAAAGCATATTTCACTGCATCAAAACCAATCAAAGCACCATCCCACACTTTGTATGCTTAAAGTAAACACATCTTTCATACCCATAGTGCTTTGGAAGACAAATCAATACGTTGTGCATGACATAAGACTCACTTGTAATTTTTATATGGCTTATATGTTTCTGCTCTGCCATTGAATTTGGAGCTTTGTGGTTTGACCTTGGCTTGAGGAGATTAATGAACGTTTATGCTGGAAAGCACTTGAATTGGTAGGTTTAAAGATTTTTTTTTATCATATATGAGATACAATATGAAAAGAGGTATGATTTGATATACAAGTCATGATATATAAAAGCCATAGTTGATTTACAATATGAAAAGAGGTATGATTTGACATAACAGTAATGATATATGAAAGCCATAGTTGAAATTTCAAATAATCTTTTCATTTCATATCATAATATAATATAAGGGATAAAGTGAATGGAGGCTTTTGGGTTTTATGGGATTTAAAATATTTGTCATGAAGGGAAGATAAAAAGTACTTTTTCTTACTTGAATTGGTAGGTTTAAAGGTTTTTTTATTATATATATATATATATTAGGTTTAAAGTTTTTTTATTATATATATATATATATGACATATAATATGAAAAAAGAATAATTTAACATACAAGTAATGATATATAAAAGTCATAATTGAAAATTTCAAATAATCTTTTCATCTCATGTCATAATGTTAAGGGATTCATAATATAAGGGATAAGGTGAATGAGGGCTTTTGGGTTTTATGGGATTTAAAATATTTGCGAGGAATGGAAAACAAAAGTACTTTTTTTAAAGGTTTTATAAGATTTTATTTTAAATATTTAAAAATATGTATTATATTAAATGATGAAAGGAAAAATCAGTAAGAAGAAAAGGGTATAGGAAAAGTGTGAGGAGAACCACAAGCTAAGTTATCAAATGAAATTGAATTCCTTAAATTAACATCCACATCCATTTTTTCCGAAGAATAATATGTACTAAATAACTTGATCTGCTTGTATAATGTAACAATGAGCAACAAATTGTCATTAGCTAAAATGTTTCATTAAAAATTCCAAAGACTCCCTAATGGTGGAAACCTCGGACAATCTAAAGCAAGCTAGAGACATAAGTTAGTTTTTTGCATATAAATTGGAGGTGGTGACTCAGTAGGCATTAAGCATTGTAGCAAACGTGTTTTATATGTAGGAGAGCTTGGTAACTCTTTGCCATCTAAGTATGGTTGGTGACGAAAATCGTCATCAATAGGTTGATTAATTGATTGATTTGGAAGTTGCACGAAGTTTCAGGATGTTTCAAAAATGTCATTAACCATAAATCGTTGATTTTGACCAATTTTAGAAGGGAATATTTATAAAACCTTAAGGAATCTAAAATGACTAATATTCTAGAAACTAGCCCTTATATTTGCAACAATATCAACATTGAAAATGCAATTATTGATCGCATGCCCCCATGCATAGTAGGAAAAATATTTGAATGTTTTCCTTTTTCCAACTAAAGAAATCCCTCATTCAAATTGGTCTTGAATATGTTGTGATCTTGTTGTTGTTCTTGGGATCATTCCCTTGTTTTGAAAGTTTACTTAGAAATGCCATTCTCCCTTCCAATCCAAAAAATTATCTTTTGTTTGGATTGAACTTACAACTTCCACTAGTGTTTATTAGTACTTCATGCTCGACACAAATTGAATCTATTCAACTTCTTTGATTTCTTATCCCTTTTAATATTTCAATCATTGTCACTGATTCATTTGCCTAGGATTTCCCTACTTCATCACATGTCTCTTATATTCCTAAATATATATATATATAGGCCCAATATTCTTTGTGATGTTCGTTGTCTTACACATTCATCTTCATCTAATCTTCCATTTTGATAACCACACTGTGTGATTACTGATAAGACTTTTGTCGGTACCATCAAACCTTTAATTAGGGGTTAGGCTAGATGCTTGATATCATGAAGTAGTCCATGCTTATGGGTTTAGGAATATTATTCTTCAACTGGCTGAAAATATCCTTCAATCAAGAGTTGTACATTTTCACTATTTCCCCCCTCATTTCCCAAGTACCCCGAATCTTTGTAAACATTGTGTTAATTCTCAAATCGACATGGCTCATGCAAGAATATTGAAAACACCCTTGGAGAGTTGGTCAAGGGAAAGATGAGGATGGAAATTGTTGCTACATCCATATTATCAAGGCTACCATGATGTAGATCAGACTTGTCAAAGGCATGATCCTGTCCCTTGGTTGAGATGAGCATTTTGATCATCAATGGTACAGTTATTTTTGAGCCAGCAGCACCAGTTTCCCCTCGTGTTATGAATGATCATGCATGACCCGATGAGATGATTCTAGTTTAGTCATGGTTCACTTTACAGATGAGCAGAGCTGTTGGTCAATATTGTTATTTTTCCCATACTCAGTTACAGGTGATTCCAGAGACAAGTATATGTTGGATCAGGTATATATTTGTGTATTCTGCATGGATGTTGTATTTGTCTCTATAGTTTATTTTAATAACTATGATTGTGCATGATTAGCTGGAAGTGTCATTTGAGCTATATAGGTTATGAATGAAACTGTATTTTGAGTTTTCAGAGAGTCCCTAGTGTAAGGTCTTTGTATATGCTCACAAGTAATACCTACCTTACACAGACTTAACCTAATTCATGCTATGGTGGTGTTGACACAGCGGCTATCGACAGGGGTTCACTTCGCACTATCGTCAACAAACCCAACCAAACACCCTTAAGCACCGGTCCAGAAAGGTTTTACCCTTTCCAGCAACACCCGCAAAGCGAGTGAAGTCTCACCCGAGATGATTAAGGGGGTTGCAGGAACCAAGTTTCCGTAGTGGGGAAAGGACATGCAACTACTTCAACTCTACCGCAATAGAAACCAGAGATTTAGATTCACATACATTCATCATTCGCAGATTCACCATTCGCATATTCAATACATAGTGGACATTCGCATCAACAACAATTACTGAACCATAAAACCTTAAACATATCACAAACACTTGTATTCATCATTTAACAGAAACAGAGACAAAAGATATAACCATAACCGAACATCTTCATGCATTCATCAAAACCTGTGGTATAACCTTTGTAGAAACAATTTAGAACATATTATTGCATATCCATAAAAAACTGCGAAAACGGAGCAAAACACAATCGAACCGCATAATCACGATGAGAATGATTCTATAATCCCGTCTAGCGTCGATGCCCTTAGGCTTACATTCATACTCCTATTTATATCAAACAAAATGGTTACAAAACGGTCCGCATGACCCTTTCTAACAACCTAAACTAATCATGCGCTTCCTCGTTCTCCGTGAATGACCCTTTCTTCTGCGGATGGTCCTTATTCGCAATTGTCAGCTTCCGTACTTTATGTGGACTAATCTCGTGCCAACAGGCCCCCAACACAAACTTGTGGCTCGCCCTCGAGCCACCTCAGCTGGACACCTCTGGTACTGTTCTTATCCTTCACTGTGCTAAACTTCTGAAGTTGTTCTTGTCATCTGGAGCTCGCTGTCGTGTACTTCTCGAACTCATCCTCAAACCTCTGGTTCGTTGTAATGTACTTCTCGAACTCATCCTTGAACCTCTAGTTTGTTGTCATTTACTTCTCCAAACCCACCCTCGAACCTCTGGTTCCCTTTCTTGTACTTCTCAAACTCATCCTCCAGCCCCTCGAAACCTTCATCATCTATCCCTTCTGCACCTGTTGGTGCGCTTCATACTTGTGTTAGGCTGGGGAAAAGTTCATCGATGTCATCAAATTGTGAAATAAGACAACTGCTCTGGCACATCTATTTTGCACATTTGACCATCCGATGTTGGAGCCAGCTTGCCTCCACCCCTAGTGTTCTGGTGGTCACAGGGACCACGGTTCTTCTAACTACTACCACACTCTTAGACATCTTGGGTGAGCTCTCATCTTTGTTCCTCCCAATTGTCTGCACTGCTTCCTTCGCTGGTTGTTCATGCACACTCGTCGTTCTTTCCCTTAGCGCACTTGGAGTGCTTTCGCTCGAAATGAAATGCACCATTGTAACTATCTCACTTCCCTTTTCCATAGCTTCCTTGGGTTTTCTCACTCAACTTACCAACTCTCTGCATCTACTTTACTGACTCGTGTCATGGAGCTTACTAAGTCTCCTCTTTCGACTTACGAATACTTCTTTACTCAACTGACATTCTTCAATCTCTGTGCCTGTATTTATGCTTGCTCCTCGTGTCCTTGACGCCTGATTTTTGAATCATTTGTGAAATCTTTCCCATAGCCATATGATTATGTCCTCAAGTGTGTCACCATACTCCTCCATCGTCTTCCAGTGATGTTGATCCGCAGTAATCATGCTCGGATTTGAATCCAGTATGCTAAACGTGCAACGCATCAATGAGCGACCCGGCTGGCCATTCTTTCCACTTTTTGTCATAATTGCTTCTTTTTTTTTCTTTTTTTTTCTTTTTTTTTTTACTTTTGGTTCTTAACTGCTATGCGCCTGATCATGGCGATAGGGATTCAACCGATTCCCATTTACCAGCTTAGGAAACAATACCCCATCTAAACTTTGTAGTTGCATCGCACCTCCGCGCTGAAAGTACTTTGGTTTAACATGGCGATCATGCCAAGCCTTCTATCAATCCTTTTCTACCTTCTAATGAAATCCTGCAATGAACCGATTATCATCAAGTTGTACCAGTTGTGCCAACCGTTCCTCCAATTCCACGTCATCGCTCATTCCTGTAGCTGTTGCAATGCGCAAACTTGGGACAATATACTCCATCGGCATTACAACTTCTTGCCCATAGACGAGCTTGAATAGGGTCTGCTCGGTCAATCATTTGCAAGTTGTGCGATATGCCCAGAGTATTGTTGGAATATTCAAGTCCCAATCATCGCGATTTGTGTTGCATACCTTCGTGAGTGCATGCTCCAAGATTTTGTTGAATGCTTCAACTATCCCGTTAGCTTGCGGATGATATGGGGTGCTCTTCCTGTGTTGAATTTGAAATTACCCTGTCATCGCTTCGATCGTCTAATTGAAAAAATGAGTCCCCTGGTCACTCATTAGGATTTGTGGGCACCCAAACCTAGTGACCATGTTGTCATAGAGGAATCTTGTTGTAGTCGCAGCTGAGCAATCTTTCACCAGTACAGCTTCTGCCCATCGCATCAAATAGTATGACGCAGTGATTATGTAGCGCGACCCTGTTCTTTTTCCTGGTGGGTTGATGGGAACAACGAAGTCAACTGCCCACTTGTCGAAATATTACAGTGTCAATTGAGGTACTAATGGCATTTCATCCCTTCATGAAGGAATCCCTGTCCATTGACATACGTCGCAGCTTTTGGCATAGTTCACAGCATCTCCATGCATCGTCGGCCACCATAGTCCTACTCAAAGGATCTTCCTGGCAGTGACACATCCTCCGTAGTGTCCTCCTGCGATTCCATCATGAGCTTCCACCAAAATCCTTTCCTGTTCATGCGGAAGGACGTATCGTTGAAGTATCTCATCTGGTCCCATCTTATACAATGGCCCCGCAATCAATTGAAAATCTGCAGCTCTGACGACTAGTTGCTTCTTCTGTTTGGTAGTGAATCCTTCTGGTGCCTCCCATGTCGCTAAAAATTTAATGATTTGCTCGTAGTGGTCATCGACCATTCCGAACCTGAAAAACTGAGCATCCGACAATCCTTCGTCAATGCTCCTTGGCTCTTCCCCAGACTCTATCTGTGACAAGTGGTTAGGTCCTGCATTCAGTCGTCCTGGTTTTACAATAATCTCAAAATCGAATTCTTGGAAGCATAACAGCCATCGACAGATCTTTCCCCCCAACACAAGCTTGTTCACCAGGTATTTTAGTGTTGAATGACGGTGAACATTTTAAAATGGCCCCCTAAGAGATAGTGTCAAAATTTGTGTAAGGCGTATACCATCGTCAACCCTTCCCTTTCTGTGGTCATATAATTCTTCTCTGCAGTAGACAACTTTCTACTTGCGAATGCTATCGGGTGGTCCTTCTCCTGGTTGGGCCAAGATGACTCCTAGTGCGACTGAGGATGCATCAACGTGAACATGGAACTCCTTCATCCAATCTGGAAAGGCTAGTATAGGTGTTGCAACCATATTTGCTTTTAATATATCCAAACTCTTCTAGCATTCTTCTTTCTATTCGAACTTGGCGTCTTTCTTCAACAACTTTTCCATCGGTGACATGATTGTGCATACCCTCTAATAAACTTGCTGTAGTAGCCCGTGTGTCCCAATGTCGCTCTCAATTTATTGACTTTTGTCGGCCGTGGGAGGTCGACAATAATTGTGATCTTTGCAGGGTTGACCAGCATTCCTTCCCTGCAAACGATGTGCCCCAACAAATCCCAAACAAACCACAGGAGATGCACTTTTTCAGGTTCAATGAAATATGGTGCTGTCGACATCGTTCCAGCATTAGCCTTAGGTTCACGGCGTGATCCTTTACCAAACCATACACTGTCTAATCGTCCATATAGACTGTAAGAAATTTATGAATGTAATCTTTGAACGCCGAAACTACTAATCTTGAAAAAATTGTTGGAGCATTCCTCAGTCCAAATGGCATCACTGTATACTGAAAACATCCCCATTCTGTGATGAATGTAGTCTTGTGCCGATCCTCTTTTGAAATCTTTATCTAGTGGTAGCCGGAGAATCCATCTGTGAAGGAGTATATTTTCTGACCGCCCACTCCTTCTAATACTTCATCCATAAATGGTGTCGAGAATGGGTCATGTAGACATGCATAATTTAGCTTCCTTAAGTCAACACAGATCCTGACTTCGTCGATTTTCTTATCCTGGACCACCATCGGGCTGATCCACTTTGATTCCTCTACTTGTTCTATAATTCCCGCTTCCAGCATTCTCTCAATCTCATCCTTCACCCGCTCCTTGTACCTTCGATTCAACCAGTAGGGTCGCTGCTTGACTGGATTCGCATCGGGTTTCAGGGGGATTTTCATTTCACCTAAGTCCCTAGAAATTCCTTTCATCTCCGAGAATTTCATTGCGAACAAATCCTGAAACTCATGCAATAGATCAGTCATCTTCACAATAGTCGATTCATCCCAATAATCTCCAATACTTGCAAAGTTCGGATTGTCCTTCGACCCAATGTTCACTTTCTTGATTTTCAATGGTTGTTGAAACTTGTCGGAAGGCATTTATGGTGCCTCGACACTGCGACTTCCTTCTTACTCCGGTACATACATAGCCCTCGGATCATCCTCATCATCTGGTGCTCCTGTGATATTGTAGCATTCCATTAACATTTGGGGTGTCACAATCCACTGAAGTTCCAGTGGTTGCTCTGTCGAGACTGCTTCAAATACCTTCTCCCGGATCATCTGTAATGCACTATGAATGAAGGGGTTTTCATCAAAGAAACTGAACATTTGGATAAAGCAAATTGTTAGTTGTTCCCAAGAGATTGTTCTACGTTGCAGTTCTGCTACGATATACCAACTTCGCGGTACTTCATCCAGTGTGTGAATAAATGCATGGAACCATTCTTGTTTTGCTCGTGGTCCCCATTTTCTTTCACATTCACCCAAATGCACCTTCAGATCTCCTCTTCCATCGAACTTCCTTCTGCATCGCCAAACCTAACCATCATTAGGTGTCGACATAGTGGTTAGTTAGTTATGGTGGATTCGTGTGTTTCCCACCATCGCGCTGGTGTAGCCTTCAGGGATTCTTCCAAGGCCAAGAGTCGTTGTGGTTCTGCAACTTTCTCTTCAAAGTGAGTGAGAAATGTAGCGATATTGGGAAATCCCTCATACGTTGGTAGCTCGCACTCTTCTGTGGCTACCCATCGTAGGGACTGAGTGATCCATGCACATCTCCTAAATGAAACTTCATTCAGTCGGTTCTGCCAATTTTCAAGTGCTTCATCCGAATCTGACGACCCTGAAATGCTACTGCACCACCCTAACTCTCCATCTGCAGTAGGATTGATTTAATCTTCGAAAATGTTGTAGATATTATCCCATCCCTCGATGAACTCATCCCTTGTTGGTTTGACATACCTCTGCCCTTCTGCGGGATCAAGAGGTGTGACTACCCTTATCTCGCAGTTCTCGAACAACATAGTTATCTTCTTAAAGTTGATAATAGCCTGGTTCTCCATCGCCCAGCCTATCCCTAGCAGCACTGGGTAGGGGATTTTATTGTCCACAATTTCAATCACATCGAAATCTGCGTAAGTCTTGAGGCCCTTAATCTCAACAAGGACCTGGCATAGTCGACCGATCGGGGTGACCTTACTTTGGTTTGCTAGGCACAGTTGCACTGGGGACCAATCCAACTGTGGTTTCCCCATCGTTTCCCACATCTATTTGGTCAGGATGTTCACGTCCGACCCCAAGTCTAAGATAATGGATTCGACATCGAACGCTCTGAATTGCGCAGACATTCGCATCTCGCGTCATGTTTTTATCTTATATATGTGATTGACCGTTCGCTCATGTCGTTCACCCTCCCATCGATGCAGTAGGTTGGATATCTCCACCAATGCGTCCTGATATTTTTTCATCTCCAGGCAACAGTCCAGGAAGGCTCGTAAGGTGTTCTCCTTTTTTTGTGAATTCATTGTGTCGAATATCAGTGGCATGTCATATGTAACTTCTTTCTGCTGAAGAGGTGGCTGCTTCAAATGCCTTATTGCATCCTGTGCTTTCAAAAAAATATCCCTTTCTACTTCCGCATCAAATGTGACTTGTTTCCTTATTGTCGGTCAGACGCTAGCCTGTGACCTGACAGCCCCTGTCACAGCTCCTCCTTGAGTCACTATTCCGACAGTTGCACTTTGACTTCTAACCTCTGCTGAGATCTTCTGTACTGCTGGAAGATTTTGGTTTTGATTTTTATTTTACAGAGGTGGGGGCGGGTTCTTAGTTTGCCACTTTGCGATGAGCTGAGGACAATCTTCGATCCCATGGTCCACAGTGTTACAATAAGTGCACTGTGGTGCTAGATTTGGGAAATCCCTCTGATAATGCCCCTGATGCCCACAATTGTAACATATGATGGGTCCTCGACCTCATCCAGCAGCTCCTCCTCGGTCGACACCAGCACCTCAGCTGCCACGGAACCCCCCTATGAATCCTCCTCGTAGTGGCCCATATGGCAGGTACTACGGTTGAGCATACTGCGGCTGTGGATATTGCGGTTGACCATATTGTGGTTGTTGAAATTGCGGTTGAGGATATGTCAGTTGGCCATACTACGACTGACCATACTGCAGTTGTGGATTATATTGAGGCTGCGGTTGACTATACTGTTGCTGTTGTATCGGTGGTTGCTCCTCCCCTTTCATGAAGAAAGTGTCCGCAGTCCTTTCTTGGAGTATAGGTCATAAGCTCTGCAGTGTTTCTCATCGTGACCAACCGATCGACAGAACTTGAAATACAAGTTCACTGGTTTCGACACCATCTTCTGCATGTACACACATTCTTCTGGTTGATGTCCTCTCGAGTGACAGACGCGACACCAAGGAAACCCTCCATGACTAAGGGGATTAGGTGCACCTGATTGCAAATATTCTCGAAATTCTGGGAACTGATCCTTGTGATGTCCCTCTGTCCTACACCTAGTGCACCATACGTATTTGCGGGACTCTTTTCCTTTCTTCATGCCTTTTAGCTGTATCATCAAGTTTTCCAATTGTGCTTGTATTCAATCCATGCCCAAACCAGTTTCATCGATTGGTGAATCCTCCATATTCATTGCAATCTCCAGTGCTTCTTCCTGAGTCGCTACCTTATGTTGCATTAGTGGCCCATGGATGTGTAACACCAACCCAACGATAAACCATTCTTTATGTTGCATATCGTTCATCCCAAAACTCACTTTCACCATTAGTGTTTTGTATTGTTGGTTGAAGTCCCATACTGACTCGTTGGGAAACTGTTTGATTTCTTTGAGCTCAGGAATGTATTGCGACTCAGATTTTGGTTTTTCGAATTCATCGATCATCCCCGCTTTCATCTGTAGCAATTTTTACCTGCAGTTCCCATCGGTACCTTAGTAAACTTCATATACCACTCTAGCGCACGGCCCCTAAGGGTCGTCGCTATTTGTCCCTTTTTATATATTCATCATGGACCTGCTTCACGGTCCATACTGCTTCACACAAAAACCAGTATTGTCCGGGATCCTTGGTCCCATTACCTTGAAAGGTTGCCATCTTCGCTTCATCACCCTCCATTCTTGTACTTCTACTATTATTTTTTACTGATGCGCTACTCTTACTACTGTTCTGGCACGTAGGAAAGCTCTGTGAATAACTTGTATTTCCTCTTATCAAATTCTGAGTAGTGTGCGGAGTTGAATATACGTTGTAGCTTAGGGTCCGTCCTTCTTTGTCTTCTGTGATATCCTGTTCACTTCCTTCTTCGTTGAAATAAGGTCGATGCCTCCCTTGCCATCCTGTTTCGCAGTATTCCGTTCTGGTCCTCTCAGGAGGCTCTCTCTCAATCCTCCTCTTCTTCTCAGTAAGTCGGAATATCACCCCACTCCTCAAGGTACCACACTCTTCATCAGCTTCCCTTAAAAATTCGTTGTCGCTCATGTCCATCTACTCCACATATTTCTACTGGACCCACATCCACGCGGTACCCACAACTTCCATACACTGATCTTCTACTAGTCGGAGTTCATCCTTAGTATGCCCTTTTCGCAGACGATCATCTTAATCGACAGCTTCAACGACAGCAGGAATCTCCCCCTGGTTCCTTTGAAAAATTTCCTTTCTGCATCGTTGTATGATTTGATCGTGTCCACAGCAAACTCAGTGATGTATCCTTCTAAGATACTGTCTACCCAGAAATCAACAGCCCGTGATACCTTATTGTCCACAGATTTTTATTGTCGAATTAGTTCTGGAGTCCAATGGTCAGGCTCAGTCTTTTGGCAATGGATCTTCTTAAATGTCAGTTGTGCTAACCACTCGTGCAGCAATACCGATAATTCGGAGAAGAATATCTCGTGGATATCCGAATAAATATGTTTTTCTAACCAATTGCTTATCGTCTGCCCGGGGTTTTTATTTTCTCCTTCCATGAATTCTTCTGCTCTCTTGTCAAACCAATCCTAGATCTCTAGTTTCGTCGGGTGCCACAGCATGTCCTTATATTTCTTCTTCAAGGTCCCGGCAAAGGAACCATTTGTTGACACAGCGGCTATCGACAGGGGTTCAGTTCGCACTATCATCAACAAACCCAACCAAACACCCTTAAGCACCAGCCCAGAAAGGTTTTACCCTTTCCAGCAACACCCACGAAGCAAGTGAAGTCTCACCTGAGATGATTAAGGGGGTTGCAGGAACCAAGTTTCCGTAGTGTGGAAAGGACATGCAACTACTTCAACTCTACCGCAATAGAAACTAGAGATTTAGATTCGCATACATTCATATATTCATCATTCGTAGATTCACCATTCACATATTCAATACATAGTGGACATTCGCATCAACATGGTTAAACTGATCATTTGTATCAACAGCAATTATTGAACTATAAAACCTTAAACATATCACAAACACTTGTATTCATCATTTAACAGAAACAGAGACAAAAAATATAACCATAACCAAACCTTTTCCTGCATTCATCAAAACCTGCGGTATAACCTTCGCATAAACAGTTCAGAACATATTATTGCATATCCATACAAAAATGCGAAAACATATCAAAACACAATCGAACTGCATAATCACAATGATAATGATTCTACAATCCTATCTAGCATCGATGCCCTTAGGATTACATTCATACTCCTATTTATATCAAACTAAATAGTTACAAAACAGTCCACATGACCCTTTCTAACAACCGAAACTAATCTTGAGCTTCCTCATTCTCCGCGAATGACCCTTTCTTCTGCGGATGGTCCTTCTTCACAGCTATTAGCTTCCATACTTACTAATCCCATTCCAACAGGTGGTATCACCTTTTCGTTATCTCTATCCATCCAGTATCTTCCATATTCCAATATTGTCCCTTACTTGAGAATTTGAATTGTGAGATTGAGGAGCCTTCCCCAACTTTTACATATGTATTTAATAGACTCCATGTTGTTTTGTGTCTCGGTTATGAGTTGTGCGACAAAACTTGTCGAAGCCTCGACCCTTCTAGGCCGAAGGAACCCATTGGTGTTGGGTCCTGAGCCTAGGTGAGTTGGGATTCTGAAGCCTTGACCTCTATGGTTGGTTACCCCTGATGTTTGGTCCTAATTGTGAATGATTCCCATCAATTGACCCCATGCTTCACTTTTGGACCAGAAGTACTTGTTGTTGTTTTGACATGAGCTAAGACCATCTAGTTTCTTGAGTTGTGTCAAATAGACTTGAAGCAAGTGATCTTATCATCATTAAATGCATCAATATATCTTGTTATATCCAAAGAAATGCAAATGAAGTGAAATTAAAAGTGCCCTGGATGAAAGCTATAGTTAGTTGTGCTTTTAAGCACGTGTAAATTTTGAAGGGTCATATATGAAATTGGCCAAGTAAAAGAAGATGGACAATAATTGAAAATCTAAAGGATTGCTGGCCTTGAAATTGATGTAATGATTATTCCCCACGGATCCTAAGGGCATGGATGTGGTATGAAACAAGGGATAGCTAATTCTAAGTGTCCCCTAGAACCTCAGAGTTACGGTTGACTGTGCACCAAGTACAGTGGTTCTAGAAAAGATTCTCACAAAGCCTGAATCGGGCTTGGATGTGAGTGGACAATTGTTAAAGTTGAAGGGACACTTCTCAATCAACTTATTCCATTTGTGAGACACCTCATTTCCCTATTTTTTTCTATGTTATGCATGTCATTGTGGATCCCCTCTTATCCCTTATTCTCTAAGATATCACTATGTTAAGGTCACCAAGTCAATTCCCTTGTCCTAGCCTTGTTTCATCCACCTAACCCATCCTAGCAGTCTATCTAATTCTATGAGTGATCATATATAGGGGGCTTCATGAAGGACTTGATGGTTTCTCTTATACATGTTATATTACTATGTGATTTTTGGTTGCCATTGTTATGTTAACATGTTATAGTTTGGTTATTAACATAAACTTGTGAGCATTATCCATCCCCTGTGCATACAGGACTATTTAGGTTATTGCTCAACCTTCAGCTTGAGTGTTTTGACTTGGTCAAACATGGTTTGACCTAGCCAACACGGTTCCCAAGGCAGTATGACTACAATGTTTGAGATTACACATTGTTCTCCATATGTATCTAGTACACCATATTCACATTCAGTTGATGGTTATTGGTCATTATACAACATTTTCATGGTTTATTATTATTATTATGGCCATATTTTTATTACTAGATATGGTGTTTGGCTTCAGATGCATATATAGATGGATATTTATGGTATTTGTAGTCATTATTAATGGATTTGATGTCTTTTATTCATTTGATGAACTTAGATACTGATTTTGGGAAAAGGAAAATGACTTATTGGTGCTTTTATTTTTCACCATGATGAACCGACATTTTATACCCTTTAAAAATGACCATGGCTACACCAGAAAAATCGATTTGGATAATGTGGGATAGGAAATGACTTGGGGATTATATTTCATGATATGGTGAGGCTCTACACACATGTTTCATGAATTATATCTTTCAGAGGATGATTTTTCATGATGTATATTTGTCCTAGGGAGGACGTCGTCCTTGGGGACACACTCCACCATAGTATTGGATGTATTATCATGTTATACTCTATATATTTGTAATTAGGTACTCCTAGGGTAAATTGAGCCCCTAATGGACCCCCTCACCATGCTATCACATGTCATATGATATTGTTATGTTGTATTTTCCTTTCATAAGGAATTATTAGGCAAATGTGCACCCCCACTTTTGGCTTAGTCAACTCGATCCATGTGTTGTAAAAAAGAAAAGATATACACCATTGATGATCACTTATCTATATTTTAATCTAAACTACTCATTCAAAAGTTGGTTAGGGATTTGGTATCTCTCGAATCTATTTAAGAGAGAGAACCTTTCATTGTGTGGGACTTTTGGCTCTTGGAGAATTGGAATAAAAGATTTTTTTGCATAAATTCTTGGTTCTTCTTTGTGGCATGTTCTTCTACTTGATTAGAAATTTGATTTCTCTTAGCATTAGAGTGATTGCTTGTGGTTTCAAAAATATTTTGGAAGAGATTGACGAGTATATTTTTCATTGATGCCAACACATTAATGACAAAGGTTAAATAGATGACATGGCAAAGATCAAGAGGTTGTAGACATGGAAAGGACAATGAAGGACAAGGCAATGTCATAAAGAAGCGTGACAAAGATGGAAAGCAAGCACAATGAAATGGAAGACAAAGGAAAGCTGGACCAAGGAAAATGAATGGAAGCATGCCAAGTGTTGAGGAAATGACAAGCAAGGAGGATAAAGGTTGAAGTGATGACAAGGAAAAGAATGAGGACATGGCAGAAATTAGGCAAGCATGGAAAAGCATGATAAGCAGTGATGGCATGGAAAGAAAGCAACAAGGTCAAAGATATGGAAAGACCCCTTGCAACCATTTCAGAAGAAAGTTGCGGGAATTTTTATAGTGCCCTACAGGCATATTCTACATGCACCTGTGGCCATGTGGGAAGGAGCCCTTGCGGGATTCCTTTGAGTATCCTTGCAGGCATTTTGATGAGGTGTTGCGGGCATATGAAGAAGCCCTTGCTGTAATTCTCAAAGACCCCCTACGGGAATTTTAAAGGGCCCTTGCGGGAATTTTTTAAGTGGTCATGGGGGCATTTTTACATGCCCTTGCCGGCATCTTTAAGAGCCCCCCTATGGGCATTTTTTAAGCAGCCTGTGGGCATCTTTTATGAAGAGTTGCGGGCATTTTATAGGCCCCTTGCGGCCATCCTGGAGGACATCCTGTGGGAATAAATGAGGCTTATGCGGGCATATTTATTAGAGCTAAAAGGGCAAGTAAAAGGACCCCTTGCGGGTGTTGATGTATATGTAACTTCGGAATGTATTTCATCTATATATTATTGTACTCCTATAGAGATGTATTATTCCTCTATACGGAAGTGTCGTCATTTGTATTGACAAGTGTCGCAAGTGTCATAACTTGTTGTGATGGGTTATTAGACCACCTAGTGAGGGGTCAGCCTGGATTAATGTAACCAGGGGTTATTAGGCTGAGTTAGACAAGTCGGCCCCACTAGTTTATTAGGCAGCTTAGGACAAGTATAAATAGAGAGAGGGATCTTTCTATTTAATCATCTCATTATTCACTTGTATATCACTTGGAAAGTGGCACACTAGTTGAGGAGGAGGAGGAGCTGCTAGTAGAATACTATCTCTTGTACCTTGGTTGTATCATTGCTCTTTCAATCTCTGAGGAAGTTGTGGGGTTTTTCACCTTTATGGTTTTCCCCAGTGAAACTCTGTGTGTCTATTGTCTCATGTGATTGCTTGGTGTTATTGATATGCATTGTTATACTTGATATGATGTACATGTTATTCTCTCAGTAATGATCCCAGAGTATATTGAATTAATGCTCAAAAATCAACATGGTATCAGAGCTAACCTAAGAAGAAGACATTGTGCAGTGGCAGAAACTAGGGTTTCTTGTTTATTGGGTTTCTCTCCACATATTTTGGAAAATCCACAAGATAGATTGACTCTACTCATCAAAGAGAATCTTTCTGTCCAATCAGAATTCAATTCTGAGCACTTTTAGTTTTGGCCCTAAAAATTAGGGTTTCCACAACAATAGGCATTTCTGAAATCTGAAGACATAGCCGGAAGCTCCTTGGAAAAATCAAAGTTTAGAGCTTTGGATCGAGATTTTTGGTTGGGTGAAGCTCTGGGAAACTCAAACCCTAATTCCGGGTCCTCTTTAGTGAATCCGGGAGATTGAAAAGCATTTCTGAAGGGTGAAACTTTGCAGTTTTCAATTTCTAAGTATACCAGGCTGATAAGCTCATCAAGGCACATCTTTCTATCCTTTCAGAAATTTGAAATTCACATTTTGAATTTTTAGGGTTTCTCTAACAAACCCTAATCCAGGACTAGATCCAATTTTCAGCAAATCAAGTGGTAAGACCAAAATCTTTTTCTATTTCCATTTGAATTACTATTTAAGATGTCTCACCACACCAAGCTTGAAGGGGCTAATAACTTCCGAGCATGGAAGTATAGGATTGGGTTAATCCTAGAAGAAAATGAGTTGGACTCTTACATAAGCTCTGAGGTCCCTGTCCCAGAGGGAGAAGAGGCTAAAGCTATTCACAAGAAGAACTTGGTCAAGGAAAAGAGAATCATTGTTTATTCTATCAAGGACCATCTCATCCCACATGTGTCATCTCTGAAGACACCCAAGGAGATGTTTGATTCCCTGACCAAGCTATTTGAAGGGAAGAACATAAATCGGAAGATGACCCTGCGGAACCAATTGAAAGGGGTAAAGCTTCAGAATGGAGAGACCATTAAATCCTATTTATCTAAGGTCTCACAGATCAAGGAACAACTCGAAGTTGTGGATGAAGTAGTGGATAATGGTGAAGTTGTTATGACCACACTAAATGGCCTACCTAGGTCATGGGATTCCTTTATCCAAGGAATCTTTGCAAGAAGAAATTGATCTCCTTCTGTAGACTGTGGGAAGAATGCTCTCAAGAAGAAGCTACGCTTGTGGCCTGAGAAGAAAAGATGGGGAATGAAGATCAAGCTCTCACAGCACATACCAGGAAAGGTAAGTTCAAGAAGGAGTCATCTCATAACAGAAGATATTCATACCAGCATCACCATAAAGATAAGAAAGATCTCAGATGCTTCACATGCAATGAGAAGGGACACTTTGTTGCAGATTGTACTAAGAAGAAGAAAGACAACAACAACAATTTCAACAAGTATAAGAACAACAACAAAAAGGAGATATCATGCTCATGGTGCTGAGGATGATGAACCTCCCAAGAAGAAGGCTAGAGCAGAAAGTGATGATTCATCAAGTGAAGATGAATATGTTCTAATCTCATCCCTCACAGGTACTATTTCTCATGGTTGTAATGATTGGTTAATTGACAATGGGGCTTCTAAACACATGACTGGGTTTAAAGAATCTTTTGTAAATTTATCTGAACATGAATCACCCCATAAGGTGAAACTTGGGGATGATTATCAATACCCTATCAAAGGAAGTGGGGAAGCCTCCTACAACCTAAACTCTGGAAAGTCCTTGAAGATGAAAGATGTATTATTTGTTCCTGGGATGAAAAAAAACCTACTCTCCATCTCTGCATTGGATGCAAAATGCATGAGGGTTGCATTTGTAGATGGCCAAGTCCTAATGTGGCCAAAGGGTAAAACTATTGATGATGCAGTGGTGATTTGAGAGCAAGAGGGAGGATTGTACAAATTGAAGAGACAACCTGAACATGCCATGGTACATGAATCCATGGAGCCAAGTGAACTTTGGCATAGAAGGCTTGCACATGTGCACTATAGAGCACTACCAATTGCAAGCTAAGCTGTAGAAGGTCTTCCTGAAATCAAGTCAAAGCATGAAGGTGTTTGCAAAGGATGTGCAAAAGGAAAGAACATTAAGAAGGAATTTCCAAGCAGTGAAAGCAAAGCAAAAGGGATCATGGAAATTATCCACTCCGATGTATGCGGTCCGATTTCATCCAGTTCTCTAAGTGGGTATGTATACTATGTCTCTTTCATTGATGATTTCTCTAGGAAGACTTGGGTTTACTTCTTAAAGAACAAAGATGAAGTATTTGACAAGTTCAAGGAATTCAACACCTTGATGGAAAATCAAACTGATAAGAAGATCAAGACCTTCAGATCCGACAATGGCAGAGAATTCACTTCAGGTGATTTCAAGAAACTATGCAGTGATTCAGAGATTAAGAGAGAGTTGACTGCTCCCTACAATCCACAACAGAATGGAGTTGCAAAAAGAAAGAATAGAAAAATCATGGAGGCAGCATGGGCAATGTTGCATGACCAGGATCTGCCTATGCATCTATGGGCAGAAGCAGCTAGGACAACTGTATATGTGCAGAATAGAACACCTCACAAGATATTGGACAACAAGACACCAGAAGAAGTCTTCACTTGTAAGAAACCTGAGGTCATGCATCTTAGAATATTCGGCTGTCTAGTATATACACATGTTCCAAAGGAAAAGAGAACAAAGCTAGATCCTTCAAGAAAGAAGGGTATCTTTGTGGGGTACAATGAAAGCTCGAAGGCTTACAGAATATAATTTCCAAGGTTCAAGAAGATTGATGTCAGCAGGGATGTAACATTTGATGAAAACTCAGCTTTCATCAAGTCAAGAAAGGCAGCTGTTGAAGATCATGAAGAACCAAAGGAAACCAGATTTCAAGATACTACCATGACTAAAGCAATTCCAGAAGAGATCGAGAAATTGAATATCCACAAGAACCTGTAGATCCACCCCGTGAGAAGGACTCTCATAAGAGGAAACATGCATGGGCTAGAGAGCTCATTCAAGATGCAGAAAGGTATGGTATTCCAGAAGAACATAGAGCAAGGAAGAGAACTAGATCTCACACCAGTTATGTTGCCTTACTCTGTGACATTATGAACAAAGAACCTTCCAGTTATGAAGAAGCAATAGAAAAGAAAGAATGGAAGGATTCCATGGTCGAGGAGTATCAGTCGATCATGAAGAATGATGTTTGGGATGTATTCCCAAGACCTGAAGGGAAGTCGGTTGTAACTTCCAAGTGGATCTACAAGATCAAGCATGCTGCAGATGGCAGCATAGAGAAATACAAAGCGATATTTGTAGCTCGTGGCTTTCCCAGAAAGAGGGGATAGACTATGAAGAAACTTTTGCTCCTGTAGCCAGGTACACTTCCATCAGGTCAGTACTTGCTCTGGCTGCAGTGATGAAATGGAAGATACACTAGATGGATGTCAAGACAGCTTTCTTGAATGGTGTAGTCGAAGAGGAAGTGCATGTGGAGCAACCACTTGGTTTTGAGACACATGACAGGGAGTCATACATGTGTCGGTTGAAGAAAGCCTTGTATGGCTTGAAGCAAGCTCCTAGGACTTGGTATGGTAGGATGGACAGCTTTCTATCCAGTTTGGGCTTTACCAAAAGTAAAGCAAATTCCAACCTTTACTACAAGGTTGAGGAAGGCAATCCAGTGATACTACTTTTGTATGTGGATGACCTGTTTGTTACAGGAGAATATAGTTTGATTGTTGATACCAAGAGGAAGCTTGTTGTCGAGTTCGAGATGAAGAACTTGGGGATGATGCACTATTTTCTAGGCATGGAGGTGTGGAAGAGTGCAGATGGGATCTTCCTTGGACAAGGGAAGTATGCAGTAGAGATCTTGAAGAGGTTCGGGATGATGGACTGCAAGTCCATGGCCACACCTATGGCATCGAACCTGAAGCTTCTGTGTGATGCTTCATCTGAGCCAGTTGATGTCACTATGTATCATCAGATGATTGGGTCCTTGATGTACATGACGAACATGAGACCAGATATTTGCTTTGCGGTGAACACATTGAGCCAGTTCCTAACAGATCCGAGGAGTGTTCACCTGGTTGTTGTAAAGCATATTCTAAGGTACCTGAAGGGTATAGTTGATTATGGGCTCAAGTATGATGCAAATCAAAAGTTTAACCTACAGGGTTATGTTGATTCAGACTGGGCAGGCAGTGCTGGAGATAGGAAGAGCACATCTGGGTGTTGCTTCAGTATGGGATCAGGTGTGATCTCTTGGTTTAGCAGGAAGCAGTCCTGTGTAGCACTGAGTACATTCGAAGCAGAGTATGTTGCAGCTTGTTCGGCTAGTTGTGAGGCAGTATGGATCCGAAAGCTACTGTCTGAGTTATTTGATCTCCCGTTGGAGACTATTGGTATCTTTTGTGACAGCCAGAGTTGTGTGAAGCTGTCTGAGAACCCGATGTTCCACAATAGGTCGAAGCACATCGAGATCAAATATCACTATATCATGGATATGGTGCAGAGAGGAGCAGTGAAGCTCCTGTATGTTGCGACGGATGAGCACGTTCCAGATGTGTTGACGAAAACACTAGCCAGAGTGAAGTTTGAGTACTTCAAAGAGAGGCTTGGTGTTCTTCAGATTGATGACACTTCGAGGAAGAAGTGATGGACACATTTTCTGAAGCCATTCCAAGCATGGTGAGAGGAGTATCCTTCACATAGTTATGGATGTAAGCGTTGGATGATGAGCATCAGGACGATGCTCCAGTTACAACTCTGTATATGCATCATGTTGGATTCTTGTTATGATCAGTTGGATCATGTATATGTATATGCACCATGCTGGATGCTTTTTATGATCAGTTGGATCATGTATATGTATATGCATCATGTTGGATGCTTGTTATGATCAGGTGGATCATTTATTTTTGTATGTATCAGGTGGATACATTTTATGATCAGGTAGATCATATATGATGATATGTATCAGGATGATGATGTGATGATGATCAGGATGATCATGTGATGATGTACATCACGATGATGTATGGTGAGTATTAGGTTGATACTCTGTGGCTATGGACAGGTTGTGCAGATGAGCATATAAGTAGACCTGGGAGATCCGACAGGTAGAGTTGTGTGCTCGTAACAGCCTGGGATGCTCTTTCGAGGCATTGCTCTGGGAGGACATATAAGTAGACCTGGGAGATCCGACATGTAGAGCTGTGTGCTCGTAACAGCCTAGGATGCTCTTTCGAGGCATTGCCCTATGGCATATACGTAGACCTGGGAGATCCGATAGGTTGGGTTGTGTGCCTGTAATAAGTCCTGGGATTCTCTTTCGAGGCATTGCCATGACCACATGTAAGTAGACCTGGGAGATCCGACATGTAGAGCTATCTGCTCATAACAGCCTGGGATGCTCTTTCGAGGCATTGTGGTGGAGGTCACATGTAATACGTCCTGGAGATCCGGACAGGTTGTGCTAGTCACGTAAAAGGCCTCGGATGCTCTTTAGAGTTCTTGCTATGCTTGACACTCTTTTAAGGTTTTGTGACGGTCACATGTAAGTGGACCTGGGAGATCTTGCCGGTCGTGATTTGGCACATAAATGGTCCTGGGATACTCTTTCGAGGCATATTGATGCACGTAATAAGTCTTGAGGATTCCACAGTATGGCCAGTGATGAAGACCTGCAGGTGGTGGGCCTACGTCCAGTATGAAAAAGGAATGGCTCTGTAGAACTTCCTATGATGAGTAGATTCAGAGATTGATTGAGATAGAAACAGCCGTGACGATGACGATGACTCGATCCTATGACGATGATCCAGAGAAGAAGACTTGTGCTAGCAGATCTGTGTTGAGAAATACCTTCCTAGTTAAGAGGGAGTGTTGATGTATATGTAAATTCGGAATGTATTTCATCTATGTATTATTGTACTCCTATAGAGATGTATTATTCCTCTATATGGAAGTGTTGTCATTTGTATTGACAAGTGTCACAAGTGTCGTAACTTGCTGTGATGGGTTATTAGACCACCTAGTGACGGGTCGGCCTGGATTAATGTAACCAGGGTTTATTAGGCTGAGTTAGACAAGTCAGCCCCACTGGTTTATTAGGCAGCTCAGGACAAGTATAAATAGAGAGCGGGATCTCTCTATTTGATCATCTCATTATTCACTTGTACATCACTCAGAAAGTGGAGCACTAGTTGAGGAGGAGGAGGAGCTGCTAGTAGAAGACTATCTCTTGTACTTTGGTTGTACCTTGGTTGTATCATTGCTCTTTCTATCTCTGAGGAAGTTGTGGTGTTTTTCACCTTTATGGTTTTCCCCAGTGAAACTCTGTGTGTCTATTGTCTCATGTGATTGCTTGGTGTGATTGATATGCATTTTTATACTTGATATGTTGTATATGTTATTCTCTCAATAAAGATCCTAGAGTATATTGAATTAATGCTCAAAAATTAACAGCGGGCATCATATAAGAGCCCTTGTAGGCATATTTGAAGGACTGCCTGTGATGTGGAAAAATGGTTAAAAATATAAATATATATTTTTGATGAGGATAATGTGGAAATAATAAATATTATTAAATGATAAAATAAAATAATTTCGACCTCCAGAAGTTATGGAAAGGAAAATTATAAATAAGTGACAAAGTTTTATTTTGAAGGAAGGCAATGGAAGGGAGTATTCGGTGGAATGGAGCAACTCTCATTTCAAGTGTTTCTTTGGGGCAGCAGTAGAGCAACAAAGGAAGCCGAGGATGAAGGTTGACTTGACATAGATAGCTTGATATTATGGGGCAGTAGGTTGATGACGACATGGACAGCAGAATGAAGATGACTATGGACAAGCTTATATGAGACACTTTTGATGATTATCTAGGGAAGCAGAAATGGCAGTTTGATGACAGGTTGTGGATATATTTGTGAGCAATCAAATGATATGTTTATGGACATAATGAATATGAATACAGGAAGAATGAGGATGATGTAATTGTGCACATGATTATGATGATGTGCTTGTTTAATTAGCAACAGATTATTAACTAGAAGATGACAGTGATGACATGTAACATGACTGCATTGACAAGGGAAAGTTAATGAGATATGTAAAGAGTTTTGTATGCAATACAAGCTAGGCCTTATACCATTTTTCTTAGTTGGATCTAAGAAAAAGACCAAGCTGTGTCTTGGAATAGGATTTGGTGCTTCTGATTCAGTTGTAGGTGATAATGCCTAACGGTTGTAGCTGATTGAACCAAATATAAAAAGATTACAAAGCTTACATCTTGTGTCTCTATTGGTGTGAATTGTTGTGATGAACGACATGTTTAATGAGTAGTTGTGTATAGCTTAGTGTAAATGATGATCTCTGTCTACATGTTAAAGTGGAAATGTAAATGATATATGTTAGGGTTAGAAGAAGTTGAAAAATTGGAATTAAGTGCAAGTTAATTGATTCATCCCCCCCCCCTCTCAGGGAGCCATTGTGTCCAACAGAGATAGTGTTTGCATGTATGAGGGTGACTTCACTTGGGCATTTTTGTGGACCTCCCCAACTCGTTTCACTTGAAGACACACAATATTATCAAGGGGGTTCAATAGCATCATTTGATATTTTATATGCTTTATATTTATCTTGCATCTATAGTTTTTTTTCTCCATATATCAAATCGCATTTCGAGAATTTGCTTGTGTAGGGAATAGGGGCGCACTACCTCCATTGGGAAAATTGATTTCACTTGAAAACTCATCCAACATGATCTAAATTGATTGGGAAGGGATAGATCATCATTTGAAAGTCATCTACAAGATTTTCTAGGTAATGTCTACTTTATATCTTTTGTTTCAAATTTCTATTCCATTTGTCATACATTTTAACTATTTAAAACCCTCATTTAGGAATAGTAGTTCGGGTCACCTTTTGATTTCACGATTAAAAACCCAAGTTAGAATTGGCATAAAACCCTTAGAGACCAAATTTGGATTTAATCCGACTTCATTTTCCCTACCCATAACACTGGTCCTCTTTGGGGCAGTTCACCTTCCTTGGGTACTTAGTCATTTTCTCATTCCAATGATCTGGGTGTTGTTTGAACCTTTATAAATTGTCATATCTAGCATCAAGAAACCATTTCGCCATTGAATTAATTAATCTACCAATTCATAGCCTTCATTAATTCAACTGCTTAAACCCTAAGTGGGGTGAATTGTGTATCTCTACTTTGGCACTCGGTTTATCTTAGATCTTGTTTATAATCCTAATTATTGGGGAAAATCATATTGGTTGGAAACATTGTTATTAACTAAAGCCTCTCAACATGTCCCTTAACATCCTATCCCAATAACATTTCATATATCTGAGATATTAAGTCAAGATATCACTTGTACATCTCAATCGCTTATTCTCATTAGTGTATCTCGTCTTTCAAGTTAGTCTCTCTAAACTAGTTACAGTCTCCCCCTTGGTATTTCTCTTAGTTTGATCTAAAGTGACAAGAGCCCAGCCAGTGTGACAACTACTTCCCTCCACTTGGTGTAGCTTCCTTCCCTCCATCGTCCTAAATATGATCCCATTTAGACCGCAGCTATAGTCTAGGTGATAACAGAAACCTTGGTTATGCTTTAATCCCTCAGATAAATTGGATTCATAGGGTAAGTTTCTTTAACTAAAGAATTAATGAATTAAAATGTTATTAAATTGAATTTATTAAATGTACTAGCAACTTTAGAATTGAAAGCATTAGTCTATAAAAATATGTACAGAATAAACAAAGCGAATAATGAAATAATTTCAAAATAAAACAATTCAGCTAATTAAATAAAACAGAATACAAAGTTGTAAAATATTTACAAAAATAATCTATATAACATTAAGAAATATATTTTTAGAAAAATAAAACCTACATGTTAGTAAATGAAAGAAAAAGGGTGAGTGCAAGCTAATGAGGGTCGCTTTTGGCGCGTTAGATGCAATAGAAAACTGAAAAATCAGGCATCCCTCAACTTCCTTGGATTTTTTGAGATACTTACACAAGATATCTTGCATTGAGTAAAAAAGATGAAATGTAGGAAATTGAATCACGTTTCTCAATATATAAGTTTTATGTATTAAGAATTTACATAACTATGTCAAATTTCATCTTTTCTAATAGTCACGTTTTTTGGCAAATGATAAGTTATATGTTTTTGTGGGTGTAGCCTTTGAGTGCCTAAATGATGGTTTCAGGCTAAAAATTGATAGACATGTAGAGAACATGTAGCGATAGTGCAACACTATTTGTCTAAAATTAAATGTTTAATTTTTATTTTTATTTTTATTATCTAAGTGATCAAACCTAGAGAATGGTTTAATAAATATGCAATAATGGCACCTCTTTTCCATTGATGTCAAAGGGGGGAAAATAGCATAAAGTTGAGAAGTAATGCGGCTGAGGAGAAATAGCATGAAGCTGAGAAGCAAGAGCATGTAGCAGCAAAGAAAGAGCATGAAGCAGATCATTTGATAAATGGCATGAAGTTGATATAGAAAAAGCAATGAAGTTAAAGAAGCATGAAGCATGAAGCAGCGTAGCAAGAATGATCATGAAGCATGTGGTCCGCGCAGAAGTAATAGAAGCATTGACAGCAGAATGCGTAGATATTAAAGGCTCAACAAGTAAAGAAAACAAGGGGAGAATATACATAGGGACAGTACTGCGACAAGCACAGATGAATCATACAATCTCAAGAAGATGATTATGCACATCTCCATAAGGTGTTGACATCAATGTGAAAGGGGGAGATTTTTTAACTTTGGTTTTCATTGATGTCAACTAATGTCAAAGAGGGTGTCAACTAATTTCAAAGAAGATTCGACATTCCTATGGCAGTTTGAATAAGTATATAGAATCCACTTTGAAGTAGTATGGTATGCGCAAGCAAGAAGAAGAAAGGTATGGATGCCATCATGAAGAAGTATATCCAAAAGGGAATCTAGTATGTTCAGAGGTAAATCATGCATATCCAATTTGAAGAAGTACATAAAGAATGCATCGTACTACATGTGGCACATGCACAGACATCAATTCCACCAAGTAACACTCCTTCAAGGTAAAATCCAAAGAGTTGGTTGGACAAATATTCGAGTGCGCAAGCAAGCCAAAGAGGTGGTTGGACAAAGGTTCAAGCGCGAGCAAGACAAGGGTTGATTGGATGAGATTTGGAAGTGCGCAAGTAGCTTATGGTTGAACAATTATGCAAGCCCTGAAAGCGCGTATAGCTTATGGTTGAACAATTATGCAAGCCCTGAAAGCGTGTAAGACTCACCAATCAAAAGAAGCTTCAGCTGTTGAAGCACGCACAAGTACCAAAAAGGGTGTAGCGGTTCAATATTATATATGCACAAATTCCACAGTCGATGATACAACAAGTGCGCAAGACCCACAAGTGATGGTACTGTAAGGGTTAAAATCCCACTAAGTCTAGGAACATGGATGTGCAAGATCCATAAGAGATGACACATTATTGGCACATAAGATGACGTGTGGCAAAAGCATAAACCGTGAAGCAAATAGGAAGGAATGTCACAACCAACTTATGGACACAAAATCCATGTAGGACATGTATAATTAAGAAGCAAGTTGAAGATTTGAAGTAAGCTTGATATCAAGGATGACACGCTTATAGAAAAGATGGAAGATATAGATTTATAGTTTTCGGGGCATCAAGGGCTCGTGGAATCAAAAAAGCATGATCTAAATGAATATCTGAGTGCGCACATGTAGAGGAGTGAGATAACTGATAGTGTGCAGAATGATTTTGTGAATCTATGAAGGTTGTGCAAATACAGAAAGGCGTAATTACATAATTATACCCAACTGTGTGAGGATTGAATGACGATATCACAAGCAACACGCAGATATTTAGTGATGTTCTAAGATAGAAGTGCAAAGCTAGACCTAAAGTATATTAGAAGATGTGCATAAGTTTGGTTGATGCACAAAGATTGAGTTGAAGTGTGCGAAGTAAATAATTCCATCAGATGTGTAAAGACAGAGTGGCATCAGAATCAAGGATGTGCATCATGATGAGGATGATCTGAGACAAGTTTTTTAAACTGAAAGGACGAATCATATGATGCACAACAGGTTGTAGATTATCTGAAAGACTGTGGCACTTTAACCGAACGGACACATCTCAAAAATTGCACAGTTCCATTTGATATTGATGCACAATATCAGAACAACAAGCTATCAATTGATGCACAGTATCATTTGAAGAGAGTAGTAGCACAGTAGCAGAATGACATAGTGAATATTGACGCAAACTGAAGGATCGGTTGAATTAGCAAACAACACAAGAAGTGTGACATCAATTAAAGTGAAGTATTGAGTGGAATGAGAAGTCAAGTGGTGTATGCAGTAAAGTAACAACAGTACTACAACATACAGAAGGTGCACACGTCAGAAAAAAACAACAAAAGATTTGAAGTGTGTGTGTATCATAAGTATAGAAAGGAAATATCTTTTTTTTTTATATATGGGCAGAGGACGAGGCAAGGATCAAGGGATTGTAGCCTCCTTTTAGTTCGTGTTGGAAAACATAGTGAGTTGGTGCTTCCTTCAGGTTAGTGCCTGTAAAACCTGGGGGTCGGTGCCTTCCTCCAGTTTGTGCTGGTAAACATAGGAAGTCGGTGCTTCCTCTAATGTAATATTTTTCATTATAAAAGAGCATTTTGTGGTTTTCTCCCATTTTGGTTTCCATGTAAAAATTCGGTGTGTTTTGTATTCCTTGATTTTTGCATATGTGGATGAATGCTTTAATTGTGACGGATTCATAATTGATGATCAAGATTAAGTTCGGAATAATCTACTAAAGAAGTTAAAATTGTTCATAATTGAGATAATACTGGTTCACCCCACCTCTCAGTATTAAATAGATTCCAACATTTTTTATAATATAATGCATCTAACAAATGTGTTTATAAACACTTTTGCAGATATAGAATCCTACCAGTGACATTTAAGTTTTGGCATTCCATGTAGTTTAGGTTTAAAAATTTGGTCTTGGTTGGGCCAAGAGGATTATCATCATGAATGATGCACAGGATCCTTAGGAGCCTAAGACAGATACCATGGGAGAGAACATATAGGTTGAGAATGCAGAAACATAATGTTAAGCCCTAAATATGGGCACATTTCCCCTTATATTGTGGTGCATTACATTAGTTTTGATGTCGGATTTGGTCCATTAGTTGTAATTTTCATTAGTATGGTTAATTAGTTACGTTGGATTGCGTCAATTCATTGGGATTGGACTCCTTAGTCTCCTATATATAGGAAGGATACCTTTTCATTTGGAGTATCTTATCTTTCCTTGTCTTGTTTACTTAGTACATTGTATAAGGAGGTTGCTCCCTCAGAGAGGTTTATTATTCAACTATTTTCTTCATTAAATTCCTGGATTACTCGTTCTTATCTATTTATGCTCTTTTCATGCTCTTTTTGGAAATTTGTTGCATAACATTTGGTATTAGAGCTCTTTCCTTGGGACTGGGTGCTTCAAAATGAGTCATATTGGAATATTTGCTATAATTTTATTTCTACAAGGTTTCGGAGAGTGAGGCTTGGAACACATCTAGGAAACGGGTCTAAATATATGTGGTATAAGTTTCAAATCCTGAAACGTAACATATTCATATTTATTTGCATCTGTAGTTAGGGTTTCTAACTAGTTCAAAAACTAGTATTAAACATGTGTCATGGGTAAAACTATTATATATGGGGCATGCAAGAACCAAAAGGAGTGAGACCTATTGAATTAGAAAGAGGACGGACTAAAAGGAGTGAGACCTATTGAATCAGAAAGAGGACGGACCAAAATGAGTGAGACCTATTGAATCAGAAAGAGGACCCATGTTTTTTGCTGCTCACCAACATAGTTTCTCAAGTACCCCTCCAACCATTGGTTCACCCTTTATGTTTGGACATCATTTTGAGGATGATAACTTGTGCTAGGATTCAATTGATTTCCCACCAATTTGAAGAGTTCTTGCCAAAAATAACTCATAAATCTAATATCCCTGTCACTCACAATTTTTTTGGGAAGTCCATGCAATTTGAAAATATATTTAAAGAATAGCTCAGCTACTTGTGCGACAGTAAAAGATGATGTAATAGAAAATAAATGAGCAATTTTTTTGAATCTATCCACTACAACATAAATACAATCCTTACCAAAATCCTTGGGCAAAGCTGTGATGAAATCCATGGAGATGCTTTCCCACTTTTTTTCTAGAATAGGCAATGGTTGTAAGAGACCAGCAGGATGGGTGTGTTCAAATTTTTTTTGCTGACATATCTTGCATTCATTCACATACTTTAACACATCTTCCTCCAACCCTTTCCAAGAGAACCTTTGTCTTAACTTCCTATATGTTTTAAAGAAACCGGGATGGCCTGCTAAAAGGAAATCATGAGCTTCCTTCAAGATCTTTTGCTTTAATTTCGAACCATGAACTAAGTATATTCGATATTTATAGTATATTAGGCCATTCAATATCTTGTACCTATCATCTCCCTTAACCCCATCTAGCAATTCACAAGCAAATCTATCTTCGGCATACTCTACTATTAGCACATATTTCCAATATTTTGAAATGTCCATAAGGGAAAATGAATGCCTCCTAGACAATGCATCTACTACAATATTATTCTTCCCCTTTACATATTCAATGTCAAAATCAAAAGCTTGAACCTTACTTACCCATTTGTGTTTCCTTTCATTGAGATCAATTTTGTAAGGAAATGCTTTAAACTGTTACGTTCAGTTTTTACCACAAACTTGTTCCCCACCAGCTATTATCTAAACTTTCCTAAGGCATGCATGATGGCTAACATTTCCTTGTCATATGTGGAGTAAATCCTCTCATGTGGCTGCAATTTTCTACTCTCAAAATATATGCGGTGTTGATTTTTCTTTAGGACCACCCCTATGCCTTGACCCCTGATGCATCACATTCCAAAACAAATGGTTTAGAAAAATCTGGTAATGCAAGTACTAGACAACTACTCAGTACCTCTTTCATTCTTGGAAATCCTTTTCAGCCTCTTCATCCCATTTTAAATCATCCTTCTTGGTCAAATCAGTAAGGGTAGCAGTTAGTTTGGAAAACCCCTTCACAAAATTCCTATAGTAAGTGCAGATCCCAATAAAGCCTCTCAATTCAGTGATGTTCTTGGGTGATGTCCATTCAAGAATAGCCTTTATTTTCTCCAAGTGCACCTTGACCCCATCTTTCCCAATGATGTTCCCAATATACAAAATTTCTGTCAACCCAAACTCACACTTGGACAGCTTAGTAAACAAATATTTTCCGTGCAATATTTTCAATACAATTTCTAAATGGTGCAAATGTTCCTCCCATGTCTTAATGTAAATTAAAATATCATCAAACAAAACCAGAAAAAAACTTACGGAGCTACTTGCAAAATATTTTGTTCATGCATGATTGGAAGGTCGCCAGAGCATTGGTTAAACCAAAAGGCATGACAAGAAATTAGAAATGACCATAGTGACATATTAAAGCAGTTTTATGCACATCCTCCTCCTTCATTCGAATCTGATGGTAACCAGGTCTAAGATCAATTTTGGAAAAGAACTTTGCTCCAAATAGCTCATCCATGAGTTCATCTATCTGAGGGATGGGATATCTATTCTTTATTGTATTCTGGTTTAAATCTCTAAAATCAATGCACATCCTCAAGGTTCCATCCTTT
The DNA here is from genome assembly GCA_027924585.1 of Larix kaempferi. Taxonomy (NCBI): domain Eukaryota; kingdom Viridiplantae; phylum Streptophyta; class Pinopsida; order Pinales; family Pinaceae; genus Larix; species Larix kaempferi. The sequence continues at coordinate 1,662,976 of BSBM01000142.1, forward strand.
TTCTTCACCAAGACAATCGAAGAAGCATAGGGACTTGATCTTGGTCTAATGAGCCCCAATTCCAAGAGTTCTTGAATAGCCTTCTCAATCTCATCTCTGAACCTTTTGGGTGTCTATATGGGGGTATTTGGATAGGTGAAGTACCCATGTAATACCCCCATTTTGACTCTTAGGATATATTGGCTTTTAATGCAAATATTGTGTATGTGTGATGTATGATTCCTAGCATGGATCTCAAGGCCAAGGACCTGCTAGTGAATGCTTAGCCTGGTATTTGATATTGTGTTATCCATGTGCTATTAAGCCATGGAAATTGTAAAAATGATGTAAACAAATATCATGCAATAAAAATATACCAAGGGATTGGCTATGGATGCAACTAAATGAGGGGGATATGTGAGGGGGTTGTGGGATTGAACCCTAGGATTCCATATGTCATCTTGAGAACCCCTTTGGATATCCTATTTGTCATTTATTTCTATTGTAAGGAGGTGGGTGAGAAATCAGTCCATGAGAATGATGGAGTATGGGCAGCCCTGAAATTCATAAGGCAGGGTATGGGCTCTGTTTTTCTTGTCCCATAAGCCACTCCATCTCATGGGAATTAGTTTCCCTCATCCCCATTGCATTGGGTACCATCTAGGCATTAGTTTCATGGAGGACGCGGACCCAACAAAGAGGAAGGAACTAGAAATCATGATTCTAAGTGAAGCCGCGTTTGGAAGTGCCAAGATCACCCATAAAATAGCATGGACAATGGAATCTGATGGGGAATCCATAAACCCGAACCTTGGGGATAAATTGAGAGGGTAGGATGCCCATAAATCTATTGGGAGACCCGGATTTGATAGTTGAAATCCCAATGGTGGGATAGAACCTTTCAGCCGAACCTGGAGGGAGATCTGTTCGTGGATCGCAGTGGGAAAGAGACCAGGGGGTTAGAATTCATGGTAGAGCCAATGAAGGATCATTCATCCTTGGTTTAGCATTCGGGACCAGTCATACCTTCCCAAGTCAGCGCTGAGGGAAGGGACGCCTGAGGGACTGCACAGCAGAGAAGGGGACCTTACTTAGGCTGAGAGTGGAGGTGATGGGGGTACCTGGACTGTCCGAAACCAATTGGATATGACTGTAGCTCTGTGTTGAGTTCATTGACCTAGACACCTCCTTCCTTGTTTCTCCACTTGCTTGATAGATCCAATTGTGTGTTGGATGACCTTGAATGATTGTGAAACCAAGGCAGTGAGTGGACCTGAGTAGTTCCTCCTTAATGGACACATAGCCCCAGCTCAGGGGTGGTCTCTGAGTGCTAAAAGAATACAGGATGAGAAGAGAGCTATAGTTGGGTTGGAACGTTGCAATCCATATCCAGTTGCTTGGATATTTAAATAAAATGATAAGTGTTCTCTGTGAATTATATCATTTTCATTCTGTGTTATGAATGTTTAATTGTTCATGTTTCATTTAGCTGTGTTTATTTGAGTATGCATTTGCATCCATGTGTTTTTATGAATGTGTTCATTGATGAATAGGGCTAATTTTTTTTAGGCCCAGGAGGTTCAGTCATGGATTGCGGGAGAAATAGACAACCCCTGTTGTGTTCATGTTGCCTATGTGGGTCAGATGAAGGGAGGAGACATGGCGGAGTGGATCAGGGCCATGATAGAGTGGTAAAGAGGCCTTGATGAAGTTTGGGACCACATTTTGGGTTTTAATAAGGACAAGTTCAGAGCACTCAGGTGTGGTAGAGTATCATGCAGGTGCAAGGGATTCGCTGAGAGATTTCCAACAATACCAAGTTTTCCATAAATGGACTTAGGATGAGGAAGTTATCAGCGTAAGAAGTTGGCAGTAACAGGGGTATATGGTTGACTTCCAACGTTCCGAACCCGCAGTGTGGATTGTGGATTTCGGAAGTCTAAGGTGTGATTTCTCGGTGAGTTGCGTTGGCGTCCCGAATTTCAACTCTTGCAAGCCAGATTGCGGAGTGCAGAAGTCAGAGAGGTAGGTTTCCTGGAGTTGGGAATTTGGTGTCCCGACTTCCTACTCCCGCAAGCCAGATTGCAGAGTGCAGAATTCGGAGAGGAAAGCTTCCCGGAGTTGGGAATTTGGCATCCCAACTTCTGACTCCTGCAAGCCATCTTGCGGAATGCGGAATTCAGAGAAGTAAGTTTCCTGGAGTTGGGAATTTGGTCTCCTGACTTTCGACTCCCGCAAGACGGATTGAGGAGTGTGGAAGTCGGAGAGGTAAGTTTACCGGAGTTGGGAATTTGGCGTCCCGACTTTTGAATTCCTCAAGCCATATTGCAGAGTGCAGAAGTCGGAGAGGTAAGTTTACCGGATTTGGGAATTTGGCGTCCTGACTTTTGACTCCCGCAAGTCGAATTGCGGAGTGCAGAAGTCGGATGTGTAATTTTCCCGTAGAAGAGAATTTGGAGTTCTAACTTTCCGACTCCTGTTGTTCATGTATTTGTAACTTCGGAAGATATTCACTTGTATATTGTATGTATTACATTTGTACTTTATTGTATCCCCAACGGAGATGTATTATTCCTCTGATTGGAAGTGTCGTCAATTGTACTTGCAAGTGTCGCAAGTTATATTGTAAGTGTCATAACTTATACTTGATGGGTTATTAGACCACCTTGATGGGGTCGGCGTTGTATGAGTCATGTGGGTTAAAGGGTTATTAGACCACCCTAGTGGGGTCGGCCTAGTCAGTATTATGTTAAGTGGTTAAGTTGGGGCCGACCTAGTTGAGTAAAGGTCAAGTGAAAGTAAAAGTATAAATAGAGAGTGTGACTCCCTCATTGACACATTCTCTCATTCATTCACTTCGCATTAGTGAGAGAGAGGAGGAGTGTGCACAAGTGGAGGAGGATTAGTTGCTGCAGTCATCTATCTCTTTAGGTTTGATCTTTGTGATCTTTGTATTCATGCTTATTCTATCTCTGAGGAAGCTGCAGGGTTTTTCACCTTCTTGGTTTTCCCCGGTGAAATGTTTTGTGTCTCTTGTCTCTTATCTCTTATGCTTGATATGATGTACATGTTGTTATTTCAATTAATATCCTAGATCATATTGAATTAAATGATGAAAAAATAACATGGTATCAGAGCTAGCCTGAAGGAAGGCATGGTATGGCATTTTTGACACTTGTTGCACTTGCGACAGATTGGAAGTTAGGGCTTGATATAGAAAAAACCAGTCATCCTGGCACTTTCGCTATAAATCCTTGTTGGAAAAGGTGCAGGTTCTGAAAATTCTACAGGTCGAAGATAACATCCCCATGTACCTTTTTTCTGAAGCACAACATCGAATTCGTTGTACTTTATGTTTTATGATCCGTACAATCTAGGGTTTCTGCCTCTTCCAGATGTCAGTCATAAAAAGGTGACCTAGGAAAAAAAGGTCACAACTTGGGCTAGGAAGCTCCAAATGGAATTCCGTAAAAAGTGACAGTTAGGGAACATACTGTACTTTCACAGGTCTGGGTTTCAGAGGCTGAATTTGAAACAGTGACACGTGGCACACCGTACAAGTTCGATGTACTGTTTTATCCCATAAACAGGCCACGTTGCGACATTTGGCATATCTCTCTCTCAGAGAATCAATTTGAGGTCATACCTGTAGGGTTGGAAATATGATAGGTCAGGATACTATAGGACAAAGTTTTAGACCCTGTGGATTCGTAATTTCAGAGATGCACCAGAAACAATCAGGCACATATTTCTGTGAAATAGAATTGAATTTTGAGCATTCTCATTTTTGGCTTATCACTACTGCTGGAAATTAGGGATTTTGATAGAAGTGGAATTTTGGAGTGATCTCAGCATAGGATTTCTCTCCTCAGAAAAATCAAAATTTAGAGACCAAGATCAAATTTTTTGGTTGGGCAGAACCCCGGGCATCATCAAACCCTAGTTCAGGATTTTGATGAGAAAGGTGGAAAATTAGGGTTTCTGAAAAAATTGAAATTTTTGGAATCTAAGACCATGGCTGGAAGCTGCTCAGAAAAATCGAAGTTTGGAGTACAAGATCGAACCTTTTGGTTGGGCAAAAGACTGGTCTTTATCAAACCCTAATTCAGGCAGGGATGATTTTAAGAACCCCCCCAAAATTTATATGTATAAAAAATGGGCGAATCTCCGCGATATATAGGAAAACTTGAAGGCGATTTTATCAATAATATAATATGTATATATAATTTTTTGGCGAATCTTTAATTTCATTATATAATGCTGTAAAATCTTGGCGAATCTTTCACTAAATTATAAGATATTGTAAAATATTGGCGATTATTTCACTTAATTATAAAAAATTTGTAAAAACTTGGCGAATCTTTCACTAATTTATAAAATATAGTAAAAATTTGGTGAATCTCTTGCCAATAAGACTCAAGCTTTTGATTATGTAGATTATTAAGGTAGTGCAACAAAACAACGTACACCGGAGCTCAACTCTGAATCTCTCGACTCCTATACTCTCGAATGAACAAGTGTATGAATGAGGAAATGATGGATTTATTTATACATTTCACAAGCAGTATTTGATCACTCACAACTAGAAGGTGTTGACGAAATACGACTGCACTAACTAGGTTCAGGGCAAGTAGGTGCTCTACTTGTTATCTCGTTCCTTAATGGTCCAATGGGCATGTGGGGTCATGAATTCAAAATTCTCCCAAAGATGATAAAAAATCCCTAAGCACTTCAATGTTTTCCCAGGCACTTCTAAATTCTCCCGAGGATGATAAAAACTCCCCATGCACTTCAATATTTTCTCCAAGCACTTCAGAATTCCCTCGAGGCACTTCAATACTTACCCCATGCACTTCTAAATTGACCCAATGATGATAGAAACGCACCATGCACTTCAATATTTGCCTCAACCACTTCAAAATTCTCCCAACGATGATAAAAAGACCCAGACACTTCAATATTTACCCCAGGCACTTCAAAATTCTCCTAGCAAAGATCAAAATGCTCCCATCCACTTCCATGATTTCCCAAGCACTTCATTACTTGCCTCGGACACTTCAAAATTCATCCAATGATGATAAACATGCCCTATGCACTTCAATAGTTGCCCTAGGCAAGGGAGAAAAACACCCAACAATGATATAATCACCCAGGCAATCACAAAAATGCCTCAATCCACACAAATTTTCCCCGACAAGTGATAACTTTGCCCATCATTGTTTTAAAACGTCCCAACACTATAACAACATTCATACATTGATCTATAACAACCCCAAGCACTTCTAAATTCACGCAGTGAGGAGAAAAACGACCCATGCACTTCTAAATTCACCCGTTGATGAGAAAAATGCCCCATGCATTTCTAAATTCACCCAATGACGAGAAAAAATGCCCCAAGCACTTCAATACTTGCCCCAGGCACATCAAAATTTTCTGAAAGATGATTAAATTTCCCTAAGAACTTCAATATTTTCCCAAGCACTTCTAAATTCACCCAAGGATGATAAAAATTCCCCATGCACTTCAATATTTTCCCAAAGCACTTCAAAATTCCCCCAAGTCACTTCAATACTTGCCACATGCACTTCTAAATTGACCCAATGATGATAGAAACGCCCCATGCACTTCAATACTTGCCTTTACCACTTCAAAATTCTCCCAACAATGATAAAAACGCCCAAACACTTCAATATTTTCCCTAGGCACTTCAAAATTCTCGCAGCAAAGATAAAAACTCCCCCATCCACTTCCATGATTTCCCAAGCACTTCATTACTTTCCCCATAAACTTCAAAATTCATCCAATGATGATAAAGATGCCCTATGCACTTCAATAGTTTCCCTAGGCAAGGGAGAAAAACACCCGGCAATGATATAATCACCCAGGCAATCACAAAAATGCCTCAATCCACACAAATTTTCCCCGGCAAGTGATAACTTTGCCCCTCATTGTTTTAAAACGTCCCAACACTATAAAAGCATTCATACAGTGATCAATAACAACCCCAAGCACTTCTAAATTCACGTAGTGAGGAGAAAAACGACCCATGCACTTATAAATTCACACGGTGATGAGAAAAATGCCCCATGCACTTCTCACTAAGACTCAACCACTACCACCACTGACAAGGGTATTGCAAAAGATCCTGATTCTCTAAGATTACATATGTTTAAAGAATGAAAGAGATGAAGTGCCAAGGTTAAACACGTATGATGTAGGTAATATATTGATTACCATATAATTTTCAAACCACAACACAAGAAATTTGAATACAAGCCCAATACCCTACAGTAGTAATAAGGCCAAAATGCTATTCTTCCCCTCCTTCCGGGTAGGTGGCAAATGATAATCTTGAAATCTTAAATTGCGAACACTGTAAGCTGGAGCTACATCATCTTGTCCGTTTGATCTTCCTTCATCACTTGTTTCTCAAATACTGGATTTGTTGCAATCTGGGAAACTGCATGTTGATTCAAATGAATTTTTTTTTTCAAATAAGTCCATTCCTATTCTACATAATAGACATGCTGAACAGAGTGGCTGGCAGAATCAATTGGATTGGGAAAGGTACAACATTTATTCAATGAATCAAGGTCCTCTAACTAGAAGTGATAATGTGGGTTCTTTCCAATTCAATATGGTCTCACAACACAAGAGTATGCTTTCATAGCTATTCACCATCCCATCATGTACATGTTCCATGTAGAATAATCTCAAGAATCAACGACATACTAAAATTGCAATTCCATTGATTACAAGGAACAAGTAAAAAAAGAAAGGAGAAGATGCTACATTCTATTTTGACTCTAAAAACAACGGAGAAAAAAAACTAAATGAATGATCACAACACAAGGTCTTATACATCAAGATCCATATGTACCACATTAAAGATGCTTACATTGTGAAAATAAAATTCGGAATGATTACAAGAGGAAGAAAAAGAGAGCCCCATTTAAAAGCAAAGGCAAAAAAAGTCATTGAGTTCATACCAATGCAGTTTCTTGTTAATCCAATCTCTCCCAATTCAAGAAAGTTGAAATGCAAATATGTTATTATAACAAAATTGTTAGCATTAACTTAGGACTTCAGCTATGATGTCAGGTCAAAATAGCTATTGTGAGAAATTTGTTTATTGACCGGGCTTGGATTATCAATTTATCATCAAGATTGTATACCACCAAATGGTGTTAAATATTTTACAATCCCATGAGATTAAGAGACATATTTGACATTTCATCTCAGCCCAAACATTGAATTACCTTTTTCCTTTCTTAGTTCACAAGAAGTTTGTAGAAGAGTTGAATTAATGCCTACATTAGGCACACTACAGGATTTGTTGGCCAAATGCAAGTTTTGGAGGGCACTATTTAGTTGAAAAGTCCTTGGATGCAATAGGATGCATTAGAACAGTCAACTCTAAACAAAATATTTGTCTTGAATGTGCTATATATCTACTAAAGACTTTAAAACCACCACTTTCAGTTCTATTTTCTAGGCATACAAGTATCTCTATGAGGATGTATGATTGCATGCCTTATATCATCTCTTAGAGAGACGCACTTTACTTAGCTCATCTATCCATGCAAGGAAGGCACTTCAGGGTTGGGTTCTGATACCTTTAGTTGACATTCTTGTTACCCCACATTCCCATGTGGGTATCTTAGGGGATGTTGAAATATTGTAACTTCAAAGAATATTATATTTGTACTTTATTATTCCGGAGATGTTTCAATCCTCCGTGAAGATCTTATTGTATATCCGGAGATGTTTATTCCTCTGTCGGAATGTGGTAACTTGGGTTATTAGACTTCCCTTGTGGGGGTCGGCCCTGTATGTGTTATGTGGGTCAAAGGGTTGTTAGACCACCCTAGTGGGGTTGTCCCATTCAGTTGTAGTGGGGTGTTTAACCCAGTGGTAAAGTTGGGGCCGACCTAGTTAATATAAAGTACAAGTCGGAGATGTGTATAAATAGAGGAGGTGTGTTCCTCATTATACACACACTTCACTCACTCAGAATGTAGCGCACTTGTGAGAGAGAGGTCTGTTATGGAGGAGGAGGAGATCATGTCTTTGGTTTGCATCTTTGTATATTTCTGGTCATCTATATTGAGGAAGCTTTGCTGGGTTTTCTAACCCATGAGGGTTTCCCAGGATAAATCTGTGTCTCTTGTATTTATGTTGTACTTGTTGTTTCTTCAGTGATCCTGTATATGCTATTATTGTGAAATGGAATGTAATGATGATATTTTCTGTCTTACCATAATAAATCTTAACATGGAATCAGAGCTAACCTGAAGGAAGGCAATGTATGGTAGTTACGACACTTGCTTCACTTGCAACAATTTCAAGGTTTGGGTTTTGTATAGCAAAAAACAGTCATTGTGGAACTTTCACTATAAATCCATTTTAGCGAAGGTTAAGGATCGGAAACCTTTACATATCGTATATAACATCCCCAGGTACCTTTTGTCCAAAGGACACCCTCATATTCGTTGTACTTTGTGAGTTATGATCAGTACAAGTTAGGGTTCCTGCCTCTTCCAGATCTCAATCAAAATTAGGTGACCTAGGAAAAAAGGTCATAACTTGGGATAGGAAGCTCCAAATGAAATTTCGTAAAAATTGACAGGTTGTACACAGACTGTACTATCTCAGGAAACGTTTTCAGAGGCCGATGTTGAACCAGTGACACGTGGCATGCCATACAAGTTTGCTCTCTGATTTTATCCCATAAACAGGTCACGTTGCGACACTTGGCATAACTCTCTCTCAGAAAATCCAATTGAGGTCAGACCTATCGGGATGGAAAGATGACAGGTCAGGATACCACAGAAAAAGTTTTCATACCCTGTGGATTGAAAAGTTCAAAGTTATAGTAGAAACAATCAGGTACATATTTCTGTCAAAACATAATTATTTTTGGAGCACCTTCATTCATGGCTTCCGGAATTTAGGGTTTCGGAGAAAGTTAGAATTTTTGGAATCAGAGTCCACGGCTGAATACTACTCAGGAAAATTGAAATTTAGAGACCAAGATAGAATTTTTTGGTTGGGTAAAAGACCGGGCTTGATCAAACCCTAGTTCGGGATTTTGATCGGAAAGATGGAAAATTGGGGCTTCAGCAAAAGTTGGAATTTTTGAGTCTGTGACCACGGCTGGAAGCTCCTCAGAAAAATAAGAGTTTAGAGCCTTGGATCAAACCTTTTTATTGGGCAGAAGGGTGGGATTCATCAAACCCTAGTTCGGGATCCTGTCCAGAAGATCCAGAAGTTTTGAAGACAATTTTGAGGGGTCAAATTTTGGAGATTTTAAAATTGAAGTATGCTAGTTTGATTAGCTCAGCAAGACACATCCTTCCATCCATTCATAAGTGTGAAAGTAAAAGATTGAATTATTAGGGTTTCTCTAGCAAACCCTAATCAAGCTCCAAATCAAGTTTCAAGGGGAGTTGAGGATAAGGCCTTACATAAGAAGACTACAAGAAGTCTCGACAGGTATGACTTAAGGAGGTTCAGGTATGTCTTGAAATCTGATCCCTAGTTAAGTTCATAATGTGTTTGTCTTCATATTATTTATTAGTACAATCTTGATTAATGTTAGAATTGTCTTATCACCCTAGTAACAGTATGAATGCATGTGAATGATAGAAGACATTCATTGATTAGGGCTATATGATTGTACTAATGCACTGTGGTGTTGTATGAGGTTGATGTTGTTTGCTAACAAGATACAGGTACATCACGAAAGACAAATCAAGTTCCATGACCATGACAACATGAATACAAAGACTCATCCATAATCTTTGTTCTACTTACGAGGTATGTATGACTTTGTTATATTATGCTTAACCTATGAGATATGCAGGTTCTATCACAGGATCTCTAAATCATTGAAGAGATCAAAGAAGATATTGTTTAGGTATGTTAGATCTAACTAAGCAGGTATACTAATCCAGGTATGTTTTCCTATGTCAAGTTAGAATGTTAACTTGTGTTAGGATCCCTTATATAAGTATACTTGGTATGATTGGTTATGCTTATTCATAAAACTAGGAATAAAGGGTTTATGCATATTATGTCTCTTATCTTGATTGATGATTTAACTAACCAGAAGAGTCCTATGATCAAACAAGAATATGCATGAGTAAAAGAAGACTTTCCTGAAACCTTGAATACTAATGTTTATTATCTATGATCATGACTATACATATTCAAGATTATTTAGAATTATAATGTTTTGATAATATTGAGAATATACTAATGAACGTATGTTTGTGTATGAGATCATGAGGATGACACTAGTGCACACTTGAGCATGCACAGTGGTACAGAATGAATAGAAGTTCAAAAGACATATAGAAGATCAAGCGAGAGACAACCACACAAACATAAAAATAAGTATTTGAGTTGTTATTTGAAATAGTAAATGATATTGCTTGTAATAGTTGTATACATATTTGTATTCCTAGAATATATCATGCTGAGTGTAAACATTCATATAGCATTGAACAGTATACTACTAATATGCATATTATTGGTAAATTGGACAAACATTTCATTGTTGATTTTCTAGAATGAAACCTCTTTGCTGACATGCTGAGAGTTGTGCACACTCTCGATAGTATGTTCTAGTAGAGATGGAAGGCATCTAGATAGCCACATGTATGCATACAGGATATGGAAAAGTGTTGTGTCAAAGTATTGGTCAAGATAGTTGCATAACTATGTAAATGATATCTGTATGCATAATAGGTTATCATATCAATATGATTTGATGATTATGAAGTATTACTAATCATGTACTTAATTTTGATTTGTAGGAAAGATCATGACGAATGATGAACATTGAACAAGCGATGGATGTTCAACAAAAGGATTTACAAATCAAACACACTATAGAAGACCTCGTGGCTAGAAGATTCTCTTAGAAAGAGGAAGAGAATCATGATGAGATGTTTGCTCCAAGTGGCTAGTTAAGACCATTATCTTAATAATGTAATTGAAGAAAGCTCTGTTCGAGTACCCAGGATCGATAGTGATCACCATGGGTGATGTGGATCTCAACCTTTGCTACAAGGTTGAATATGGTTTCTATACACAAATGACATGGATGCAAGAAGGAACTCACCACAAAGTTCGAATGATGTTGAGGCTCATATCAGTAGACCCATCTGACGAGAGATGGCACAGATAGATGGCTGCAGAAATGGAAAATGAAAGATCTCAGATTGATGCATTACTTCCTAGGTATGGAAGTATGGCAAGGCTCAGAAGGAATCTTTCTCAACCAAGGAAAGTATGCTGTGGAAATCTTGATAATATTTGATATGTTGGAATGTACAACCATGGTCACTCTCATGGGTTCAAACTTGAAGCTGTTAGCTCATGACTCCTCAGAATTAGTTGATGTGACCTCTGTACATATATATTATTAGGTCATTGATGTATCTGACGAATACCAAGCCATATATATGCCTTGCTGTGAACACCTTGCAGTGTCAGTATCTAGTGGAAACTAGATGTGTTCACCCTGATAGTTGCAAAGCATGTGAAGAGGTACCTAAACGGTACGATAGACTTTGATCTATGTTATCTTGGAGATCATGACTTTAGATGGCTACACAAATGTTGATTGGGTAGGAAGTGTATCAGACAGGAAGAGCACATCGAGAGGATGTTATTGTCTGAGATCAACCATGATCTCGTGGTTTAGCAGGAAGCAGTATAGTGTGGCTCTCAGCACAAGCGGAATATATGGCTGCTTGCTCTGCTAGTTGTGAAGCAGTATGGCCTCAGGATTGTTTGACTTAGAAATGGACCCTATTGTGATCCTATGTGACAAACAGAGTTGTATCAAGATGGCAGAGAATCCAGTGTTCCATGATAAGTCAAAGCACATAGAGATCTGAAATTTCTATATACAAGATATGGTGCAGAAAGGAACTATAAAGTTTGAATTTGTAACAGGTTACCGATGTACTAACTAAACCTCTACCTCAAGAAAAGTTTGAGTATTTCCGAGACAAGCTTGGAAGGACCCTCCTCGAAAGGGGGAGTGATGTGGTCACTTATGATGAGATTGCCTACATCGACAGTGAGGTCGATGATGTGGATACCTATATTGGTGATGCCGACAGAAAGGTTGGTGGATGGTCCTTAGACAAGATCTAAGTTGACAAGGGTATTGCATCATCCTTGAACATATGTTCTAAAAGGATCCGTAGACAGATGTCTTCGAGAAAGAAGAGGGATTGCATCATCCTTGAACACATGTTCCAAAGTGAGCCGTAGACATATGTCTTCAAGAATGAAGTCCTTAGTGGACATGTGGGGATTGGATCATCCCTGGACTTTAGTCCTAAAGTGAGCCGTAGACATATGTCTCCGAGAATGAAGTCCTTAGTGGACAGGTGGGGATTGTATCGTCCCCGGACTTTGGTCCCTTGAATTGATCCATAGACATATGGTCTCCAAGAATGAATTCCTTAGTGGACAGGTGGGGATTGTATCGTCCCTACAATTCGGTCCCTTGAATTGATCCGTACACATATGGTCTCCAAGAATGAAGTCCTTAGTGGACAGGTGGGGATTGTATCGTCCCCGGACTTCGATCCCTTGAATTGATTCGTAGACATATGGTCTCCGAGAATGAAGTCGTTAGTGGACAGGTGGGGATTGTATCGTACCTGGACTTCAGTCCCTTGAATTGGTCCGTAGACATATGGTCTCCGAGAATGAAGTCCTTAGTGGACATGTGGGACTAATCATCCTTAGACCGTAAATCTCGTAATTCCCAAAGGAAGGATTATCTTAAAAGAGATTGAGTGGGACTAATAATCCTTAGACCGTAAATCCCGTAATTTCGAAAGGAAGGATTGTCTTAAACGAGATTGAGTGGGATTAATCATCCTTAGACCGTAAATCCCATAATTCCGAAAGGAAGGATAGTCTTAAACATGATTGTGATTGATCCCGTAATTCCAAAAGAAAGGATCATGTGTATTGCAGAGTATGCTGCTATTGTGTATACTTGACTGATGAGGATACTTGTATTGACGATATGTATACTTGTATTGATGAGGATACTTGTATTGATGATTTGTATACTTGTATTGGTGTGGATACTAATACTGATGGTCTAGATGACGATGTTGCTGATCGTGATGGTCTAGATGACGATGTTGCTGATCGTGATGATCTAGATGATGATGATGCTGATCGTGATGATCGAGATGATGATGTTGTTGATCATGATGGTCTAGATGACGATGCTGCTAATCGTGATGGTCTAGATGATGATGTTGTTGATCGTGATGATCTAGATGACGATGCTGCTGATCGTGATGGTCTAGATGACGATGCTGCTGATCATGATGGTCTAGATGACGATACTGATGATTGTGTGATGACGATGCTGATGATCGTGAGGATCTAGATGTTGATGTTGTTGTAGCTATTCGAGTGCTGCAGAAGATAAAGGCTCAGTACTGAAGATGTTGATGTTCCAGTATTGAAGATGTTCCAGTAATTGCTTGAGTTACTGATGATGTTGAGAAAGCTTCCAATGATTTATAGATGTATCATGTATGATGTTGATGACTCCTTGCTTGTGCAGATGTTGTTATAATATCCTTCTCATTAAGGGGGAGTGTTGAAATATTGTAACTTCAAAGAATATTATATTTTTACTTTATTATTCCGGAGATGTTTCATTCCTCCGTGAAGATCTTATTGTATATCTGGAGATGTTTATTCCTCCGTCAGAATGTGGTAACTTGGGTTATTAGACTTCCCTTATGGGGGTCGGCCCTGTATGTGTTATGTGGGTCAAAGGGTTGTTAGACCACCCTAGTGGGGTCAGCCCAGTCAGTTGTAGTGGGGTGTTTAACCCAATGGTAAAGTTGGGGCCGACCTAGTTAATATAAAGTACAAGTCAGAGATGTGTATAAATAGAGGAGGTGTGTTCCTCATTATACACACACTTCACTCACTCAGAATGTAGCACACTTGTGAGAGAGAGGTCTGCTATGGAGGAGGAGGAGATCATTTCTTTGGTTTGCATCTTTGTATATTGCTGGTCATCTATATTGAGGAAGCTCTGGGTTTTCTACCCCATGAGGGTTTCCCAGGATAAATCCGTGTCTCTTGTATTTATGCTGTGCTTGTTGTTTCTTCAGTGATCCTATATATGCTATTATTGTGAAATGGAATGTAATGCTGACATTTTCTATCTTAGCATAATAAATCTTAACAGGGGATATTTCTGAACTTTTTGAAGAAATATCAATTGTCTACATCAACCTTCATCCTTGCATTTTCAGTTAGAATATAGTTACACTTCATTGTAGATCATTGATCTTGTCAGTCATTCAATAGAGTGTCATCATATGATCACAGAATGATAGAATATCACTACCACTTTGACTACACTATTTTCAGATGCCATGCTAGTAGCTATAGTAGTATTTCTAAGCAGTCTTATTCCTTGATTGGGCTGGTTACCCACTGGACTGGGTTGATTTTGTTAAAAATGTAGCCTTTCAATCTCACTAAGAAATTAACAGGGTGAAAGATGACCTGGTGGATTTCTTAAAAAAAAGATGGTGTTTTTATAAGATGTGGTAGTCTAAAAACTTTCCTCCTAAGGAATTCCCTATTGTTGACTTGGAATAATTGTGGTGCCAATGCATTCTGGAACTAATTGGATTGTCCCAAGTCCATCAGTAAGTGGACAAACTACTTCAAGTGCATACCATGCATAATAGGATAAGAACTTGGTGTGTCGTCTCTTGATTCCTGAATGAAATATGTGACTATTCTTTTACTATATGTCATCAAGAATGTCACCATTCATAACATCTATTTCTGACATAATTTGCCTAAGCCATTGAAGTGCATGTCCAAGTTGACAAGGACTTAATCATAATTATAGAAAATTTCTGGAGTTAAACTATGTTCAAGTTTTAAACTTCTCCATTTTTAGAGTGGACACTCCACCCATCATCAGGGGATTCAGATAAAGCTTTGATAGATAGAACCGAGTGAACCAAATTCTCCTTTTCTCAAGCCATATATGTGCGTTTCACTCTGAGTTCAAGAGACATACAGATACACCAAGGATTAAACCCCTATAATATCTAGAATGTAATGCCAGAAATTAACATTTTGAAGTCTACAAGTGCTAGTAAAATGTTAAAATATATAAGAATGTAGCATTCAAACCAATCAAATACTTAGATTACCCGTCTCTCATATCCAAGGAAACTTGGCATAAGAAAGTCAAAAAGCGATCAGAGCTCTAGAACATTGTTCTGCAGACACATTCAAAAGCAGGGACAACATAAGAAAACACAGAACAATCTCTAGTTAAAACTTAAAATACCTCAAGTCAAATTGCTAAAAACAGAAAGGGAAAAAAATCAATCAGAAGTACCCTAGTGACCTTCAATGTGCAACTAAATATATGACAGAAGGAATGACTTGAAAAACAGAACCTCACAAATGATAACAATGAAAATCTAATTATTGAACGTTTAACTGACACTTTCCTCTCAAATACAGGTAAAAATTCCACTACCTGAATTCGTGTTCCACTCAGAATAAGACGGTGTTCAGCTTTTAACTGTTTCACCGCAGTAGTAACTTTCGTTTTTGCATTCTTTATTACGTGACCTTCATCTAAAATACAATAATTCGAAACAATGTGCCCCAAGAAATCAATATCTTTGCGGATGACATCATAAGATGTTAAAATGATGTTGAACTTTCCAAACTGATTTTGAAGCAAAGAACGCTCTTGAGGAGACCCAACATATTGGAGAGGATTCAGAACAGAACTATTAATAAATTTCTCAATTTCAAAGGCCCAATGACCTACTAATGTTGAGGGACAGACAATCAAAGAACTTAATTGGTCCTTTTCTCCCTTAAAAGCAAGGTGTTCCACAGTATCAGATGCTACAATTGCAGAGGCTTGGAGTGTTTTCCCAAGACCCATGTCATCATACAAAATCCCATGAAGCTTGAAATGTTTGAGAAATTCCAACCAGTTTATTCCTTTTTGTTGGTACCTGAAACAAGAGTAAGTGCCTAAGTACCCACATCTACAAACACAGATGGAGGATACCTCTAGATTTGACCTCATTCGTGGCAACTTTTCAGTGTATTTTGAAAGCAATTTTATACACCTATTATCTAAAATCTTAACCTCCCATCTCAAACATGATTCTGAGCTGTGACATGAACAAGAAACCTAAAAGATTAAATGGATAAGAGAAATTAGTTATTATTATGGAGATATACTTTAGCTGTAAAATAGCATAAAAATGTTTATCATGATAGGTTTCTATAAATATTAAGGGAATGTTTAGAAACTGTCTTATCACCATGGAAAACTGCTAGAATTGAAGTCAATTGGGAAAATGCATAATCATCTCCTCTAAAGGACTTCATGGTAAATTTAGAATCCTACCCATATCCCAAATTTTAGAATTCAAAGTTATTTGCACAAGGTGCACAATTATTATTTACCTTCTTAGAGTCACTTTCAACTCTAGAGCAAGTTTATAATCATCAACTTGGGAGTTATCAAGAAGTTGCTCCAAAAAGTGAGCATCTTCAGAAGTTCTTGATGATAGATTCTCACTGAGTCCAGTAGGTGGAGGAACACCCCTCGCGAGTGGAAGAGATGGAACTAGAGCAACAAAGCTACATCTTACACCATATGCCACCAGATTTACTCCTAATTCCTCAACCAATGAAGTAACAATGGAAATGGTGTACACAACCAAAGATGTCGGGAAGCAGTGTAAGCAATTTCATTTGCAAAGGTTGTACAAGCAGAGGCACAATGGAATGCACAACCTATAATAAAATAAGCAAATTCGTCAAAACCATACATAAAACAAATCATGGTTACAAGATAAAAACACATAAGCATAACAAGGATTTCAGCATTGCAATAGATCCTATAAGAAGCTCCTCTAGATAATAAAGTTGTCATTTCTTTAGAGGCATGGTTGTAACATAATTGTACCTGCACTAGACGTACTCTTTTAGTCCCATTGTCCTACTTTATTGATCATTTGTTGGACATTAATAAAATTATCCTATCCTCATCTTTGTTGATTTATTTCTGGTTATATCTGTACTGCCTCATTAAACACATGATTGTTTAGCCATTTTGTACCATCTAATATAACCAACACTCAAGTTAGCCACATGTGGTTCTTATCTAGTAAAAGAGATGATGTCATGAGTGTTTAGAGTAGATATGCTCTTTCACTGACACAACACCATCAAAGTTATGTTTACTCAATCAAATGATGCAAGAAGGAGACATGCTTTATTCTAGTAAGAATGTAAAGGTTACACCTCAAGAGCAATTATCAAGGCCACCATACTACCACAACAGGCATCTACTGAAGCTCTTGGGTCAATTCATGGCTTTGATTACTTTGCATCTTGTAAAAATACCATCTTATAAAAACACCATCTTATAAGTTGCTTTCTCTGCATCTTATAAAAACTCATGGCTTTTCTTACCCTGCTTTAAACTTGTGGCTTTGCTTACAGTCAACAGACAAAGCAGTGCTTCTTTTTGACATTTGTGGATGGGTCCCAAAAATATCAGTTGTTGATAACAAAAATTCTAGATTCTCAACAACCACAAGAAGAAATCATGCAAATTTAAATGAAGGTAAGGCTTGTTCTTTAACCAAGAAATGAAAAAGATTATTAGTCATCATTTTCAGTAATTCCATTACTGCAATAGTTTGAAAGTTGAGCAATTGATGAAACTTATGCACTTTCTTTGCCAGAGGAGGGTTTCAAAAGAGTTGGAAATGTTGCAAATAAGTCAACTGTTGGAAGCCAGTCGAAGCCTAAGAGTGACAATAGCATTGAAGCTATAGGAGTGAATGTAGGGGCAGACAAGAATAAATTTGTGAACTAGATATTGAGAGATTAGTAGTTGCTATTAAATCCAAGGGAAGAATGTCATATGATTTAATAGGTGAGGCTTGGAATGTTTACACTTTCTGTTGGTTGAATGGAGATTCAAAGGATTATGACCATAGAAGTGCTTTAAAAAATGAAAATGGGTTAACTTTAGATGTTGTGGAGACAATATAAAAACATAGACAACTTCTAGAAACAATTACCACCAAAAAAAGGATATGGTTCCTGCAATTTTTTGTTATAGTTATTGAAGGCTACTACTATATTGGGGGAGGAAACTTCATGTGAAATGGAACTTGCAGGGAGGATAGGAATCAATTTAGAAAAATATGCACTTAATTCCATATTCATCACACACAAATGATTCTCTGTATGATATATATCTTGTACGATGCATGTTAGATCATTTTCTGATGCAAGATAAGAGCCCTCAAAGTAGTCTAGAAAGGGAACAATTTCCTTATGAGGGACAAAGAACAAGGTCTGTTGAAACTTAATAATTTTCTGAAGGTAGAAGGATGACTTCTGCAATCCATACTTCAAATTTGAGTGTTGCAAATCTCATTGATGGATACCTTGCAAGCATAGCTCGTAAGACACATCTACCTTTGTCAAAGTTTATCAATCTTGTTGAATCTCTACCTGATATTGCACGACTAGTGCATGATGGTTTGTACAAGCCTATTTATAGGAAATCACAACAGTCACCTAGGGTTTGTAAAATTCACAATATGCTCCTTTCAATTTCATTGTGATTCATGAATATCCAAATCTGCTTCCTACTAGATTTCTCCCAAAATTCAAAGGAAATATTGGTTGTACAAAACAACACCTTGAGGATTTTTATAAGTTTGTAGAAAATTTCAATCTTCAACATGAGGATGTGATGATAATTTTTTTTCAAAGACCTTATGTGGAGATGTCAGAGAATGCCAGTACCGTCGTGTATTGAGGAAAGGAGGCACTGGTTCAATGTTGGCATTTAAACAACCATCATGAATTGTTGGGGAAAAACTGGAGCTTATGAAGATTTCCTAGAAGAAAATGCATAGTACAACAATAAACCAAAACATATGGATGATGACAAGGAAGTATAGAGTGGATTTGAAGAACCCATCGCTAAATTTCAAAGCATGCAAGTAGAATATGTGACTGTGACTGGTTCTCATGTACTAGTTGAGCACAATGTTGAAGAATGTTGAAGGTAAATTAGATCTTGGAGAACACAAATTAGAGTACAATGAAAAGAAACCTCTAAGGGCCTATTCTAGAAGGACGAGCCCTGTAAGGGTTGTCTCTTCTCAACAGAAGTGGCTTCGTGGACTGAAATTTGGCTGGAAATAAATATCATGGTGTGTTGCATGCTTTTTCCCAAGCATTACTTTCTTAATTCTCACAATGCTTAACTTCCTTCTGTGGGGAATTCAAACCACTAGAGCAATATCGATCTCTTTATTTATCGTTCTTCCGGCCCTGTGGTTTTGTGTTTCAGTACCTATGACTCTTTTTGATGGGTTTTTTGGAGCCAAGGAACCACATATTGAGTACCCTGTGCATACCAATCAGATTCCCAGAGAGATTTCACCCCAGAAGTATCCTTCTTGGTTGCTTGTTCTTTGTGCAGGAACACTTCCTTTTGTCACTCTTTTCATTGATCTCTTCTTCATTATGTCAAACATCTGGTTGGGGTGGGTTTACTATGTTTTTGAATTTCTTTTTATTGCATTGATTCTCCTTGTAGTTGTATGTGATAAGGTTTCTCTAGTTCTGGTTTACATGCACTTGTGTGTGGAAGATTGGAAATGGTGGTGGAAACCATTCTTTGCATCTAACTCTGAGTCAGTTTATTATTTTGTCTATTCAATAAACTACCTGGTGTTTTATTTGCACAGCCTTAGTGGGCCTATGTCAGCTGCTTTGTACATCGGATACTCTCTTCTTATGGTCTTTTTCCATCATGCTTTCCACATGGACCATTGGACTCCTTGCATCCTTCTAGTTTGTGCATTACATGTTCTCTTATGTTAAACTAGATTGATATCAAAGCAAAGTAGTGCTCAATGGTCAGCAAGCTGGGGGATTGTCTGAATTGTAAGAAATTGTGTTCAAGCTTCTGACATGTCTATGATGGTTTTAGCTAGTTGATGAGGCTTGGACTCTCAGTTTTATGGTTCTCACAGAAAGGTTCAGAATATGAATGACTTGATAGAAATTTGTAAGTCATGACATAGATATTTGTCTTTCAATCGGTGATGAAGAATCTAGCAAGCCTGAACTTGTCTTAAATTTAGCATATATTTTGCAAGTTGATCAAATACTTGAAAAATGAAACACAATTTCCAGGCTTCCAGAACTATAGATACACTTCCCAAGAGGTGAAGTTTCTCGCAAGAAATCCTATATTCACTACTAACATGATATCAATTAGGGTGAAAATCATTCATAATAGTTTCAATGTTTATTGAAAGTGAAAATAAAACTTTTAAATTTGATCAACATGAAAATCCCAAATCAGATGCATCATTAAAAAATTAAAATATAACAATTACAGTTTACATTGTCTAGCACTAATTAATGCTTTAGGGATTGCATGGTGCCAAAGGTGCATAATTGTACAATTATGACTGGAAGAGATCAAGGTTCCAGGTGGATGCAATTCAGTCTGTTGACCACTAGTGAGCAATGCCACAATGTACCTATGGGAATCATATATAGCTATAGCCTCATGGGAAGTATCCTGCAACATATGCCTCAGCCTAATAATTCCATTTTAATACCTTAAATAAATAGACTTTTGACACAATGAAGACAAACACAATTTTAAATTTTTACTTGAGAGTTGATACCTTTATCACATAAGTTGTTACTTGCTCTTTCAATGACCCTCCAAACAGTGCTCGCCAATTAGCACTCCACCCAAAGAGACTCCTCCATTCATTGTATAAGCACTGAAAAATAAATGGGAAACATTTAAGTTATTTTCCATGTTCAACTCTAATGACAAGGTCCTTCAATCATGTTTTTGCAACTTACATGTAATGTAAAATGGCTCATTTAAATTCAAATTTTAAACTCGATATTTATTGATAATTTGATAAAAGGAAAAAAATCACAAGGCCTTGTTTTCTACTGAAAAATTGAGCTTAGTATTAAGAGTTTGAAAATAGATTTGCTTCATGCATTGCTATGGTAAATGCTATGCTATTTAATTATGTTTTCCAGCGGCTCTGCAGGAACGTCTACTATTTAACTTTGTGATCTCCTTATCCCTAACGAAGAGTGTAGGCTCATCAAATCATAGTCAGTAGGGCATCAGAAACTTACAAATTCTGCAACAAAGGATGACAAGTATGATATATACAAGATTATTTCATTGTTTCGCTTGGATGCAAATTAGTGGATTTATTGTCTCATTTCTGGCACAATTGAAATTCAAAGGAACATACATATCAATATTTCTATGTCTTCCCTTTGGAAGGTACTAACCCGTTTTTTCAAGATAAATGTGCATCATTTACTTGCAATGAAAACAAGCATAGGGAATGGAAAAGGGAACGTGTAATGGAAGGCCCAACTTTTCTAGGAGACAAAAACTGCTGCGGTGAAAATTATCTGCCCAAGCCAGTATGAAACATATATTAGTAAACAAAAGGAAATGAATATATACCAGTCAAGCACCCTTTCATCTAAAACCAGTAGATAAATCACATACATGATCAAATACTAACTTAAAAGATTGAACATGCAAGTAATACCGACATTTTATGGGAATCACATTAGGTTTTCAAAATGAAGGAAGTTCTGCAACTCTTTGGAAAGATGGCTTACACTGGGCAAGCTATGGTAATGACACAATTGGGACAGAAACAAATACAACTGGAGTGTTTAATTGGCAAGGGAGTGATCATTCCTCAAGTCATATGCCTTGTTTCATGGATCTTCTTGCACTCAAGATGAGTATAATTATTTTAAAGTTTTGTACACTAATCTCTCTAGGATTGCAAGGGATAATATGCTTCCACCAGAGCGACAAAGGTTTGGGTTGTTATATAACATAACTGTCATTTATGTTTTGAGCACCAATGTCCAACACAAATCATTACTTATGTTGCAATTTCCAAATAGCCCAAACTGCTCCAAAACTTTTGACAGGGGAAATGATCTTAAGGAATTTGTATTGACACCCCATCCTCTTGTGACTGAGTTAGGTCCCGTGATTTCCTTTCTAGGCTAGCCATTTCACTTGTCCTGAATTAAAGAATTTAATTGTTCTGTAAAAATATTGTTTTTTAGTTTGCTGCAAAACAATTTTTAGCAGTTAAGTTGGTGAAAGAAGTATAACATATTCAAAGCTACAACAATACTAAATGAAACCAATAACTTACTTTACTCAAAAGACATTAATCAAACTAGAACTTATATTAGTAGAAAAAATCTTCAATTTTACATCAATATGTTTTGCCAAACATTTAGGCATCCAAATGATAAATAGCAAGGTACAACGGTTTAAGAATCAAATTCATAGCATCAAATGTATAAAATTTTGGGCATCTATGATTTGAATTTGTTGCATGTCCTCATGTTTCCCTTGAATCTCCCATCTAATCATTGGATTTGAATGAGTCTGAGAGGGCTAAGTGGGATGAGTCTAAATGGTAATACTTTTGTTGAAGTTTTCTCTAGCTATAAGGAGGGTGGCCATGCTCCCCCATCACACAATAACTAATTTTGAGGTCAATATATTTCCATTTCCTATGTATGATTCTAAAAAAAATGATATATTGTTGAAGAGCACCAAGTGTGTGGGAAATGGAATTTCATCCCTAACCATCATGTTCCATTATTCCTTAGAGATTCCATGTACATATAAGATATTTTTAGATATTTTTTGAATATATCATGAGATAGTGGCTCTCTTTTTCTAAGTTTAGGGTTTAAAAAATCCCATATATGTTGATAACCAGGAAAAGCCTCCAATCCCAATAGTGCTATTCTCCTCTTGCATTTAGAAAGAGTAGTCCTCTGTGTTTGTTGGAGGTAAGGAGAAATGTGGGGATACTCGAGTAACTTTTGATGTTTCATGATTACCAGAGGGGAAGTAATAAGTTTTCCTTTTACCCACAGGTTGGCATTCTATTATGCATTCTCCAAATAAGACCAATACTTACTCCACTAAATCTGGTTGACTAAGAATGATGTAAAAACCCTCAATTATTTATCTCTTACAAATGGATCAGGGTTCCATTTCCTCAAATTCCCTAGTAGAAATTCATGATGGTGTAGCTTTATTAACATTTTTTTCTTCCTCACAGTAACTAGAATAAATATGACATATTTTTTCTTTGGTGAAAGTATTACAAGATGTACCTTCAATTAGTTGGTGCAGTTGAGACAAAAACCATTGTGTCGGAAAGAAAATTGTATACACCCAGGAAGGGGCCTTGCATTTTAATGCTTCATAATCTAAATTCCACATCTTTCATTTTTCTAAATTTAATTGATGGCTTGCTTTTGTAATTTCTTTTTGTTTTTCTTCTAAGGTCATTTGAGCTACTTTTATGGTCAACTATATACTCTAGCATTATTTCCAAAGGTACTCTAGCATTATTTCCAAAGGTACTCCCATGTTCCCTCTTTTACACAGAGAATTCATCCCATTGCCCCTAGAAACCAAGAGTAATTTGATTATGAGTTTGCATGGATATTAGAGATACCTCATCCAAAGGATTCAACAATAATTTTCCATTTAGCTATGTCAGCTCTAATTCAAAGAATCTCAAAGGATTATCTTGTTGTTGGTGTATCTCCTTGTTGATCCTCTAGGGGGGCCTTTTATATCATGGATCAAATATTTTGTAGTCTCCTTCTATGTTTCAATATAGAAACGTCTGTAGCAATCTCAAACTAGGTTTCCTTTAAAAATTCCTGTTCAAGTTTTGCAGTAGAGGGAATATGGTCTTTGCTTACTTTATCAACAAAGGATTTGTAGTAACTCCAACATCATTAGGTTCTATAGAAATATTTTAAACAACAAGATTTAAAGTAAATTCAATATCATTAGGTTTTAGGTAAAATGTCTCAAAATCCATTTCTACATTAGTAGCACCACCTTCATGTGAAGTAAAAGGTGGACATCCTTTCCCATCATACTACATGTATTTCTCTTTACTTTTATTTGTTCATCTATGGATTGAATCAAAGCATCCATGTTTGGTTTGATCATGTAACATTCTATTTCTTTCTGGGCAATGACCAATTTTTTATGCAAATGCTTGACGCTACGACCAAATTTTTATGCAAACCCTTGACCATCTATCTCAAATTCTTACTAATTCTCAATAATTTAGAATAAGAGAGTTTACTTTTCTATAATGAATTTTGATGCATATGCTTACCAAATAATTGATTCCCTCTTCTCTTCCTCCTACTAAGTCAAGCTCCCACAATAGTTTATTCCTAGTAGTATCCTTCCTAATTATTCAGTAGCTTTCATGGAAATAGGTTCTAGATTAGTAGATTTTCTTGGCTCTTCTATAGATTTTATGGCAACACATTCTATAACACTATTTTACCTAGCTCTTCTTTGTTTAAAATGTCCCTGAACAGTAACAACCCTACTCACCCTGCACTTTCTCTCGTGTTCTTGGTTAGAACCATCAAATAAACCCAACATAGAAGAATAATCTATCTGAGGAGGAGTAATATTTTCCCTTTTAGGAGGCTTGGGAACAATTTGGAAAAAATGAAGGCTAGAGCTTGAGGTGACCTGGAAATTGGGCATATACTTCCCCTCAAAGATACCCTTGTTTTGGGAAGTCCAAAACCTCCATAGAATTAGGAAAGGAATTTTTAATCATTTTTTAGTAAGCTTCATTTCAACCACAGATTAGGAATTTTAATCATAGCCTCAACATCTTTCTAGACTTGTTTTGTAAATTGACATTCCTCAAAGAGATGTGCACAATACTCAATATTGGATTGACATAGAATGCATCTACTAGGGCCATCCGGGTGATTCTTTTGTAGTCTATCCCACATTAGGAGTCTGTTATGAAGGATCAGTGAAATCAAACATGTGCTTTTGGGAGGGGCACACACTTCCCAAATATTTTCCCACCACTAGTCGAAAGAGATCCCATTCGGATCGTACAATGCTTCATAGCCTTTAGAGGCTTCATATACAATGTTGTCACCTTTCCATGTCCATGCCAGCTCATTGGGACAGTCAGTAAGTCCGATGTGCTCTACAAAACTCTTCAATATATTGGTTCCAGACAAGAAATTGGTTTCCATATAAATTTAATTCTTCTGTAGAGATCCACCCTTGGCTCTAGATTGTAGTATTTTCGGCCTTCCCAATATTATTCAGATTACAAAACCCATGAGCTTGTAAATGTTCTATTATTTATGGAGGGAGAAAAATGTGGTGGCTACATCCAAGAATTGCATCACTCCTACTCAAACCTTATTACCATGTCCAATCCACCACACCAAATGCTTACCAATGACCAGATATTCAGCTAATAGAGCTTTCCAATGATTCAATGAGTTGTTAACCTTCTTGCATGGTTTCCTAATACAATCAATTATACTTTGAGAAGCGATATACTCTTGCAATTATGATGCAGCATGGGAACTTCTTAGATGAATTTGGTGTTTTTTAAAAGTGAACCGCAATTCTAGGCACCTCTCAGCCCTCATACAGCCTCTGTTTTCAAATCTAGGTGGCACTTTGAGGCATAGTTGTAGCAAAACACATTTTCTAGCACTTTTGAGCATTTATTGGAAATTCTAGGCATGTAGCAGGCTCTTAAAAAACATTAAGGTCAAATATGGGCATCTCTAAGGTTCAAAACAACCCTAAAGGCTAAAATTGTGATAGACAACAGCAAAACCAAGCTTTGTTAAGTTCTGGGTGGTTTTGGAAGCATGTGGGTGGTTTTTGAAGCATGTACAACAGTCCTAAGGATGTTCTGAGCATGCATTCGATTGGAATAAGAAATAAACCAGTAGTTTCAAGTCAATGTTCAATGTTAAAGGAAGCACCAGAAGGCCACACCCTTCTTGCAGTTCTCTCCTCACGTGTAGAACAGATCATTGGCCTTTGGAGCAGTATTTACATGCCCTGGCTAGTCTTGGGATGTCCATCTTTATTATGAAAGGATAACACTATTTTATATGCCATTAATGAGAGGTATTACATACTTGGAGGTCACTTTATGGAAGTGGTCCCTCTTGAAGGTCAAATGTATTATTTTTTGGACATTGTTTGTAGAAGCCATTTGCATTTGGAGCTGATTGATTGCCATGTGGACATTCTCACATTGTAGCATTGCCCTAACGAAAGTTCTTTCATCATTCTTGATATGGATTGTTGGAGTTAAGAGGAAGTTTGGGGGATCATCAAACCCTCATTTTCTTGATCTTCGCATCATGTTGAGAAGGACATTTCCCTTTGAAGCTAAGTTTGGTTGCATAGTGGGCACATGTTGGTGGAGTAGCCACCTTTTTGTGAGATTAGTTGCACATTCTAGTTGGGGCACATACCTTGAAGAATCCTTTTGGGTTGCTAAATGGACATCTCTTGTTACTTGGAGTTTACTTCATGAGCTAGCATCCACTTTGAGCTTTCTAGATGTGAGAAGATTACACGAAAAATTTGTCACTTCAAGGAAATGCATTGATATTTTACAACTGAGAGATTCCTAGTAAACAAGGTCCCATAAAGAGTTGAAAGGTTGACAAGCTTCAACAAATCTCTAATGATCTATCTTGGTATGTTAATTCTATGGTTAAGCCATCCATATGCACTACACATATTAAGCTTGTCAGATGTCCAAGTTCAATACTTAAAATGTGGAAGCAAACAACACATTGTTCAATAGGTAAAGATGCAAGTACCATCATAGAAAGTGTGCCAAAGAATATAAGTATATAAGAAAAATGACTATGCTATGCATAGTTATCTAGATAGTAGAAGAGTGCAAATATACATATTTTGGGAGATTCCAAGCTTATTTTTAACTAGATGAAGGGGTTGGCACAGATACAGAATATTCTTCTCTTGTCACTACTCGAAGAAGTGATGATATTAAAGAAATCTTTGATATAAATATCTTTCCGCCATCTCTATCTAAAAAGGAATACAGAGGCAGACAGATTATCGAAGTTGGGTCTTTGATAGGGAGCTAGTCAATGGCACCTATGACAGAGAAAAGAGGGTCAATACATAGAATTTGATCTTGTTTCTTTTTCATAGTTTAGATTTCTAGATAGACTCAAAGATGTTTTTTTGTTTTTATTGATAAAATCAAAGTCTAGTGACTCTTTTCATTGATGTTTAGATGGAATTGTTATAAACTGTATAGAGGATAATTGGATGGTGGGTTAACCATCTCAAATTACAAGTTTCTCAAAGGCAGGAAAAGGGGGAGGAAATCCCATATTAGCATAGCCCAAAAAAGAGTCTTTCTAGAGGGTCAATATGGGAAATAGTTAATTGTTTTGGGTTATTAGAGCAAGCCAAACCCCATCTATTGGTTCATGATGTTGTATCTCATTGAACTGTAGAGGATTGATCAAACCCAAGAAAAAATTGTCCCTTAAGAGGTTAGTGGAGGTGCAATACCCAGATATTATTTTTCTTCAAGAATCTCTTGGGGGGTGTAAAATTGTGATTGAGTTAAAAAAACTTCTATGTGGGTGGG
Source organism: Larix kaempferi (assembly GCA_027924585.1). Classification (NCBI taxonomy): domain Eukaryota; kingdom Viridiplantae; phylum Streptophyta; class Pinopsida; order Pinales; family Pinaceae; genus Larix; species Larix kaempferi. The sequence goes on from BSBM01000142.1 coordinate 1,690,620, forward strand.
ATTTTTTCTATCTTGATGCAAAAGGTGGATTAGTTGGGATAATTTCATGATGGAAAACTAGGAAACTTAAGTATGTTAGGTATATGTCTGAACCTGTTCTCTTTGGACCTAGGTAAGAAATTCTCACACTCAATTTTTATGGCCTATATGTTGATCGGGTTCCCTTTTGTGGAGGGCCTTTCAGTCTAAGTCTTTTCAATCAATTTAATGTGGTTATGAGGAAGACCTAAATTTTATCATTAGGGTATTAGAGATCTAGGGGATCAAGGAATAGGTGGATCCCCTCTCAAATTTCATTGTCAACAAGTTGGACAAAAGTGGGATTATTGACCTAAACCCTACAAAGATTTTCCCTACATAGAGGAATACAAGAGTGGGCAATGGGAGTATAGATAACAGGTTGTATAAATTTATGGTATCAGAAATCTTGTTGTGGGGTGATTTGAGAGTGAGGTAGTGGATAGGGACTGGAGGGGATTTAGATCATTACCCTATTTTTCTAGACTTAAGTGGTTTAATTGAAAACCTTAGGCCCATTTAAATTTAACTCCTCTTAGTTCAAAATGAATACTATATTAATATAGTTAAAAATATTTGGTCCCCTTTTGACAGTAAAAGTAGGGGCATTGTAGTTGTATAATTCGAAGGAAAATTGGTGACCTATAAATAGATTATAGTTAAATGGGATAACAATAAGAAGGTTAAGGATGAGGAGTCTTTCAAAGAAGATGAGAGGTTGTTAGAAGGTGTTTACGGTGATAATAAGGCAGGATACTATTCTGAGGAGCACAAGAACAGAGCTAATGTGTTAGAAAGGAAGAATAGGATTCTATTGAATGAAAAAGAGGCCATGTGGAAGGTTAAAAAGTACAACATTATGGTTGGAAAATGAAGATAAAAATACAATAAAAACTCAACATTTTGCAAATCACAGAAGGAGTATGAATACTATCTAGAATGCAAAAAATTAGGAAGAAGAGGAAGTGAACAATTTTAAGGAGGTTTCAAAACAAGGAGTTAGTGATTTTAAGGAAATCTTCAAAGTGGATTCTAGGGCCTCTACTGCAGATGTGGTTAGGATGGAAACTATTTTTCTTAGCTTTGTCTCATATGAGGATAATGAATCCATGGGGGATGTGGTCAAAAAGGAAGAGCTATGGGTTTTTTTTTAGCCTTTCAAGAAATACAAGAGTCAAGGACCAAACTGTTGGACCATTCAATTCTATTTGGATTTATTTAATAGCCAGGGGGGAGGACCTTCTAAGGGTAATGGAGGAGTCTAGTTCAGGGGGAGGGAATGATTGGTTAAATTTAACTCCACTTTTATTGCTTCAATCCCTAAGAAGGATGACACTTTTGGGTTTGTGGACTATAGACCTATTTCTCTATGTAACATCTATAAAATCATAGAAAAAAGTATATATAGAAGGGTGAAGAAGGTGATTTCTAAATTTGTTTCTCATGAATAGTTTGGGTTTTTTGAAAGTAAATGGATTCATGAGGCAGTGGGGTCACCTAGGAAACATTATACTCCATAAAATTGAACAAACAAAAATTTATGGTGACTAAAGTAGATCTTTCAAAGGCATGTGGCAGGGTTTATTGGATCTACCTTATGCTTTTGATTATTCATGTGGTTTTCAAGTTGTAAGTGGTAAATTAAGTAATGACCTATGTAAATTCGGTATCTTTTGTTGTTCTGAAAAATGGGACAGTGTCTAGTTTCTTCAGACCTAGCACAGGTTTGAGGCAATGGTGTCTCCTACCTCCTTTACTTCTTGTGTTGGTAGCTGAGGTGCTCAATAGATCACTGATGGAAGCTAAAAGGAATTGTTACTTTAAATTAATTAAACTAGGGAATGCATTGTTCATATTTCATACGTGTTTTTCTTGTGATGGACCCTGAGGGATGGGTTGAATCTAAAAGAGATTCTTGACCAGTATTGGTTAGCTACAAGAATACAAGTAAATGAGAGAAAGTCTGTAAGTCTTCAATGAATTTCTTGGGACTGGCTATTGAAGAAAGACAATAGTTATCACATATCTTTCCTTATGTTCAAACAGATTTAGAGGCTAGAATAAAATATCTAGGGTTTCATATCAAGGAAAATGATTATTCCAAGGAGTGGTTGTGGATTATAGAAAAGGTGGAGAAGAAATTGTTTCCTTGGTGCAATAAATGGTTGTCAGGAGGAGGAATATATATTCTAATTAAATTAGTAATAGAAGATATTCTAGGCTTTTGGCTGTCCTTATCCTTTGTTCCAAAAGGCATATTGGACCATGTAAGGAATATCAACTTTATATGTTTATGGGATATGGAGATGGAAGAAAACGCCTTTGATTGGGTTGGATATGAAAAAAATACAAAACCCAAATAAGTAGGAGGATGGGGAATCAAAATTGGTTTTGTCAAGGCTCTCACCTTGGTTTCTTCTCCATTCAAGATATTTCAAGGTGCTTTTGAAGATTCTTGTTTCATTGACTTGTTTCAATTTCTAATGAGTCAAAGACAAAAAAAATGAATACAGAGAGAGAAATAGATATCCTGGAATTAAAGCACCGATGCTGGAAGGGGTAGGTTAAAGTGTTTTTTTTGTCAAAAGGTTAAGCATGGAGACAACGTTAACCACTCTTAAAAATCACCTCACCAGAATAATAGACAAGGATGTTCAAATTTGATCTCGTGTCCCTATGATGTTCCTGAGGACAAAATGAAATCTGCCCAACAAGATAGCGAAAGATACAAAGCTAAATGACATGAATTAGCAATGGCACCAATGATGTTACTTTTCTATAGTATTCAACCCTACTATTTCAGCTCCAATATTTGAAAACTACAATAAGACATGTGGAATAAAGGTTAACATGTAACTCACAGTGTTGTCAAAGAGAGCCTAGACAGATGCAGCACAACAGCTCTAACATGACTTGATGAGACCCAATTTTCCCAATCGTTGGTGCAGAAATCCACTAGAAAAGCGAATCAAACTGATGTTATTACCATATCTTGTTTGTCCATTAATAACCACGCATGAGAAAACCCATCGGGGATGCCAAATGGGGCTGAGAAAACCCATCGAGGAGGCCAAATGGGGCTGCTTTGTAAACCCTGAATGCTCAAAATCAAGGGAAAATATGGCTCTGTAACTCATCATTGCTCGAAATCGTGGGCGATTTGGGCTCCAAAAATTGTTATTAACCCATCGAGGAGGCCAAATGGGGATGCTTTGTAAACCCTAAATGCTCGAAATCGAGGGAAAATACGGCTCTTTAACTCATCATTCCTCGAAATCGTGGGCGATTTGGGCTCCAAAATTTGTTATTGCCTAAAATTGGAGGCAAATATAACCTTTAGAAACCACCATCCATGGAAATGAAGGGCGAATGCTGGTATAGGAACTTCCATAGCTAGAAATATGGGGTGATTGAGACAGAGTTCGAAAATTTTCTAAGAATCCCAGGGCGAATGGCGGATCTGGGTTAAATTTGAGCGGGCAAATATTTGTTTTTGGAACATTTCTTACATATACAATTTGGCTAAACATATTCTTAATTTTTTTTAAATAAAAGAAGGGCTAATTAATATTATTTATAAAAAACACTTTCTATATAAAAATTCACCCCGGGAAAATTTTGATCCCCTTTAAATTCGCCATTGGGATAAATTTCGCCCTTAAAATCATCCCTGAGTTCAGGATCCTGTCTAGAAGATCCGAAAGTTTTAAAGGCAATTTTGAGGGGTCAAATTTTGCAATTTTTGAAATTGAAGTATACCAGCTTGATCAGCTCAGCAAGGCACATCTTTCCATCCGTTCACAAGTTTTAAATTCAAAATTTGAATTTTTAGCATTTCTCTAACAAACCCTAATCCAGCTATCCAGATCCAGTCTCAACAAATCAAAGTGGATTGGGTTAATCCTAGAAGAGAATGAATTGGACACCTGCATAAGCGAAGAAGTTCCAGTTCCAGAGGGAGATAAGGCTAAAGGCCTTACATAAGAATGCTACAGGCAATCTCGACAGGTATGACTTGAGGAGATACAGGTATGTTTTGAAATATGTTCATGATTAAGTTTATGATATGTTTGTCTTCATATTATTGAGGTTAGTACGATCTTGATTGATTTTAGACTTGTCTTATTACCCTAGTAAAAGTATGAATGCATTCATTGATTAGGGAGTATGACACTTATGATTGTACTAATGCACTGTGTTGTTGTATGAGGTAGATGTTGTCTGCTAACATGAAAGGTACATCAAGAAAGACAAATCAAGTTCTAGATCAAGAACATATGACCATGGTGACATGAAGACAAAGACTCATCCATAGTCATGGATCACATAGAAGCTCTACTTATGAGGTATGTATAATTTGGTTCTACATTGCTTAACTCACGAGATATGCAGGTTACTAGCACAAGTCATTGGAGGGAACAAGAAGACATTATGTGGGTATATTAGACATAACTAGCAAACATGATAACCAGGTATGTTTTTCCTATATCAAGTTAGAATACTACCTTGTGTTAGGATCTTATACTTTTGTATGAATGATAATGATTATTCTTGAAGTTAGAAGTTTAAGTAATCAAGGGTTTATGCATATTATGTTTCTTACTTTGATTGATGATATGACTAACCAGAAGAGTCCTATGGTCAAATAAGAATATGCATGAGTAAAATAAGTACTCCCTGAAACCTTGAAGACTAACGATTGTGATAAATTACCTGTGTATGAAATGATCATGACCATACATGTTTAAGATTATTTGGAATCATAATGTTTTGATAGTATTGAGATTATACTAATGGATGTATGATTATGTATGAGATATTGAGGATGACACTAGTGCACACTTAAGCATGCATAAGTGGTCCAGGATGGATATAAGTTCAAAGACAGATAATCAAGGAAGCAAAGATAAAGAGGGAGCATGCTTCAGTAATTCATGTAAGGAAGCAAAGATTGAGAGGGAGTCCACCCAACAACCAAACAAATATAAGTATTTGAATTGTCATTTATTATATATATGATTACTTAAATGATGCTTTCCAGTCATACTTATGTTGCTAGATTTAGGATGTATATTATGCATACTAGAAAAGATGCATTAATGAACAAGATACTAATAATATGCAAGTAATGGGTAAGTGGCCTATGGTACTGTACAACATTCCATCGCTACTTAACTAGAATGAAACCTCTTTGCTAACATGTTGGGAGTTGTGCACACTCTTAACAAATGTTCTGGTAGAGATGGAAGACATATAGAAAGTTACCGTGTGAATACGGGATATGGATAAATGTTGTATTGAAGCATTGGCTAAGATAATTGCATTGTTGTATGGCATATGTCTTTATGCATAAGAATGTGATTTTGAAAAACTAAGAGAAGTTTCTAATCATGCAATTGAATTTGACTTGTAGGAAATATCGTGTACACCTACAAAAGAAGGACAACAACATTTATTCCAGCAACGAAGTTCAAGAATACTATCTATTGAAGATATTGAAGAATCTAAAGTTCCCAGGATTCGGGATGCAGTAATGGAAGGATGCCATAATCGAAGAATACCAATCGATCATGAAGAATGATGTTTGGGATGTGGTCCCAAGACCAAAAGGGAAGTCTGTTGTGACTTCCAAGTGGATCTATAAGATCAAGCATGTTGCATATGGTAGCATATGGAAATACAAGGCAAGGTTTGTGGCTCATGGATTCTCCCAGAAAGAAGGGATAGATTATGAAGAAACTTTTGCACCTATAGCCAGATAGACTTCCATCAGAACAATACTTGCTCTGGCTGCAGTGATGAAATGGAAGATACGCCAAATGGATGTCAAGACAGCTTTCTTGAATGGTGTAGTTGAAGAAGAAGTGTATGTGGAGCAGCCACTTGGTTTTGAGACACATGACAGGGATACATATGTGTGCAGATTGAAGAAATCCTTGTATGGCTTGAAGCAAGCACCTAGGACATGGTACGGCAGGATAGACAGCTTCCTGTCCACTTTGGGCTTTACCAAGAGTAAAGTGGATTCCAACCTTTACTACAAGGTTGAGGAAGGCCAGTGTTACTCCTATTGTATGTGGATGACCTGTTTGTGACAGGTAAGGATAGATTGATTGCTGACACGAAGAGGAATATTGTTGTTGAGTTCAAGATGAAGGACTTGGGTATGATGCATTACTTTCTAGGCATGGAGGTGTGGCAGAGTGCAGATGGGATCTTCCTTGGACAAGGGAAGTATGTAGTAGAGATCCCGAAGCGGTTCGGGATGATGGACTGCAAGGCCATGGCCACACCTATGGCATCGAACCTGAAGCTATTGTGTGATGATTCATCTGAGCCAGTTGATGTCACAATGTATCGTCAGATGATTGGGTCCTTGATGTACCTGACGAACACGAGACCAAATATTTGCTTTGCGGTGAACAGATTGATCCAGTTCCTGATGGATCATAGACATATTCACCTGATTGCTGTAAAGCATATTCTGAGGTACCTGAAGGGTACGGTTGATTATGGGCTCAAGTATGATGTGAATCAAAAGTTTAACTTGGAGGGTTATGTTGATTCAGATTGGGCAGGAAGTGTTGCAGATAGGAAGAGCACTTCAGGGTGTTGCTTCAGTATGGGATCAGCTGTGATCTCTTGGTTTAGCAGGAAGCAATCTTGCGTAGCACTGAGTACAGCCGAAGCAGAGTATGTCATAGCTTGTTCAACCAGTTGTGAGGCAGTATGGTTGAGGAAGCTACTGTCTGAGTTATTTGATCTCCCATTGGATGCTACCTGTATCTTCTGTGACAACCAAAGTTGTGTGAAGTTGTCTGAGAACACGGTGTTCCATGACAGGTCAAAGCACATCGAGATCAAATATCACTATATCAGGGATATGGTGTAGAGAGGAGCAGTGAAGCTCCTGTATGTTGTGACGGATGAGAAGGTTGCAGATGTGTTGACTAAACCACTAGCTAGAGTGAAGTTTGAGTACTTCAGAGAGAGGCTTGGTGTTCTTCAGATAGAAGATACTTCAGGGAAGAAGTGATGGGACAAATTTGCTGGAGCCATTCAAAGCATGGTGGTAGGAGGATCCTTCCAATGGTTGTGGATGTAAGCATTGTGTGATGAGCGTCAGGACGATGCTCTGATTACTGCTATGTATGATGATCAGGATGATCATGTGTGATGGGCATCAGAATGATGCTCTGGATGATATGCATCAGGACGATTCTATGATGATGATCAGGATGATCATGTGATGATGATGTACTGTATGATGATCAGGATGATCATGTGTGATGAGCATCAGGTCGATGCTCTAGATGATGTGCATCAGGGTGGTGCACTGTATGATGATCAGTATGATCATGAGCATAGAGATGATGCTCCGTGTGATGATGATCAGTTGGATCATGAGTATTAGGATGATACTTCGAGGTCGCGAATGATATGTGGCAGGTTGTGCAGTAGCATGTAAAATATCCTGGGAGATCCGATAGGTTGAGCTGTGTGCTCGTAATAAGTCCTGGGATGCTCTTTCTAGGTTTTGCTAGGGAGGCATGTAATCAATCCTGGAGATTTGATAGGTTGAGCTGTGTGCTCGTAATAAGTCCTGGGATTCTCTTTAGATATATTGTCAGTTGTGCTTAGGCATGAAAATGTTATTGGGATAATCTTTTAAGGTATTTCCTATTCACATGTAATCAGTCCTGGAGATCCAATAGGTTGAGCTGTGTGCTCGTAATAAGTCCTGGGATGCTCTTTAGAGATCTTGTCGGTCATGCTGCAGCACGTAAAATGTTCCTGGGATGATATTTAAAGGTATTGTGAAGGGATGAATGTAATCAGTCCTGGGAGATCTTGTCGGTCGTGCTTAGGCACGTAAAATGTTCCTGGGATACTCTTGTCAGGTATTGCATCAGCACATAATTAGTCCTGAGCGTCCACCTCTATCAGACCATTCGCACAGATGATGAAGACCTACAGGAGGCTAGGCCTACATCCAACATGAAAAAGGGTTGGCTCTATAGAACTTTCTATGACAAGAAGAATTCAGAGATAGCCCAGTGATCGAGATGACGAGTACAGCAGCAGTGATGATGGTGATGCTCTGTGATCCAGTGGCGATGATCCAACTCCAAAATTGAAGACTTGTGCCGATATGTATTGATAACCTGTGTCAAGAGAATACCTTCCTAGTTAAGAGGGAGTGTTGATGTATTTGTAACTTCGGAAGATATTCACTTGTATATTGTATGTATTACATGTGTACTTTATTGTATCCCCAATGGAGATGTATTATTCCTCCAATTGGAAGTGTCGTCAGTTTTACTTGCAAGTGTCGCAAGTTATATTGTAAGTGTCGTAACTTATACTTTATGGGTTATTAGACCACCTTGATGGGGTTGGACCTATATGAGTCACGTGTGTTAAAGGGTTATTAGACCACCCTAATGGGGTCGACCCAGTCAGTATTATGTTAATTGGTTAAGTTGGGGCCGACCTAGTTGAGTAAAGGTCAAGTGAAAGTAAAAGTATAAATAGAGAGTGTGACTCTCTCATTTGACACATTCTCTCATTCATTTACTTCGCATTAGTGAGAGAGAGGAGTGTGCACAAGTGGAGGAGGAGTAGTTGCTGCAGTCATCTATCTCTTGGGGTTTGATCTTTGTGATCTTTGTATTGATTCTTATTCTATCTCTGAGGAAGTTGTGGGATTTTTCACCTTCTTGGTTTTCCCCGGTGAAATGTTTTGTGTCTCTTCTCTCTTCCCTCTTATGCTTGACATGCTGTACATGTTGTTCTTTCAGTTAAGATCCTAGATCATATTGAATTAAATGATGAAAAACCAACACCCGCAATGCGAATCACGGATTGCAGAAGCCGGAGAGGTAATTTTTCTGGATTTGCGCATTTGGGATTCTGAGTTCCAACTCCCGCATCATGGATTAAGGAGTGTGGAAGTCGGAGGCATGATTCTGCAAAGCTGAGAATGTTGGGGTTCCAACTTCCAACTCTCGCATCGCAAATTGCGTAGTGTGGAAGTTGGAGGCATGATTCTGCCAAGCTGAGTATTTTGGAGTTACGACTTCCAACTCTTGCATCGCGGATTGTGGAATTCGGAGGCGTGATTCGACGAAGCATAGAATTGGGTGTTCTGACTTTTTGACTTCCGCATCACGGATTGCAGAATGCGGAAGTTGGAGGTTTATTTTCCTTGACGTCGTGTATTTGGAATTCCGACTCCCGCACTGCGTAACGTGAAAGTCATAGGCGTATTTTTTTCGATGTTGTGATTTTGGTGTTCAGAGTTTCGAGTTCCAACTTCCGACATGCGGCTTGCAGATTGTTGATTGTGGACTGAAGTTGTAGCAGTTGTGTAAAAGTGCAAAGTTGCAGACAGTTAGGAAGAAAAAAATTAGTAGGTCATTTCTAAGTTTATCCCCCATCGCCTCTAAAGGGAACCTAGGTGACCGGGGACGTTATAGATGGTATCAGAGCCCAAGGTTGCAGAACTGGGGCTTCTTGGGCCAAAACAAGAGCTTATGGGATTATTGGAGCTCCAGAATGAACAGAGACCAAGAGGGATCGACGGCCGTGTAGCATTTCGCTGGGTGAATCATCCTTGTGGCCAAGTGTAGCCATGATCAGATAAGTTGAAAGATATGAAGCAGTAAGGAGAATGGGTAAGGAAATTCCATTCTCCAAAAAGTTGTCACTCATATAGATAAGACATCCCAATATGTGGAATTGGCATGTGGCTCATGATAGTGACATGGTGGCCATGCAAAGGCTGCTAATAGGGGATTGAGGCATTCCCATGTGTGAATCAATTGTGTGGCTCAGAATTGTGGCAAATATTACCATGTGAAAGTGTTGATGCCTCGGATATCGTAGCATCAATCAGAAAGGGATTCTCCCCGAGAGATGGTCCCAATTAGACTATCTCCCGTTTGGTGTAGGGAATCCGTCCGGTTAGCGGTTCCGGCAACCATGGGTTTGGAGTTTAAATCCGATTCTACCGGTTATGGCCCGATCCACCTTTCTTTTGGGTTTTTATGTCTTTTATATGAGATGCAAGTGCCTAAATTATACCTAATCTAAATGAAATTAAAACAGATCTAAGTCTAGAAACTGGAATAAATCTATCTATCCCTGCAGGGAACACGCTTAAGGGAGGAGCAATCAGCTGTAACAAATATCGTACGGAAAGAGAAGATAGCTGTTAATTCTCACAAGCAAAGCTACAGCCAGATAAAGATCTTTAGAAGATAGCTTCTAATTCAACATAGAACGTATCTATTGCTCATAAAACAAAAGAAATCAAAATTATTTAATCTACGTAACAAGAATAAAGAAACAGATCTAAATGTAACAAACTGAAATGAAACTTAAAGATCCCTGCAAGGAGCAATTTAAAGGCATGAGCAATGAGCCACATGAGTTATCCTGAAGAAAGAACAGTTAGCCATTCGATCTAGAAGAGAAATCTACAGCAATGATAAAGGTATCAGCAGGTAACTCCTGATTTAATATGAAACGCATTCATTGTTCACAAAATAGAGAAAATCGTATGCACAGGGGGGAGCAAAATCATTAATGCAAAGAAATAGTTCAGATGTCAAGAATGATCTCACATTACAGAACCGCAGTCATTAGAATAGTCCAATATAGAGCAATCCAACATCCCATGCAAAACGTCCATCTCCCGTGGCTTCTATTAGAAAATTTAATTTTACAGGCCCGATACAAGATAGCTCGTATGGGTTTCAAAATTTCCTTCCCTGCCAAAAGTCCTCTCTAATCTTTCCTAGCTTCTATTTATATCTACAAGTCTGCCCTTTGGGCTGACACCTAGCATCCCCCACCTGTCATTTACAGGAATTTCCTCTATAATCGACCACCAAAAATGACCACTCCTTTTTACAAAATCATTTTGACAAAATATAGGGACAGCTGTCCCATGGCTTACGCCTTACATATTCAAAATATACATAGCAGAAAATTGGCCAACACCAAAGCTTTCCCTGCTGGGCACGTGTTTGGCTGAAGAGAGTTGTTCAACTGAATTCAGTTTACTTCATTCCTGTGTGTGAGCTTCTGCTGGCAGGGGGTCGCCCAAGTTAATTGTCACTGATGCTGCCTGGGAAGAGGCCCTCGAATCCCCTGCTGATGCTGCTCCTAATTGGGAAGGGGGAATTGAACTGGCCAGACTTTCTGCCATTGCTGGGGAAGAGGCTGCTGGGAGAGAGGCTGCTGGATCTACTGATGCTCCTGCTGCTGCTGCAGCTTTCCTGTCCTCCTCGGCTATGTAGCTGTACCACACACCTGTGTCCCTTATGATTACGTTTGCTGCGGCGGGAAACAAGATTTTCTGAGAAGTCACATTCTTCCCGAGCTCTGTTTTAATGCTTTGCACTTCTGCTTCTGCAGCTTGATGCACTTCCTTCAGCAGATGGTTGTGAAGCGATGATGAACCGATATAATGCTGGAGATCATCCATAGCCAGGACATCAATCCTTTTCACATACTCCATCTGGACGCCCAGCTCTTCCTTTAGCTGAGACAACCGCTGCTCCTTTTCAGGGAAGTCTTCTAGGGTCTGAGGGAAATTCAATGTGCAGCTGTCATGGACTCCTTTGAGCTTTTGGTATAGGCTGTTAATTCTATCTGTTGTTCTCTGCACACTGGTTATCAGCTTATTGGCATAGTTCCTGCCAAACTCCAGCAAGGCTATATCTTCATTAAAACTGTCCACAGATTTAAATGGGAGATGTGCAGGAAAACCCCCTTTTCCTTCTCTCCATGCCATCTGGCTAATGATATTGGCCTTAACGCGGGTGTTCTTTGCTTTGAGCCTGTGGGCTTCCGCATTAATCTCTTTTAGCCTAACCACCATGGCCTTGAGTTTGCACACCTCATCAGTGATTAGCTCTTGAGAGCCATACACTTGCTGCAGGATATTGCATGACAGCTCGTGGAAGGGAGATATGTCCAAGGTTCTGCTCTCCGCTTGCTCTAAACGCTCAGCTAATGCTTTCTTTTCTGCTTCTAGCAGAGATGCCTTTTCTTCTGCTCCATTCTTCTCTGCTTCCACAATCATCATTTGGAGTCTTAGCTGGTCCTTTTCCTCCTCCAGCTGGCTGTACTTGTTTGACAGCTCCTTATGCTCAGCGTACAAGAAATTATACTTGTTTACTACCAGATCTCTTTGGGCTTGCTCATTAGCCACATTTTGTTGCAGCGTGCGTGCTCTCTTCTTTGTCAATATATTTTCTTTAACTATAACGTCTACATTGGCAAATGATGCCTTTGCTGTCGCTATAACTGCGGACGCCATAGCAATGGGATATTGATCCGTGTTCTGCATGACAGTGACCTCCCGGTGAGTAACAATGTCTTCATGGAAGGGACTTTTAATCCTCTCTTCTGATTGGAGGACCATTGCTTTTCTTTTCTTATCATATACAAACTCATTCCATTTGGACACCGTATGCTTTCCTGATGGAGTGTACGGGACAATTGGTCGGTTTATGATGTCTATGTCCTCTTCCATAGGTGGGGTCCGGACTTCCTGAGTAGGGTCTACTCCTTCCTTTTGGGTACCAGAGCCACCTGCTTGAGAGGTGTCTATCTCCATGTCTTGGACACCGGACCCACCTGCTTGGGTATCCTCCTCCGCTTTCCGTTCCTCTTCTGCCTTCCGTTCTGCTTCGGCTTGTTCAACTCCTTTCCGCCGACTTTCCTCTTCCGCCTCTTCTTGCATCCTTGCCACCTCAGCTTCCTGCTGTAATCTTGCTGCTTCAGCTTCTTGCTTCCACCTGGCTTATTCCACCTCCCGCTTCAATCTGGCGCTTTCAGCTTCTTGGAGTAATCTTGCTTCTTCCCGTAATCTGAGCTCTTCCTGAGCTCGGGCATCTTCAGCTTCTTTCTCCTGCTGTTGACTGGTCTTCTGGGTCCTGGCTGAACTAGAGCTTGCTCCAGTGCTTTGACGACAGATTCGCAGTTCAGACATGTTGCTAATGCCTCTGAATGCCTCTTCCTCGGCATCGGGATAATGCGAGTATTCAAAATGAGCGTAGATGTCCTTGCAATGCTCGGCCACTCTCCCCTTTCTGTCGTTCCTGTGGAAGATAACCTCACCGAAGTGGAAGGCTTTCAACTCTTGAACAAACTCCTCAGCTGAGGCAACCCCCGAGAACTTGTAAGCACCGATGCAGAAAGGTAGAGGGGGGAAGGAAGCCTTATGCTGTTTGTGGAGCATTGCTCCAATCCCATCTAGGAAGAGTTGTCTTACTGCTTCTTTGAGCACCACATAGTCTGTGGCATACTGCGGCAAGATGTATGGGGGCTTAGTTCCTCCAAACATTCTCAGGTAGGTGCCTTGCTCCGAAAAGTAAAAGTCTCCGTAATTCTCAAGGACTTCCAATGCATTCTCTGATAAGCAGCTGGGTTTATCCCTGAATATCTTCTCATACAGGGGCATTATGAACCCCTCGCAGATGAGTTTGTAGCTGGGCTTGTAATTCTGAGCCCACAACATTTTGTAAGCGATATAGACTGGTATGGTGGCCTTATCCCATGTGCAGCCCAATTTGGGGAATTCTATCTTGGCCAAGATACAATCTATCAGATATGAAGACATGAAGAATTCAGCCTTCTTCAAGGCTAGTCCTTCCCTTGCAGCTACTATCATTGAGGCCAGACTATCCGACAGGAGAGTGGCCCAGTCAAACACAGTTCCCTTAAAAGCCACATAGTGGATGATAAGGACCCACTGAATCTTGTATACTGTGCCATCGGGCATGCCGAAGATTCTGCACAGCATCAGGGCAATCAACCTGAAAGGAGCTCTTAGATTCTGTACGTCATACTCATCACTCCCTTTCTTCCTCAAATGTTTGCCTTCTATTAGTAGCTTCTTGGCCATCTCGACGTTGTTCATTTGGCTCAGCCATTCATCCGTCAGAGCTTGTTGGACCCGGGGAAACTTGTAGGCTGCCGCAAGATACGCGGGTTGAAACGAGGCAATGGCCACTTTACTGCTGTCATTTATCACTCTCCCGTCAGCATCGGCATGCTGGAGTATCCATCCGATCACTTCAGCACAGGGGAACAACTCAGGGCGGGTAGCGGCTCTGGTTATGCCTGAGGCTTTGATATTCAAATAAATTGGCCCTTCTTCTAACAACATGTCTGGGATTTCTTGGTCCCGGATCATTCTGTAGATGTCACCCCATCTGATTTCTGGAGGGACACCAGTGGTGCACCTAGTGTCTTGGAGTGAAGTTTCAGTTTTAAGAGGGACAGGTTTCTTTTCTGTCATCTTCGCCTTCTTCTTACCGGTTTTCGGCATCTTGACTTATCCCTAATAGCATCCATATACAATTCATCATGATTTTGAGCAACATGCTGTGAGGTTTTAACAGAAAGCATCATTGTTTTAATAATATATCAAATAAGATAAGTACAATGAAGCTGTTATTTAGGAAGCAAAACACTATTTCATCATGAAACATAAATTGAAGCATTTGAATCTCTTAAAAGGATGGGATTGGGATGCTCCTGAGGGGATAGGCTATATCGCGGACGCATTTCGTTTTCGGCTCGATAGGCGAGTCGCGGGAGCAATGGGATTTCGGTTCATCCCTGGGGAAGGAGGTGTCTTTCGTTATTACTGCGGCTGGAAAGGCTAATGGCGGGGAGACTCGGGTTGGAGAAACACTGCGACGGAACTGGAAGCCATTTCCGCAGTAACGACCCGGCGAGGGCTCCGAATGCTAATTTTATGGCACTGGCCGAGGTATCTTATGGGAAGTTTTAGTTCGAGCGAGGGTGATGGCGCCGGAGACACATGGATGAAAAAGGTTCGGGTCCTAGCTGGCGTAACTTAAGTGCTCAAGGGGTTTGAACAGGGGCCATGGCGCCGGTCCTAAGACTTAAAATGGGCAGAGGTTTCGTTAGAACCACATTTTTTTGAAGAGGCCTGGGGTTTTATGGCTTAAACTTTCGGCCGGGGACATGCAACGTCCATGGGGCTTCGGCGTTTTCCATAGATGACGAGGCACGCGGCCCGGGAGAACAAAAAATGGAACCCATTTAACCATCTACCCACCAATTTTATCCTTTTCTACTTTATAGACGAGAAGAACTTGATTCGACCGTATTTGACGGGCAAAATCGCCCGTGACGAGCGTTTTGCTCGTCAAAACCCCACCAACACCCATCATTTCAAAAGAAAGCTAACCCAATAAAAAAAAACGACGCGTAGGGGGACAGATTTACAGTTGAGATCCTACCTGGCACCGATGAAAAATGCTAACTGAGGTGGCCGTTAATCGTGGTTGAGCAATCCGAGATGGAGCGGTTCGCGCGGCGTCCAACAAATCGTCCAGATTGAAAAATTAACAATGTGTTGGCTCGTACCCCCACCGCCTATTTAAATCGAACTGGCACGTGCGAGCGTTCAATTGGGTGGGTGGCGCAATTAAAACGCGGCTTAAATTCGTCGCCCGTAGCGGTCACGTCAAAAAGTCTCGATCTGTGTGCGACCGCCATTCGCGGGACCGTCTTGTGAGTCACACCCGCCGTTGCGGAAGGATAGAGGGGAAGTTTTCGTTGTTTCGGGACGCGTCGCGGAAGGGAAACTCGAATCCTTCCGCAAAAGAGCCCCGCGTTGCGGATGCATAACGTCAAGGCTTCCGCCGTTTCGGGAGCTATTCGCGAAGGGTTTCCGCAAACCAAAACTTTCCAAGTCTCGTTGATTTTCGGGAAGATATAGCGAAGGCTCCCGCTAGTTTCGGAAGGGAAACATGAAGGTTTCCGCATTTCGGCAAGTCAGGGCGAACTTTTCGCGGTTTCGGGAGGATATGGCGAATGCTCCCGGTATTTTCGGAAAGCTTTGTGAATGGCTTCCGCCGTTTCGGAAGGAAAATCTGAAGGCTTCCGCAGTTTCGAGAGCAAAGGCTGAAGGCTTCCGCGATAGTTTCTTTAAAAAATTCTAAGTTCTTTCGATAGTTTCGGAAGGAATTTGTGAATTCCTCCGCGGGATTCCGGGGAAATTATGCGGATGGCTTCCGCCGTTTCGGAAGGAAGACTTGAATTGTTCCGCAGACTTTAAAAATTGAAAAGTTTTCAAGTGTTCGGAAGTCTTAGACGGGCGGTTTATGAGATTGGCCTCCGCCGTTTCGGAAGGATAGCCCGAAAGCTTCCGTGGTTTCGGGAGAGAACGCCGGAAGCCTCCGGAAGAGAAAATCTAAGTCTTTCGATACTTTCGGGAGGGAATCATGGATTCCTCCGCGGGATTCCGGGAACTTTTCCGAGTTTTTTTTTTTCGCAAATTTTCAATAAAAAATTCTAAGTTCTTTTCTGAGTTTCGGAAGGGTCTCACAAACAGTTCCCGCCGTTTCGGAAGCTAATCTCCAATCTTTCCGCGAACGGTCAAAATGTTCTAAGTTTTTTTCTTTCGGGAGAGTAAGGCGAATGAGTCCCGCTATTTCGGGAGGAAAACCGGAACCTTTCCGCGGTTGCGGAAGGCTTGGGCGAAGGGCTCCGCCGTTTCGGGAGGCATTGCCCAATGGCTTCCGTAACCTTCCAATCGAAAAAATTCTAAGTCTTGCGGGCGTCTTTCCCAAGTTCTCCCGCCGTTTGGGGAAGAGAAACCGAAGGTTTCCGTAACTTCTTTCTCACGGTCTACGATTTTGACGAAGAAAAACTAAGTCCCTCTTCCGGAACGGTTGGACGTTTGGCTTCCGCCGTTTCGGGGAGATAGCCCGAATTATTCCAAAACGTTGGGAAAAATTCTAAGTTCCCTTTTGGCTCTTTGGGGAAAACATGGAAGGATTGATGGCAAGATGTTCAGTAGGGAAACAAGATTTTATGTTGAAAACACAGCTGACGGCTGGGATGGATTCTTAGGCAAACTTTCTACAAAATTATAGGAGGGGCCCCAACATGTACAAAAATTTTGGGGAGGGGTGTTGCTGCAACAACAATGGCGAGTCGCTGGCGAACACAGATCTCTGAAAAATTCCTCTTCATGGTCCGAAACCTCATTAACAACATCCACCTCGGGTGTACTACTCAGCTGAGCATTTTAGACTCATGCGGGGGGCGGGAGGCACTTTCCATGCTAGCCATTGGGGAAAGGGGAGCTTTGACCGAGACATCTTCACCACTCTCAAAGGGCCAGCATTTAATAAATGAGCTAAATAAATATATACAAGTGAAAATCAATGTGGCATTTGGTCATGAAGACAATTGGAGGCTTATGGAGTCCTTAGGTGGCTAGATTCCCTCCACACACTTGGCAAGCACATCATCCAATTCGAATCTATGGGTAAGGAAATGTATTTGGAGGTTGGTAAGTTTTCATATGGAAGCTGATGAGCTAAGGAAGTCGAATTGGTAAAGAGGAGTAACTCCCATGGAAGAGGAATAGATAATTTGGAGCTAGTGAGACACTTGGGCTAGATTCCCTAGCTCTATGACAACAATGATGAAGATGCTATGAAACCTATGACACAAATCAGAATTGAAGGCTAACATATGACATATATGACATGTCAAGGCTAAAACTATCCTCCAAGAGGATTCTCAAGGGAGTTAGGGCAGCTAAGATGCTTCCACATGTGATTTGGTGGAAGTGGGAGACTAGGAATTGTTGTACAAGTGGCATTCTTTGGAATCTATTCGCAACTTGAGTTGGAATGCATCTCTTGGAAGGAATTCGACCCATAGAGAGCTTGGAAACTTTATAAATGTCAATATCAAGGAATTAAACCAGCTTTTTGATCATTTGTAGAATTTGCAATTGCATTTGTGAAGAGGGAGAGCTAGTGGATGACTAGTTTCTTGCCTTAGCCAATTTCGAGGGTGAAAGATTCCCATCCAAGTTGGTAATTGGAAATTCCATTCAGACCTTTCATTTGGAGCTTTAATGGAGTCTTTATTTTTAGGTGTAAGCTACAGGGAAGCTCATGGTTTCTTCTAGTGCAACACATTCTCTCAACCATTTCTAGTTTTGATTTCATATTCTTGATCCTTAAGGGAGGGCGTTTTTGGTGAGATATTGTACTCTTTGGGGAGATTCTCATTCCCCATTTATTTTATAATATGAATTAAATACTCTCTTCTTAATCTCCAAAAGGTTTCAGGTCGAAATTCCAAGTGGAAATATATAAATGTGATTTTTAATGAAGAAATGGTGTCATTTTCCCCATAGCTCTTGCATAACGCTCTTGTGGTTGCATATAGTAGTGAAGGAATGCCATTTCGAATTCATGTACATGTTATATGATATGTATCTCTATAATAACCATATCATAAGATCCACAAGTCGAGATTCCAAGAAAAACTATGTTAAATTGCTCATTAATGGACAAACAGTGCCATTTCCCCACTACCTTGTTGTGAACCAATATAATGTTGATGGATTCAAATGGATAAGTAAAATACTGATGGTTTATTGATGAATGGACTATTAGGGATGTATTATATGAGTTTAATTCTCAGTGCATAAGCATTTGGATTCATTTTGTTGAGTTTCATAGCATTCAGAGAAGATTGCCTATCATTTCCCCCAAGGTTGAAACTAGTCTTTTTGCATCTGATTTAAGGGAGTTATAGAAGCCATTAAAAGTTTAATGGTGATAAATATGAGTCCATGTTGATGTCCTTGATATTTCCCCTGATTCCATTCATAAATTCGAGTTTTATTGAGTGCATTTGGAAAGCCATTTTCATTATCTACCCCTAGGGGATTTGAACCCCAAATTGCTAGTAAAAAATCCTATCTTGGACAGAATATTAATGGGGTTTTCAGAAGTATTTTGATGGTCCTAAATCATCCCTGAACATCATAATCAAGTCCTAATATCATTCATATACCTTCTCTGAAGATTTGGTATCATTTGGAGCCAATTGGAGACCTAGAGACCAATACTAGTCAAAGGGAAATTACTAGTAAAGTTCCCTACATTGGCCAGAATTGAAAGAGGATTTGTAGAAGTATTTTAAAGGTCCAAAAGCATCCCTAAAACACATATTTATGTTCTAAAATCATCCATACACCTTATCAGAATATTTGGGAGCAATTGGAGCAACTTGGAGACCTAGACATCAAAGCTAGTCAAAGATCGAACTAGGGAAAAAAGTGATAAATTGCCATTTTAATAAAATTCCTAAAAAGGGACATTACATAGGTGTATTTTGACTCATTTTGCAAGGGGTGTTCACAGGATTTCAAAAGTTCCTATAGGACATCCATCTTTATTCTTATTTTTGACTTGTACAATATTATCTGCAGATGCAAAGAAGTATTATAAGACTTATGCGTAGTCCATTGTCATGGCCAGAGAAGCTAAAAGAAGGATTATGCCTAATAAATATATTGGAATTGTACTTAAAGGATTTCACATTGCACAAGAATCCATTTTAAGTTCAATAGCCACCTTTCTTTTGTAGAATAAGCCCTTGGATAATGCAATTTGTCTAAATGGCATTCTCCAAGTTTCCTTTTTCATCATTTTTCTCTTTTCCCATCTAACGCATAGGGACTAGTTTTTAACTCTTGTTTTTTGTTTATACAAATGCCACTCAACTTCGTAGGAGTATGGAAAAGGTACCAACAAATTCCGCGAAAGCCTCTTCCATTGATTGTGCTAGCCTCTAGCAAATTTATCAATGCCTTTCCAAAAATTTTCAATACCAAAATTCATGCAGCCCAATAATATGAATAATCAATATTTCTTACCATCATAGGGTTTAAGTGCCACATGGCCCAAGTTTTTATCTCGTGCACTAATAACAATTCCAAGCTTGGAAAGGATCAAGACAAAGAAGTCTTTTATCGATCTTCTTACTTTATTCTAGTTCTTTTGTTTTGATCCAAAGGTATGATGCCATTAAATCCTAGTGTCCCTTGGGCTCAACATCCTTGTACAAGGGAGTGCACTATGCAACAAGTTAGTTGAACACTCTCTTTTACATTATGGATTTATCTCCAGCTATCCACATGCAAAGTGCTATGTTTCTAGCTATGTTGGGCTTCTTGACTTGTGTCCAATTCCCCTTGACCTCTATGCAAATGAATACGCCTGTGCATTTATGCATCTTCAACCCCTGTAGCCAATTTAAAGCATTCATGTCACGTGTTCACAAGCACTTAGGTATAAGTCCCTTCCTGCAAATGTCTATTGATCATGCCCCTAGGTGTCTATGCTTCCTGGTTAAGGAATCAAATTCTCAATTATGCAATTTCAATATGCTAGTTATTATTCCTAGTGACAACTCTCTAGATTGTTGCATTCTGATACTGATTTATACATGTTAAAGTATTCATTGAAATGAAGTGATTCATGCATCTATCAACTATCACCGAGAGACTAAAAGACCTGTTGTTATCTTAGCTATGTGAAAACACTTTTGGGCTAACCACGATTGCTAATAGAATTAGGATAAGCATTAGTTGATCAAGACATTGCAATAGACACTTGTTTGATGTGGATGCGCTTAATACAATCTTTGTTGAACATTTCCATCACTGCAATGTTCACAGAAAACACATTTGTCAATTTTGAAAAAAAAAGGTGAATATTGTAGAAGCAAGAATGTGCAACTCTTCATTTTCTTTTTTCAACAACTTCAACTTTTTTGCAACAATGGACACCCAAGAAATGGAATAAAAGCTTAAGCTCAAGAAAATTAGGGATATAATGAAACTATAGCAAACTAGTGCAGCTAATATTGGATTGCTTGCAAAATCTGCTTCTGGAACAATTGGGAAAAATCATTCTAAATAGACTAATGAGTAGTTCCAATATTTAGTATTCGATAATGGGACAAGAAGGAGGAGAGAAATATTTTTCGTCATTCAGAAATTATTTCCATAATTTTGGATCTACATTTGTTTTTCCTACCACTTTTCCTTCAGTCATTTTCAGAATTCTTGACTTGGTGCTATCGCTATCCCCATAATGCATAGAATATTGTTCGAATGCCTTGTAAATGCCTGGAAAGTAAAGCCCGGTAGGGATTTGAAGCACATTTTTTAATGCAAGGTTTCTTTGTACATAGGCGCCATCTAGAGCCACATTTTTTTTTCTTATGTCTATTATACATGTCTTCTTAACTAGGTCAAAATGTGAATATTGGAATATGCATGTGTTCTTTATATAAACAAAATATTGATATCGTTTTCTAGTAATCAAGTACTTGGCTATTCATGTAACTTGTAAATAAAAAAAATGTGATTTTCAAATGAGCAGATTCAAAAAGGATTCTTTATGAACAATGATTGATGTTCATCATCTATTGAGCAAACTGTGGCATATTTTTCCTAGAAACATAGATATTTTGCTAGTTGCTTCTTCCTGCTTTGACATATTCATATTTCCAAGTCAAAGGAGATCTTTTGCTTTTTGCACCAATCACTTGCAACTGTAGCAAAAACAAGCAACATATGTTGTCTTCCATGTGTGTTGTTCTTTAGACACATTTCCTAATTGCTAAAATGGACATGCATATTGGAAACTGTCGCAATGGAAGCTGCGTCGACAGATAGCGTGCTTTTGGAATCAATGGTCCTTATATACAAACAATTGATAGTGCACTGGCTAGATATGGACTTTTCCAGTTAAAATATTTTTATTATCTTCCAGGATATTGTCTGTTTGATACACTTGCAGTTCTGATGCATTTCCGATATTCATCCATTGAAATTAGAGAAGGGATAGTAAATAATTTTGGAGCATGTTTAATTCAGAGAGATCCAGAAGCATTGTGTTCAATGAAAATAGAATTAAGCAGTGGATTTTTGCAATACTTGCATGGTGTGCATGATTCAAATGCATATCTTCATCGAATGGCTCTTTCTGCTGCAAGTGTGCACACTTCTTTAGAGTTTGTTCTAAGTGGTGATGCCTTTTGTATCAAATGGTTTTCAAGATGGCTAGATGTCTCTGTCTCAGTTTGGTCATTTGAAAAAGGAAAAATATACTTGTATTTCAAAGGAAGATATGCTATGCATGGAATTGATATTTTATTCCATGACTAGGTAGCATCTTCTAGACATTTTGAGCCATTTTTGTCATATAGAACAAGCATCGACGTTTTTCATATGCAAATTGCATGACCCGTATGGCCATTTACAACTTGCAAATGATCAACATGTATAGGTGAACATAGCATCGATCCAATAGGATTTGGACAAACAACAACTTTTTCCAATGGAAATGGTTTTCATTGACTGCCACGACTCATTGTTTGAGTCAATTTGCAGCATGGTGCCGAATTTTGATGTCCTTTCTTTACGAAAAGCAATTGCACAAACATTTTGCAATTGTTATAATGCAAATGATATTAGAGCGATTAGTTGCATCATAAAACATCTACATCATACAAGCATCATGTAGGAGCAATGTATTGGCAATCCAAAAGCCTTTGTCGTGAACCTTTCAATGCTATACCGAGAAGGAAGAATAGAAGGCAATGCATTTGCATTTCAATGGATGAGTGAATTTTTCAATATCAATATACACATTTGGAGCATGAAAACAAAGACATTTTCACAAAAATTCCAACCATCTAATGGCTCTTTGAATACAATGTTTCTAATGCATTTTGCTAATGACAATTCACATGTGCACTTTTGGCCATTGATTAAAGAGCAACAGACCAATTTGATTCAATCCAACCACCTTCTAGACATAGATACATGTACGCAATCAAATAAAATTTGCAACACAGATAGCATAATGCAACAAAACGACTCCAAAATTTCAAAAGAACATGGCTCTGCAGTAGAGCATGTCTCAACAACAATTTCACAGAAAACAACAAGAGCTTTTGAAAAAAACAACATAACTATAAATGAACATTGCACAATATTAAGAAAAGAATAAGAACACATAATCATGTTCTCTCAGCTAGGACGAAAAAATATCCAAAACCTCGCACAACAACTAAAGCTTATTTGACTAGTATTCATGATACACCGACACATGACTACATTGTCTATGAGACATTGAAATTCAAAAAGAACATGGACATGGTTGAAAATAACGTTATGCAAAACCATGCAACCTTGTGCATGGATAACAGCTCGAAGAAAATTGACATAGATCAGGACATTTGCTAAAAATGCAAGAATAACCTTCATAATGAAAAGATACCTGTATTTGTAGTTCCTTCGCAAATTCGTTGCAATAAAAAACTAGATTCTGTCACAATTCTAACGCCACTAGAAGAAAGACTAGTGTCACCAAGGCTAACCTTTTCTCAAATAAGACCACTGGGATACAAAAGAGCACAAATTTCACTCACAAGAACAATTATTAATGTTCCTGCAAACTTGAACAAGATACAAAAATCTTTGCCTATAAGCTTTGAAGATTCAAAAACAATTGCAGTGCCGTTGAAAAGAAAACTAGAATACAAGAGTGCTTATTTTTCTGGAAATGTCCGCCCCTATGTTGTTATGACTGCTTTAAACGACCTTTGCAATACTCCACTTTACAAATCCGAGAACATTACTATTGACCATGGGTGGGAGAAAATTGTCCAAAAAAACATTGGGCTAGTCAACTAGCCCTCGATACATGTAGACACAGATGATTTCAGTGACGATGAAATAGATCTATAAATTTCCAATGAAACAATGGTTCACGACTATGGGCAATCTCATCAAATAGAGGACCTGGAAAATTAGATCATACAAATTGCACCTTCTGAGGGATTTCAACCATTGGGCATATTCCAAGACAAGTTTTCTGAAGAGCTTAACTTCCCTTCGTTGTTCTTTGGATACAGTCGACCTGAAGATATCATAAATTGATTTACCTACCAGTGGATGTCGCATTGGGAATTGAAACATGTGTCAAGAGACTTTGCAAGACATGATACAAATACCTTTTTCAAAGTAGTGGGTGTTCTGATTCAGCAAATCAGAGGTTCTGCATGGATTTCAATACAAAAAGGAGAACTACAAGGAAAACCTCTAGTCGCAAAGCACATAAAATATAAAGCAAACCTTCAAAAAGTATTAAAATCGCCAATTTCTTACCAATGTTTAAAAAGCATACATACATCTCCTGATTACTTTGAACATATAAGAAAAGATGTCTTTGCAATGATTCAGAAACTTGGCCTGCACACTTTCTTTGTCACTTTCACTAGTGCTGAACATATTTGGATTCCTCTTTGCAATGCATTGAAAAAGGCCGAAGATAGGATTTCTTCCAACATTGGCAAAGAAGACATTGCTTGGACAATTGAAACATTGATAAAATAAATTCTAGTAATTTACATCCATTATTATAGGCATAGTATGTCAGCAATGTGATCTTTGATTTTAGCAAACAATGAATTATTTGGAGATGTAATAGACTACTTTTTTATCACTGAATTTCAAAGTAGAGGCAATGAACATGACCATGCTTTTCTATGGAAAAAAACGCCCCTGTGTATGGCCAAACGTCTGATACAAATGTGACAACATTTGTCGATAGATACCTCTCTTCTGACTCTTCACTTCTTTCTGAAGAATTGGTCAAGATTCAAACACATCATCATACAAAGAGTTGCAAAAACATCGACATTCTAGCTATAGATGTAATTTTCCTTTTCCTCCAATTGACGAAACTACCATTTTGAAACTTATAGAAAATGATGATGAGAAAACAATTCGCAAAGCAAAGGAGCTATTCCTAGTTCTAGAACAAAATACTTTTCCAAGTACTATGTCCTTTGATATCTTCCTTTCAGAATTCAACATAACAAGGGATGAATACCTAATTCTTCTTCGTTCAGTGTTGCAATGCCCTACTTTTCTTTTAAAAAGAGACCCATCTAATGTTTGGATCAATGCATTCTCTAAGAAAATACCGGCCCTTTGGAATGCAAATACAGATGCACAATTCATCCTTGATTCCTATGGTGCAACAACTGACTGTAGCTCTTACATTACAAAAATGGATCGCACAATGACAACTGCTTTGAAAAAATAAAAGAACAATGCCTTCTTGATAATGATGGCAACATTGAAACAATTCGCAAACTTGGAAATGCGCTCTTGAACATGCAACAAATGTCCATTTGACAATCTATTTATATTGTGATTTCTTTGCCTTTATACACAAGTTCTAGGAAAACTATATTTATTAATATAGGGCCAGCTGAAAAAAGAACCTATGTCTTGAAAAAAACTAAGCTTTTGGCCCAAGAGCCAGATGAGTAAGAAAACATTCTATGCCCATCGCTTATTAAAAAATACACTGCAAGACCTTTGAACTTGAACATATTACTTTGTCCGAGTATGCTTCTTGTTACACATGCAATAACTCATGCCTTAGAAAAATAAATCAAAATGCAGTCATACACTATGTTCGATACAATGAGCATAAAGACCTAGAGAACTTCTAGAGAGAAAAAATGATTTTGTTTGTCCCCTTTACACAAAATGAAAATGTTCTAAAAAAGCTACAGAAACATGAGTAGAAGCATACCCACCACATACACTATCCATAGAACAAATTGAACAAAATTTCATAAATAAAAAATTGCTTGGGGTGACATTGACATAGCCGCCAATACAATTGAATCAAAAAACGAACAAATTTTTATGAGAGAAAAGTTTTGCGAAGAAAATTGGCCTTTATGTATCTGATAAATATGACATTAAAATGATTTGACGCATAGAACATTCTCCAAGAAAGCTGCAGTTGGTCTAAGATGCCTCTTCCTCTTCCATGGGAGTTACTATTCCACTCCAATTCGACCTTACATGATTCATACCATGAATAATACCTCTTCAACTCCCCCAACTCCAAGTATGTTACCCTTCATCTTGAACTCGAATTGGTGAAAGAACGGTGCCAAGTGTATTGGGGAATCTTGCCACATGTGGGTCCCACAACCTCTTATGTTCCCTCATGATCCAATGCCACCTTATTTTATTTTTATTATTATTTAATTGAACCATTTAATGTGAATTTGTAAGTCTAAGGTCATTTTGGGTCTTGTAGCTCCTTTATTCCAACTTTTAATGCTTCCACCCCCAACCTAGGGAACTAGTAATTTTCCTCCATGATAGTTAATTTGGATGGGGATATTACAGACTTTGAATTGAGAATCTTCTCCTAATGTGACCCACCTTGTCCATTTGGATCTAATTTTACATTATTACTAACTTGGACATCATGCTTGGCTATTATTTGACCCTTAGCATCAATTTAAAAAACTATCATGAATATGGCCAAGTGGCTTAGGCCATTATGATCCAATGAAAAATTTGGGGACATGAAAAATCCTCCCCTCCCAATATTGCTTGTCCTCAAGCAATTTCAAACATGAATGTTGAATAACCTGCTTTCTTTCCAAAACTTTGCTTCCAAAAATTTCCTTCCAAAAATTTGAGTAGTGGCACTCATGTACTACAATTGTGTGTTTCCAAAAGCAAGGAGATGTGGGTTTTCTTTTTCATATTGATATCCAGTGTGTCTTCACCACTAAACAACAAAATATTAATTAAATCCATCAAAACAAAGTTTGCACAATTACTCTTTACCTCTTTCATATTTTAGAAACCCTTTCTGATACCACTGTATAATTCTTTGAAGTTGTCATTGAGTTTCCCAACTTTGAGTCTTCAAGATTCCATGAAAATTTTAGAGAGGAACCACCATGCTTGCTGCTGCACTACTCTGATTACAATCACCTTATTAAGTGGGGACCCAATCTCCCATACTACTTGTTTCCCCAAAAAATTGAAACCAATGAGACTAAAATTTATCACAGGGTCCCATTGTTTGTATTGCACTCCAACAATTAGGAGTGCTCTCCAATCCATACTATCAGGCAAGAGAATTCCTAGATCCCATTTCCTCCAAGTAAGTAGACCACCATTTTCCAAGTGCATACAAGCATCAAGTGACCGATCGAATATGCTCCAATGACATAGGTGAGGATCCCATGTCCTATAATGCTGATCCAAAAGGATGTAAGATGCATCAAAATAGTCAGCCATGTGTTCTTTCATCCAAGAAGTGAATGAAGAATCTACACTAAAATTTGAACCAAGTAGGGAGCAAAGAAAACAATGAGCCTTCAAGGGGCTCACAGAAGTACCATTTGTGCATCCATGAATATGTGTATCATCAAGAAATAACAAAGGATGTTGCTTCCAATAAGAATTTGCTCCAATCATATATCTCTTCACCCAAGTATTGGATGAAGTTCCTCCAACATCAATTGAACTATGAAAGGAGCAAGGAAAATCATGAGTCTTCAAGTGACTCAAGTGAACATCATAAGTGCATCATCAAGAAATAACAAGGATGTTGCCGCCAATAAGAATTTGCTTCAATCATATATCTGTTCACCCAAATATTGGATGAAGTTCCTCCAACATCAATTGAACTAAGCAAGGAGCAAGGAAACTCATGAGTCTTCAAGTGACTCAAGTGAACATCATAGGTGCATCCATGTAGATGTGTACCATCATAAAGTAACAAATGATGTTGCTGCAAATGAAAAAAATAAAGTGCTCTAGTCATGTCATCCTCAAAAGGGGAGATAGGATTTTTATACTCCTCACGTGGCACCTTCAAAAAGAAACCTTTCACCCATACTTCATTAGGAGGAATGCTACAAAATATGGAAGTGTAGGATGTAGGAGAATGAACCAACTTACCCAAATGATCAAAAAATGCAAAAGTGTCATCATGTGAAGGATCCATAAGGGTAGGATCATGCACCTCCCTCAAAAGTGCAAAACTTTCCTCATAGGTTGGTTCCAAGGTAGTGGAATCATACACTTCTTCAAAAACTGTAACCATTTCCAAGAGGAAACTCAAGTTCCTCTTCCACCACAACAAGTGTTTGGTTCTCATCAAGCTCATATTCAAACACATCAAGCACCTGCAAGTTTCCATGTTTCTCATGATCCATCATGTCATGAGAACTCTCCAAGCAATCTACCATTTGACAATCTAAAACATAGGAGGAAGAACAAGTATCTTGCAACCTATCAAGAAGTTTCTCACTTTGCATTTTGATCTCATGAATATCCTCATTATTCTTCAAGTAGGCTCCATGTAACCATTCATTAAGATCAACCAAATTGTTTCTATCAAAAAGCAAAGACATGACATTACCTTTGATGTTGCACATTTCTCTTTGAATCTTCTCCATGTCTTCAAGGAAGGATGGATCCTTCAATGAAGAAACTCTACAACAAGAATTTGAGACCAATGATTGAGTGTCATGGAGTATTCTAAGGGTCTCTTGGATATTATTTTCATTCATATTTGATGACCCTTCAAGAAAAACAGGCTCTTGTAGAGGGACCTCCTCTTCATTTTCATGCTTAATGGAACTTTGGCTTGCAACAACACTTTCAAAAGTGATCTCTATGTCACCAACATAGAAGTGTGATCACCCATCAGTAGGTACTCCTTCATAGTTCAAGCATCCATCAGTAGATGCTCTTTGATTCATGTCCAAAGTAGAGTGTGTCTCAGAATGATTTTCAGTATTTTCAATGGAATCTTATGCATGCTCATGTGATGTCTCTTCATATTTTTCAGAGTCACTTGGGAGTGAATTTCGATCCTCTTCATGTAATTCTTCTTCTACTTCATCACCTTCAAAATTAGGTAGCTCATGGGTCTCCTCATTTTGCTCCTCCTCTTCACTCAAACATATATGAGTTTCTCTCCAAGGTATTTTGCAAGAAGGGCATAGACCTTTCTTCAATAACTCCACATCTTCATTTTTGGGTCTATTTTCAAACACCCAATCAGAAAAGTCTTCAAAAGGAATGACCTTTTTTGTATCTCCCTTATACAGATTAAGATATGCCTGATATTGTTGGGGTAAGGTTTTACATGTTGCTCTCAATCTTTGTAATTCATTCATAGAATTATCATTTGGTGGTTCAACACATACATCTTCATCATACATAGGGTCATAATAATAACCTTCATTCCTTATGAAATTTTAAGAAGTGTTGCATGATGGAACCTCTTCCTCATATCATTCACATTCTCGTTCATATTGCTCACAATCATCTTCATACTGCTCATAAGAATTGTACTCATAGGAGTCATCATAATAGTAATACATGGCTGCAAATTATTATTCAATGTATTATATTAATGCACAGTGCAAGGACCATGCTCTGATACCACTGTAATATCCCTTCAAAGGAAAGTCCTTAGATTCACATTGTTTTGACTCTAGGGTTTTGTTTACAACTGGTTCAAAACACCTCCAAATGATTTCAAATTTGGGGAGGAAGGTATTTATTGGGAAAATGACATATTAACATACATATAAGACATCCAAACAACTGATATACCCATCCATGGTTTGCAAATTGCATGGGAAGAAGTTTCAGAACAAGACTAGTTAATTTGAAAAGTGGAGATCCCCCCTAAACCTGCCATTAGATGCTCTTTCAAACACTGTACGAACTTAACTAATTCTTGGTATGAGACTTGGATATTTTAAATGACATTAGGAACAATATATGTGTAGCATTATATTTGATTTTAAGGTCGAATATGCATCCTAATGAACAACAACTTCTAGAGTCTAGTTTTTGAGGTGAAATTGGTGGGAAAGGAGTCTTGAATTTCTTCATAAACCATAGTAACACTTCAGAGTTCTGCACACATCATTTGGGACATAAAAGAAACTTCATATGCAGCTCATAACATGGTAAATAACTCAGCAAAATCTCAATCCATGTGTCTGTTGCAGCATAACATCTTTACACACAACAACAAGGAAGAATCTAGCCTATACAACTTTGAAAACAACAATGTTAGTTCAAGTACAACAAACTGTATTTTACAGAAAGGAGACTAGAAACAATGAAGCCCATAGCCAACATGAGTGACAATCTATGCCTCTATCAATTTTCATTTAGCAATGTAGTTTATTGTTTTTTTTTCAAATAAAACAAAAGCAATTGAGATGATATTTTTAGAATTGATATCTAAGCACCAAGCCATTGAACAATATATCTATACCCTTGGAAAAATTTACAAATTGTAAAATCAGATTTGCAAAAACTAAGCAGCACATGTAGAATGAAGCTATGATTCCATTGGCATTACAACTTCAACGTTGCAAGCAGAGCAGCTTCCAATACACCAAAAAACAGTTGCATAGAAACATTCAGAAACATTTATATTATAAATTATTTATTTCAATTTGTAGACAAAAGCTACCTCTTCAAGTTGATAGCAACCAAAACTTAAACAACACAGGCCTTTGAACCAAAATTGTCTCTTACTAAGAACATGAAGCATCAATCAAATGAAACCTTGCCTATCTGACCTCCTTAAATCACAACCAGCAAAGCAATCTCTAGAAACAAGTCCAATGATGCTTGCTCAAACAATTCTAATAGAAAAGTACAAAATGACAGTTTCTATGATGATAAAAAAAAAATTCATAATTGATATATTGATTTGTTGATGCTCTTGGGATGCAGAAGACAAAATTCAAGATATATAAAGGACACTTTGGATCAGATCAAACTATACCAATGGACCAAAACTAAAAATCCTCAGGCTCAAGCTCTTAAAATTAGAATTTTGGGATATGTGCCCTTAACGTCCTTAGCGAATTGACGCCTCATAGTAGAGCAGACACCAAGGGGAGCACAAACTCTATACCCATAGTATATGGCACAAAACCTGTGCATTTATTTGGATTTTTGCAAATAAAAAAAAATACGAGTGAAAAGAAACCTACAACATTGAGATCTTCAAGAAACTATGGGTTGCAGCATCTGCTAAAGAACAAGAAAATGTGATCCTAATGGAACAAAATCTCAATTTCAATATCTTAAACTGGGCCCTAATGGAACAGATTTTTGAGCTCAATATGGAATTGGAAGCTGGTTTCCAATTACTGGTTTTGTTGTCACTTTTTTCCTTTAGTTATGAAAACCACCGATTGACGGAAAGTACTATGAGATGGACAATAGATTGTGCATGGAAGGGATATTGTGGACTATTTGAAATGGATGCAATTCTATAGTCAATTGAATCAATGCCTAGGCCTGATTTGGAAAAATAGACTAAGCCTATGCACCCAAAAAAGAAGACACAGAGACTTGATGTTTCTCCTTTCCTATAGACAAAGCTGCCAGACTCAATTTTGTTGGGTCAATAATAAGCTATTTGTTTAACGCAAAAGTTACTATTGGGTTGCTTTTTTTCACAATTTTAAACTATATGATTTTGACATATAGAACTGATAAAATTTTCTTTTCAAAGGAAAATTTAAATTTGATATGATGTAAATACGAGCAGTTCAGTGTAAAATTTCCCATGAAGTAGGATGAATTTGAACTGTGAACTGATCCAATATAAGCCAAATCAATATTCATTTTTTGCTATAAAATTTCAAAAGTCATTTATGTTCAAGGTTGCTAGATTATAAATATCAAAATGCATTTCCAGAAGAATCAACTATTCCAGGGCAATTGTAATGAAGGGATTTTGCACTTCCTTTATCTTTGATTGCATGAGGGCCAACAAGTGTTCCTTTGCATAATCGTCATTCAGCACAACAACAAATGTTGCTTGCGAAACATGCAGAAGATGCGAACCTATTGCACCATTTATAATGATGTTCTTAAACAGGTACATGGGTGGTATATCTGATATCAATTCTTGTTGTATATTTAAGAAAATGTTTCTATAGATGTCAGGCAATTGCAACTGCAATAGAATAAAAAAATTTGCTGGTTGTTAGTAAAATCATTGAAACAGGAAAATGCATCTTCCAATTGTTGGCTACAATAGAAGTTAACAGTAACTACAAGATCAAATGAAATCAAACCTTTGCAGTGTCCTGTATCTTTTCTCCATCTTTGACACAAAGCTCATAGTTCTTGTTGTCTTGTTCACATGCAATAGCGAGTGCCGCAACACAACCAACAGAGAAAGCATTTGTTGAGATTGACAAAGCATGTATTGTTGTATCTGGTGCCAGTTTACGTTGTTGGAAAACTTGGGGAATTGTTTCCACATCAGTCTGTTGGTGCAGAGCAATGCAGTGTTTTGCATCTGCTCTATCATAGACTCCCTAGTTTCTAATTATGAAATTTGAAATTCACACACTGCTTCCGGGTGAGAAATACTTCATGAAATGTGAGACAAGGATATTGTTCATATTGACTGTGACTGTCAATTGACCATCTCTGTCGACAAGATCAGAATTTGCTAACTCTGCTTTGTTTGGGGAATTTGAATTCCTATTGCATGTTGGTTTGTACAAGGTAACCATATCTCCTTCAAATACATTTGGATGTGTCGGCGAAGACAGTTACATTATAGTTCATGTTGTAGTTGGCATTTGTTTTTCTCTGGAACAAGTGGCAATATTGGAAATTATGTTCAAATACATGAATTTTAGAAATAGAGGGGAAAAAAATTGATTCATGTGAGAAGAGTGGAAAATTGCTTCTGCATGGTGAGTTCAAAGTGGTCTCACCTTTTTGAACTATCACTGGGAGGCAAGTTGGGCATTCTGGCTTCAGAATTGTTTGAAGTACCGGTTTTTGCAGCCATATTGCAGTTGGTAAATTTTTGCAGCAGCTGCAGATGCATTTTTTTTAGTCTAGCTTTTGTACATGGATCGATTGAAATTGCTTGGAGCAATAAATGCATTTTTTCTTTAGCAGTTAACATTTGCAACATTAGACTATACATATTTTGAGGGGGATAGAAAGACAAATAGCATGATGATCTGTCCAATAAGCTTCAGAAATCTGCAGTTTGACATGGTCAGATGACAAGGTTGTCCAGAAATGGTCAAGCAAGGAGCCATAAGTTGTTGTTGCTTGTGTTGTATGCAAAGAAAAATTATTGCCATGCATAAAACAGAGAAATGAATTTTTCCTATTGCATTTTTGCAACATGTCAATGTTAAAGTCACCAACAAGGACGATATATTCATTTCGATAACTATTTTCTATGGTATAAAGAACAAGTGAATACAATTGTTCAATTGGCATGTGTGGTGCAATATAGACATTTTCTAGAGTGACAATAGTGTTGTTAACTGGAAACCATGAGATTATTGCTTCAGCAAAGTTTGTTGCATATGTGAATTGTTTCTGAATAACCATGTGTTTTCTATAGCATGCAATTAGACCATGGACATTGTATATAGACTGATAGGAATACTTTTCTTCAAGGAGAGAATCGGTTGGAAGTGATTTTGTATGTATTTCTTGCAAGAACAGTATATCGGCTTTCATTATGTCATAGTCATTGATAATATTGTTGATATGTAGTGAAAGAATTCTTGTGTTCAATGAGCATAGAAGGAAGTGGTCTTTGTTCTCAAATAATAGAAAGCCATACTGGAATTGCAGTGCTGCTTCTTTCTGGAGCTTGTCTATTTCCATGGAAACTTTATATGAGAGACATAAATTCTTGTGTTGTAATTTGTTTAGGAGGTATAAATGGTTCATGTCTTTAACACGCGACAATGCAATATATACTAGTCCATGTTGAGTGATACCTTTTGTATCAAATGCCAATCTGTCCATTGTAAGTTCTTGTGACCTATGAATGGTTCATGCACATGCTAATCGGATCGGGAATTGTTGTCGAAGTATATTTTTTTACCCATGGATGCCATTTTCCTAGTTATTCGTGTGATAGGTATCCATGTACAGGGAGTGCTTGATGCAAAGTGATTTTTCATTTTTGCTCGTTGCATTGCACCAGTTGATGGTAGGCTAACTTCAATCCACACTATGTCAATTCTATTTGATGTAAAGTCTTTGAAAATGCCTTCTGCACCATTTAAAAGCCCATCGTCTATTGCAAAGGCCCCCCCAACTTCAACAAGCATATTTTGTTTCAAGACAATTGCAAATGACAAGTCCATTTGGCCATTTTGATACAATTTGAATTCTATTGTGTCTATTTCCTTGTCAATTGATTGCAATGTACATGCTTTTGTTTGGGAAATTGCCAACATCTTTTTGTTGTGTTCATCAACATCCTTGTTTATATGAAAAAGGAAGGGGAATGCCAGATCATTTGGCGGTTCTCTATAGCATTGGCTATTTAAGAATTCAATGTCGACGTCTGTTTGCAAGTTTATTCTAATTCTATTCAAGATTGAAATGAAGGTTGGGTCTTCTTGTCTCATAGCTTGCGTGAGATGAAAGCATTTTATGTTATGTCTCCATAAGCTATAAGGAAATGGATGTGAGTCAACATTCACTTGTTCAAATACCCAAGAATCTTTGACAAGTTGTACTTGACACAAGTCTCCGCAGAAAATAATGTCCAAATTTCCAAATGGAGAATTGGGAGTATGCATAATTTCATGTAATATTTTGTCAATGCTCGAGAGCATCCGAGCGCCAATTAAAGACACTTCGTCAATTAGAACTAGTCGCAATTGTTCAAAATCCTTGGACAATAGGTCCAATGAGTTGTAGCTTAGTGGAAACATGTTTGTCAATGTCAAAGGAAAGCGAAGTGTTGAATGCACCGTTACACCGTCAACATCCTATGTAGCTCTTCCAGTAAATGCAAGTATAATGCCTTTTTTAAGAGGATCACTACAAAGGTCCATGTTGTGAAAGTGCAAAATCCCATGGTAAATTGCCTTTGCAACAAATTTTTTGCCTGTGTCGTTGGGGCCAGTCACGAACAGATGAATCGGTGTGGTTGGGATAACTTTCTTTCTCATTATGATTTCTGTTACTATTGATTGTTGTTCTTTGTTAAGTTTTTTTCTAATGGAAAAGTAGGCTTCTTTGCTAATGCTATGTGGAAGTTTCATAGTTTCAAATGCATTTCCAGAACCAAATTCACACGGTGACTCCACTCTATTGATGAATCCACTGGGAAGATAACCCAACTACTGAAAGAAAGAAAGGTTTATTGTGAAGATGATTAGGTACAAGATGGAGAATCTTTTTTCAAAAATCTTTAGGTCTATTGCTTAGTCCTTTGTTATTATTCCCTACATATTTGAAATAATTTATCCTTTATATTTTACATCTAGAGACCGATAAGTTGAATACTATGCTTTCTTTCTGGGATAGAAAGGTCTGGGTCTTATATTGGGTTGTTGGGTTAGATAGCCCTTCTTAGTTTTTATCCTCTGAAACCCAAGATAGGTCCTTTTTATTTTTGTCCTCTGAAATTCATGTGGAGAAAGAAGTCCATTTACTAATTTCACCAGTGGCTAGTGAATCATTTCAACGACCATCTAAAGAACTCGAGCCTTGGGTGGTGAATAGAAATAAAGCTCTCGAGCTTCCATCAGTTCTTCATGATATGCTTGCAAAATACCTCAAATATCTTCCTAGGTTTAAGCTCGAGGATGGAGTTTCAGTAGAAGAGCATATTTCAACATTCCAAGACTATAAAGACAACCTAGAGATTAAGCATGACGATATTTATGAGAGAATGTTCAGTTGTTCCTTGGAGGCAAATTGTAGAAAATTGTTTAGAAACTTGGCAGTTGATTCAATTGAATATTGGATGGAATTTTATCAAGTTTTCTTGGATAAATGGAGGGAAAGGAAAAATCATCACCATTGCCGCACTAATTTTTTCTCTATGAAGAGAAGTGATAGTGAGACAATAGTAAATTTCAAGAGAATACTTCGAAAAAATTATCTTAGTATGTCAGCAAACATTCAACCCTCTGAAATTGTTGCTTAAAATGTTTAAGACTGTCTCGTAATCTGCACCATATGTTTAGTGATGCTGTGGAGTTAGAAAAAAAAAATCTTGGCTTGTGGAAACTTCCCAGTCTAGAGACTAGAAAGTTGAAAAGAGAACAGAGGACATTGTTATCTTCTTCCTCAAAAGAAATGATATTCCCTGCACCAAATTTATTTGTTCATGTTAGCTAGTAATCAAATAATGATTTCAGCATTGATTATGAAGTTGAACTAGTTATTAATTTTCAATAACATTTTTTCCAAGATAGGATTCATAAAGGTAAACATGAATACTTTCAAGATGATGCAACATTTCCTTCCATTCCAAATAGCATAGATCAAGAATTCATTGAGGAAGTTGATATTCAAGATGCACAGATGTGGGACAATTTTATACATCTTGACTAAAAGGAAGCATATATTCCTGAATCTGCACTCACTAAATTTTTAAGCAGTGAGACAATATATGATGATTATGAAGATGAGTATGAATTGGCTAAATTTAAAAATGCTGGAATTTTATCTAGCACCTCAAGTCCCAGTTTTTTATTAAATATGGCATATCCTGATGTTGAAAAAATTGAATAAACAAAAAACATAATGCAACACAGCCAGCCACGGTGGGCACACAAGAGAGACAGTGCTCTCACAATCTGATTAATTCATGAAATGATACATACATTTATAGGCTTGGGAATCCTAAACCAAATCCCTGGAATAGTGGGGCTACCAAACTCTTGTGAACACATAAATACAAGGCTGTTACAACAGATAGACTGAAGACAATAACCAACACTAACTATGGAAACAATCCAAACAAGATACTATTTTCTCCATTATTCCAACACTCCCCCTTAATGGAGAAATGAGTTTTCTACGATTCCTAGCTGATCTCTGAATGCTTCAAACTTTGCTTTTGCAAGAGGCTTGGTGAATGTGAGCGACATTTTCATTTGTATTACAATAGATCAAGTCAATCTCCTTTGACTGCAACTTTTCTCTGACAAACTGATGTTGGATCTCAATATGTTTAGATTGAGCATGATACACTGGGTTGTTGGCTAATTTGATGGAGCTTTGGTTGTCACACTTGATAATTGTTGGTGCTTTCTGTTCTTCTCCCACATCTTCAAGGATTCGCCGCAACCAGATCGCCTCACAAGTTGCACTGCATAAATCTTTGTACTCTACTTCAGTAGATGATAAAGAAACAGTTGGTTGCTTCTTACTACTCCATGACACAATCCCAGAACCAATCTTGAATGCATAACCTGTGGTTGATTTTCTATCATCAGGATCTCCAGCCCAGTCTGAATCTGAATGACCTGTCAACTTAACATCAAATGTATCAGTATACTTAACACCAAAATTACATGTGCCCTTCAGATATCGAAGAACCCTTTTCGCTACTTTCCAGTGGCTTTCATGGGGCTTAGCCATAAATTGACTAAGGATGCTAACAGAGTATGCAATGTCTGGCCTGGTTGTGGTGAGATAGTTCAAACTTCCCACTAGTTGTCTATATGAAGTGCCATCCACCTCCTTTGTGCCATCCTCACTACAGAGTTTGGCATTCTGTTCCAGTGGAGTAGGTAATGGCTTGCATCCATCCATATGAAACCTTTGAAGTAGCTCCCTTGTGTATTTACTATGTGTGACCAGTGTCATGCCAGCCTCTCTCCAAACTTCAAGGCCTAAACAGCAATGCAGATCTCCAAGATCCTTCATCTCGAATACTTGTGACAACTTCTGCTTGATTTCTTCAATTAGCGTAGAAGCATCTCTTGTTATGATGAGGTCATCAACATATAGAGAAATCAATGCAATGTGTCCCTTCACATCTTCCTTGAAATATAGGTTGGGGTCACTCTTGCTTCTCACAAAACCTTGATGAGAGAAGAAAGTGTCGATCTTCATGTACCATGATCTCGGGGCCTGCTTCAATCCATATAGTGCCTTCTTCAACCTGCAAACAAGATGTTCATGTCCCTTCTTCACAAACCCCTTTGGCTGGACAAGGTACACCTCTTCCTTCAAGTCTCCATTCAGAAAGGCAGACTTGACATCCAATTGATGCATTTTCCAATGGTGCTTGGTGGCTAATGCAATCATCACTCTAATGGTGTTCAACTTGGCTACTGGTGCAAACGTGTCTTCATAATCAATGCCCTCCTTTTGTGAATAGCCTTTTGCTACCAATCTTGCTTTATATTTATCGATACTACCATCAGCCTTGAATTTAGATTTAAACAACCATTTGGAACCTATGGGAACTTTATCCTTAGGAAGCTCTGTCAATTCCCATGTGTCATTCTTCATTATAGAATTGTACTCTTCAGTCATTGCATCCATCCATTCCTTCTTATCTTTTGCTTGTTCAAAATTCAAAGGTTCAACAACATTCATTACCTGAGTCATTAAGGCATAGTCTCTGAACCTTATAGGTGGTTGAATCTGTCGTGTTGACCTCCTTTGTGTTTCAATTCCTGTTGGAGTTCCATCAAACATTCTTCTGCTTGTCAGAGATTCTTCACCACTTCTTGGTGATTCTTCATTGCTTGAAGTATCCATGCTGCTTGAATCTTCTTCTTGTTTTTGTTCCTATTCCACATTCTCATTTGCATCTTCCATGATGTACTCATCAGGAATGCACCATGTATCATTGATGTCCACCTAAGGACATTCATCTACATCTTCATGAAATATTACATCTCTACTTGGAAAAACTATATGCATACTAGGATCAAACATTTTGTATGCTTTATGATCATCATAGTAACCAAGGAAAATGCATTTGATAGATTTTGCATCAAGTTTTCTCCTTTCATCTTTAGGAACATGTGAGAATGCTTTGCTACCAAATACTCTTAGATGACCTACTTCAGGTTTATAGCCATAAAGAGCTTCAAAAGGAGTTTTATGGCCTAAGCTTGTAGTTGGACTTCTATTCTTCAAGTAAACAGCAGTGCTAACTGCTTCAGCCCAAAAACCATTAGAGAGATTCTTACCTTTCATCATGCTCCTTGCGCATTCCACCAGGGCTCTATTATTCCTTTCAGCTACTCCATTCTGTTGAGGCGTATGCGGCACTGTGAACTGTTGCTGGATCCCATTATCCTTGTAGTATCTATTGAAGGCTCCTGAGGAGTACTCTCCCCCTTGATCTGACCTGAGGATTTTGATGGGCTTTCCTGTTTCCTTCTCAACCATGTTTCTGAAGTCTTTGAAATATTCAAATACATCACTCTTTTTAATCAAAAAATAGACCCAAGTATATTTAGTACAATCATCAATAAAAAGAAAGAAGTATGATGCACCACCAAGTGATCTTGTTTGCAAGGGACCACAAACATCTGTATGCACTAGTTCAAGGATGTCCCTCCTCTTTTTCTCTGTATGTGTAGGGAATTCTTCCCTATGCTGCTTTCCCAGTGCACACCCTTCACATGATGCACGTTCATTCTTCAACAATGGAAGCCCATCCACCATTCCTTGTCTTTACAGAAGCAACAAATCATTATAATTCAAGTGTCCATACCTTAGGTGCCATAGCACTTCTGTTGACATGGTTGTGGATGCCAACGCCTAATGACCATTCATCGTCACATTGAGCTTGTATAGACCTCCAACTCTTGCACCTGTAGCGATCACCTTATAGTGATCCTGCACATCCTTCACAAGGCAACGTGACTTGACAAATTCTACTTTCATGTCTTGATCAGCTATGGTGGACACAGAGATCAAGTTCTTCTTTATACCAGGTACATGCATCACATTTTGAACTTGCTTCACACTACCATTTGGTAATGTCACAGATATGTCGCCATATCCCGTAATTGGATGAGAGCGATCATCACCTAGGTATATGTTTGCACCATTGTTAGTTGCCTTATAGTTTTCAAACCATTCTTTGTTGCATGACGTGTATGGAAGCACCAGAATCTACAAACCAAACATTAGAGTCATCTGTTTCGGCAGACAGGGTGGCATCTGAAAGGAACAATCTAAGGTTTTGGAAATCATTTTCCTCCTCTCTTTCAACAAAATGACTAGCATATTTTCTTTGTTTTGCCTCATCAGAATTCTTCTTATAGCAATCCCTAGCAAAGTGTCCAGGCTTGCCACAATAATGACAAATTACATCACTCCTTTTAGCATGTGAGTCAAACTTTGAATATTCCATACCTTGATGAGCATGTGCATGTGGCAGTTTACCTCCTTTGTTTCTGTCCCATGGCCTCTTCCTGAATAGTTGTTTAGCCATCAATGCCAAATCTGAGCTTGAAGGCCTGCCTTCAAGATTGCTTCTACGCTCTGCTTCTTGCACAAGGATAACTGACAATTCTTCAAAGGTGGAGGCATTTTCCCGAGCTGCAAGACTAGAAATGAACATTTGATATTCTACTAACATCCCTTTCAATGTGATTGTGACAAGATTGGAGTTGGACACCTTTTCACCAATATCACTCAACTCTCTCAAGTCTTTAATTTTAGATATGTAGCTATTCACATCTTCTCTCTCCTCCATCTTAATAGAAAGCAACTTAGTTTTTAAAAACAAGATGCGATTTGAATTTGATGTTTCATACAGACCTTTGAGTGTGCTCCATGTGGCTGTGGATGTCTTACATTCTCGGCTGTGCGGGATGATGTTGTCCTTTACGGACATTCTGAGAAGCACCTTCGCTTTTCTCTCTCGGTGATCCCAATCCTGAACTGAATTGGCAGGGGTTTCTGGCCTGTCTTCTTTGCCAAGAACGATGTCCCAGGCCATCACTGCTTCAAGCAGTGTTTGGATCTTGAACTTCCAGTTGACATAATTGGTTCCGTCCAACTTATTTGCTTCTGTCAGGTATGAATCTTCCAACTTGTTCGGCATCCTTCCGTTCTCTGTTTGCGGACAGTGTGTCTCCAGTGGTGGTGTGGGCGGCGCGGTCCCTCAACTGCCGCTGATTCTTCCTTCAATGGCTCAAAAATTAGACTTGTGATGGTCCCCACATATGGTCAAATTTCTGCAAATCAACCCAGTGGTGGAAAAAAAATATATATTTCACCACAACGATCCAAGCAGCTCCTCACGGTTCCTTTACTACACAACGATAATTTCTGGCGATCCCTTCACAGTGGCGGGCAGTCACTCCTTCACGCGGGCTTGACCCTCCAGATTTCTTCATGGGTCTGAGCAACGATCTCTTTAATGTATACACTGCATACACACCAAGAAAATAGATCACAAAAGACAACGACCTTACTCCATGCAAGCAGACCCGTTGTCTCAGCTCTCACTCTCACGAATTCAGTACTCAATGGTTTCAAGCTTCCGTAGGCTCCACTTTCAGGCAGGGATTCAAGTCGCTGCTCCTTCCCAAGGCTCTTTCACCAGCACGTCCACGGCGATCAGGTCTCTGGCAATGTTAGGCAGCTCACAGGCCTTCTGGCAACTCACAACAGCCAAATTAAAAATTAATACAGTAGCTCAGAGATTATAGCTAACACGGCCTCCTTCAATCGGCAATCACACAGCTCCTTAACTAAGCAATCTTTCACGATGGCTCGGAAGCTAGTACTAGGGCTCGGAAGCATTCACGCAGAAATGGGCTGATTCCGGAAACGTGGAGACTTGCTGCAACATCCGCATGGATTTGAGAAACAGAATAGTGGCTCTCTTGCACAACCGATTGGTGGCTCTACGCACAGCTTCAATAGATTACCGGTTCTCACACATAGTAGCGGTCCTCTTCTGGCAGTGGGGGCTTCTCCTCTGCACGCAACAGCTTCAATAATTCTGGGCACCGAACTCGGAGCAACACAATGGTGAGGGGACTCGGATCTCCCTTCGATCTTGCATGGATCGACTACAAGCAACAATTCCTCAGCTCACACAATAGGCAGTCAACAACTCAAGACCCTTAGCCTCACGTTCTATTGTCCTCCACACAGCTGGGCAAATCCTCATACCTCAGCTCTGATACCAAATTGAATAAACAAAAAACAGAATGTAACACAGCCAGCCAGCCACGGTGGGCACACAAGAGAGACAGTGCTCTCACAATCTGATTAATTCATGAAATGATACATACATTTATAGGTTGGGAAGCCTCAACCAAATCCCTGGAATAGTGGAGCTACCAAACTCTTATGAACACATAAATACAAGACTGTTACAACAGATAGACTGAAGATAATAACCAACACTAACTATAAAAACAATCCAAACAAAATACTATTTTCTCCATTATTCCAACAGAAAATATTGATGACGGAATAGTATGAAGACCTTGAATGCCATAAGAGAAGCATTTTGTGTCTTCCTCGCCCATTTGAATTAAATGAAGAAAACACCAGCATCAGTAATAAAGAAGAAGTTTTTTCCATCATACAAAAATCTGCCTAGTCATCCAGGAAAGGAAGAAAGACCCTTATTCTGCCCAGTTGACCAAGCAATTCTCTTTCTTACTTTCAATTTGGATGGAGTCTATCTTGGTCAAAACCTCAAGTGTTTTAAGCTTCAGTTTTCTTTCCAGATATCAGTAGTTTAACTCTTGATACACATCATGGTTTTGTTGTAAAGTGGTTTCCATGTGGATGATTCGGAGGTCACATCCATGCCACCAAAGAGTGAATCGAGTCAAAACCATGGAACCATGTTCATTCATTAAAAGTGGATTGTGGAAGGTTTGACGGTGGTTTTATGAATTTTCTTTAGGCCCCCCAAATTCATTAAAAGGTGACACTTGTTTTGTTCATGGTTTCCACATTACAAAAGCAATAAGAGAATTGAAAAGTGAACACATTGAGCCTCCACAATTATTGACGTATGTTGACGTATTTTCCGAAGTTGTGCACATGGATGGTTGATTTAAGACAGGGCATAGGTCTGGCAGTTCGCTGTATTTAGTGTCAATGGTTGGAATCTTATAAATCCAAGAAATAATGAGCTTTAATGATGCAATATATGGTAAGAGCAAGTCTATTGTAGGGTTTCAATTTTAAAAGAAGGTTTCATGGTTGCATTTGGTTTGGAGATTATATATGTGTTGGAGAACTTGGGTTCAAAAGTGATTAATATTATGTTACAAGAGATTTTAAAAGTTGTACCCTGTAAATGACCTTTGCAATAAAAGCTTCATCTGGGATTATTGTTGCCTTTGCACCTATAAAGGCACCTTGTAGTCCCAAGACAAGAGTCATTAGAAGAGGATTTTCAATTCAATGCTTTGATGTGGATCATTTTGACTTATGTAGTTGTCAGGCTTGTTCTTGGCATTCTTTATGCCAGTCTACTTGCAAATGGAGATTTAAGGTAGCAAAAGTCTCATAATTATAACACTGTGGCATTCTTTTGTAGATGAATTTTCAATCATTAACATTTGGAAAACTAAACTTCAGGGAGAAAAATGGGTGACTTCAACATAGTATTAGTTATAACAGAAATAGTAGTATAACAGAAAGAAAGCTCATCAATTTTGTGAATTGGTGTAGTACGCCTTTGATCTTGTTGTTCATTCGCTTTATATCAAAGGTTGTTTTAGTGGGAGAATTGAATTCCCAGGAAGTAAATGCTTGGTGATAGTGTACAGAGACATCCATGGGCAATTTCATGATTTGATAGATCTCTCTTGATATCTACTATCTCTGTATGGGAAACTATGATGATCATGGGTACTACTCTATTGAGATTGTATTATTGCTGGTTAATTTGAAAGTGCACTACATGCATAGAATCACCGGACGTATTTGGTTGGTCATATTCATATACCACCTTAGACTACACATGCAGCGACAAATCTACAACTCTAGGAGGTTTAAAAGGCTTCCTGAATATGCATTAAGAGATTTATTTTTAACTAGTGAAAGATATGTAGGAATTATATACCACAATTAGCAGACAAATTGCTAAAATACAACAAAATGGCCAAAAGATATCTTAAGGGAAAGGAGAAAAGGAAGAATTGAATACTTTGTAGTGGTTGGAAAATTTTGCAGCTGGAGGCTAGGAAAGCCCATGCGATCCATTGTATTTTTCTGAAGTTCGAGAATCCTATCTAAAGGATTAATCACTCTAATTGCAGTATATTTCGTCGTTTTTGTTTCTCTTTAATAATTCACAACTTTCTTTCTTCTAGTTCTCTCTTAGAAGATTTAGGAAGTCTCTTTATATTTTTAGGCAATAAAGACAAGTTCTGATGTCACTGCTAGTTTTATACAAGCCTTGAACAATTCTATGAAATTTTAGATATACTTTATCACTTTGTATTTTGGGAGAAAAATTTCTATGAAGTTCTTAGCATGATTAAGGATTTCTAAATAAAATATATGCTATTTATGCAATTTCTAGTATTCACTATAATTGTGCACTTTTATATGATGATTATCCTTTTGTGTCTTGAATATTTTTGTGATCTAGAGTCCCAGACTCCCATGAATGAATTGAACTACTATATTCATTAGCTAATG
Organism: Larix kaempferi; assembly: GCA_027924585.1. Lineage (NCBI taxonomy): Eukaryota > Viridiplantae > Streptophyta > Pinopsida > Pinales > Pinaceae > Larix > Larix kaempferi. Next base: position 1,734,805 of record BSBM01000142.1, read on the forward strand.
CGTAGAAATTTTTCTTTCCATATCAAGAAATACTAGAAACCCCCACCCCTCCTTAGTATTTCTGATAATTTTTGTAGATTATTTAAACACTAAAGACTAACATGCTCAAGGATGCTTGAAGCTATTTTTTCATCTGTTATTTGAGGCGTAAAGCTCAAACATATTTGAGGGTTATCCCCTCTGGCCTAAGAGCCATATTGAAGCTTAAAGCAGGGAGGCTTCATTTTAAAATCCTCCACAGGATTCCTTGGCACTGTTTCTTATCCAAGAGCATCTCAAGAAGCAACATCCATTATTGAGGATCATATTTGAAAGTTTTCTTTCCTTAGAAACGAACAAAAGTTTAAGTTATGGCATCAATCATTAGTTATCTAAAACTAATGATTGATGCCATCAAACCTTTGGCTTCAATTTTATTTCTAGATATCGGTGGTTTAACGCTTGATACACATCATAGTTTTGTTGTTGAGTATAGCAAGGATCGAGATCACAATCATGGTTTTAATGTGGATGATTTGAACGTCAAATCCATGCCACTAAAGAGTAAATAGAGTCAAAACCATGGAACTGTGTTTATACATTAAAGGTGGTTTGCAGAAGGCTGTAGGGTGGTTTTATGAATTTTCTTTATGCCTCTGCGATTCATTAAAAGGTGACATGTTTTGTTTATGGTTTATGGATTGCAGTGGCACAAGGAAAATTAAAAGTGAACATATTGAGCCTCCACAATTATTAAAGACGTGCACATGGATGTTTGATTTAAAATGGGGCATGGGTTAGGTAGTTCACTGTATTTATTGCCGATGGTTCAAATCTTATAAATCTAGGAAATGTTGAGCTTTAATGATGCAATATATTGTGGGAGAAACTCTATTGTAGAGTTTCAACCTTAAAGTAAGGTTTCATGGTTGTGTTTGATTTGGGCATTATATGTGTGGCGGTGACTTTGTTACAAAAGTGATTAATATTATGTTGGAAGATATTTTCAAAGTCATACATTGGAACTGACCTTTAATAGAATCTTCATCTCTGATAATTGTTTCCTTTGCACCTAGAAAATAAACTTGTATTCTTCTCAAGACAAGAGTCATTAGAAGATAATTTTGAATACTTTGATGTGGGTCATTGTGACTTTTGTAGAAAAGAAACTTGTATTCTTCTCAAGACGAGTCATTAGAAGATACTTTTGCATACTTTGATGTGGGTCATTGTGACTTTTGTAGTTGCCGAGTTTGTTATTGACATTCTTTATACCACTATACTTGCAAATGGAGAAATAAGGTAGAAAAAGTCCATTCATTATAGCACTGTGGCATTCTTTTCTACAGGAAATTTCTATCATCAACATTTGCTACATAAATTTCTATCATCAACATTTACAAAACTAAACTTCAAGGAGAAAAAATGGTGACATCATAGAAAGAAAGCTCATAAATTCATGAATTGGTGTAATGTGTCTTTGTTCATTTTGCTCCTTGGATTTATATCAAGGTTTATCTTAGTGGGAGAATGGAATGTCTAGCCAGTAAAATGCTCGGTGACCATTTACAGAGGCATTCATGGATAGTTTCATGATATGATAGATAGCTTTGAAATTGCTAGCAAGGTTCTTGATATCAACTATCTCTTTATGTGCAACTATGTTGATTGTGGGAACTGTTATCACACAACTTGTAGTTGCCCCTAGAGGTATCCCATCCGGGACGGTAGAGGAGTTAGGCAACTAAAGAGGTGACCCAAGAGATGCCACGGTTCCCAATGCAGGTGGGAGTCACGTCAACCGAGGCACTCTTCGCTTTAGGTCAAGGTGTAACTAGACCAAGGGGGAGACCCTATATCCCAATCACAGTTGATTGGACCCAAACAAAGGTTTCTAAGGATAGGTAAGTAATGAGTTACGGAAACCAATGCAAGGCTAAGTGGACCCAAGGGTTAAGGTATGGTTGAGGGAGGTATAAGAGATTGTTAATGTTTCAACCTATGTATGGTTTAGGCCACATGATGGGGTATGATGACTAGGTATAGTACCATGTGTTTACACAAGTGGGTCTAGTTTTCTTGGGAAGTGTGAAATGATTCTAGGTAGGCCCACAAGGTGAAGTTAGGTGTGAGGTTGGTACTATAGGTTAGATATAGGCTAGATCTATGAGTTTAAGTTGATTATAAGGATACCCATGTACTAGATCTAGGGTTTGACACAAATCCCAAGGAGTGCGACTTGCTTGGTGGTGGACTAGTGCCTTGTTAAGTGGGCTAATGGGGTCAAGAAGTATGTCAAAATGTAGATCGGGACACCTAGAAGCCAAGTCAAGTGGGTTAAATGAGATCTAATGGTTGAATCTTACTAGATCTAGGTTTTTTAAATGATTACCCTAAGTGGACCACAATCCCTTGAAACAAGGAATGCAACCCCCAAAGCGGATTGTGACAAAAAGACAGTATGGACCTAGGTTTCAAGGCATGCGCATTCCAAATCCACAAAAATCTCAAACACCCACCTCCTAGAAGTGGACAAACTCAAATTTTCAAGGGGGTGCGATTTGCTCAAGGAAGGCCAAAAAGTGGGTTTTGGTGGACCAAATCAAGTCCAATGGCCACCAAATTGTAGATCCGGGATACTAGTACCCCGATATATGTATGTCCAAAAGATCAAGTCAATCCAAGGGCTAGATCTTAGTAGATCTAAGTTTTAAGGTGCCAAGAAGATTAAAAAGGGGGTTTTAACCCCTTAAACATGGAAAGATGTCCACAAGGTAGTTTTCACCAAAGTAAGGATGTGGGGGTAGGTTATCAAGTGTCTAGATTTCAAATCAAGTGGGATCTCACCTACCCATGTGCTAGATCTAACCAAACAAGCCTCTTACAAGGGAGTGCGATTTGGGTCAAAGAGGTCTTTTTGCCTTGAAAAATGGGTTAATTTTAAGCCAATCACCACCAAACTATAGATCCAACTAGGGGTGGATGCTATAGAGGTGGGTTTTCAATATTTTCTCAAGAGCAAGGCTAGATCTAAGTAGATCTAAGAAATACCAAAATTGGGGTTTTGATTAATTAGGGTTTTATGACCAATGAAGATAGAATGGATGAAAGAGGCACATACCTTGTAGATCTTACCTCAATTGCTTGTGGCCACCTTGCAAGTTGATAGCATTCTCCTATGTGTATATTCAAGAGTGAGATCCAAGTGCTCCAACCAAAACGTCCTTCTCCAAGATAGCCAAATCGTCCTCCTCCTACAAGACAAGATCAAAGAAACAAGTCAAGCAAGATGATTATGAAAATGGTAGAAAGATGTAATAGAAAGCATCAACTATGTCACGAAGATACAATAATGATACTCCCTGTCACAAGATCAACCCAAGAGAGAATATGTGGATCCCTCCAACAATAACCCTCATGAAGTCGCCCTCCTCTCTCCAATTCGACTTTCCTGTCAAAAGATTAGTAAAAGCACCAAAATCCACAATGATACATAGAAGAGATACTGTATATTCAATTTGCAAGAGAATCCAAAATGCAAGAGAGATGTGCTCCACAAAAAATCTTCTATTCCAATATTCCAGAGCTCCAAAGGTGAGCTTTACAATGGGGGGTCTCCTCCTTATATAGGATAATAAAGACCAAAACCCTATACCACTCTACAATACTACAACAAATGAGTGGTTGAGATTAAAAGATCTCATCATACAATCAATGGCTAAGATGACCCATAACAATATATCACATGGATCACTCAAAATAACAATAGCGCCCACACTAAATGGTACAATAAGAGGGTGACGTCATCCACTAGAGAAACATAGGCACCCAAAATCCACCTCATGGTGACTAGGACATGACAACATAAGCTCATGGTGGGGCTAGGAGGTATTAATCCTTACTAGCTCATCCCCAAGGCACAATAAAATAATAAAATATATCCAATATAATGAAAATGACCAAAACTGTCCTCAGAATCCATGACAGTCAAGCAGTAAATGTCCTCCTGTGATCAATCTGGGCATACCCACATGGTGAAAACTGACTGGAAGATAGTGATGCCACCCTGGAAGACCTCTGTGAAAACCAAATGCCAAAACCTTGCCTCAATTTCCCAAATCGATTTCCTCAGTGACCACTTTATCCCATTTTTTAACTGCCTCGGGAACTGTGAAAGTGCCAAAAATGCCTCCTAGGGTGCTAGCGCTGTCCATCTGAGCCCACCAGGCTCTCCAGAAGGGGGGGTAAATGGTAAAAACAAGTGGCTGGACCACCCCCTCCATCATCAGCGCCCTAGGTGAACTGGCCTCTCGGGGCCCCTGCTGCTCAGGCTGGGAAATCAGCCCCAAATCTGGTCAACAAGTGTAAAACTGCATCAATCACTGTCAGAAGTGCCCGGAACTGAAAGATAAGTGTCTCATTGGATCCAGAAGACCCAAATCCACTAGAAATGTGTACTCATACACCATGGGTTTCCCTAATGGGCCAGCTGTAGGGTCCACCATATATGGACAATGTATAATCTGCTGATCTAAAGTAGTAATAAACCTGCTGAACTGGATCAAACATCATCTGCATCATATGTCCATCATATGATATCATCATCAAACATGTGGGCCCATAAATCATCATCAATAATCATCCATACATGGTCCACATCATCACGGATCCCAAGAATATATAATCAAGGATAAATCACATCAGTAGACTAAGACAATGCTTCTCTAATCATTCTCACAGCTAAGCTCAAAGTATAAATTCCATTCAGTGGCATTAATCAAGTTAACATATTCCGTTGTTATATAAAATTACTTGCACAATAGTTCAAATGACAAACTTACCCATTGGACATGGTCAAACTGCTAGTGAAGGATGAAGGCTAGGAGCAAGGTTGGGCCAAGGGTTTGACTTGTCTAACTTAACTCAAAAATACTTTGAACTGGGAGAAGGGGGAAGCTACAAACTCTGTGTTGGACAAAAGAACACGGGGAATGGCTGTGCCTCACAAATGGATAAGTTGTTTAGAGAGTGCTTATTCAACTTAGGCATCATGTCTACATCAAGTTGATCCAGGTTCATTAGGATCATTCCATTTTATTCCATGGCCTTTTTGGCCTACATAACCCTTCGGATTTCAGATGTGCTGAGAAGCACAACTAGTTGCAGCTTGCATCCAGGGCATGTTTTTCAAATATTTATAAGGTCAGCAATTGTTTAGATATAGCTTTTAAGAACCATTGCTTTTTAGACCTTTCTTATACTCTTCGAGGAGTATTTTTAGCTGTTCATCGCTCTTGCCCTTTTTTTGTTTCCATGGGCGAATTTATAAGTTTCCATAGGTAGAACATGAGCTTTCAGTTTTAGCCAACAACATCTCAAGTGACTAGGGGGAGTTCGAGCCAATGCCAAACATCGGGACAACCGAACAGAATGATTTAGGCCTACAATCCAACTCACCAAAGGCAAGTTTTGTCACCAACTCAGAGCCGAGACACTGAATAAACAGGGATGCGGTCCAAACACAGAGGTAGAAAAATGGGGAAGTCCTCGGTATCAGAAAGTCAAATGAGACAAGTCAGGGTTTAAAGTCAAACAGGAAGGTCATGTATGGATGGAGACAAGTGAATATGGAGCCTACACTAGCAGACAACTGGTGTCGGGAAAGACCATATCTATGTAAGGTGAAAAACCAGTGAGTTTTGTTAAATGACCTAAATGTCCAAGCAATTGTCCATTTTATGATTTACAGTTCATTTTAAATAGTTTGCCACATCAGGAATAATATACCAAGCACATGCTATGATCATGACTAAATCAACAAGATAATAATCCACAGTCAGTGAGAACATATCCATAGATCATACAACATCATCATAATAATAATCATCATGCATCATCTGAAACACTGCTGAAATACATCTCTAGGCACTGAACTGAAACTGTATGGGATAAGTGGTCACATCAGTCATCAAATCTGAACTCTCAAGGCTCAGCCTTGACACAAGGTCATACATAAATCTGAATAATATACTGCTCTGATCATGAGTGATCCAAAATATATAGCCATGCTCTGGAATAATGGAAGCTCTGGAATGTGCAGATATCTGCTGAATAAGAATAGTAGCCCTGCTACTATAGTGTGATAACAGGAACTTCTCTGTTGAGACTATTGTTGTTGGTTGTTTTGACATTGTGCAATAGGGATGGAGTCACCTACTAGAGTTGGTTGGTCGTATTCAAATACCTTAGACTACACATGCGATGATGAATCTGTAATAAATTTATGCTTGTGGTTCTTTCTAGGTGGTTTAAAAGGTTTCCTGAATATGCATCCAAAGATTTTTTATTCAGTAGCAAAAGTTAGGAGGGAATTATATATAGTAAAAAAATTACTAAAATACAACAAACTGACCAAAATATATAATTTCAACCTTCTGGGAACATCTATTGGCAGCCCATTGTTAGTTTAATGTCGATATAACAATGACTTACGAGTTTTTGGTCTCATAGGTTGATTTCCAACTGGAAACAATGAGTCTTATATTGCTCTCCTGAAAAGTTGCAAATTCGACAAGAATAACAAAATGTTGATGTCATCTGATATTTCCAAAAGAGTGTGATGATAGATTAAAGCAGGTAGAAGAGGAATTTTGTGACTATGTTAATGGATATGACAAGATAATCAATGTTTCCCCTCATCACTTATTGAACACGAGACTCAACTAAGAAAAAAAAGGTCAGCCATATGAGCCCAGGATTTGATGTCTACATGACTACTCAAAGCCATTTTTTTTTCAACTTGCAGAAAGTTTAAAAGGCATTACATGAAAATAGAACAAATTTGGCATATGATTGGAGTATGTGTAGAAATATTCTAAATTATACATCATTTGATTACTCATTTTACCAAAAGTTTCTTTGTTGATGCCCTTAGATCATAGACACCATAATGCCAATGCTGATAGCCCATGGTGGGGTAAGTGTTGGGCCTTAGCTTTCTCGTTTGCTCGTTGCAACATTTCATGTACTTGCTTCTGGATGTCGCAAATCTGATCTCAAAACTTCAAGGATTTATCAACTTCCCGCTCGCTGTAGTCGGTGTCGGAGTTGACTGTGTCGAGGAGTTGATCAAGTCGATAGGCACTGAGGGTTGAAATCCATAACAGATCTCAAATGCACTCTTTCCCATAGAGTTGTGCTGAGGAAGATTGTAACTATGTCGTATGTATGGAAGACTTTCATCCCATGTTTGTCGATGCTTGTGGTTGTTCATGTGGAGTAGTTGTACGACCAAGCGATTCACAAATTTCGTCTGTCTGTCGGTCTGAGGATGGAAAGCTATCGACAATGAGAGTCATGTGTCTAGCTATTTCCAGAGATTCTTCCAAAATATGCAGATGAATCTGGAATCTCGGTCGGAAGTAATGGTTGTCAGTAAACCGTAGTGTTTCCAAACATGTGTAAAGAAGAGTTGAGCGGTCTGTTGCGTTGTCGTCGTCTTCTCACATGGAATGAGAATGGCCATCTTGGAAAATCTGTCGACTACTATTAAGATCGCATCATGCTGATGTTTGGTAGTAGGATATCCCGTCAATTAGTCCATAGAAATAGATTCCCATGGTCGACTATGAACTGGCATAGGTGTGTACAATCGTTGTCGTCGATTAGGTGGTTTAGCAATGGCACAAACCACGCATGATCGAATGTACTTGTTGATGTTGGTTTTAAGTTTAGGTCAAAAGAAATAATTATGGAGAATAGCAAGTGTCTTCGCTAGTCCAAAGTGCCCTGTGGTCTTGCTATAGTGTGCATCCCAAAGGAGTTGATGTCGATGCTCATTGGTCGGTACACAAATTTTTCCAAGCTTGTATAGCAAGGTGTCTTTCAGAAAGTAGTCGGAGGTCAACGACTTGTCAGTCTGAAGTTGTCGGTACACTGGTGAAAATTTGATGTCGTCCTGATACAATTGAGGCCAAGTGGTTGTGTCATAATCCTGCATACTCATCACTGTGAAAAGGAGAGTAATGGGTGGTCGACTTAGAAAATTGGCGGCGGCGTTAGCTTTACCTTTCTGATACTTAATCACCAACTGGAATTGTTGTAGGTAATTAATCCACTTGAGTTGTCTGGTTGTTTGTAGTTTCGATTGGGTTGGAGTGAACTGTAGAGGCTTATGGTCAATGAGGATGACCGTTTCCTTGCTAAAGATGTAATGCCTCCATTGCTTGAGAGCTTGCACAATGACGTACAATTCTTTTTCATACGTCAAATATCTTCTTACTGTGTTGTTAAAAATTTTGGAATGAAAAGTGACTGGGTGACTAGACTGAGTGATCACTGCGCCCAAGGCATAGTCTGATGCATTCGTCTCAATCTCGAACGGCTAATGCAAATCAGGTAACACAAGTACTAGTGCAGTGCAGAGCTTGTGTTTGAGCTGTTCAAAATCTTCTTGTTGTGTCGATGTCCATTTGAAGACAATTTTTCCATTTCCCTTTGTCAACTGATTCAAGGGCCAAGCTATGTGACTGAAGCCGAGTATGAATCGTCGATAGAAATTCGCCAAACCAAGAAAACTTCTTATTTCTGGAATGCTTTGAGGAATGGACCAATCTTTGAGGATCTGTATTTTGTCTAGATTGACGTGAATGCCTGCAGAGTCAATTACATACCCCAAATATTTGATGTTGTTCATCGCAAAGGTGCACTTGTCCATGTTCAAGTAGAGTCGATGTAGCTAGAGAGTGTCGAGGACTTGTTGAAGCTGTCTGAGATGTTCTTCCCATGATCGACTGAAAATCAATATGTCGTCGAGATAGACAATGACCCATTTGCCGATGAAAGGTCAAAGGATGTTATCCATATATCGCATGAAGGTCGCAGGTGCATTGGTTAAGACGAAAGGCATGATTAACCATTCAAACAATCCTTCCTTGGTCTTGAAAGCAGTTTTCCACACATCTGAGGGCTCAATTGGAATTTGATGATATCCCGACTTGAGGTCGGGCTTAGTAAAGAATTTAGCACCTTTCAGACAGTCGATGAGCTCGTCTATCCGCGGCAGAGGGTGGAGATTATTTACCAAAATTTTGTTGAATGCCTTGTAGTCGATGCACATGCACCAAGTCTCGTCTTTCTTTAGAATGAGGACGACTGGACTTCCATAAGGAGAGGAGCTAGGTCAAATATGACCTTTGTCGATCAAATCTTGGATTTGTCTACGAATCTCTTCATTTTCGAGAATGGATCTTCTGTAAATAGATGCGTTAGGCAAAGAAGAACCAAGAGCAAGTTCAATGGAGTGTTTTACCTGGAAATGCCGAGGTACTCCGTCCGTCTCTTGGAATAAACTCCGATACTCGTCAAGAACATTGTCGATCAACTTCTTTTGTTGGGAGATGCATTGGTCAGTGAGTTGACTCGTCATTTCAGTCTTCCTAGAATGTTGTGGTTTGATCATGATTAATGCGAACTTTTGAGCATGATTGATGAGATTTTTTGTTTGTTTAGCAGATATCATTGAGACCGTTGGTGTAGTTCGTCGCTCTGGTATACTGTACCATCGATTTTGGAATCTAAAAATCACCTTCTCAGGTCGTGACTGATAACTTCCATGGAAATCCCACAAGTTAGGTTTCCCAAACAAGGCGTCGTCTACGGAGAATGGTGCCACGTCGCAAAGTACTTCATCTTCAAAAGTATTTATGAAGTAGGTGAGTTTGCATTGTCGGGTGATCCGTAGTTCCTGTCAATCCTTCATCCAACCGATGTTGTAAGGATGAGGATGTAGAGTGGTGACAAGACCTAGTTTATTCACGAGATATTCATAAACGAATTTCTTTTGGCTACCGTTATCCACAATCAGATGTAATGGATTGTGTTGAACCCATATCCATGTATGGAACATGCGCTCTTGTTCCTTGTCATCGATGATAGTCGAGGCTACTGGAGTGGTTGATGTCAATTTCAAAAGGGTCGTTGTGTATGGATTAGATTCTTCCACTGTCTTGTCGAACGCGTCGGATGTTGACACTTTTGCCAAAAATGTCTTTCGAGCTTTGCATCCAGACGTATCATGCCAAGATGAGTGGTGGTAATCACACCATTTCCTGGTAGGCGGTTGTTTGCTACGTTCCCTTTTCTGAAAAGGATTTTTGTCGTGATCTGACTTTGGCGGGGTCAATTGAGAATATTTCGACTTGTCAAAGTCGGCTGGTGCTTTCTTATCGGGTGGTCATCCCGATGTCGACTTTTTCCCGAAGCATGATTTTCCCTTCTGCTTGGCTTCAAGTTTGCTGGCATAGTGGAATGCATCCCCGAGCGTATTGACAGTCAGAAATTCTATCTCCCGTTGAATGTACTGGGACAATCTGCTGATGTACTTCAGAACAAGCAATTTATCTTCTTCTTGGATTCCAAGTCTAGCCATGAGTCGATAGAACTCGTCGGTGTAACTCTGTACTGACTGGTCTTTCCATTGCCTTAGCTACTTCCATTTCTTATACTGTTGTTCAAGGTATTTGGGTGGGTAAAATTCCTTTCGGATGTATTCGACGAATTTCTCCCATGTATTGATGGGGTCTCCGCTTTTCTCCATATTTGTCGAGAGTTTCTCCCACCATCAGTGCACAAATGTTGAAATCTTTAAGGATGCAATGGTGGTCTTGTCAGCTTCTGAGAGTTGATTCACATAGTAATAGGATTTCAATTGTTGTACCCAAATGTTGACGGATTCTGCGTCAATCTTGCCTTCTAGATTTGGTATGTCCAAATTCATTTGCACTTTTAAGGGGCTGATTTTGTCGGAGTTAGTTCTCGTCGAAAATCCTCCAGACGTCGAAGCAAATCGTGTGAGAATTTCGTTGAATTGGGTGAACATTTCAGTCCATTGTCGAGTCATCCCTTGCTCAATAAGTTGTGTTGTCTCGTCGAATGCATGTCTATCGTCTGTTTCTTCTGCTATCTCTGGAGGTAGCATATGCTTGGATTGTTGAGATTGCGAGCGTGTTTGAACTGGCATAATTCAGGTAACTTTGTTGGAAGTGTCTACGCAAAACTTAAGCACGAACAAAACTAAGAGCTCTAATGCCAATGATCCGCATGTGGCCAGGAAGAACGAGGGGGAAAATAGTTCAACTGAATGAGTCGGCTCTGTTATAATGGAAGCTTCAGAAATAGAATAAGCAAAACAGGAATACACTACGCAGATAACACAAATACACACATACAATATGCAGGAATGCGAACTGATTTCTCTATTACTGGATATGAGACCATGACTTGATGTGTGTTACAATATTATACATCCTTATATAGAATGTTGAGACACTTGGGTGCCTACCTGTTACGTTCAGTTACAAAAGAAGTTAGAACCGTTCGGAAGTTCAACCATTACAGTCGATTGGAAGACAAAGAGATAGTATGTCGTAGTTCGGCAGTCACAAGTCGCAGGTCGATGCTGCATGTCGACATCATGAAACAGTTGAGGTCGCTAAACTTGTTGAAGTTGTTGATTTTTTCGAAGTCATGTCGAGTTCGGAACTTGTCGAAGTTAGCATCCGACAATAATGCCAGCTGTGATGTGGATCACTTGTCCATATATTCATAAAACTTTCTGAGATGATATTTTATGATGAAATGACTGTAAATGAATGTTAATTAACCTCTCTAATGTCTGCAACAACCTTCCCCAACCTTCATTCAAGTTTCCTACCCATACTAGTTTGCATATGCTGAGGGGCCCAAGAGCATTGGAGTAGATTGCAGTCGGGCTGCTATTGAAACATAAAAGGTCTCAGTACATTGTGCAGAGGTATTTTATCATATCACAACCTTCCATACTTCCATAGCCTTTGTTCTTGCCCATCCCTAGCAATTCTAGCTTCCTTAGACATTGTTTGATCAAATTTGAGAAGTCTTGAGTTCTTGTGCCACAATCCTAAGTTGGTACATTACACCAGGAAAACCCTCATGGGGCAGAAAAACCTAGAAAAATTCTTCTATATAGATTCGTCAGAATGTACAATAGTATTCCTCATATAATGACCCAAAACATGAAGACTCCAAAAGTATCTATTCACTTAACTCTATCTCTCTTACTCATGCGAACTTGATGAGTGAGTGAAGTGACCAAATGAGCAGTACGAGCTCATCATTTATACTAATCATGACTTGACCTTTTTCCCCAAACAGGGCCTACTTGACTCTCCTAATAGGATTGACTTGTCCAGTTAACAATAAAATAATATTTTCTAGATCTTTCTAGGCCTACCTAATAGTTAAGGTTTACATTGAATCTTTCAATGACTTTTACATGATTAATTACATCAATAATAATTCCCGAAGGAAGTACAATACAAATGATACAAATAAGAATATCTTCTGAAGTTACATTCTTCAACATGAGTAACGTATTTACCTTTCAAAGTGATATACCATATGCAATTTGGGGTGGAGCAAATTTGTCATAAAGGGTAGTGACATCATTTGTCTAAGTGAGAATAAGTTTGGTCTTCTTTTAAAATTGGAAAAATATGGATATCCGATTGAAGGAAAGTGACATAAGATTTAGTTTAGTTACTAGTTAACTATATATATGATGCCTAGGTTGTGCACATGGCATGAAGATGCCTTATATGAACCCATAAGGATGTGAACTTATGAACATAGGAGAGATAGTAAGTGGAATGTGTGAGAATGAGTGGTGAGGTTTCTATTATTTTATTCAATGAAGATGAGTAGATCATGGGAGAGATAATAAGTGCGCTTATATGCTATTATGTTCTTAGTGGTTCAGTATGATGATAATTTTATTTTCTCATGAAGTGAGATGAATCAAATTGGAATTTTGAACGTGAATACAATGAGATTGGATGTCCATGTCAAAAGGGTAACTAGTACGAGGCATGTGCATGGTGCCATTAAGTTTGTGAAAGAAGTTTAAGCAGGGATCTAAGGACCCCTGCACCATATTATCATTATTTAATATTATTGAATTATTTATATTATTGTTTTGAAATAAAATGAAATATTTTTATTGATTTGTAATGTACTAAATAATATAATAATAATTTACTATTTTATAATTGAAATTTTGACTTGTAATTTATTATTTTGATGTAGTAAATAATATAATAATTTGTCATTTGACATTCAAACTTTAAAGTGTAATTTATATTAATAATTTTTTTAAATTTAAAAATTAAATTAAAAAATATTAAATTATAATTATGTTTATTAATATTTTTAATACTTTTAAAAGTTAATTTAAAAACTATATTAACTAAAAAAAACGTGGAAAATGAGAGAAATTTTGTGTTCACATTTTAGAAAGAGCATAAAATATAAATATTGCATATTTTGTTTTTGAAAATTAGCTTCAAAATTGCATAAGAGAAAATTGAAGATGCTGATGGTATTACTTCAATATGTGTAACATTCACATAAATATTTCATGAATTTTGTAAAGTTTCCATAATGTATGTAATTTTTTTCTGCTTATTATTTTTACTTAATCTGGTCAATAATAAAATTAGTCTTCTCTAGACCACTCAAAATTCAACATATATGAAAATAAATTGAATATATATATATATATATATATATATATATATATATATATATATATATGATTGTTGTACTATTGTCACTTCAAATATATATATATATGAAGTGACAGCATTACAACATTACAAAAATATTTTATAAACTTTGTAAAGTTTCCATAATGTATGTAAATTTTCTTTTTTTTTCTTCTTATTTTGATCTTATCTGGTTAATGATAAAATTAGTCTTCTCAAGGCCCACTCATAATTCAACATATATGAAAATAATTTAAATAAATAAAATAGATTAATATTATTTTTCACAAACTTTAAAATACTTTTGATTTCTTTGTATCATTATCCAAACTAATAGACTAAAAATTTCTTAAATTTAATCTATAAACAAAAAATTTCTGTAAATTTTTTTTTTAACATTTCATTCATAACAAAACCATAACAAGAAGTTGAAACAACAATTTATATACTAACAAAACCCCAAGTTGCATTAACTCTCACTTTAACTATGGCCACGAGTGCATGTTGCCTTAAACAGCATTGAACTATATGAGCAAAATAAGAGCCTTTATAGAATAATAAAAGGTTTCTTAGTGCTTAGTTTTTGGCCTTCTTTAACTTATCATAAAAATATTTTTGACATTAAGTTTTTATGCTTTTCTAAATGCATATTGCCTATAAAAACATGAAAAAATCATAATAAATATATTATAAATTTAATATTTAAAAATAGTAATATCAAAATAATTTCTAAAGAAATGCCATGGCATGGTGAACTCTCTATCATTGATGCGAATGTGAATTAAGCTAATTTGTAAGAATGAATGACAAGATCAACCAAACAAAAGCTGAATGAATGATTAGATCAAAGTGTGTAGAAGCAAAATTAATATGGAAAATAAATTTGAAAAAAAAAGCAAAAGCATAAGTAATATAAAGAAAAGGTCTAAATTGTGTGTTCATGCCTCGAGTGTGACTTTATTTACATATATAAAAACAAATATAAATTGTGAGTGTTCATGCCTCGACTGACTTTATTTACATATATACAAACAAACATATGCCAACGGACGTAAACGTTTGGAAAAATCAAACCATCTATGGATACATGCATCTGTGCATTAAAAGATTGTGTAATGTCGTATTGCATAGATACAAAGAATGACAATATAATTATATCAAACCATTTATTATTGTGTAATTATATCTAGATACCATACATATATGTGTGTTTAAAATGTTAACAACCTTGCTTTATTTTATTAAAATTTATGACCTGGAAAATTTGGATACATAGAACACCCATTTGAATTTTTTAAAACAAACTTTAATGAATAATTTATTTTGCAATAAGTGTTTTTATTGGGCTTAGTTATTGCGAGGGCTCCCAAAGATGACACGATGGCATATTTGTTCGATCGACTAACCCTACTACGAAAAGGTGATGTTCTTTGTCTAGGAGAGTGTTTATGTTATTCAATGCATGCTTCCACGTGTCCACACATGCAATTTGCAAAGTGGCAACAAACGATCCAAGTGTTTACTTCATTGTGTACAAAATTAACCAGTGTTAGCATCCATCAATGGTTAATTGTATGTCATTCGTAATCACAATTAGCGAGTGAGGAGTTCATAGTGGTCGTGAATAGAAACTCATGTAAGATTGATTTTGGCTCATGAACCATCTTTCCTTCCATAGATACTACACACGAGGGTATAGGTTTGAGATGTTCTTAGGCTCATTGTTACTTTGAATCATCATTATTTGTGATCTAACTGAATCATAGGTATATGGGCATAGTTTCATATAGCCTATACATTTGTTCAAGGTATTGAGATTAGGATTGAACTTGCTTGCTAAGTTTTGATTTCTTGAGAATATGTAATTTTGTGTTTCCAATTTATGAAAATGGTTGTAAAATTGAAATTTTTTTCATATACTTTATGAAATTTCAATTATTTGAAACTAGATGCATGTTTGGAGCTAAAGAACTCTTAAATTTCGTGTTATGTTTTAAATATTCATGTTTACAAATTTGTATAAAGATCTTCATTGGATTACCTACTTACTACTCTTCTGGTAATGTTTTTAGAAAAGCTTGTGCAGAAGCTAACTTGCCTTAAAACTAACCTTCAAATTGTGTTATCAGTTTGATTTGTAACACTTATTTTGTGAGTCTTCTCTAGCAGGCAATCTTTAAAATGAACTTAAATATTTGATAGATAATTTCATTTTTTTATGCAAATTGTTAAAGTTGTTAGCAATAAAATATGTGAGAGAGAATAAAACACAAATAACAACAAACACAATAGCAACACCAAATATATACTGTAAAACCCCGTAGGGAAAAACCAACCATCAATAATAGATCTATTATTGGTCCCTGACCAAACTAGGCCAAGGTCGCCAAGAGCATCTCTCATGCTCACTTTGGCACCATACAATGAAGGAATCCAACCCTATAAATAGGGTTCATTACATGCAAATACAACTAGCAAGAAACCATGGGAACCACTTTCTACCTTGCTCATTCCAGAGTCAAGGTCAACCCTAACAATCCCCCCTTTAAACTTGACTTTGGAAATTTCTCTAGATCTAACCCCCCCCAACTAGAGTACTCGGGAATCCCATTTACATGTAGATTACACATTGTCATCTCCATTCCTTCCTTTTTTTCTTTCATTGCTATTACATCCTGAATCCTCTCGGATAACCATTGCTTCTTTCAACTCTAATTTCTCTTGCCCTAAATTTCCCTTCATGTGTTGCACTTCCACAAGCCTTTTCTACCCGCAAACAATTCATTATTGATGTCCATATAAAAAGGAGTCCATCTACCATAATAAGTGGGTGCTCAGTCGTTGTAACCGCCAATTCTCTATGAATCCTTTTCTCCTACGTGGTTCATCAACACATTAAACTCTTCCTTGAGCATAACCTAGTCCCAATACTCCGAGATAAATCCATCTCACATTCCCCCCCCCCCTTTAATCGAAGACTCATCCTCTCTGATTCCACATCAAGCTAGCCTACGAGTACACATGCCACCCTCGTAGCTACCCAAGTGGTTCATTCCACAACTTGATGCCACATCATCTTCTACACATAAGAGGGATACACCTACTCCAATACATGTAAGCCTAAAACATGGGGAATCAACTCTAACATGGAACCAAAAAACTCTGGGATGTCCGATACCACCGATCATGCACCCCTTACAACACATGTTCAATAATTTCAACTTTGGTACAAAAACATTAAATACTTTTCTGAAAATTGCTTTAATCAATAACTCTAGCTTGGTCAGCGTTTCTATGCATTAACCAATAACCAAACCAACTATTGCTTCTTTGGAAAGTTCAATATTCATCCTTTATGTAAAAACTTATTCTTCTCTTAAAAAAAAGGTAAATACCATAAATATTTTATTTTTATATTCATGTTGTTACCCTATAATTTGAATCATGAGAATCCCTTTTGTTTTACATCTCACGTCCACTTAACTTTTGATACAAGACCATTCCCCTTTAAAAATATGAGTATGACGTTGGTATAATTAAAACCATTCCCCGACACCAGAACGGCTACATATTTCTAACTCCAAGGTATAATTAAAACAAGGAAATTGATCCCATTCTTTAGTTTTTGTGCATGCGGTGGTTTCACTTTACATTTAGTGTAGAAGTTTGGGCATCACATGGTATTGATTAATATAATGGTTATGTTAGTTTATTTATTTGATGTGGTTGTTCAAAACTATTGCGAGATATGGGTGTTTGCAAGTTAAATTAAACTAAATCAAAGACTTTTTTGGGGTATTTGTTTATGGTGATATCATTAGATTTTGATTGTGCTACTCCAAGTTTTGAATGGATTTCACATAGTTTCAATTAATATAATGGTTATGTTAGTTTATATATTTGATGTGATTGTTTAAAACTATTGTGAGATACAGGTATTTGTAAGTTAAATTAAACTTGCAATCAAAGAATTTTTTTGGGGTATTTGTTTATGGCGATATCATTAAATTTTGATTATTACATAGGTAGTGTGCAATCTTGTCTTTGTACTCCGCGTTTTGAACAACTTCTCTAAAAGTGAATGATATGATCGTCACATCTCTTAGAGTCTCTTGATTAACCTAGAAGCGTCACACAAAGTTGTCACTTGTAAGTCGATATATATCAACACTGAACAATATTTAAATTGACTTTACTTTAGTTTGCAATATAAAATCCCAAAGCATTAGATTGCATTAGTCATTGTGGAGTGTAATTACACCTCTGTTAATTGGATTTTACTAAAAGTAGAGTATCAATGGGGATGACCAACTTCCTTATCATGGTTTTCAAATACCTTTATGATGATTGATATTGCTTGGATTCTAGGCTCACTGACATCCCATGATGCTCTGTGGCTCATGGAGTTTAAATCCATGTACTATTAACAACAGAGGATTGACTATAAATAGATTCACCCCATCAATGCGTAGAAGTCTATTCTTCCTCTGATCCATGTATCTATGTACCTATAAATACTACATTCCCCCAGTTTGAACTTTTCTTCTTCCATTTTCTTTATTGTCCGCCCCATTTAAAAAAAAGTGGGACTTCACACAACAAGTGAAATGTAATCAATACTTGTTTAAGTATTCATAGTAAATTTCCTATCTATAAGTATTTGATAGCCCACAATTTGTTGGCTGGACTTTGTCCGAGCAATTGTGATAATTTGCATAAGTATTTGAATCAAGGGGGGTTCACTCAGTGAACTTGTTACATAGCACCATCATTCGTAGGATATTAAAGAATATCCCTAATTTCACTAAATATTGGAAAATGCATCCTAAAGTTGTATTGTGGAACCCCCTCCCAATATATATATCTAATTAAGAAAACCCCTAGTTTCACAAGATATTGTAGACATCCATTTTTATCAACCAATTTTTAATACCCCCTTTATATGATATTATCAAGTTGTAACAAACAGGAGCCCTAACGTGTCTTAGTATCAGCAAGCAAGATGCTAAATAAAATAATAGTATAATGCTAACAATGATCCCACTGGGATTGCAGGGGTGATTGATGATCCCACATGTTAAAATACCATTTTTCTTGTAGTGAAGGGATGTGTTTGCATTGAACCATGGAGGCTATTATGATGATATTTATTGTATATTTTTTAAAAATTAATAAATACGACAATTAACTATATAATAATTCAAGTGGACACAAAGAAAACCCATCTCCATGGAAACCAAGGGAATCCAAGGTACGTTTTCTAGAAGGACTTTTCCACCTCCACTTGACCAAGTGCTCGAGGTAACAAGGAGGCCCACAAAACAACCATGCAACCATGCAAATCATGAAATGAGACCATTAGGTAACAAGTGATATACTATAACAACAATTTGCTAAATTATAACCACATGTTCTATCTACTTCACAAATTTATGTTATTCATAATGCTTAGTGAATCTCATTACTGTTTACCTAACATAGGGCTTCATCAACAATTAGAATAATCAAAATTTTGATTCAAGATTATTTGACTCCAATTTAGTGAAAATAACATCTATGTTTATACTATGAAGATTATCATTTCTATTGCAACTTATAATTCCCTCATATCCTAAATATTATATAAACCTAGTAGGTTTTGCGTTATCATTCCCATTCTTGCATTCTACTCTAAGTCATAGATAATTTAGGTCAATACCCAAGTCATAGATAACATATTTATTATTATATATACCCACATAAACTAGTTTACTACAGCATACTAATAAATAATTATTGTAAGAAATTTCTTTTAAACCACAAAACTTCTTTCTCTATAGAACACAATACCAATTTACCAATGAATAGTTTTTATAATATATCAATTTACTAATGAATAGTTTTCATTTATCTATTTACTCTTAACAAACTTTAAAATTTTAAAACTTTATACAAAATGAATTCCACATTCTTAATATAAAGTACATAAATAACTAATTAACAAACTTGACACAATATTAGTATTTACTTTTAACAAATTAAATGATAAATGTGCTCCATACATATGTATATATAAATAAAATAAATCCATGTGGTTACTTCTTAATTAATATATTATAAAATTAAGTGTTTATAACAAAATTTCAAAATACTAACCTTTTCACCGTAATGAGTTATTTAGAACGTGTTGGGAGGAGTAAATCAATACCGGTGATATAGTTTTTGGCACAATAGGTTCTTGGCTTTATAGGATCAAGATTATCCATTAGAGGATATTTTATATATGTACTAGTAGTATAATAAGTGAATCCACATTGTCATTATCTACTGTCAAAATTGGGTAAGTTAACTGAAATCAAATAAAAGAATATAAATTGATTCAAATTAACTGAAAAGTTGAAAAGTATAAAATAAAAGAATATAGATCTGTTCAAATTAAAAAACTGGGCAAGTTAATGAAATCAAATAAAAGAATATATATCAGTTCAAATTAAATGAAAGTATAAAATAAAATAATATAGATCGGTTCAGATTAACTGAAGGTATACTATGCGATGACTGCATGTAGTTAGCTATTTATTTATTTATACAAGTAATACTCATCCTTTAAAAAAAACAAATTAATTAAAATTTCCATATATTATGAATCATAACAAATCATTAATATAGATTATCACTGAAATTTCTCTATTTTTTTTCCTTTGAATGTGTAGTAATTTTCTTATTGAAACTTATTATCGATTTTGATAACTCTAAAATTGTTTAATAATTTGATAAGATAGAGAAGTATTATTTATTGGTGAATCCACTAAAATTAATAAAATGTCCATGATTTAGTTCAATATCTATATCCTCTATTTTAAATTAACTAAACGATCAAATGGTCACTACTGAAACTATCCTTGTTTTAAGTTTGTGCAAAACTTGTGACGTTCATAAAATTGAATAGGTATAAGGGAATAACCCTTATCAATAATTTTTTATTTTTATGTTTTCTGAAACAATTTTATTTGAAAAATAAGTGTTTATCTCTTATATCTTAATAAGGGTATACTATTTTGTTTCATAATTACAATCATTTACTTTAGATTATATAGTTAGTTGGTATTCTTCTTCTTCACATTTATTCATAGTAATTCATTCAAACTTTTGTATAAAATTTTTGAAGTTCATAAAATTTAATAAATATAAGAGAATAACCCTTACCAATAAATTTTTTTATTTTTTTTATTTTTTACCGTTATGAAACAATTTAACATGAAAAATAAGTGTTTATCTCTTATATCTTAGTAAGAATATACTGTTTTGTTTTATAATTACAATCATTTAGTTGAGATTGTATAATTAATTGATGTTCTTCTTACTCACATTTATTCACCCTAATTTACTCACATTTATTCACCGTAATTCATTCACATTTATTCACTGTAATTCATTCAGTTCAAGGTAATTCATTCACGCTAAGTTTGAGAAATTTTTCTAGGGTTTGTAATATTCAATAGGTATAAGGGATAACCCTTACCAATAAATTTTTTTTTTAACAGGACACAATTTTACTGGTAAAACTTGCCTATTTAGCTTAAACGGAAAAGAAAAAGGAGTTGTGATCACAATAAACAATCAAGAAAATTTTCCTATTTGCGGTAATTCATACTGTAATTATGAATCTCATGACAACCACATAGTTTCGACCATCTACACTGAATCAAACTTTCAAGTATATACTCATTTTATACATTAAGTTAAATTTAGTTTAAATATATTTCTACATATATATATTTTCAGAAGGACAACCTTTATTTGTCCCATACCACGATCCCACTCTGATCTCCTTCTTACAGGTAATATTTTGGTGCTTCCCCAAGAGGATTAAGATAATCATTTGTTATTTTGAAGATTTTAATCCAAAAATTCAGCTTATAATTGAAGCCGGTGATTAAAAGAAATTGTTCCTTACAGATTAGAGCTGTAGGTTACTAATCACTATCAATAAGAAATAGTTATTAAATACCAAATATTTCTAGAGAGTTGAATTCTTATATTTTCCAATGGTGCATTGAGATTTATGGAACCTTATGACCATATAAATTAGTGTGACAGTTATGAAAACACCTAGTATGTTGATTTGAGCTAGGAGCTTGTCTGTTTTAGTGTGATTCTGGGGACGCATTTAACAAACACACTAAAAGGTCTTTATGAATTAGGTCAACTACCAGAATTCCATTCTATCTGAAAGAGGAGGATCACATGAGATCTACGAAATCTGATCGACCAGATCTCATGCGATTTAATTCAAGCCGACCTGAAAGATGTCTTATGGTTGATATTTTTATTTCTTTAGAATAAAAGGGATAGAGATTTGGTTATGCCACAAAAATAGTTTTACCCACTCTCCAGAGACAACCAATACTACAGTCATGAATTGTAAATAGTAAGTACACCTCAATCTACAAAAAAAATGCAACAAAGGGCAAGGCACAGAGAGAACTGAGTGTGCCACGATTTATGCTCCATGCTAATGAGTCCAAGGTTGAGATGGAAGATGGAAGTTCATATATATAGGATGTGTGATAGAATATACAAATCGATTTGCGTATACAAGTCATGTGAAGTTCTCCCAAGAGGTGCCTCTAGGGCAGAGAGAGGCTATGGAAAATTTCCCACATGCGAGCTAGCCATGAGTGGAAAGGAGGCCATGATCTGAAGCTTGAAATATGCACAAAGGTTCACGGGCATCCAAGTCCCAAGTGTGATCTGAATCGAGACACAGAGAACTCACATATGTAGATTAGGAAGGCTACTTGTTAATATTTGAGGGTCGTTACTTTGTATGAGGAGGGGACACAGTGATATGACAGATTCTTTCCTTTTTTCAAGGATCTACTGCTCTTTCATTCTTCTTGAGAAAAAAAAAATCCCCTATTTTTTTATGGAAGAGTAAAGTAGACAGAAATCCCTCTCTATTTTTCTTTGTTTTCTCTTAATTTCTGCACTATATTTTGAATCAAAATGACTTTTAACAACTACCACACACCACATTCAAACCAAACAAAATAGACAAAAAAAAAATCAAAAACAAATTTATGACATTTAATGTTTTAACCTATTTCAGTTTGAGCAAAATCTATTTTTTGGGGGATATACAATCTAAATTCGAAGTTATGACTGTTGTGAATGCAGAGAGAGGAAGCAAAGGGGCATCCTCAGGTGGAAATAGATGCAACAACTAAAAAAATTAATAGAGTATCTCAATATAAGCATTAACTGAGTTTATAATGAATTCATATGGATAAAATTAAGTATTCCACTCACCAAGGGTTTGAGTTTCCACTTGAGCAAAGAAACTGGTGAAAAAGGCCAACTTTAGACACTGTAGATCCAAACCAAGGAAATTACTATGGCTGGTCAACACCTCTGCGAACCCCTATATATTTCATTTCAAACAATGACTAACTAGTGGAAAAATTTATGAACAAAATAGATATTAAATTTATATATATATATATATATTACGAGATTTAGTCAATTATACCTTAGACTGGATAACTGCTCCATTAGAGAAGCAATGAACCAAACAAATATGAATCCAAAAAATGGCCTTTTCCCCTTGTTATTAGAAAAGGATTATACAAATGGAGACAACATTGTAAATCTGAGTTGGCATTGTCATCATACCAGAGATGACACCATCACTACAATGAACCTCGTAGAGAAAAGGTTGAAGGGAAGAACAAAGGGCGCTTAACCAAATGAAAAGAAGCTTGCATAGCAAGCATAGTGTTGAAACCGAGGTCTTAATGATGTTGTACCCCTGGATAACAGATGGTGAGTCATGAATTACATATGGATCAAGAGTACAAGGCTCCATTAATAATTTTATGTCCATCCAAATTATTTTCCTCTACCGTGTAATCAATGTGGAAGGCTATGCCATATTATAGCCTTAGCGCCAAACCATGGTGGTAAAAATGCATGGCACTTACCTATTTAAGTGTGATAATACTAAGTTTCCATGAGGGCCTTTAGTCCTGCCACCTGAGTAACATGAATGTAGACAATCAATTAGTAACCTATATTGGCATTATGCAACGATAACATAATGGGTTTTGTACCTTATAATTGATGTAGACATAATGTATAATGTGTATGGAATCTTCAAATTAAAGTGAGGGACCAAAGTCTTATAATAATATTATAAATAGCTTCTAATTATAGAATAAACATTAACAAGGGTTTAATACTCTAATTGATGTCCACACTATGATTTCTTAACGATTGATGGATTCCTTATAAGACATAGCATTGGAATATGTATGGACAATTAAAAATTAGGATATCATTAAAGAAATTTTTTATTAATCATCTAAAATGAGTTAAAGACCAAATTAACTATTTAAGATCTAACATATGTTTACTTGGGTGTGCCTAGTTAATGTTAGTGTAAATCTACAATTTCATGTTTTTACTTATTTGAAGAAAAGAAACAAGATCTAATTTATTACATGTGAATATATATATAAATATATGATGCACAATTCACAAAAAGTATCCAAATACACAGTTACCTTAAATTAAAAAAAAAATGTGCAATATGGGGTTGTTACAATCAACATAGATCCATCTTAACTCAAGCTCTATGAAGTGTTGAGATAGATCAAATCCCTTGAGTTGCAAACATTTCTTGAAGGTCAGCACTCTAAAAGGATTTTACTCATGAAGGGATTTGATCCCTCTCGGTGCTTAGTATAACCAGAGTTGAGATGAATCTATAATGGTTAAGGAAAATATTATATTTATTTTCTCTACATATATTAATATAAATATTTTCATTCTAATTTTCTATTAATTATATTTCATAATTGTGCTGAATAATACAACTAATAAATATATTATATTTTTAATCATAATATTATTATTTTTTCTTAATCTTCTAAATTTTGCACAATTATGTTTGTCACTTCAAGAACAACATTGAAATCTATACTTCCACTTTTAATGAAATAAATTTCTATTTTATTATATAGGAATTCATGTAATAATGAAACCTAGATTAAACTAATGCCATAATTAATATAATAATGTAAACCTGCATAAATACGCAAACATTGTTATCACACAATTCACATTATTATTAATTAAATTTTCATATATATATTCTTAAATTTTTATTCATATATTTCATCGCATTAAAATATTGTCATATTAGAAAATGTCATGATGCAATTAGTGGAGAGGACTTTGAAATCTTTACAATTTAAGTATTTTTATGTTGGAATTAGATAAATTCATATATTTCATCGCATTAAAATATTGTCATATTAGAAACTGTCATGATGCAATCAGTGAAGAGCACTTAAATGTTTACACTTATAAGTATTTTTATTTTGGAATTAGATAAAAATATTCCATATCCATGAACCTTTTAAATGACAAAAATATATTACCTTATCAATATTACATGAAATGAGACCTATTATTAATTGTTTCCTCGAACTCCTATCTAAAATGATATTATCATTGCAATTTCAAACACAGTCGCCATGATCATTGCCTTGGCTCTAGATTTTTTACTTGAATTGTTTGATTCATGTTGTTCTTGCTATCACAATGCCATTCCATGCTCCAAGCTAAACAAGGACTATCCAAAATTTTCAACGGCTTGTGTATATTTACCACGAATCTACGAATGAGCTATCTTGTATTTTTTTTAAGAGTCGATGTGTGCCACGTCAACGTGACAACCGTGACACATCTCACTCACTTGGGTTGTAGAAAGTGCCTCTTTGGTGCAATAATTGAATCTCATCAACAAGGCTCATAAAATTTTCATTTTTTGTAATAATAAGTAAAAAATATTCCTTATCCAACCAAACATGATTAGATTTAAAAGGAAATGGAGGTTTTATATCCTCGTTTTCTAGTTGTATAAGAATAATTAGATGATCATATAATCCATTGTTTCCTACCCAATAGTTGTATCTTTCAACCTCCTCCACCAATTTTTGTACCATTAAGAATATATCCATCATCTTAGAGATGCTTGTTCTTCCATGTTAGCACAAAAACTAGCATCTTAATATTGAATTCCTAAACTCAATGATAATTTATGGACAACCAAGAGGGAGACCATTGTCACCACACCTAACATTTTTTGTTTCTTTAGACTATCTCTTCTCTAGATCAAGATGGAGTCCCTAGGGTATGATTACTAGAGTTTAACAATGGAGTACATGGTGAAAACGAAGAGTAACTAAATAGAAAAGCAAAGTGTTTTGTTTTTTTGTAAAATATAAGAGTCATGAAGGAATTGGAGACTAGTGTTTTATACAATGGGAAAATGGGGTTAACCAAGGATTGCATGAGGCTTTCTTTAGGAAGACTAGAAAGGGACAAGGTCACAATGCACAAACCTATATGCTCTCTAGTGGATGGGATGATTTTAGAGATCACACGAAAGAAAATTTCTAGAGCAAAAAAAATTCAAATGGACTCAAGGAGGAAAGCTACATTGAAATGCATCATAAAACACATGATTTCTAGACACAAAATATGCACCTAAACTACACTTCTAATTGATAAAAAACACATAAAAGATAGAAATACTAATCCTTCATTACATCAATTCCATTAACAATTGGAAGACCCATTAACAAACCAAACACATGAGCAACATGAAAACCCTTCAATAGAGCACTAGCAAGAACCATCATATATCCTAATTGAGTATCCCTTGTCCATCAAACTCAATACATCATTCCCTTGTCCCCTGATTTTCCATCTGCCTCCCCTCCACTGCTTCTATACAAAATGTAATAAAATATACCCTAAATATTTGTATTTCCATAAACGATAATTAAGCCCCCTTGGCCCCTTAATATAGGGCAATATATTTTCTCATTTGCGTATCATACTTTATTCCCCAATATGAATGGGCGTGATAGTATATTTCCTACCAACTGAACCCCCCGTGATTTGAATTAGGAGAAAGACATTCAAAAGTAGATGCCTACATACATTTAGAAAACACTACAATTTCATTTGATTTATAATTATGCCATTATAAACTTTATAAATCAAATTTTTTTGGATGACTCAATTTTTTTTGGATGTATGAGCAGGGCCGAAAGAAAATGTTAGGAGGATATGAGGATATGATTCAAGTGTTTCAATGATCCTGTTAAATTTCACAACAAAAGATATTCAAACAACTATGGACTACGATACATGTTTGCATCGAAAGAATTGAAATATATGTAATATGAAATTTACAAATAGTTAAGTAACTTACCTTGCGAAGTTGCTCCGGAAACAAGATGTTGCAGCTCACAAGATGCAAGATGCTATTGCTCCAAGAAGATGATGCTCCATTGCTCCAAGAAGATGTTGCTCCATAGCTGCTAGTAAAAGAAGATGCTCCATGGTTGTTTCAAATACAAAGAATCTCAGCTCGAAGTATGGAGGGAGGCATAAGAAAGAAGTCATAAACTTTTATTAAATCCCTATAGAGTAGGGTGGATATAGTTACCATTTAAAAATAATATTTGAGATCTTAGAATGATAGGCTCCAAGTGTATTGTTTTCTATTGTTGTTGTCTTTTTTGATAAAATGTTTTTATTTCAATTTGTAGTGCACATATTCATAGGAGCCTAATATCATGGTGTAATGAAACTAAAACCAGAATTTAGTTTCTAATTTAACTAACAACTATGTCATTCTTACCTACAACATTTTATATTCTCATATACATCTCATCACTTGCATAACAAAAGTCAATATACATATTGTATTTTGTATTCTATTTTAATGGAAAGTATTCAAATTTCTTCCACAAATTAATCAAAGAAAAATATAAAAATGTGAAGCATAACCAAAGACAAAAAAAAATACCAAAATGTGAAGTTTAATCTAACCAACAAATTCTTGATCACTAATTTCGTTTGATCCTCAAACAATTTTCTTTTCAATCTTATATTTTTCCTTGCAACAAGGCTCACCAACCTGCCATATAAGAGATCTCCTCAATCTCTTGATCCCCAATCCCATGGCTTGAACACAAACCTAGATGATATGGCTTCATCTTTATAAACTTGTCTTTTATTTCATTGTAATAATGAAACTTGTTGTCTTACTCTTTCCTTCCTCAAAATATCCACACCCTTACTGCCCAAGTTGTTTTTCTTTTCTTTTTTTCCCAAGGAAAAAATTAGACTTTATATTAAAAAAAGAGGATACAAAGCAGTTTTTTCATGCGTTGAAACACTCAATTCATCATCATAAATATACTAAGAATAACTATGACTAGCTAACCTCAAAACATTATCTTAAAATTAAGTCCTCAACTATAGACACCCTTTACCTATCTCAATATGTGTTTCACATAACTCAATATGCATCTTCCTTATTATAGTCTTCGATGATCAATATATAAAACTCAATAAAAGCATCACCAAATAGGACAAGACTTGCATAACATTTCATATAAAAAAACATTTTCAAATATTCATTTGGCTTAGATGAGACCTCGTCTATATGCTCTTCTAGACAAACAAAACCTAGAGCTTGATCCAAACCTTGTTTAGACAAATTATTAGTTATAGTATTTAATTCCCTGTAAATATGGTTTAAAGTAATTTGCTCAAATTGAGATGAATTCTCCTAAACTTGAGTCACCAGTGACAACATGATTACATTTTGGATTGTTTATTCATTTTCAACCATTTTATTACTAAAAGAGAGTCTCCACATACTTATATCCTATGAAAACCTTTGGAAACTATCACCATTAAAAGTGAATTGACAACCATAAGTTCAGCTAAATTGTTGGAACCACTACCTAAATTAGCTTTGAATTTGAAGTAATGTTTATCCTCCAAATATAATAAACCAGCCAACCCACATTTTTTTTCTACCTCCTAACAGGCACCATCAGAAAATCCCCAAGGGAAGGCCTTATTGATGAGTAGTCACCTACTTGTCAAGGTATCCTCATTGAAGTGTCATGATGACGAAAAGAATGTTATACATGATCTTGCAACTTTGTCACTTGATCCTTGGTTCCTCTAGCCTCAACCACTAATCAAAATCTAACTTAGGACAAGGACACAAATCACAAACATAGTGGAGACAAGAAGTGGCTCAACAAACTAGAAGAGAAAAATTTAAACTTGGAGAACAAACAGATTTTTTCTCAAGAAGAGGATTATATTCCTAATGATGTTTTCCCTCTATTAGATTGATGAACATGGTTTCATGAATTCTCACTTGATTTGGAAAGAAATTTGCATAGAATTCTACCCCCCTTTCACAAAATGAATAAAGCTGTGTTTATAAAACAATTGAAATGTAGAAAAATATTGATGATGCAATTTACCTCCTTTTCTACAATATATCCTTCTCCCAGGCTCTCAGTCTCTCAATCTCTCCTTCTCCCATTTTTCCTTAAACAATGTTTTTTTCATACCAATCGGATTTTCAGTGTCACACATGGAAAAGGGGGGAAATACAAAAAAAAGACAGTACGCACATCACATAAGCATTGTATAATGTAAACATTGACGAATATTTCCACTAGCTCGACTTTATTTCGACATCAAAAGGTGATTTTTTCTCAAACATTGATTAAGCGACGTTTGCCAAAGCCAAACTCAAAATTTTGACTAAAATCTCTGCTTGTTCATCTTCATTTCGACATCATAAGGTGATTTTTTCTCAAATGTCGATGGAAACATTGAATTTGAGGTCCAAATGTAGTAGTGGTTGGTCACTTTTGGTTGCAAGAGAAGCCATTTAGGTCTTTTTTTAGCTTACTTATGCAGTGTTGGCCCTCTTTGTAGTCAAATATTACACATGTTGATTAGGAAAACACTTTGGGACAATGGGCACACCCATATTTGGTACACATATTATTAATTATTGGTTAATTTTGGTCAATGTTGATCTTCTTCTTGCTCTATTTGATCTCAACATAATAGTAGTTTTATTCATATGATGTCCATCTCTTACTTTTGCACTAATTGCTCACTTCTATTACGGTACAAAGAACCTATTTTTGCATTAATGTGTGTTTGGCTTCATTTAACCTACAATTAGTATTTCAACACCTAAAATTAAACCATTGCAAGGAAAATTCCATACCCTAGATTTATGGATTGCATTGGCATTGCTTCCTAACATATATATGTGAATTAAAAGGTTGTTCCTTATTTGAACTCTCTCTCATGGTTTTCTTTATATTACTCTATGCTCTTGTCATTATTGTATATAACTCTTATATGTTCTTCAATCTCCATTGATTCCATGTCTCTATCATCCTCCTTTCTTAAGGATGTGTCGTTGTTATCATGCACAACATCCATTATTGGTTCGGGTCTTCTCTTTTGATTTTGGTGATTTAAAATTGATATGAAACGAACATGGAATGGTTTAATGGCTCATCTCAATATTGAAAAACAATGAGAAAAACTAGAAGTTGGATATGAAAGTGAAGTTTGAGGCTATAAAGTTGTAGACATGATTGAAGGATGTAGTTGAAAATGTGAAGGGCCCCACACTTGTTCAACCTACTACTGTTTCCCCCCAAAATACCACATTCCAAATAAGATCAAAAAAAATTATAATTACAAAGAAATACATTCTAGGATTTTGTGGGTTATCATTGTGGACATACTCTTGTGGATTTTTGTCCCTTGAAGAAACTTGGGAAGCTTCTAGATGGACATGGATTTTTGGAGAATCTACTTTAGAATGGGCTTTGGTGATTTATTTGACACATTGGGTTGGCTAGGTTTCCTTATGGACACCTCTTGGGGCCTTTTCGACTACTGGTGGACATTGATTGTTAAGGAAGTCATCCTTTTGAAGGGTCCTTCAATACATCCATTGAGGATAGGATTTCCTAGAACTCTCTCATTTCTTGGACGTCCTTCTAATCAAGACCCTCTATGTTAGTGACATATTCACTCCATTTTCCATGGTTGGATTGGCATTGGTATTTTGAACTGGGTTCCCTTATACCTAGAGGCTAGTTAAGCATGATGGATTTATTTCTCAAGTTCATGATTGTTGGAAGTTGCTTGTAATTGAGAAGTTTAACCAACCTTGTAATTCAGTGTAAGTCAATTACAAGAAACTTCCAAGCATCATGAAATTGAGAAATAGATCATATCGACTTAGGTTTTTTTCCAATAGAACATTGTATTCATTTGGGCATAACATTTATCGAAAATTTGATTGATAGTCCCGATGATAAGTCTCGAGATTCAATGTAGCTAATTTTTTTACTCCACATTGTTACATTGAATAAGAAAATGAAATAGATTTGAAACAAAATGAAGGTTGTTACACCTATGTGAAAATTTTGACATTTGAGACTCATTAATAATTAATAAGGAAGAATGCAAAGGTGGAATAGAAAGTTTTTATGAAGTTTGTTTGAATACTTTGGGAGGAAGGTTCGTCATTTGAGCCTTCTATTTTTTTTAGTTTGTCTTTGGTTCACATGTGGACAAGGGTCCATTGTGAACACCTCTTAGGGATTTGTTGGCTATGTAGAAATTCTAAATAGGTTCAAGACCATGCAATAATTTACACAAGTCAGTATTTAGAAACAAAGTATTCCTCACCAAGAATTTACACATATATTAGCGGAATTAAGAATAAATATTGAAGCATAAACATAAGAGGGAGAACTCAACTGATGTATACTTCATCTCTCTATATTATTCATCAATAAGAATACAATATATATTACATCTCATAGAGAGAATTCGAATGCCTTGGGGGAAACTTGAGTATCTCACATGTGGCAGACTTAGAATAGAACAAAATCCCCTTATATGGCAAGTATCACACTCCAACTCATAGTGAAAGGTCACGAATTGGCTAAGTGGGCCTAGCTAGCTCATGAGTGACCAAAATCAACTAGTGGGAGGATTTTTCAGGAGAAAAGGAAGGAAGATGTTGAGGAGAAAAAGAGACAAGGTTTCCCAAGTCATCCTAGCACACTAGCTCATCCTAATACATGTGAAAAGCAAAATAAAGCTGCCTTAAACTCACAAAAGTTGGATAAAAGCAGGATAAATGAGGAATAACACTCTAGCTCATAAAATCATAGTAAAAGCTAGAACTAAAGCACAAGAGGGTGCTATATTGGATAAAATTGATCAAGGTGGACAAATAATGTGCTAGGTAGCCAACTAATATAGTTCTAAACACCTAGGAAACAAAATAATGGCATAAACTAAGGTCTAGATGGTTAAATTATTCCAATAGGATACTGGTTGAAATTGCATGTTAAGGAAGTCATCCTTTTGAAGGGGTCTCCAATACATCCATTGAGGCTAGGGTTTCCTAGTCCTCCCTCGTTTCTTGGATGACGTTTGAAGTAAGGCCCTCTAAGATAGTGACCTATTGACTGTATTTTCCCTAGGTTGGATTGGCATTGGTATTTTGAAGCGGGTTTTGTTATGCTATGATGCTAGTTAAGCATGATAGATTTATTTCTCGATTTCATGATTGTTGGAAGTTGCTTGTAATTGAGAAGTTGAACCAACCTTGTAAGTCAGTGTAATTCAATTACAAACAACTTCCAACCATCATGAACTCAAGAAAAAATATGAATGGACTTAGGTCTAGTCCAATAGAACATTATATTCATTTGGGCATAACATTTATTGAAAAGTAGATTGATTGTCTCAATGATAGGTTTAGAGATTCAATGTAGCTAAATTTATAGTTCACATTGTTACTCAAAGAAGAGAATGAAAGAGATTTGAAACAAATTAAAATGATGGTTGTTACACCTATGTGAAAAAATTGACATTTGAGACTCGCTAATAATTAGTAAGGAGGAATGCAAACGTGGAACATAAAATTTTGTTGTCAATTTACATTAAGCATATCTAAAGAAAACATGTTTGTAGCATGGGAACAATGTATGGGTGAATAAGATTGGTGTGATACATTTAAAATTTTGTTGTAGATGTGAAAAATCATTCTTAATCTTCTTCCAAGCAGTACTAGTTATGAAATAGGGTCCTTTTAAGTTTTTATCCCTATTGGCACCTAAGGAGCAGGGTATTTTTTAAGGATTCTAATAGTATACTTAAGTGTAGTATTCTAGGCGATTATTTTGGATTGTAAAAAACATATATTTAGATAGGTAAGCGAATATTAAATATGAAACATACAATTTACTCCTAAAACTAGTAAATTTTGGCGAATATTATGATAAAAAAAACATATTTTATGTAAATATAGGCAATATTAGAAACTAAAAATGACCAAATAGCGAATTAATTTTTTGAAAAAAAACCCCAAAAATAGCCAATTGGCGAAATTTCACCACTAAAAGTTTCCCTGCTAAGAAGTGGCATGAAACTTAAACAATAATAATGTTAATACACCCTCTTATAATAGATTAAACAAGTTGACAAGGACACAATATTTTAATCAACACTTTAAGATATAGTGTTTTTTTTTTTGTTGGAAGTTATTTGTAATTGAGAAGTTAAACCAACCTTGTAAACCTATGTAGGCACCACATCAAAACAATACAACAAATCAAACATATTAAAGGCAAACTCATGCCACGATAGGACACATGATATAGATTTACTTTTTACAAGAAAATATCACCTACATGGTGAGTGGAAACAACTACCCAAAAGTGGATTGTCTCCAAAAACGTCTTTCACATGGAAATGTTATTAGGGGTGATGGAAATAAGGACTTATATTTGTAATTAACTTCTCCAAAATGAGGACACATTCGGAACGAGACCGAAACTTTATTTACATCGTACTTGGTGATATACATTTATTTTAATAATTGGATATATTATTTTACTTTCCGCATTTCCATTTCATCTAAGAAGTTGCTGGCTAACATGAAATTTGCCGGCCAATACAAAACAAAAGAGCAACAAAAGATTTAATAAAAAATAATTTGTAAATGTTAAAAAATCAAAATTGATATCGATGTATGATTTTATGTGAATCTCATCTGTATAGAATTATTTTTAAAAAAATTATTAAATAAAATTGAATCAATTTATTTAATCTCTTTCCATGGTTTAAATGAAAATTTTCACTGCTAAATTTTTTATTCACTCCATTTTTATTTTTTCATAAAATTACACTTTTATTTCTTCATAAAAAATTTAAGATAATTTTAGGTTGGTGCAAGGTAATACTATCCAATTATGATACAGTAGTTACAATAAAAGCCTTTAAAATGGTATAAATTTGATCACTAAAAATAAATATTAGAGATATTTGCACAACCATTTAGAATGTAATGCTTTTTATAATGTAGTGTAAAAAGATGAAACTTAGATAATCAAGTTATCTTAGAGAATATATGACTTTTATTTATAGAAAATTAGTATAACTCCAAGAAAATAATGTTCTCATAATACTCATAATATTGTACCTCTTTGTCTCCTATATATAGAAGGGAGACCTTTTCATTTGAATCATCTTGTCTTGTCTTGTCTTGTATACTTAGTACATTGTATAAAGAGGTTGCCCCCTGGAAAAGGCTTTCTATTCATCCATTTTCTTCATTATTAAGGCGTGGATTACTCTTTCTGATCTATTTATGCTCTTTTCATGCTCTTTATGGGACTTGGTTGAATAACATTTGGTATCAGAGCTAGGACGCTTCAAAAACGAGTTATCTTGGAATTTTCGCTATAACTTTTTCCTACAAAGTTTTAGAAAATGGAAATCGCAATAGAATCAAGGGATATAGAGAAATAGTTTTGGTTTGAGTTTTAGATTATGATTCATTATAGGTTCAAAGATATTCCCTTTGGAAGTTAGGGTTTCTAACTAGTCCAAAAACTAGTCTAAAATAGATGTTCTAGGAAAAATGGTTATATCTGGAGCATGCAAGATCCAAATTGAGATAGACCTATTGAATCATAAATAGACAGAACAAACTATATTGGATATAAATTTCATAATCAAATTTGAAAAATTGGACACGTGGCAGGTCGTACACTCTCGCTCTTTTGAAAAGGAAAAAAATAACAAGTGTTGGGAAAATTGGCACAAATTTTTTTTGACACCTCCAAATTAAAAGAAACCTACAGAATTGGAAAGAGGACTTATCAGGATACCACATGACAATATTTTAGACTTAGATGGGTTGAAATTTTAGGCTTACCTCAGTTGGAAGGTTGGATAGAAAATGAGTCTTCTAATCAGGGTTTGAAAAAGGTACGCCATTTTAAATTTGAATAAATTTTAGTAGAATGATCTATTTCAGGTGAAACCAAGGTGTGATATCTATTTATGTTGTTCAAAATGCCTCCAGAATGAAGTGGAAAAAATCACACTCCAATCAAACTACCCGAGGATTCATCCTGACCTACAATGAAAGTGAAGACCTATCTTTTTGAGTGTCCAAGTTGGTAGATATGATTAAAGGGTCTGTGAAATTGGTTGATTTACTTAATTTAGAGGAAAGGATGATGGAGAATATGATGAGACATATGGATAATAATATGGAGGAAAATATGGAAAATATTGCTAAGCTCATACAAAATTCAAAAGATAATCCCCCTACAGGTGATCATGTGTTCCAGGGTACTCAGGAATATAAATATAATGTTCATGTTGATAAACCTTCAATTAATAAGGATATTCCAAGAGAAATTGATTCTAGTAATGGAAGAAACCAAGAATGGTCCCCAACTCCCCAAGATTGACGTAAAGAAGTTTGATGGCAAGGACCCATAACATGGATATTTCAGATGGAGCAATTCTAAGATATACACCAGGTGTCAAATCTCCAAAAGGTACCTACCAATGGCTTTGTGAATGCAAAAAGAACTCCATTATCTCTTGGTCCATTTTTATAGAA
The DNA here is from genome assembly GCA_027924585.1 of Larix kaempferi. NCBI lineage: Eukaryota > Viridiplantae > Streptophyta > Pinopsida > Pinales > Pinaceae > Larix > Larix kaempferi. The sequence goes on from BSBM01000142.1 coordinate 1,770,211, forward strand.
GATTGATATCATATCACGATGATGTTAAGAGCAATTCCTTCTTTACCCAATTGATAAATCTAAGGAAAAAGGGTCCAGTAAGGGAGCACATTCAACAGTTTCAAAAATTGAGTCTCAAAGTAGAGGGAATACCAAAAGATAAATTGTTGGATCTCTTTATTGGAACTATTACCTCTAAAGTCTGCACTTGACTGATTGGGTACAAATTTATAGCACCTCAAATGTTTCTAGGATTTTAGGCTAATAAGTAAGTTAAACCAGGTTTAAGATCTGGGGTCAGTTCAAGCATTTAGATAACTCAGCATATAACAAATCATTGTTTCATAGGTATTCTCCTTATGGATCAACAAAGTCACAAAAAGTTGAAAATTAATACCATAACAGTATTCTAAAATTAATACATGGAATATCAAATACAGTTCACTAATCACATGCAATACACAAGAAAACCTTGCTATTCGATCTGAGATAAAAGGAATATCCAATGCAGTGCAAAGAACATTATGTATCCAATATTTGAAACGACAAATAAGAGATGAAGGAGTATGCAATCAATCCACAAAAAGAATAGCTTTATGAGCATGAATTCCTCACTTTATTAAACAACATGTCCATAAAAGATAGCTTGAAACTTGACTCAACTAGACCTTACCTCTCACCTCCTACTTCCTTCTAAAAGGAAGATCTCCTTTTACATTACAAAATAATAGTTTAAATAACAGAGTACAATAAACAAACTGTTGCTATCTCTCCGGGAACAAACCTAACAAGAAACTAAAAATACACATAAATATTGAATCAATCACAAGAAATATGGATCTAGATTTGACTCGCCAGATGTTTTGTTGCATGTCCATTTTTTTCCTTGAAATGATAGAACTGATCTTTTGACCACTGCTAATTTTATGCCTGAAAATCTGAAGATGATTGCTCATATATTGCCTTTAAATCTAGAAATTATCCTTTACCTACTGATCCTTCTCCTCAAGATCTGGAACATGGATAAATTCCTTCTAATATTCCATCTCTGCATAATTGGTGAAGACACTTCATAATTTTGAAGAGAAATAAATTTTTTCGAGCCAATTGAGATCTCATCAGTTTCTTTAGCAAAGTCAAATAATTGTTATGGAGTTAAGACTAGACTGAAATAATTGTGTTCATAAAAAATGTTCCAACCTCAAGAGACACTGTTTAGAACTCTTCCCAACTTGTGAAAGTTGAAATAGCCAAGGAAGCAACCAAAACATGTGCATGAGCAAAACCATATTGTAAACACATTGCTTCAATGACCTTTCTGGTATTGAACTCTACTCCATCCCTTAAAAGGCAGATCATGCACTGAATTTTGAAGGACTGTGCATATTGTATAGGAAAACTTCAGATCTTGTAAGCCAAGAGAAAGGGTACTTATATCTTTAATAAGATATTGATTCCATCCATGAAATACAAAACCCTTTATGAGAAAACCGTCATTTTCCAAAAGAATGCAAATTGCTCTGTCAGCCATAATGCCTTTTGAAAACCATAGTGCAATTTCTTTGGTGATTGAATAAATTTTCACCCATAATGCATGATATGTACTTTTGGGCTCCACGGCGGCCTTTGGCACTTGGTTGTTAGCTTAGGCGATCTCCTGATAGAACTTGATTTCAACACTAATGTATCTGTGTTGGCTCTCTTGACAACACCCTCGCTGGAATTCACCGTTGGAACATGTGCTATGTGGGAAATTAATATGTAGCGAGCCCCTTCAAGATCATCTATTCGACTTGCCTATCCACCCTTCATAATTCGTGGAAATGAAGAAGCATATGTATACTTGTGTTAGTGCTAAAGTTAACTCTGGTGCTAAAGTTAACTCTCGACTGCAAGAGAGTCAAGCTTAACACATCTTAATATTCAAAAGGCAAATACTGATTGATTGATTTTGTAACCACAGAAGGTGAATTGAAAGAGTGGATAATTGAGCAATACTCACGCATAAAATAAGTACTGGTAAGTATACACAAGGGATGGTAAAAAAGAATGATGTACAAGTATAGGCCTACAAACAATAGACATACATAAGCCAGTTTAGGAATCAGATATAACCAAAGACAGTTAATTATATATCCAAATAATAAATGCCTTTAAAATAGAAAAACATTCCGTATGAAAACGGAATACAAACACATATATCTGCAATGAGAAATTAGATAGAAACACTATCAATCGTAAAAATCATCACAGAAAGATGAAAGACTTTGAACAATATTTGTATAAATTAAAAGTAAGAGTGACTCATAATATATTTCTCATTCTCCATACAATCCCCAAAATACACTTACAGGGCTATTAAAAAAACTTCAGATTGATAACTCAACCCTTTACAATCCTCTCACAGCCTCCCTTGGCTGGAACCTCCCACTACATTACATTGAAGATCATGAAATTTATATAAAATTACAATGCTCCAGCTGTTACGAGCTTTTTGGGAACAAAATTCTATTTATGAACAATCTTAGATTTAGTTGTAACGAATCTGGAATTGATAGAACCAAATGCCTTAAATCAATCAAATATCCATAGATGTTGAAAACCCTACGGTTTCTTCTCCACTTGTATCTTGAAGGCTCGACTACTGCTTGAAATCTGGGAAATGTTCAATGCTGCCACATGCATTTGGAACGCTGGATGTAACCTTCAAATCAGGGATTTTGAGGTGAACCATTAGATACTCTGCCCCCTATGCATCTTAAAATGCTTTGCCACCGATCCTCTCTCATTTTGCTATAAGTCCAAGAAAGAGACAAAACTCAGATATTTACCTGTGTTGTCAAACAACAAGAAGCAATTTTACATAGTTACTCTTTTTATTTGACAACATCCAAAATAGTGCCATCAACATTTGGGTGTTGTCAGGAGCTTTGATAACGCTAATTGTTGACTGTCTTTGACTTGAAGCCAAGATACCAATTTAAGCATTATGCAAAACAATCAAGTGCCAATGCCTTTGCATCCATTTCAATTATAAACCACCACAAAAGCTGCATTTCTGGTAATGATACAAAATTATGCGTTCAACTTTTTGCTTTCTTGAAGCCAGGAATTTTAAAATCATAATTTTCTTGAACTTCAATACCGTTGTTACTTGGCTCGCATCTTTTAAAAAAAACGAACGCATAAATTTCTTGTTTCACTCCAGCAAGATGGCAGCTTCTTGAGTAATGTATTAGTAGGATTTAGAGTTCTCCGATTGGGAAACATTGTGGATTGTATAAGAAAGGTTGATTGGCGTTAGCCCAGCCGAGTCCTTCCTTTCATCAAAATAAAAAAAAAATAATAAAAAAAAGATAACCGTTTTTGTTAAAAAAAAAAAAAACTAACCAGGATGGAGGTTTGAGGCCATAAGGAGAACTGACTAGGCTGAATGGGACATTCATGACCTGGGCAAAAATGCTAGTAGAATTTACATCCACATTGTCGGAATCCAAAAATTTGGTGGGACAAATCTGGTGACAACAACTTGTTTTTATCAAAAGAATAATAAATATCTGGATGAGAACCTAAATGAAAAATATCCACGGGCCCTCCAAGGAACTCTGTAACAACCTGCACAATTGGGTAGGATATCGAATGAGCGCCAAATTAAACCAATAGACAAAGTGGAGGCTCCTCCATCACAAATTTTACAGTTTCATTGATAATTTTATATAATACTTCATCATCAATTCCACAATCTCGCATTTCCACTAGAGTTTCTAATCCCAAATAGTAGCTCTGCTTCATCTTCTTCTTCACAAGAGGTGGCAACTCATTCATTAATGTAAACATGTAGATGAGATGCACTTATCCAACAACGGGTCACTTTCATATCCCTCTCAGGATACCTTTCATACTTCACAGATCTAACAATAACAATAAATGCTCCATGTCATGTCACACAAGACATTGATCCCTAGTTGCAATCGATTGATACTTTGACTGTCGCTGGCATTTGGACTCAGCTCTGAGCACTTTATTTTCTTTGCATGGGATTGTATCTCACGTGCAATAATAATAAAAAGAATAAAATTTTTATAATGCTAGTTGATTCATTAACTGGTCGACACGTTGAGCACGCTATGCATTCTCCATTGGCACTCTATGGTGTTGGAAATCTTATTAATACTGAGTGGGGGGTTGAATTAGTGTTAAGTGCAGTTTTAAACAATTTTCACTTTTACCAAATTCAAACAGTATTTATATTATGCATTTACCATAAACAATGTCATTCATAACACATGCACAAGACACAGAAGACAAAGATTTGACGTGGAAACCTAAATGGGAGAAAACCACGAAATGATTTCCTATATAATAAAGATTATATTCATAGGAAGCGCCAACTTCTAAGATTCTCCAGCACTGACTAGAAGGAGGCTCCAACCCCCCAATTTACAGGATTCAACCTGAAGGAAGCACCGACTCCCTCATTTACCAGCACCAACTAGAAGGATGCACTGACCCCCTGGATTTATAGGCTCCAACCTGAAGGAAGCACCAAATCCATGTTCATTTCCCCATCCTTCCACCCTGATATGACTATATAAGTTCTTCTTGTTGTTTGCACACACTTCAGATTTGCTACATTACTTTCCTTTGTGCACACCCACTATATGCTCTATTATGTGCAACTATTGTACTGTATCATTATTTCATCTCTTACTTCATGTCATTGCATCAGTATTGCACACTGGTTCTCATACTTCATACACTTCTGCAAGATTATGTGTGATGTTCAATATGCTATTATGGTTCTATGCATCTACATAATCATCCAATTATGTGCATCGTCTACTCTACTTCTATTCTTTTCTTGCGCATATGTCTCATAAAAACTATATCATTCTATGCACCAACTATTGTACTGCTCTTTTTTTCTTGCGCACTTGGATGTCTTTCTATATCATGATGTTCCGGATAACCGAGCCATTGATACCCCAATAATTCAAAGCCTTCCAAATCAGAATACTATCTCTTGTTCATCTTCAAGCTTATTTTTTACTCACCAACTTGGCTTCTTATTTATACTCAACTTGTACATACCATGTGTCCACAAGTTGGATGATAACATACCTTCTTCCTTTCTTCACGGTCAAGCTTACTCTCGCATCCGCCCGCCACTTGTCTTGATCTGCACAACTAAGGTGTCATGACTTGTAGGTGTTGCACACACTTGGTCCTTAGCATAGTGAGACTTGTGCACTTGGGAAACGCTACATGTTGGATCTTGTGCCATTGAAGTACCATTGCATGGTCGGTCTTTTGTACTTATGAGACTTGCATACATACAATGCTTGGTGGGTCTTACACACTTCCAAGACTTGTCCAACCACCTCTTGCTTCCAATACTCTTGCGCACTTTTGAGACTTGTCCAACCACCTCTTTGACATCACCTTTGAAGTACCACAACTAGATGGATGGGGAATTGTGCACATTCCTTATGTACTTCTTCAAAATGACACATGGATACTAAGTCCTCTTTGACATCAATTACAACCAAAGTTCAACAATCTTCCCCTTTGGCATTGATCTCAACACCTCATGAAGTTGTGCTCCTTCTGATCACGAATTTCTCTGTTCTATTTGCACACAACACAGTACTCCCCCTGTGTTCTTGCCAGTTTGAAATTTTTATTGCAATATTAGTACTTCTCTAGTGTTTTTCATTTCTGCATAGTTCGTTATTACTAATAGTACACGTTTCATGGTGTTTCTCCCCCTTTGACATTAATGGCAAAGAGGTGCTTTCCGTGCACACTTCTAGGTTCTCTTTTGCACTTATACTTCAGTTTTGCACTGGCCGTCATGCTGTCATTTGTTTCAATTACTCCCCCTATCTTCATGCTTCATTCCTGTGCTAAGGAGTAATATTATCTACCAACATTCCTAGTTGAACTATAGTTATAAACTTCTGTAGAGTTTCCTTTGCAGCTACAACATTTTCTTTCATTTCTCCTTCTTTGGCCAAAATGCTTGCTTCCACTTGCTTATCAGAATCTGACTTCAAATTTTCTAAGAATTCATCAAATGCTTCCTTGATTTCCCCTTGTAACTATGGGAAAAGTTTTGTGATGCTAATGGCTTCTTCTTGTAAAGGTTCAAGCATGTTAGCTATATTCTACTGTTCATCCCGGATCCTACCTACTTCTTGCTGTTGTTTTCTATACTCTCCCATTTTTGCTCATATTTTCAATAGATGGCAAGCAAGTTAAGCTGCCATGCATCCTTTGTTCAAGTTCTTGCACATCCTGTAGCGTTTGGTCTACTTCCTTCAACTGCTCATCTACGACCAGCTTTACCCATAGTTGGGCACTTTCTTCATGCATCTATGTACATTTAAAATCCAAGGTCCTGATATTTTATATTGCAATGTTTATTCTTTCTAATCTATTTTCACATTCTTCTTTGAGCTCTGGAGGTGTTCCTGGTTGTTGTCTTACCGACAATTCTTCTATTTTAGCATGTAGACCTTGAATGGCCTCGCCAATCTTCAACACTTTTCTTTCTGTAGAAGTATCTTCATCGATTTGAACTTCTGTAAGCGCATTGTATACTTCTTCTATTTCTTGTTGTAGCTTTAAGGCCTTTTGTTGTACTTCTTCCACTTCTTGTTTTAGCTCATCACCTTTTGTGACTGCTTCTTCTACTTTCTTCTCTAACTCTGATGTCTTTTGCGTAGTCTTCTCTTTTTATATTTTCATCCTGGAACAATCTGCATAATTTCCTTCTCATTTTGGCTTTTGTACCAGTCAATTGTAATAGCATCATGTATCCATCTAATTTCCTAAGCAATGGAAGTATGTAGCGCACGTAGCTCATTCAAAGGTAAGTGTGATAGAATCATTTCTACATGACTTAAATATCCTTACAACTCTTGAGTGGGAAGCACCAAAGTTGTAAAGGAAATTTTTAGCCTTTGATGTGACTCTATCGTTTTCTTTATATCAGTGATAGGGTGTTTTTGTGAGCTACACACATGTGTGTCTGAGTGTGCCTCCACATCCTTTTGTACTTTTCCCTTGGTCATTAGTATCAACTCCTTCATTTTCGCAAACTTTTTTTCCATCTTCAACAAGATCTCCTCTTGTTGTGTCGCAAGATCTTCAATTTCTTCCTTTGTAGCTACATTCTCCATTGCTTCTTCAGTAATATTTTTTACCTCTAGACCAATTTGATCAATATCATCCACTGTCAACGTTTGAACAAGATTGAGTTTTGGCATTTTCCTTTTCTTCCTTGATGACTCTTCAGGATGAGTTGTTTATGTCCTATTCTTAACTGGCACATATTGTTGTGTAGTTTCAGGGGGAATTTATGAGCCATCAGTTTCATTTTATTTGGATGTTGGAATATTAGGTTGTTCTTGCCGCACAACCTCTTCTTCTTCTATTAGTGGAATATTCCATGCTGGATTCCACTTGTTCACAATTTGTGCAATGTCATCCTCATAGAAAATGAACATAGTAGGTAGCCATTGCATGTCAGTATCTCTTCTGGCTTGTATGTAGATATGATGCATTCATGTCTTGAAGTGTGCAATTCCTTTGTATGTTTCAACTATGTGAGGTTGTATGCATGGTGTCTCCTGTAAAATGATCCTAATCTCTTCACTATATAGGTAGAAATTGATGTTTTTGTCTGTCTATTTGCGTGGAATATTAGTAACCCACAAGTTTGTATACCTAGATGCCCAGAATGACTTCCGATGTCTGTCAAGAATTGGTTGTCTTTTGGTTCCTTCCATCCTAGTAGCACAATACATATTAATAACCAAGTATAATGGAAGGGTGTACATTTTTCTTGCGTTTCCTTGCAGTCCTCCATAAATTCGTTCAACAAAAACATCGACCAATTCATCTGCACTCCCTCCACACATTGTGCTGCAGCTGCAATTATTCCAGTTGAGACTTGGTCCTGGAGACTCTTTTGGAATAGCATGCATGCTAGTATCTAGAATGCAAATCTCACAGCCTTTTCATTTATATACACAACTGAATACCCTTTGCTGGCCCATTGGGTTCCATAATTTTCAGCCATCTTCTTTCCAAGGGATTTCTCATGTCTTTTATTTAGAAGACAACCTACATCTTCTCCTATAGTAGGAATCCCTATTATTAATTAAATCGTCTAGGCATCAATGGAGATGTGCTTGATCAGGCACAAGAACCCACCATGCACTTGCGATAGCAAAATGTTCGCACACATGTTCACCTGTGGGGACCTGTTGATGCCTCGAAAATCGTAGCATTAATCAGCAAGGGATTCTCCCCGGTAAGCAAGCCCAATTAGATCACTCACCATTTGGTGCAGGGAATCCGTCCGGTTAACGACCCAACTACCGTATAAGGTTTAAATATTTGCTTTCTTTTCACCGGTTGCGACCCGATCCACCGTTTATGATTTTTTTTTTTTAAAGATGATATGCAAGTGCTGTAATCTATATGCATGTAATTAAACAAATCTGATCTAAAACTGTTTAAGCAAATTTAATCTATCCTTGCAAGGAGAAAAATGAAAGAATGAGTAACACACTAAAAGAAACACCCAAAGATTTCACAGATAGCTATTTAATCATAAAGATGCATTTCCAGCAGAAGATAGAAGATATCAAAGATAGCTTTGATTGAATTAAAACATTTCATTACTCATTTTAACACAGAATATTTGCATGGAAGGTGAAACCATTCGTAACAGAGAATTAATTCATGATAGTTAGGAAAGATCTCACAGTATACGCATGAAAGATGCAGAAATAGTTCGACAATCATTCAACATAAACCAGGAAAAACGCAGTGCAAGCTTTCCCAGGAAAAATGGAGCTTTCTTTATTGATGTAGCAAAGTAATTCATGTAAAAAATTCAGTCTGTCCTTTCACTTGCCAAAAGTCCTTCTCATATCTTCTATTCCTATATTTATAGATTTTAAAAAGCTTGTCTCTTCCCAAAACCTAACCCTAGGGAAAAAAAAAGTTTGTCCTCTAGTGCCTAAAAAGACAAAAACCATTTCCAGTTGTTTTACAAAAACATTTATACAATAAAATAGCTCTAGCTCTATTTTCCAAAAAAAAACAAATTAAAGCCCAGATGGCCCTGCTACTTCAGCTGGCCTTTCTATTTCTGCTGAGTCATCCACTTCAGCAGGCTTGCGCGCTTTAGTTGGTTTGTCCACGTCTTTAATATAGCTGGCCAACTGGTTGATTTCTCGCAGAATGGTGTTTCCACGTGTAGAAACCATCATTTTCAGCACTATTTCATGCTTACAACAATCTGATTTGATGCTTACTGCTCCTGCTAGAGTCACCTGAGTGATATCTTCTAGGAAGTAAGCATGGATGGTAGTCTTCCCAATGAACCGGTGAAGGTCTTCTGGATTCAGGACCTCTATCTTCTTCAAGTATTTTGATTATGCATCTAGGTCACCTTGCAGTTCTGCCAAACGCTGCTCCTTTTCAGGAAACTCATAAATAGTTTGAGGTAGCACCATGTGACATTTCTCATGGGTGTCCCAAATTTTTAAGTACAAAGCGTGATAGCTCTTGACGGTTTTCTAGATTTCAATACTTAACTTGGCACCACAATCTTTGCCAAACTCTAGGACTCCTGCATCCAAGTCGAATTCCTTGAAGGTCTTAAAACGTAGGTTTGATGGGAATCCATATTTCTCTTTCCTCCAAAATGTTCATACATCTCTTCCAAATGGTGCACATATCTCTTTTCAAGCTTCAACACCTCGACTTCAATGGCCATCATCCGTGTTATCATTCCGTTTACCTTGCAAATCTCCTCTGTGATTAGCACTAGCGATTGATGAATCTTCCCTTGTATGTCGTAGGCTTGCTCGTGAAATGCGGCTAGATCCTGCCTCCTCTCATTTGCAACATCAAGCTGTTCTATTAGCTGTGCCTTTTCTTGCGTCAGCCTTTCAAACCGAGGCTTATAGAATTCAATTTGTTGCACGATGTTGGCTTCATGCTTCTCCAATTCTCCTACGGGAGCTTCCAGGTTTCTCTTTTCACTTTCGGAGATTGCCAACTGCACCTCTAGTGCGTTCTTCTCACCTTCGAGCTGTAGCATTTGCAAATCTATTTCTTTCTTTTCTTCCTAAAGCTCTTTGTACTTTAACCTTAACTCATTGCCTTCTAACACCTCCTTCTGCATATTACTTTTTACCTTGAAACACAACTCCCTATACTTCTTAGCTTCTTCCACCAGATAATCTTTCACATTATCTTTACTTGCTTGAGTCAAAGCCACACTACATGCTGTAGTGAACACAGGGTTGTTGTCGGTGCCTTTGAACAATGGGATTTTCGATACTCTGATTTCAAATCGGCCCTCTCCAATTTTCATCTTCTTCTTTGATGTTTCTACAATAACCTTCTTCCTCTTATCGAAATAGATGCAATCTAGGTTGGCTACTTGGCGCTGCTTTGGAGGAGTGTATGGGGTGAGTGCGAGCTCTTCAGTTGTGACAACCCCTACATTAGCTGTCCCTGATTGGTTTATTGTTGCTAGATCCAGGTCCATGACTTGTGGGCTAGACATGCCGTGTTCCATGGTTTTCTTAGACTCTTATGCTTCTTCTCTTGCTTGCTTCTCTACTTGTTCTGCTAGTTCTGCTGCCTCTTGCTCCGCTTGCTCTTTCATTGCCCGCAACTTTTCGACCTCCTCTCTTTTGATTCTTTCAGCCTCTTCTTGCTGTAACCTGGTAGCTTCTTCCTTTCTAATCTTTTCCTCTTCATCTCTCTGCGCTTTTGCTGCTAGCTCTTGCTGAATCCTCATAGCCTCTTCTTCTTGCTGCTGCTTTTCCTCTAGCTCCTTTTAGATTCTTTGATTTACCTCTTCTTGGAGCCTGTTGGGTTCTTCTTTTTTCTTTCTTTCGGATTCCTCTGATTGCAATGTTGCTTCCTCCTACTCCTTTTGGATCAATCCCATAGGTCTGGGACTAGAACTTGCTCCTCTTTTAGGGCGGTAACGCTTTCCCAACTCAATCATGTTCTTGGCACTCCAGAAAAATTCTTCATCCTTGTCCCGAAGATGTACATAATCGAAGGTGGCTCTGTGAGAGGTGCAGTGCTCAGCGACTTTGTCGCTAGGATCATGCCTCCTAAATAACTTTATGCCGAAATGAAAAGCTTCTATCGTCCTGAGCACAAGTCTCACCCTCTTTTGCTTTCTAGAGACTATAGGCACCGACGGTAAAGGGCATTGGTGGGTAGAGAGCTTTCTTCTTATCACTGAGAACCTTGCTGATTCCACTGACGAAGAGTTGCCTTACAGCTTCTTTGTGCATGACAAATTCCGTGACATACCGAGGAAACAAAAAGGGAGTTTTAGTCCCTCCACTCATTCTGATATAGGTGCCCTCGGAGGAAAAGTAATAGTCTCCAAATTCTTCTATGATAGGCATGGCATTTTTTGACAAACAATTTGGCTCCTCTTTAATGATGAGCTGATATAGGAGCATGATGAACTTCTCGCAAATCTGTGTGTAGTGATTCGCGTATTTGTTTGCCCATGTAAGTTGATAATCTACAAAGAGAGGGGACTCCTTTCTGCTCCAGACGCAGCCTAAATTCGGGAAAGAGTGCTTGCTCAATAAGCAATCTATTAGGTATGAAGACATGAAGAAATCAACTTTTTTGTGGGACAGGCCTCCTTGGGAAGCAGTTAGAAGCGAGGCCATGTTGTCCGAGATTATATCGGCCCAATTGAAGATTGTACCATGCGTAGCTACATGGAACATCATCGGCAAACAGCCAAGCTTGAATATGTTTCCAATTGGAATGCCGAAAATTTGACTCAGCATAAGGGCGATGAGCCTGTAGGGAGTCCTTAGAAGTATGCTTTCATATTCTTCGTTGCCTCTTTTTCTTATTTTCCTTTCAATTATTAGCATCTTCCTGACATATTCTAGAGGGTTTGTTGTTTGCTTTGCTACCCATTCATTGTTCAACCAAGTCCTTGCCTGGGGTAGCCTATATGCAACCACGAGATGCTCTTGTGCAAAGGATGCGAGACTCATCCCGGTGTTATAATTAATGAATCTCATGTCAGTCTTCACATGGGGAATTATCCAGCCAATAACTTTCGAGAATGGGAATAGCTGGGGACGAGTTGCTGCTTTATGAAGACCTGACTTCTTGATGTTCAGATAGACCATGCTTTCTTCTAAGGTTGCGTTAGGGTAACTCTGGTCTCTGATAAATCTTTATAACTCGCCCCACTGAAATTCTGGGGAGGCTCCTGGGGCTACCCCTGTGACAACTTTTGTATCGCCAAACATAGTCTCGAGCGAGGTATCCAACAAGATTTCTACGTCCGAATCTGACTCGGCAATCTTAGATTTCTGTCTAGTAGATCTCCTATGCATGTCAAACCTGCAATGGCAAGGAGAGCACAAATGAGAGATTTATAAGTTCATGAGCAACACGTTGTTAGCGAGCAACATAACATTCGATTTTATGGTGCTTAACAAAACTTGAGCACATGTAAGTGTTTAGCTTTCAATTAAAACTAGCCTTTCAAAGACCAAAATAATGAAGAGGAGCATTTAAACAAAGTTATCCATGCATTTAAACGAAAATGGAATGCCATTGGCTAGCTTTTAACAATATATTATCATAATGAGCCAAAACATCCTACTGGGACTAGCCTCTAGAAAACTTTAACATGCAAAGCCATGCTGTCGTGAGATAAGGTATTTCCTCAAAACCCATTCAGATTTTCGCGGGTTAAGCTTTTCAGTAATTAAATGAAAGCACGGGTGGAGCTTTTTCTTATCACAGAAAAAAGACTTGACAGGCCAAGGTGCATGTGCGTGTGGAGCACAATGGATAGTGACCGCGATGCAACTCCTTTGGGTCGTAAATCGACTTTGATGGGGATGAACGGAAAAAAAGCTTGTGCTTTGAAGCTTATGAGGTCTGCTTATCAAGTTAAAAAGCAGGAGGCTTCCATTGGGCACAGGGCTCCCACAAAACATATGAAAACAGGGGAAATTCAGGTGTTAAGACGACGCGGGTTCGGCCTTGCGAAACACCCAAAAAACAGCTTTAAAGCTAACAATGAGCACTCCATAGGATCTCCTATTGGACGGAACCAAATGGATGAAATGAGGACCTACCTGTCAGTACCGGAATGGCTTGCTATTGTCGACCCAGTTATCCTGGCAAGTGAAAATCTGAAGCTTCCAATGAATAACCACGCTCTCGGTCTCAGCAAAGATGGAGAGGGAAAAACCCCGTTTTATGTATATATAATAGGAACAATCAATTCCCATAGGATAGATAGTTGGGATATTAAGTGCACACGGGGCCCGATGCAAAAATCAATAAATCCACACGGGGATACAATTAAATTTCCAACCAACTTATCTATCGACGCTTTCCAAAAACCTGGGCTGCGTCGTTGGTCAGCGATTCCCACTCTAACTCGGTCGTTGCGACAAGTGGTTGAATAATGGTCGGAGGAAATAAGGTTAGACCTTGCGACCGGTCATTGCGACGAGTGGTTGAATAATGGTCGGCACTGCGTAAGCTAAAAATATGTGCAACGGTTGGGAGAAATACTCTTAGAATCTACGACGAGGAAGCGCGACGAAGAAAGGCCCAAAATGACGCAAAAAACAGCGAAGTTAAGGTAAAAAATTGCGCAATCGTCGGCGGAAATATCGTTAAAATCTGCGACCAAGACCGACTTTAGCGCCACTGATCGACAAAGATGAAATGGGATTCTACGCAGCAGTCGATATTTTTTGTCTTAAAAACTTGCGACCGTTCGGTGCAAGATAAACTTAACAACTGCGCAATGATTTGCTAAGATAAGGCTAAAATCTGCGCAATAGTCGATGCTTTTATCATTTAAAATAAGCGACCAACGCTGACTGAAACTGAAATTTTCCTTAGCAGAAAAACAGAGTTTTCCTAAAGAAAGAGAAGACTCGAAGAGTTAAAAAACAGTCTTCAAAAGACCCAAAGGACCTCTTCAAAAAATAGAAAGGAGGGGCCCTTATAATTTCCTAAGGAAATCACGGGGATTAGGTTGCAGTAGCAACAATTGGCGATTCGCTGGCAAACACAGATCTCTGAATTAATCTCTTTTCGATGTCGAAAAACTTACGAGTTGATGGCACCATATGCAACAATTTGCTTAAGTGTTCTAATCTCTGCAAAGGAGGAGATCACTTCATAATGATGGTCATTAGGAAAAGGGAAACTTTGAAATAGACTTCTTTACAACTCTTTAAGGGCCAAAGTATGAAGTTCATTTTAAAATCTGTCTTTCAGATGACCACTAAAATTGGGCTCCACAGTATCGTAACAACATCCCACAGACATATTCATTTGTTCTTCATTCCCATGCTATTTGCATCCCTTTTGGATGCTTCTTAATTGACGAATTTTGTCATTTGAGTCTTCCATAATTACTTTCTTCAATCTTGAGCATTTGATTTAGGTTCTTCAATCCAAAATGTCCTTTTGTGTGAGAAAGATATTTTTTGATTGTCCTGCTCACGAATGGAGAAGAACTTTGTTGGGATGACCATTTAGAACAACTTCTTTGATTGAATGCATCTACTTTTCTCAACCATGCTTTAATGGAGGCGAGAATCTATGCCTTTGTTCTTCTCAACCATGCTTTAATGGAGGTGAGGATTTCTGGAAAATAGACTCAATGATATAATCTCTTTTGGCTTTTGATTTGCAGCAGGGGATCATTTTAAATACCATACATCTGCGAGATGTGCTTCCTCTCTGTGGGTCCAAGGTAGCGAACTTCCTGAGACAGTCATTAATGTGAGGGTGAATGGAGCCCCAAGATAGTAATAAGGAAACATAAATCTCAACTATTTAAACAGGGATTAATGCAACCAAACAGAAAAGGACCTTTTCATCCTAGAGACTGATTGACAAAAGCGAAGTCACATATAGAAACCTTCCTCATAAGTAAATTCCAACCTTTAAGAACTGCGAGATTTTTTTCAAAGCCCTATCTTTTCCAAAAGACAAAGGTTGGGCTAGGCTAAACAACAAATCCAATGAAAGGGAAACAAATCAATAAAAGTACTAAAACAAGAAAGATTAAAGAACCTGACTGAAAAACAACTCAAAAGAAAACTCAAGAAAATCAAAACAGTGCTTATTTATGTGCAAAGGTCCCCCTTAGAACTAGGCGAAGTACTGCTTTAAAGCGAGGCCGTTGAGAGGTAGATTCACTTCCTCCCCTTGTAAGTCTTTCAGTTTATACGTCGATGGGCCAAGCTTTTCAGAAATTTGGTAAGGGCCAACCCATAAATGTTGAAACTTTGTATGCATTCCCTTACCATCATTTGGATGATCCCATTTCAAAACTAAGTCACCTACTTCGAAACTTCTCTTGCCAAATTTCCGTTTATCAAACTACCTTTTGACTATGTCTTGGTGTTGGTGGAATTGGTCTTTGGCTTTCTGCCGTGACTCTTCAAGCTTTAGCAGGGTATCAATTCTTGATTGTAAGACCTGGCTGTTGGAACCTCGAGAAGCTTGGGCCAATTGTAAGGATGGAAGTAATATGTTTGGAGTAAGGATGGCTTCTTTACCATAAACTAGGGTGTACGGGGAAACTCCTAAGGCATTCTTGGGGGTGACTCTACCTTCCCATAAAGCATTTGGGAGGGCCGTGTGCCAACTTCTCTGACTTTCAATAACGGTTTTTTTAAGAATTTGGATGAGGTTCTTGTTTGTAGATTCAGCTAATCTATTTCCTTGGGGATAGTAATTGGATGAATAATGCAATTTAATTCCTTTCTCATAAACAAACTCATTTATTTTTTTTGATGAAAAATAAGTTGCGTTATCAAAAAGTAGGGAAATTGGAACCCCAAACCTGGTTATGATGTTCTCTTCTATGAACTGGATAACTCCATCTTCATCAACTTTGCACAGCGGAGCAACTTCTGTCCATCTAGTAAAATAGTCTGTAGCCGTTATGATATACCGATACTGCAGTGAAGAATTTGGGTTTATTTCTCCAATAACATCTATGCCCCATTGCTCGAATGGTTCAGAGATAATGACCGGCTATAGAGGACCTGCTACTTTCGGCAATTTCCCAGCATTTCTTTGGCACACATCACAATTCCTGGCATAGGCGTGAGCATCTCTAAATAAGGTGGGCCGATAATATCCAGTTCTAAGTATTTTGTGAGCAGTGGTATCTACATAATAGTGTCCCCCAGTAGGGCCATCGTGTAATTATTTGACCACTTTATTTGCGTCTTCTTTCTCCAGACATCTAAGAAAAATGCCATCATAATTCCTTCTAAAGAGAATTTCATCAATGATTTGATATGCTGCTGATTTTAGACGGAGTGCCCTTCTTTTCTTTGAACTCCAGTGATCCAAAAAATATCCTTGCTGTAAATAGTGCACTAGGTCCCTGTACCAAGATTCAGGAGCTATGAAAATGGGACATACCTCAATCACATTCAATTCCGCTTCATTTTCCCAATTCAGCTCTTCATCAACTGGATGCTCAGTGAGTAATTTACATAACCCTTGACCCTTAATGATGGTGGAAGGTTTAAATTTTAAATCATACTCCTAAAGAGCGGTGACCCAGTTTCCTCTCCTTTCTCCCAATTATTTCTGAACGAAAAGAGATCTGACGGCGGGGTGATGAACTATGACTTTTGTTTTGTTTTTTATAATATATGTCCTGAACTGCTTTACCGCTTTGAATACGGCATATGCTTTCTTGTCTACAACAAGGTAGTTCAATTCAGCGCCCTGCAGACCAATGCTCATAAAGGAAATTGGGTATTCGTCTCCTAATTCTACCTTTTTCATGAGCACAGCTGCGAGAGAGTCATCTGAAGCAAAGGTGTACATAATGAAATCCTTATCGAAGTCTGGACTCCTTAAAGAAAGGGCATTAGCTATGGCAGCTTTGATTCCTTTAAATGCAACTTTCTCCAAGTCTATCCATTTGAACTGTACACTCTACTTTACCATTTGCTGCAAAGGTTTAACGGTATGAGCGAAGTCAGGAACGAACCTTCGAACAAAATTTATGGTGCCCATAAATGATTGCATAGATTTTTTGTTGTGGGGCATGGGAATCTTGTTGATAGATTGCACTCTCTCTTGATCTATTGAGATTCCCTTCTTTAAAATGATATGACCCAAGAGTTTTCCCTCAAGAACAACGAAAACACTTTTCTTGGGATTTAACGAAATACCATATTTCCTGCAGTGATCGGAAATCTGCTTCAAGTGGAAAAAATGGTCTTCCCTTTTATTTTAGAAAACTGTCACATCACCTAAGTAAACTACTACACATTGACCGCCCAATCCTCGAAAACCAATCTCCATGGCTCGCTGAAAAGTAGCCCCTACGTTTATCAAACCGAATGGCATTCTATGATATGCAAAGGTTCCCCACTTTGTACGGAACGTGGTTTTGAGTCGATCTTCTTCTGCTACTAGTACTTGATCATAACTAGAGAAACCGTCTAGTAGAGAAAAAAGTTATGATCCTGACACCATCTCTAAAATATGCTCCATTGGAGGCACAAAGTAGTTGTCTTTATCAGAAGCTTTGTTTAAGTTCCGAAAATCCACACATAGTCTAATTTCTCCCGACTTCTTCCATATGGGAACTAAATTAGCGACCCATTTAGAATGTCGGACTTTAAAAATGATCTTTGCATCCAACAAATTCTTCAACTCCTTTTGTATTAAATGCTCAAGGGTCAGATGCATTCTCCTTAATTGTTGCTGAAATGGCTTAATGCCTGCCTTCATTGGTATTATGTGTTGAATATGCCAGTGTCATACATTTTCAGATATTCATAAGTCCATGCAAATACATATTTATATTGCTGAAATAGTTTGGTGAACTTATCTCTCTCGCCAGGTGAGCAACATTTGCCAAGATTGACATATTTTGGCTCAACTTCTATGCCTAGATTTACCAATTCATGCTGCATGGAGGAGCTGTGAGTTTTAACATTTGTTGATCTCCTAAATTGGTTTTGAAGATCGAACAGTCCTTCAAGAGTTCTCACTCCCTTGGGCATGAAGTTTCCTTTAATTGCTTCTTTTCTTTGCAGATCTGAATCATGCTTCTCTTCATCGATTATAGCTTCTTGGAAGGCATCTTCGTTTGTTAAGAAACTGATGATCTGATCGTCATCATCAAATACTCTAAAATTTGTAATGTTGTCCGGGACGGATGGCATGAAAATCAGTTCAATAGAGCATTTGTTATTGGTAGGCACTAATCTGGAAGCAGAAGTGGCTAACAAATCAGCTACAACATTCTGTTATCTAGGAATAGAATTTATATTAAAAGCATCAAAGAGCGAAATTAAATCCCATACCTCGGACTGATAACCCTTTAGATGTGGTGAAAGACAATGAATTGTATCCCTCACTTGTCTGACAAATATTTCCGAGTCACCAAAGACTTTAAAGTACTTGACATTTAAACCAATAGCATTCTTTAATCCATGGACCAAAGCTTCATATTCAGCAGTGTTATTAGTACATTCAAACTCTAGTCTACAAGATAAAAAGTGTTTGTTGGTTTCGAGATCAATTAAAACACAACCAGCTTCGGATCCTTCTTGATTTTTGGAACCGTCAAAGTATAAAACCCAAAAAACATTTTCTGCTTTAACTAAGTTAGTATGATCACCATCTAAGTCAGTAACTAATCTTACTATGTTACAGTCAATATCATCAGTCCGAGAAAAATGGAGATCAGACTGTTCATCTGATTCATGGATATCGCTTTTCGATTGATAATTACTCGGTTCAATCTCTAAGAAATAATTTCCCAAAACTGAAGATGAGAAAGCTACAAATTCATTATTTTCCTCTAACTGAGTTACGTTTTGCTTCATTTGAGGTTATCTCAGTATTTTAATCTGATTTTGTCTATTCTGGTATGGCAACCACAGATGAGACCAGTTTGTTGCAAAGTAACCATTCAGTTTCGTAGACCAGTCCCTGCTCAATATCAGACCATAAGTCCCAGGAATATCAACTACCATTATATCAATAAATTGGCACACTCTAGGATCTGCTGACAACCTAATAAGCACATCTTTCATTTCTCCAATGACCTTAATAGTAGTTCTATCCAACTGTATGATCTGAGCCGGGGATGGTATTGGCTGCCCATTAATCATTTTGCAAATTGACAGTGGGATGACATTCGAAGAGGCTCCAGAATCTACCAAACAGTTATGCACATTATGATTAAAAAT
Organism: Larix kaempferi; assembly: GCA_027924585.1. Classification (NCBI taxonomy): domain Eukaryota; kingdom Viridiplantae; phylum Streptophyta; class Pinopsida; order Pinales; family Pinaceae; genus Larix; species Larix kaempferi. The sequence continues at coordinate 1,789,494 of BSBM01000142.1, forward strand.
TTCAAAGGTCAATAGAAAAGGCAACGTTTAGGATCTGGATTTCCCACCAATACTAGCTTCATTTATTTCAGGATCTTCCTGAGTGTTTGCTAACGGAGTGCTAGATTGTGGGTCGAAAGCTTCCAACAACTTCTTTCTTTGTTGGGGCAAACTACACATATCAAATATAGAGACATTTGCTTTCGCCTTCTTAATGTCTTCGATTATATCATATCTCATGTCACATTCTTTTGAAACTTTTGGATGATTTTTTGTTTTGTTCGATGTAACTTTTGGCTGTTTAGTTATTTATGCGCTTGGTTCTTTGGTAGGTGTTGGGTTTGACTTAGGCTGCGGTGGTATGACAGTTATGTGCCACTTGGGTATTTCCTTTGCAGCCTTAGGCTTAGGGGTAGCTGGGCTTGAATCGGCAATTGGACCTTTACTCTGAGTGGTGACATTTACAGCTGCAACTTGACTTTCTTCAGAGTCATCCTCTATTAATTCTATTAAAGGTACCCAATCCCACAATACCATTGTGGTGTCTGGGGAGGGTTCTTCCTGTTCCAATGCCTGCTCTTCCTAGGGATATTCTTGATCTGTTACTTGTGCATCCAACAAATGATTCATAACCAAGCTCATAGAATTTATCCATTGCGGACAGCTTTTCTCTGAGTGTTGTTCTTGATGGAAGGTATAGAAATGATCCATGCCTATGTCATTTAAATTTAGAATAGCAGAATTGTTCCCAGGTGGAAGTGGCTATCCACCTTCATCCCTTTTCTTATAGAAAGGTTTGAATGGTTTCTTGGAAGAGTTGGCTGCCTTATCTTTCTCCAGATCTACAATTTTATTAGACAACTTCTGCATCATTTTGAACACGTTTTCCATATCTGCTGATGGCTCCTCCTTAGTTCTGGTTAACAACAGGGTTTTCTTAGTAGTTGTTGGTTTTGCTTCTAGATCAAGGGAATGTTTAGCAATGTTGTCTACTTCTTCCTCTACTTTCTTGGCTTCTTCGAAGTTCTCTATCAAGGTAGTTTTCTTGGTTCTTTTGACAAACATTGCTATTGGAGGATCAAGAGCTGTTGTATAATATTCGACTAAAGATTCTTCAGCGGGTCTTGCTGCAGCACTAAAATTATTTAACAATGTAGTAAATCTTTGATTGAATTCTTGAACCTTTTCTTTCTTTTCCATTCTCATGGACAACAATTATTTCATCAGGGTAGCGACTGTCTTCTGATTTCCATATTTACTTAAGAAACACTTCTCAAATTATTCCCAATTTGATATGGAACTAGCTTGCAAACTAAAATACCAGGAAGATACTTTGGATTCAAAAGTATAGGGAAAAAGTCTACAGACTACATCTTCGTGTTGCACATTTAGAAGACTCGGGGCCAAATAAAAACTCTTAAGGTGATCTTCAGCAGAGATACCTTTCCTAGGATCATACTTGGGAAAAACCTTTTCTGGATTCTTGGGTAGATCATGGAATGGCCAAGCTAAATTTAGCACTCCTTTTGCTCTCCATGCAGGCACAACCATGATTCATCGTGGAGAATGCAGTGGAGTATGAGGGGGTGAATTGCGTGGGGTATGAGGCTCTTCTAAATTTTTAGGAATTTCGAATCTAATTTCTGCAAGAGGATTTGTGATCTCTTCTAAAGATAGATCTACCAATTCTTCTAAATTCTGGACAAGAACTGAATCTCTTGTATACTGTGTTTCCCTTCTAGGTGCTCTTCTTCTGGGAAGTAGGGGAATTACATTCAAACCACCGAGTTCTCTTACATAGGAACGTGTATGTATTCTTAAATCTGCTACTTCAGCAAAAGGAACAGCATAAAGCGTTTCTTGTTGTCCGATTTCAGGATTGGTATCTTCTTGATTTCTTGATTCCATATCGAAATCGTCTGGAATAGATGTTTCAAGCGGGTTTTCAGTGGGATTTCTTCTAACGAAAGGATCTCCTCTGCCAGTCGTGCACTGGTGGCCCTCCTTTTAGTGCCAAAAACTGTTGATGCCTCGAAAATCATAGCATCAATCAGCAAGGGAATCTCCCCGGTAAGCAAGCCCAATTAGATCGCTGACCGTTTGGTGCAGGGAATCCGCCCGGTTAACGACCCGGCTATCGTATAAGGTTTAAAAATTTGCTTTATTTTCACCGGTTGCGGCCTGATCCACCATTTATGATTTTTTATTTTAAAGATGATATGCAAGTGTTGTAATCTATATGCATGTAATTAAACAAAACTGATCTAAAACTGTTTAAGCAAATTTAATCTATCCTTGCAAGGAGAAAACTGAAAGAATTAGTAACACACTAAAAGAAACACCCAAAGATTTCACAGATAGCTATTTAATCATAAAGATGCATTTCCAGCAAAAGATAGAAGATATCAAAGATAGCTTTGATCGAATTAAAACATTTCATTACTCATTTTAACACAGAATATTTGCATGGAAGATGAAACCATTCGTAACAGAGAATTAATTCATGATAGTTAGGAAAGATCTCACAGTATACGCATGAAAGATGCAGAAATAGTTCGACAATCATTCAACATAAACCAAGCAAAACGTAGTGCAGGCTTTCCCAGACAAAATGGAGCTTTCTTTATTGATGTAGCAAAGTAATTCACGTACAAAATTCAGTATGTCCTTTCACCTGCCAAAAGTCCTTCTCATCTCTTCTATTCCTATATTTATAGATTTTACAAAGTTTGTCTCTTCCCAAAACCTAACCCTAGGGAAAAACAAAAGTTTGTCCTCTAGTGCCTAAAAAGGAAAAAACCATTTCCAGTTGTTTTACAAAAACATTTATACAATAAAATAGCTCTAGATGTCTTTTCCCAAAAAAACAAATTAAAGCCCAGATGGCCCTTCTACTTTAGCTGGCCTTTCTATTTCTGCTTAGCCATCCACTTCAGCAAGCTTGCTCCCTTCAGTTGGTTTGTCCACATCTTAATATAGCCGGCCCACTGGTTGATTTCTCGCAGAATGGTGTTTCCACGTGCAAAAACCATCATTCTCAGTGCTATTTCATGCTTACAGCAGTCTGATTTGATGCTTACTGCTCCTGCTAGAGTCGGATGAGCGATATCTTCTAGGAAGTAGGCATGGATGGCAGTCTACCCAATGAACCGGTGAAGGTCTTCTAGATTTAGGACCTCTATCTTCTTCAAGTATTATGATTCTGCATCTAGGTCTCCTTGCAGTTCTGCCAAACGCTGCTCCTTTTCAAGAAATTCATAAATACTTTGTGGTAGCACCATGTGACATTTCTCATGGGTGTCCCGTATTTTTGAGTAGAAAGCATGACAGCTCTTGACAGTTTTCCGGATTTCAACACTTAACTTGGCACCACAATCTCTGCCAAACTCTAAGACTCCTGCATCCAAGTCCAATTCCTCGAAGTTCTTAACACGTAGGTTTGATGGGAATCCAGATTTCTCTTTCCTCCATTCAAAATGTTCATACATCTCTTCCAAATGGTGCATTTATCTCTTTTTAAGCTTCAACGCCTCGAGTTCAATGGTCGTCATCCACGTTATCATTCCTTTTACCTTGCATATATCCTCTGTGATCAGGACCAGCGATTGATGAATCTTCCCTCGTATGTCACATGATTGCTTGTTAAACGTGGCTATATCTTGCTTCCTCTCATTTGCAACCTCGAGTTGTTCTAATAGCTGTGCATTTTCTTGCATCAACCTTTCAAACTGAGGCTTAAAGAATTCAATTTGTTGCATGTTGTTGGCTTCATGCTTCTCCAATTCTCCTACTCAAGCTTTCAGGTTTCTCTTCTCGCTTTCGGAGATTGCCAACTGCACCTCTAGTGTGTTCTTCTCACCTTCGAGTTGTAGCATTTGCAAATCTATTTCTTTCTTTTCTTCCTGAAGCTCTTTGAACTGTAACCTTAACTCATTTCCTTCTAACACCTCATTCTGCATATTACTTTTTACCTTGAAACACAACTCCCTGTACTTCTTAGCTTCTTCCACCAAATGGTCTACATTATCTTTACTTGCTTGAGCCGAAGCCACACCGCATGCTGCAGTGAACACAGGTTCGTTGTCGGTCCCTTTGAACAGTGGGGTTTCTGATACTCTGATTTCAAATCGGCCGTCTCCAATTTTCCTCTTCTTCTCTGATCTTTCTACAATAACCTTCTTCCTCTTATCAAAATAGACAGAATCCAGGTTGGCCACTTGGCGCTGCTTTGAAGGAGTGTATGGGGTGAGTGCGAGCTCTTCAGTTGCGACAACCCCTTCATTACCTATCCCTAATTGGTTTATTTTTGCTAGATCCATGTCCATGGCTTGTGGGATAGACATGCCTTGTTCCATGGTTTTCTTAGACTCTTCTGCTTCTTCTCTTGCTTGCTTCTCTGCTTGTTCTGCTGCCTCTTGCTTCGCTTGCTCTTTCATTGCCCGCAACTTTTCGACCTCCTCTCTTTTGATTCTTGCAGCCTCTTCTTGCTGAATCCTCACAGCCTCTTCTTCTTGCTGCTGCTTTTCCTCTAGCTCCTTTTGGATTCTTTGATTTACCTCTTCTTGGATCCTATTGGATTCTTCTTTTTTCTTTCTTTCGGATTCCTCCGATTGCAATGTCGCTGCCTCCTACTCCTTTTGGATCAATCCCACAGGTCTGGGACTAGAACTTGCTCCGCTTTTAAGGTTGTAAGCTTTCCCAACCCAATCATGTTCTTGGCACTCCAGAAAAATGCTTCATCCTTGTCCCAAGAATGTGCATAATAGAAGGTGGCTTTGTGAGAGGTGCAGTGCTCAGCAACTTTTCCGCTAGGATCATGCCTCCTAAAGAACTTTGTGCTGAAACAAAAAGCTTCTAATTCTTGAGTAAAAGTCTCACCCTCTTTTGATTTCTGGAGACTATATGCACCGATGTAAAGGGCATTGGTGGGTAGAGAGATTTCTTCTTATCACTAAGAACCTTGTTGATTCCACTGACGAAGAGCTGCCTTACAGCTTCTTTGTGCATGAAAAAGTCTGTGATATACCGAGGCAACAAAAAGGGAGGTTTAGTCCCTCCACTCATTCTGATATAGGTGCCCTCGGAGGAAAAGTAATAGTCTCCAAATTCTTCTATGATATGCATGGCATTTTTTGACAAACAATTTGGCTCCTCTTTAAAGATGAGCTGATATAGGGGCAGGATGAACTTCTCACAAATTTGTGTGTAGTGATTCGCGTATTTGTTTTCCCATGTAAGTTGATAATCTACAAAGAGAGGGGACTCCTTTCTGCTCCAGACGCAGCCTAAATCTGGGAAAGAGTGCTTGCTCAATAAGCAATCTATTAGGTATGAAGACATGAAGAAATCAACTCTTTTGTGGGACAATCCTCCTTGGGCAACAATTAGAAGTGAGGCCATGCCGTCTGAGATTATATCGGCCCAATTGAATATTGTACCATGCGTAGCTACATGGACCATCACCGGCACCCAGCCAAGATTGAATACGTTTCCATTTGGCATGCCAAAAATTTGACTCAACATAAGGGCGATGAGCCTATAGGGAGTCCTTAGAAGTATGCTTTCATATTCTCCATTGCCTCTTTGCCTTATTTTCCTTTCAATTATTAGCATCTTATTGGCGGATTATAGAGGGTCTATCGTTTGCTTTGCTACCTATTCATTGTTTAGCCAGGTCCTTTCCTGGGGTAGCCTGTAGGCAACCATGATATGCTCTGGTGCGAAGGACGCGAGACTCATCCTGGTGTTATCATTAATGAGTCTCGTGTCAGTTTTCACATGGGGAATTATCCAGCCAATAACTTCCGAGCATGGGAATAGCTTGGGACAAGTGATTGCTTTGTGAAGACCTGACTTCTTGATGTTCAGATAGACCATGCTTTCTTCTAGGGTTGCGTTAGGGTAATTCTGGTCTCTGATAAATCTGTATAACTCGCTCCACTGAAATTCTAGGGAGGATCCTAGGGATACCCCTGTGACAGATTTTGTATCACCAAACATAGTCTCGAGCGAGGTATCCAACAAGATTTCTACGTCCGAATCTGACTCAACAAGCTTAGCTTTCTGTCTAACAGATCTCTTGTGCATTTCAAACCTGCAATGGCGAGGAGAGCACAAATGAGAGATTTACAAGTTCATGAGCAACACATTGTTAGCGAGCAACACAACATTCGATTTTATGGTGGTTAACAAAACTTGAGCATACGCAAGTGTTTAGATTTCGATTAAAATTAGTCTTTCAAAGACAAAAATAATGAAGAGGAGCATTTAAACAAAGTTATCCATGCATTTAAACGAAAACTGAACTCCATTGGCTAGCTTTTAACAATATCTTATCATCATGAGCCGAAACATCCTACTGGGACTATCCTTTAGAAAACTTGAACATGCAAATCCATGCCGTCGTGGGATAAGGTATTTCCTCAAAACACATTTAGATTTTCGTGGGTTAAGCTTTTTAGTAAGTAAATGAAAGCACGGGTGGAGCTTTTTCTTATCACAGAAAAAAGACTTGATAGGCCAAGGTGCATGTGCGTGTGGATCACAATGGATAGTGACCGTGGCACAACTCCTTTGGGTCGTAAATCGACTTTGACGGGGATGAATGGGAAAAAATCTTGTTGTTTGAAGCTTATGAGGTCTGCTTATCAATTTAAAAAGCAGGAGGATTCCATTGGGCACAAGGCTCCCACAAAACATATGAAAACGAGGACATTACAGGTGTTAAGATGACGCGGGTTCGGCCTTGGGAAACACCCAAAAAAAAGCTTTAAATCTAACAATGAGCACTCAATGAGATCTCCTATTGGACAAAACCAAATGGAGGAAATGAGGACCTACCTCTCAGTACCAGAATGGCTTGCTGCTATTGATGTGCATATCCTGGCAAGTGACAATCTGAAGCTTCCAATGAACAACCACGCTCTCGGTCTCAGCAAAGATGGAGAGGGAAAAACCCCACTTTATGTATATATAATAGAAACAATCAATTCACATGGGATGGACAGTTGGTATATTAAGTGTGCATAGGGCTCGATGAAAAAATCAATAAATTCGCAAGGGGATACATTTAAATTTCCCACTAACTTATCTGTCCGTGCTTTCCAAAATCCTGGGCTGCGTCGTCAGTCGACAATTCCCACTCTAACTCCTGTGCAACGATCGGAGGAAATGAGGTTAAACCTTATGACCAGGTGTTGCGATGAGTGGTCAAATAATGGTCGGGCCTGCTTAAGCTAAATAGATGCGCAACGGTCGAGATAAATACTCTTAGAATCTACGACCAAGAAGCGCGACGAAGAAAGGCCCAAAATGACACAAAAAATGACAAACTTAAGGTAAACAATTGCGCAATGGTCAGCGAAAATATCGTTAAAATCTGCGACCAAGACCGACTTTAGCGCCATTGATCGGAAAAGATGAAATGGGATTCTGCGCAACGGTCGGCATTTTTTGGTCTAAAAACTTGCGACCGTTCGGCACAAGATAAACTTAACAACTGCGCAACAGTCGGCTAAGATAAGGCTAAAATCAACGACCAAGGCTGACTGAAAGGGAAATTTTTCTTAGCAGAAAAACAGAGTTTTGTTGAAGAAAGAGAAGACTCGAAGAGTTAAAAAACAAGCTTCAAAAGACCCAAAGGACCTCTTCAAAAAATAGAAAGGAGGGGCCCCTATAATTTCCTAAGGAAATCATGGGGATTAGGTTGTATTAGCAACAGGGCCTTCCAAAGTGAGGGATCTCCAACAGGTTCAGTATCCTTGATTTCATCAGTCCATTTGCCCATGTATAAATTTCCATTACAACCAGTGCCTTGGGATCTAAGCTAACCCTCATGTCCATGTAGTTTTCCATAACCAGTTATGGAAATTTTTCTTCATTAGAAATATAATGATTTGCAAATTGAAACTTGCATAGTTGTCTGAATAGATTTTCTTCAACTATTACACCTTCTGAAGCCTTCCGTGTCAGTATATCCGATTCTTCTACATTGGGAAAGTTAACATGCACCGCAGTAGGTTTTATGGATGTAATGTAGTCACGAGGGATATTTGTGGGATTTGATGAAGAGGCACTTCGCATTTGTGCGAATTCTCCCTACATATTTACGGATGGATTCTTATTCCTGCATTGTCTCTTGGGTGCCATGGTTTCTGAGCTTAAACCTTCACTCACAATTTTCTCTCTGTAGCTAGTGTTCTCAGTAGATGTGGGTGGCCATACTAGAGATATCCATTGCTTATAAGAGGTTTGGTGGAATTCCTCTATCATTAATGATTTCCACACTTATCTAGATTTGGTCCATTCTCGAAAACTGGAATGTTTGATTTTCTCAATATTTTTATTAATCCTGTCCAAATTCAATTAACCATGCCACTAATTACTAATGTCACCCCTTAATTGGTCACCACTACTACCATTACTCTGTTGTTCATTATGCTCACCTTTTGTTTTAGTCTGTTTTGTGCACAATCTTCTTTCTGCGATAGGTCCATCTGCATGTAGTTTGTTCTTGTATTGGAGTGGAGATAGATTGATCTCCCAAGTTCCCCACATTTCAATTTAGTACAGGGGGCTTAGTCTGATATTTAGTTATTTCTCTACTAACTCCACATAGAATCAAACTATTACTTTTATCTGCAAACTTCCTTTTCCAAATCCTTCTACAATGTTATTTTTCTTGATTTGCAGGAGTACCTTATTTTTTATAGAATCGACTAATATTCCTCATTTGTCTTCCATGTTTTCTTATTCCAACATTTAATGAATTTATTTGTATTTACACAGTTCTGAGCTTTGTGACCAATTACATTGCACTTGTAACAGACTATGTTGTTGCATAACTTTCTAGTATGTCCATCCATGTTACACTTCCATCATTCAATAGTTATAAGTGAGTACAGTCCCTTCAGTGGCACAATATTCTTGTAATATGTCCTTTGAGTTTCCTTTTGACTAGTTTCTTCATTTTCTTCCTTGAGAGATGGATCTTCTTTCTTGTCGACTCCAACCTTGTAACCTAGACCAAATTTTTTATATGGTGACATCTGTTTGCTAAGAATCTCATTCAAGACTTCTGCACTTTTGGAAAACTTATCATTTGTCCTTAGTTGTGTCTGCAGTCTTTCAACTTCTTGTTCTTTTTCCAATAGTTGAGTCTTTTGTTCACCGATCGTTTTTGTATTCTCAATGATTTTCTCTTTTAAAGAAGTAATCTCAATCTCTTTTGCTTGAAGTTGAATTAGTTGTTCATTGATCACCATGTAGGTATCATCACTTTGTCTTTGAGATTTTTGGAGTTGATATTTTAGTGACAAGATTTCTTCGTTTGATTTGGCAACCCTTTCTTCTCTTTCTTGTTTAGCATCTTCTAGTTATTTCTTTAGGAGTATGATATATTTGGATAACTTATGATTTTATGTAGCTGATTTTTTTAGTTCACCTTCCAATGTGTCAATCTTAAGTTTCTTAGTTTGACAGGTTTTATCCATCTATTGTAATTGACTAGTCAAGTATGCTGCCATACTTTTTTGCTCTTCTTCTTTCCTTTTTAGAGTTTGCATGATATTAGTTGCAATCATTTTGACTTATTCTATAGTTTTTCTTTGAGTGTGAATAACATACCTTGCTTATGAGATGGAGATATTATCCACACTTCCATTTTCATGTAACCTTGGCACTTCGCTTTGAGAATATCTTTCCTTTCCACCTGTATCTGTGCACAAATCTATATTTCAATTGTTAGAATGTTACTAAAGACATCTGGTCTAATACCAATTGTTGGAAATATTATTAATACTGAGAGAGCGGTGAATCAGTATTAAGCACAGTTTTAAACAATTTTCATTTTTACCAAATTCAAAAAGTATTTATATTATGCATTCACCATGAATAGTGTCATTCATCGACACATGCATAAGACACATAACACAAAGATTTTATGTGGAAACCAAAATGGGGGAAAATCATTGAATGCTTTCTTATATAATAAAGATTGCATTCATAGGAAGCTGCATTAACTTCCAATATTCTCCAGCATTGGCTGGAAGGAGGTTCCAACACCCTAATTTACAGGCTTCAACTTGAAGGAAGCACCGACTCCCTCATTTACCAACACCAACTGGAAGGAGGCACCGACCCCTTGGATTTACAGGATCCAACCTGAAGGAAGCATCGAATCGTTGTTCCTTGCCCTGTCTTGCCACCCTGATATGATTGTAGAAGTTCTTCTTGTTGTCTGTGCACACTTCAAATTTGTTGCATTGCTTTCCTTTGTGTGCACCTGTTATATGCTATGTTCTGTGCAACTACTGTATTGTATCATTAGTTCATATCTTACTTCATGTCACTTCATTAGTGTTGCACACTAGTTCTCATACTTCATACACGTCTACAATTTGCGCATTGTTCAACATATTGTTCTAGTTGTGTGCATATGCATAATCATCCAATTTTGTGCATCATCTACAGTACTCCTATTATGTTCTTGTGCATCTATATCATAAAAACTATATCATCCTGCACACCATCTGTTGTACTGTTCTTATGTTCTTGCATACTTGGCTCTCTTGTTAAATCATGTTATTTCAGATCAACAATCCATTGATATTGTCATGTCCCCTCCCATTGACCCAACGCAAGGAAGGGAACATGACTACAAGTTCTGGTATTTTACAAAATCTCAGACCCATTCATCATGAACAAATTCATGGCATTACAAATAAAATGCATATGTGTGCAAATGCAAATCAAAGAAAACATGCACAGCGGAATAAAACATCATCCACACACATTTCATATGCATTTACCATATCAATAATTGCTCATCAAATTAAAACATTGCAGAATTAAATACACATAGAGAATATACTTATCTTGATGTGAAATTGCCCCAAGCAACTAGCTATGCAACTGCAGCGTTCCACCCATCCATAGGCCAATTGTGTTCATCAATCTATCAACAAAACTGCCACCCCCGAGCTGGGCATGATTTCTACAAGGAAAGGGAACCTAAATTTGATGCATAGCAAGATGACCATCACATCTAATCCAAACCATTCCATTGCTAGGTTTATGAGGCTAAATATGAACAGTCTTCATTTATGGATGCTTGCACTCTAGCTCAAGCCAAACCAATGGATACCCATAACCCATACCCCAACATACTCTTTCTACACCCAACAAACACAATCATTGGGCATGGATACACATTTTTAACAATGGGATTTAGAAACAAGATGGCCATGGGTTTTCCCCAAATCATGGGCACACCAAAAAAAAAAAGGATTGTGAGAGGGAAAATTGACCACAGGGAAGAAAACGATTTCTCCCACATATATATGAGCATTCAGTGGGCCAAAACAACCTTTATGAAACCCAAATCGATTTCCCCTTCCTTCCCACAGTTCTGCATCATAAAAACGACTTCCCAGTTGTGGAAAATGAGGGAAAATGGTGGAAAAAAGTGAAGGAAAACGCCCAGGGAGCTCAGACTACGTGAGGGAGAAAAGGAAATGGTGAATAAATGGCTTGGGGAGCAAATTCATGGCTCCTTTCTTTCCGAAGAAGCCAAACACGTTTTTCCAAAACTGATGGCTTTCCCATACTCAAATTTGGATTAACCATACCTCTCCATTCCCCAAGGCATTAACTACCTCAACCAGCTCTTGGAAGAAATAAATGATTGGGTACAAAATTCAAGATGGGTAGTTGAGGGTTTATGGTTTCTCTCATTGACACTTGGCTTGACTTGATTGGTTCCAAGGGTTTGAATATTTTCCTCCCAATTCCTTTTAAAAATCATGCCCCCATACTTTTGTTGCATTGCATAGCTAGTTGTGGGTATTTTATTAAAATGCATATTTACATGATATTTACGATTCCATTGTGCCTGGCTAGCACACAAACCATATGCATCACTAAATCAATGGCGGGGCCTTGGCCTTGAGCTCCTCACCACAATTTTATAACAATATTACATCATTTACATTTTAATGCAATGGGGTCAAAATCAGAATATTACAATCACCTCCCCCTTTGAATAACACTGTCCTCGATGTTCCAACACTTAGGAATACTTACACATTGTTTACACATTTCCAAAATTCACAAAATGTGGCAGGTCTGTCCTGCATTTCATCTTTTACTTGGGTTTCTAGGGCCAAGTCCTTTAGCTTCTACAGGCTGCTCCTGCTAGCTGGGACCTTCTAGCTCTGCATGAGGGCATTGTTCCACAACAATCCCTTCCTTTTCTTTACCTTCTAGTTGATCCACAAGTCTGGAATCTTTATGGCTACTAGCTTTTGTAGCTTGAGCATCTCTCCAAGATTTTCATGGGTCTTGGAAATTGCTTAGAGAATATTTTCAACCAAATCAAATAGATTTTGGTCTGCTTCCATGATCAATGTGCACAACTTCCCACACTTTGCTTGCTAGCACCACTTGTTTCGTGACAATTGCAACCAATTGTTTTCACCTTTTCGCTTGTGAAATTCATCATTGCAATTCTTTGTTAGGACAAGCATAACATAAACATTAAAATGAATCAATTATTTTCCCAATTGACATGGAATTTCTATGCTTTATTCATGAGACTTCCACACTTTTCATGCTTTCCCAACATACACATGAACTCATTCATGTTCATCCTTTCATAGGGAATTAACTATTTCAGTATTCACAATTTATTTCAAGCAAATAAACACAATCTACTTTCATTCATGACATGCATTCAACAATTTTTGTTTCTAAGATGCATCATTCAAAAGGAAAGAGAAGAGTAAGAGTTCCCCCTCTTAGTCTTGTTCCAATCTGGAGCCACACCACCACTGTGGTTCCATGCTCCTTGGTGTCTTTCACTTCAAATGTGAATTCTTGACTCACCCTTTCCTTTTTTGGTGATGATAATTAATTTCTAAGGTCTTTCTAAGGCCTCTCAACCAAGGAACCCTTCCCCATGGTTTTCCTACGGAACCTTTGGCTGCTAGGACCCACACAAGTCCATTAGCACCATTTTCTATTGCTGCTCATACTGAGCTTTCTAGGATAGTCACATGTCCACATACATCCTTAGGATTCTTTCAAATTTCTTTCATCCAGCAACACCTACACTCAAACATTGAGCCAATTCACATGTCAAATCCATTCTCATAGGATTCATCTCTTAACAAGAGTTTAAAAACCATAGCCGAATCATATAGACATGTATATTCACATTATCTGTATGAGCATCTTCCTTTATTCAAGAAGATGCAAGATAAATCAAATACTTATCTGTATGAGCATCTTCCTTTATCTCCACAGGTATCCCGCATTGACTTTAGACAACTATGGAACCCATAAGACCTACCCCACCCAACACAAGGATGGTACCTCTTCTCTGGTACATAGTCCTTCGAGAGTACCCACCCCTTCCAGTGCTCTTCAGGGTGTGCATCGAAAGGTAACCAAGTTTCTACAAGCCTCGGATCACCTGTGCATATGTATATAACAAATGTTATACCAACACACTGGCTACACCACATCATTAAAATAACCAGTGCCAAACTAGTACGCCGACTGGGTTTATCAGACAGTCCATTAACCAGTATGCTAAGCCAGTTCTCTGACTAGGTTTATCAAGCATACAACAACCATTTCCAAGCCAGTACGCCGAATGGGTTTATCAGGAATTCCATTAACTAGTATGCTAAACCAGTTCTCTGAATGGGTTTATCAAGCATACAAAAACCATTGCCAAGCCAGTACGTCGACTGGGTTTGTCAGGAATTCAATTAACCAGTATGCTAAGCCAGTTCTCTGACTAAGTTTATCAAGCATACAAAAACCATTTCCAAGCCAGTACGCCGACTGGGTTTATCAGGCAATAAAAAAAAGAATACAATCTCATGGCTCCTTCTCCTGTGCAAACCAGTGGTTCCCTCCAGGAATTCCATAGGTGACTCACTTGACTGCAGGCTAGCATGGCCCCACAATACCCACTCACACTATAAAAGGATGATACCCCTTCTCTACTACACACCTCCTCAGGCCTATCCAACCCTTCTAGTGTTCTTTAGTGTGAGCGTATAAAGGTTACCAATTCCCATACAGTCCTCTTGAGTACCCTTTCTTCGCTTTGCCTCTTAATGTGCAACACCAAATTGCATTTGTGTAAGCTATCAACACAAAAAGGATAAGTGAGCTCATCAGTATTACTGCTCTAAAATTGTAACCATATTTCATAACATTCACTATCAAGTATTGAAACACCAGGAATGTGTCCATTCCCTTAAGGTGTAGTCAATATTGACAACCCTATCATAACCCAGCACCAGAAAGGTGTGCACCCCTTTTCCGATGTGAGCCATGTAGGCCCTAATCATACTCAAGCAGTATGAAATAAAAGACACATTCTGCATATTAACTTTAATAATTATACATGCATATTCTTAGCTATGGTTACATAATACTTATCCCTTTTCAGATGTATTCTCTCTTCATTTGCAAAGAATGGGGGTGCCCTTCTTTGAGTCAACAATCCTTTGGTTTTCCACCCCAATATTTTCACGTTCCATAACCCACATATGCCTTCTTGGCATAATTTTATCATCTCACTCACATGGTTTTCCAACATGTAGTGCAGCTGAGATATTATCAAAATTTACAATGGCGTTTCACCCGTAACCCATTTCCAAAGCATGGGATCCTTCCCATGGAGTTTGGATTTTGCGGGCCATCACACATGGTATTCCTACAAGGTGTTTTCCTGACACACTCCTGAAATAGCCAAACAGACAGCAACATTTAACAATCAAATTCAAATCTGATTTCCCTAATAAGTCAATGGCATTAACAATTAAATTCAAACATGAATTTACAATTCTGTCTCCTACAAAAATTGATTTGTTTAACCATGAGGCCATCCTCATATTGTTTGGATCTTGTAAGTGTTATCACTCTATCCATTACGGTTTTACACTTGCTACCATACATGAACATCCACCTACAACATGTCCTCCTGACACAATTTTATATAAGCCAGACAGTCATTAGCAATTATTAGCAAAATTTCAAACCTGAAATTTAAAAATATTTTCCATGCATAAGTTAAATTTCACAACCATGAGAACCTTCTCATAACCTTTGGATTCTACACATGGTAGATCCCTGTTTATACTATGGACTTATCCTCATTGTCATACTCAAGACATTTCTACATGAAATCTGAAACTTTAAATCAGTCCAAGCATTTGGTGAGTTTTCATGCAAATAACATTTTCATTGCTGCAACAGTCATTGAAGCATTTTTATAATTATACACTCAATAATTCAAACACTTTCAGCCATTAACATTCCAAATGCAATGAAATATATATATATACATATACATATATTTACTCTATATGCATCATTATCACAATAAAATTGCAAGACACAGTCACATTATCCCTGCAACAGAGCACTCTGGTAGACCATCAAACATGACTAGCTTCTTCATGCAATCCTTCTCCTGCATTCATAGAAGCTCATGAAATGATCCCGGAATTACCCCTAATTCATCATTTCATCTATTTCCTATTTGCAATTAAAAATACATAACACAACCATGTATTCACACAATGCATCTCAACATGTGCACCCACATACATGCATGCACACCTACAACATTCACATAATCTTTTAATGTGCACTCACTCAATGCCTTCTTGCATGGATTCATGAATACCATAATGTCATGTCATACATTCCACCATAATGTTTTGTAAAGTATGGTTATTTCCTCAACACATCACCCAACCATCTCCCCAATATGGGTGCCTTCCTTCTCCACCTGAACAACACATCGGGAGTTTACTCACTCCTTGGTTCTTGGAAAAGAGGTTTCATCCCAAATTAACACCAATAGGGGGTTCACAAGATACTGGTGTAACACTATAGCATTACCATTCCAACCACATTATGGCCTTAACCATGACTATCTCATATGGCATGCACTACCAAAACAAGACCATAAGTCCTCACTTGCTTTAGTTGTTAAACTCACAACCAACATACACAAATGGCAAGATATAATTTCATATGAAAGCATTCACAATTCAAAATAGCTAGATGATATAAGGATAATTTTTGGCGCAAGGCAGGTCGCGGGACCTTCTTGCTCAACAATAACACGACACACACAACGCTCACACAGACTTGGTGTAAAAAGGATGCCAGAAGTTGGCTTCTATTACTTCAATCAAATGAATGGTTACAATGCGGAATGTAAAGAAATATAAATAGTTAAACTAGTCGGCCTTATCCCGATACAGTATATAGAAGTAAATGGTGTGTTCTCCCTGTGTGCGATCCTCTCCTCCTCTCAGTATTTTGATGAATGCTAGAATGAATGAGCCATGAGTGATGAGCAATCCCCCCTCTCTATACTTGTGCACTAGTATTCTACTCTACTTCATTGTTGCTGCTCCCGAGATCACTCTGATCCCTGAGACAAGCTTCCTCTGTCTACCGAATCCTCCAGATCCTGCAGACCTGCAGTTGTCAGCACCCTCTATCGTGCTGCACAACCTCTGCCCTTGGTGACATATGTCCTGATCCCAACCACCTTCTTAAATACTCATAAATTCCTTAGCAACCCCGAACAGCTACCAAGTACTCCGCTTTGACTTTAGAGTTCTCCGCGTGCCATTTTTCCACACTGTGACTGTGTTGGCTCGACCATCATAGATCATCTTCTGATCATATTTCCATGGCCTCCCTAACAACAGATGACATGCGTCCATTGGGATTACGTTGCATAGTACGCTTCTTCAAGCTTTCCAACCTTAAATTTTATTAGGAACTGTCTGGTTACCTTGACATGATGTCCTTTCTGTAACCAAGATATCTTGTATGGGTGTGGGTGTTCTTGACATTTTAGACCCAACTTGTTGATGACCTCCGTCGACACAAGATTCTTTGTACTACCACCATCAAATATGATCTTGCAATACCACTCTCCAATCCGCACTCTAGTTTGAAATATAGCCTTTCGATGTGGCGGCTCTTTCTCATCACGTCAATTGTAATGAGCCAACATCCTCCTAGTTGTCATGGTTTGAATTTTTCTTTTCCCATCTTCACTGTTGTCGGACATCGATTATGCGCTCTCCTCGAATTTCTCATCTCTTCTATGTTTGGGTTTCGACTCCTCTGCAACGTGTATGTTCTATGGGCATTCATATGCCTTGTTTAGGATTCTTCAACACTTGTAACAAACCACAGCTGGTCTGTCAACTCCTTTTTTGTCAGCTGGACCACTTTGACCATACGCACCTAGACCGCGAGCCTCTTGACCATCCCATCGATTTTCTTGCACTTTCAACTTAGTCGATTTCCTTTCCACACGTCGGTTGTCTTTGATGGCTTCTCTCCTGGTTCCGCTACTTTGGCCTTTCGCGGAAATAGTCTTCGCACCTCAACCAGTCATCCTACCTCTGGTCGATGCGGATTTCTTCAACATTTTCTCTTCTGCCTTCAGATATAACTCGTAGGATTCATCGACCTCTCTAAACCTTGACAGGCTCAACTCGTCCTATATGGAATACTTCAAGCCGTTCACATATCTCACGACAGCTTCTTCTCCTTTGTCGGTTTGTCCTGACCTTATCAAAAATCTATAGAACTCTTCCATGGTCATCTCTTTTTGTCGAAAGTTCTGCAACTTCTGGAACAAGTAAATCACATAGTCACCTGGCAAGAACTTCCCCTTCAGCTTGGCGACCATCCTATCCCAAGAATTGATCTTCTCCTTTCCTTTCTTGACTGTTTCAGCCTGTACATTATCCCACCACAATGAGGCATTACCCTTCAACGTCATAAATGTAGTCTTAACCCATTTAGGATCCTCGATCTTCTCTATGTCGAAGTATTTCTCCATTTCTCTGAACCAGTCGATTAAGTCTTCTAGATATAGGCTCCCTGAGTAGGTACACACATATATCTTTGTCTGACCTCTCATATACGTCAGAAGCTTGATGATTTTGTCTTTTGGTTCTTCTCCTACTGCTTCCTGTGCTTCCACTTCCTCGACTTACTCATCGTTGTGGTCTAATGCATCAGGAACGCATCCACGCCTTTGGATTTCTTTGATCGTTGCGACTTCACTAGCCAAACTTTGCATTGTCCACATGCACTTGTCGAACATTTCACAATCAACCGTGATTGCAGCGCCACACACTATTCGTCCAACTTCTCGGACATTAACGCCTCTGTGAGCCATTTTCAATCGCAGCTGAAACTCCCACTTGTCCAATCACAACCGGACTTCCACAAGTCGTGC
This sequence comes from Larix kaempferi, assembly GCA_027924585.1. Taxonomy (NCBI): domain Eukaryota; kingdom Viridiplantae; phylum Streptophyta; class Pinopsida; order Pinales; family Pinaceae; genus Larix; species Larix kaempferi. The sequence goes on from BSBM01000142.1 coordinate 1,807,774, forward strand.
ACAACTCTACCCAACTAGAGCTGGAGCTATTCTACGCACTCAACACTGAATTCTCTTCCAGCAGTGATACCGACTAGCTCTCTCCTACTCACAGGATGCTTCAACTCAACCGGACTCTGCTTCCGGGCTGTCATATTACTAGTTCTTTCTGGCTTTGATACCAATTGGCACAAGGAAGGTCGCGGGACCTTCTTGCTTAACAATAAAATGACACACACAATGCACACACAAACTTGGTGTAAACAGGATGCCAGAAGCTGGATTCTATTACTTCAATAAAATGAATGGTTACAATGCGGAATGCAAAGAAATGTAAACAGTTAAACTAGTCATCCTTAGCCTACTACAATATACATAAGTAAATGGTGTGTTCTTCCTGTGTGCGATCCTCTCCTCCTGTTAGTGTTTTGTTGAATGCTAGAATGAATGAGCCATGAGTGACGAGCGATCCCCCCCTCTCTGTGCCTCCACACTGGTATTCTACTCTGCTTCCCTACTACTGCTCTCGAGATCACTCCGATCCCTGAGACACGCTTCCTCTGTCTGCCGAATCATCCAGATCCTATAGACCTACATTTTTCAGCGTCCTCTACCGTGATGCACAACCTCTTCCCATGGTGACATCTGTCCTGATCCCAAGCACCCTCTTAACTGCTCATTACTTCCTTATCAACCCTGAACGGATACCAAGTACTCCACTTTGACTTTTGAGCTTCTCTGACTCTGCTAGAGTAGTTGGTCCCATCATTAACCTTGACCATACTGCCTTTCGTCATCCTTCGACTTTACATGTCGGCTCCACTTCACTTCTACGGCTTCGCTTGTCTGCCCCTTCCTCCACACTTGTTTTCCGCCTCAAACCTATCGGTGTCGCTGTTCAACAACTTGTCAACACTTGACTTCTTTCACTGCAACCCTGTCATCTGTCGACCTTAGGCATGTTGAATCTTGACCTTTCTCCTTTTGTCGACGCACCTCGACAACTTCTGCTTGACTTATTGACTTCGATAGCCAATCTCCCTTTCACACCAGTGGTCGTCGGAAATCCCCTTGGTTGACTCCCCATGTCGATCATCTTCGACTGTTCTTCCTAGGCCCCGATGCTCTTGCATCAGACTCCCCAGGTGAAAAATAACTCAAATTCTCTATCAGTCTCATGTATTTCTTCCTTGTGTCAATCTGGATTTTGCACTGTCCAGTCAATGTTTGAAACTTCCGCACCTTCACTGGTTGAACCTTCTTCAAACTTGTACAAATCTAAAACATTGAACGTTGCTGAAATTCTCAAGTCCTTCGGCATCTCCAACACATAAGCATTGTCCGAAATCTTCTTCAGAATCTTACACGGTCCAATCTTCTTCAACTTCAGCTTGTTATACGTCACTGTCGAAAATCTCTCCTTCCACAAATGTGCATAGACTAAGTCTCCTTCGCTGAATGAATGTAGGCTCTTCTTTCTGTCGGCTCTCAACTTGTATGACGCGTTACTCTTTTCTATGTGCTTTCGCACATCTTCATGCACTTCTTTCATATGCTCTGTGAATGATTCTGCATCCGCACTTTTCCATATTTCTGTCGAAAACTTGACCAAATCTACTACTCCATGTGGGCTTCATCCTTGAACAATCTGGAATGGGATGAAACCTGTCGACCGATTCACATAATTGTTATATGTGAACTATGATTGCGCCAACACGTTCTCCCACTGCTTGGGTCTGTCGGCCGTCAAACATCTCAGAAGGTTTCTCAAACTTCTGTTCACCACCTTGGTCTATCCATCTATCTGTGGATGATATGCCGAGGTAAACAACAACCTCGTGTCCAGTTTCTTTTATAGAGTTCTCCAGAAATGTCCCATAAACTTGGTATCTTTGTTCAACATTATACTCTTCGGAAACCCATGCAATCTAACTATCTCCTTGAAGAAGAGTAAAACAATGCTTGTGGCATCACTTGTCTTCCTACACGGAATAAAGTGTTCCATCTTTGAAAATCTGTTGACTACAACAAAGATTGAGTCGCTTCCTTGCTGCGTCTTCGGCAATCCTAGCACAAAATCCATGCTTAGGTTCTCCCATGGGGTATTCGGCACTGGTAATGGCGTATACAACCCCTTGTTATGACTTCTTCCCTTTTCCAACTGGAAAACTCGACACTGTCGCACCCACTTCCCGACATATCTCGTCATTCCTGGCCAATAATACTTCTCTTCGACCAACAACTTGGTATTGTCGATGCTAAAATGACCTACTAATCCACCGCTATGCAGTTATCGGATTAGGTTCTCTCTTATGGATCCTCTGGGAATACACAACTGTTGTCCCCTGAACAGGTATTCCTCTTGGATGAAATAATCCAAGTATGGAGTTCAGTCAAAACTCCATGGCTTGCTACTCACCCTCCATGCTTTCTCAAAATCCTCGTCGGTCTCATACTCTGTCTTCATCGAATCTATTCCCATTTCCTGAACCGTCATCGTGTTCAGCAATGTAACTCTTTGACTCAGCACGTCGGCAACCTTGTTCGACTTACCCGACTTATGTCATAACATGAAGGTATATCCCTGCAGGAATTCGACCCACTTCATGTGCCGTTGATTCAAATTCGACTGAGTATTCAAGTACCTCAGCGCTTGGTGATCTGTGTACAACACAAATTACTTTGGAAACAAATAATTCCTCCACTTCTTTAATTCTTGGACAATCGCATACAAATCCTAGTCATAGACCGAATATTTTTGCTTCGCATCATCCAACTTCTCACTGAAGAGTGCAATTGGTCGGCCCTTTTGGCTCAACACTGCTCCAATTTCCATTCCACTTGCGTCGCAATCGATTTGGAAAACTTTGTCAAAATTTGGGAGCGCTAACACCAGGCTCTCAGTGGCCTTTCCTTTCAATTTGTCAAAAGTTCTCTAGGAAGCTTCCGTCCACTTGAAATCCCCTTTTCTCATTCACTCTGTCAACGGTACATAAATCCGACTGAATTACCTGATGAACTTCCTGTAGAAACTGGCAAGTCCATGGAAACTTCTCACTCCAGCCGTGCTTGTCGGTTCTGGCCAATCCGATATTGACTTCACCTTCTATGGGTCCATCACTAACCCTTTACCCGAGATTAAAAATCCCAAGTATACCAGTTCTTCCTTCACGAAGAAACTTTTTTGTAGGTTCACCATCAACTTCTCTTCCTGTGCCAACTTCTGCAATACTTATCGAATGTGCTCCAAGTGTTCCATCTTGGTTTGACTAAATATCATGATGTCATCTAGGTAAACTATGACTAACTTCCCCAAGAATGGCTTTAGTACCTCATTCATCAACCACATGAATGTACTAGGTGCATTAGTCAATCCGAATGGCATGACTAAGCACTCATACATCCCTTCCTTCGTCTTGAATGTTGTCTTCCATTCATCTCCTTATCTAACCCAAATCTGGTGATAACCGCTCTTCAGGTCGATTTTTGTGAAGTATCTCGCTCCACTCAAGCAATGCATCAAGTCCTCCATTCTCGAAAATGGAAACCGATACTTGATCGTGATCTTGTTGATGGCTTTGGAGTCTATACACATCCTCCATTATCCACCCTTCTTCGGCACTAATACTGCTAGTACCGCGCAAGGGCTCAGACTTTATCTGATCAATCCTCTGTCCAACAACTCCTGGACCTGTGGATTGAGTTCCTGACCCTCTGTCGGAGTCATCAGATGCAATTCCTTGTTTGGAAAACTCGATCCTGGAATCAAGTCGATCTGATGGGATATGCTCCTCATTGATGGAAATCCCGTCGGTGCTTCGTCGACTACTATGCTCCTGAACGCATCAAGCATCTTTTTGACTTTGACCGAAATTCTCTCCATTGTCGACCTTTCAATACATGGTCCTTTCAGAATGATGGAAAAACATCCCGACTGCTTCTCCTCCTCCGCGAGGAATTCCTTGGCTGAACGCATCAACACTCGCTTATCCCAATAGTTTCTTTTGCCCTACTTGTAGTCGACTTGGTCCTCTTGCTTCAGATTCAAAGTTCTCCGCGTGCCATTTTCCACACTGTGATTGTATTGGCTCGACCATCATAGATCATCTTCTGATCATATTTCCATGGCCTCCTTAACAATAGATGACATGCATCCATTGGGATTACGTCACACAGTACACTGTCTTCAAGATTTCCAACCTTAAATTTTATCAGGCACTATTTGGTTACCTTGACATGATGTACTTTCTATAACCAATATATCTTGTATGGGTGTGGGTGTTCTCGACATTTTAGACCCAACTTGTCGATGACCTCCGTCGACACAAGATTCTCTGTACTACCACCATCGAATTTGGTCTTGCAATACCACTCTCCAATCCTCACTCTAGTTCGAAAGATAGCCTTTCGTTGTGATGACTCTTTCTTGGCACGTTGGTCGTCCTGAACCAACGTCCGCCTAGCCATCATGGTTCTACTTTTTCTTTTCCCATCTTCACTATTGTCGGACATCGATTCCACACTCTCGTCCAATTGCTCATCTCTTTGACGTATGGGTTTCAACTCCTCTACAACACGTAGGTTCTCTGGGCATTCATATGCCTTCTGCCAGACTCCTCGACACTTGTAACAAACCACAACTAGTCTGTCAGCTAGATCACTTCGACCATACGCACCTCGATCACGAGCCTCTCGACCATCGCGTCGATTTTTTTGCACTTTATCCTTAGCCGATGTCCTTTTCGCATGTCGGTTGTCTTCGATGGCTTCTCTCCTGGTTCCGCTACTTTGGCCTTTTGCGGAAACAGTCTTCACACCACGACCAGTCATCCTACCTCTGGTTGATGCAAATTTCCTCGACAGTTTCTCTTCTTCCTTTAGAGATAACTGGTAGGCTTCACCGAATGCTCTGAACCTTGACAAGCTCAACTCATCCTGTATGGCATACTTTGATCCGTTCACATATCTCGCAACAACTTCTTCTCCTTCATCGGTTTGTCCCGAGCTTATCGAAAATCTGTAGAACTCTTCTGTGTACTCTTTCACAGTCATCTCTTTTTGTCGAAAATTCTGAAACTTCCGGAACAAGGAAATCACATAGTCACTTGGAAAGAACTTCCCCTTCAGCTTGGAGACCATTTTGTCCCAAGACTTGATCTTATCATTTCCTTTCTTGACTTTGTCATCCTGTACATTGTCCCACCACAATGAGGCATGACCCTTCAACCTTAGACATGCAGTCTTAACCTGTTTAGGAACCTTGATCTGCTCTATGTCGAAGTATTTATCCATTTCTCTGAACCAGTCGATCAAGTATTTTGGATCTAGGATCCCTGAGTAGGTACGCACATCTATCTTTGTTTGACCTTTCATATCCGTCAGAAGCTTAATGAGTTTGTCTTCTGGTTCTTCTCCTGTTGCTTCCCGTGCTTCCACTTCCTCAACTTCCTCTTCGTTGTGGTCTAACGCATTAGGAACCCATCCATGCCTTTGGATTTCTTTGATCACTGCGACTTCACTAGTTAAAATTCGCATTGTCCGCATGCACTCGTCGAACATTTCACGATCAACCGTGATTGCAGCGCCACGCACTCTTCTTCCAAATCCTCAGACATTAACGCCTCTGTGAGCCATTTTCAGTTGCAGTTGAAACTCCCACTTGTCCAATCACAACCGGACTTCCACAAGTCATGCAAAACTCTACCCAACCACAGCTGGAGCTGTTCTACACACTCAACATTGAATTCTCTTCCAGCAGTGATACCGAATGGCGCTTTCCTGCTCACAGGATGCTTCAACTCAATCGGACTCTGCTTCCGTGCTCTGATATTACCGGTTCTTTCCGGCTCTAATACCGACTGGTGCAAGGCAGGTCGCAGGACGTTCTTGCTTAAAAATAACATGACACACACAACGCTCACACAGACTTGGTGTAAACAGGATTTCAGAAGCTGGCTTCTATTACTTCAATCCAATGAACGGTTACAATGCGGAATGCAAAGAAATGTAAACAGTTAAACTAGTCGGCCTTAGCTTGATACAATATACATAGGTAAATGGTGTGTTCTCCCTGTGTGCGATCCTCTCCTCCTCTCAGTATTCTACTGAATGCTAGAATGAATGGGCCACGAGTGACGAGCGATCCCCCCTCTTTGTGCTTGCGCACTAGTCTTCTACCTTGCTTCGCTATTGTTGCTCCCGATATCACTCTGATCCGTGAGACACGCTTCCTTTGTCCGTCGAATCCTCCATATCCTGCATACTTGTAGTTGTCAGCGCCCTCTGTCGTGATGTACAACCTCTACCCATGGCGACATCTGTCCTGATACCAACCACCTTCTTAACTGCTCGTAACTTCCTTAACAACCTCAAACGGATGCTAAGTACTCCACTTTGACTTTTGAGCTTCTTTGACTCTACTACAGTAGTCGTTCCCATCACTGACCTCGACCATACTGTCTTTCGTCATCCTTCGACTTTACCTGTAGGCTCCACTTCACTTCTATGGCTTCGCCAGTCTGCCCCTTCCTCCACACTTGGATTCCGCCTCAAACCTGTTGGTGTCGTTGTTCGACAACCTGTCGACACTCGACTTCTTTCGCTCCAAACCTGTCATATGTCGACCTTAGACATGTTGACTCTCAACCTTTCTCCTTCTATTGATGCACCTCGACAGCTTCTGCTCAACTTATTGACTTCAACAACCAATCTCCCTTTCACACCAGTGGTTGTTAGTAATCCCCCTGATTGAATCCCCATGTCAATCATCTTCGACTGTTCTGCCTAGGCCCCGATGCTCCTGCATCAATTTTCCTTACTACCACATACCTCACCATACCCGATGGGATAATGTTCGCATAAATGCATTCACCATCACATACATACCAATTTATGATTATTAAATATGGCGCAAGGGATTCTTACCCAATCCCCTTTTTGTATGCAATCATAAACCATTACTTGCATGGCTTCCATTAGGATATTTGGTGTTACCTAATCAGTTGGTCTCTTATAGAGGATTGCAGGATACTTCCACCAAATTCTTGACCACAAATTTGTTGCACCAACCCTTCTCATAAGGTTGTTGGTCACGTGCAACAACATCATGTGCATTTTTAGCCATGCTTCTGTTGTCTTTGGGCCTACAACCAATACCAACACCAATAGTGAGTATTAACTACAATGATTATTCTAAGTGGCTCTTTGCATATGTAAAACCTCACTATTTTACCAATATGAAATATCATATACATGCACAAACATTTTCACATGCACTGTGCAATGTCTATTAATATGCCAACTAGTGCATATTCACTTCATCTATCTAATCTCTTGCATTTTCAGCATTCCTATGCCATAATTTTATGTATATAAAGATCATACAATAGCAAGAGAGGAGTTAAGGAATTCTCCCTTTCCAATCCCTCATCATAGCATGGTATTTCCTCGCCCGCATCATAGTTGATCCAATTGCATGGCCTCTTAACAAGCACAGAAGGAAACATTAGCTATTATTTCTTCACCAAGCAACAATTCAATCCATATACTCATGTATAACATTCCTACTTGCTATTTTCCAACCATACAATTGTTATGCTATAAACAGAAATAGCTTAAGGTGAGAAATTTACCTCTTTATCAGCATTTCCTTACTGCTCCAATTGATTTCAACTTGACCTTTCTTAACTTCCTTGCACTTATGATAACTACAATTGATTCAATTCTAACTCCATAAGGAGTCTTTTCAAGGTCCCTTATACGACCTTGCACCTTATTCAACTATGATAATTCCTTTCCTTTTCATGGAAACATTTGCCACAATTCTGAACCACACAATTGATTCACACATGGAAATGCCTCATTACATTCTCAAAAATACACAAAATAATTTCCATGCATTATGGAGACAATCCATATTGACAATTTCTGTCAGCCACAGAATTCTCTCACAATCAACAACTGCCTCCGGGGGACGACGGGGGTCAAGGGGGCTTGCCCGTTTGTGGCAGCGCCCTCGTTTTTTTTTTGTAAATCTTTCAATTTCACGGAATCTAGCGCATAAGTTCAATGCAATTTTTCAATTTATGGCACCTCAAAATATCCTTGGAAAAATGAACAATTTCCCTGTTTTGGGGAACTTTTGAATTCTCCTCCGACTTGTTTCGATGGACTTATCCCTTTTTCTCCGATCGGAGCACTTATCAATTCTCCTGCGACCGTTTTGGAGGACTTTTCATTTTTTCTCTAATTGATGCATTTCCTACTTCTCATCGATCCGTTTCAGTGGACTTATCAATTTCTCATCGATCTCTTAATCAGCGGAGTTTTCAATTTGTCACCGACTAGTTTCGGCGTACTTAAGACTTTCACGCAGACTGTTTCGACCCAACTTTCTCTTTGTCGCCGATCGATGCAACTTTCTCTTTTGCATCGACCGTTTCGGCGACCTTCCACTTTCTCACCGATCGACGGACTTATCTATTTTCCGCCGACTGTTTCGGTGCACTTTCTAGTTTTACGTCAATCAGTTTCAACGACTTTTTACTTTTTTGTCGAAATCCCCTTTTTCGGCAAACTTTTCAATTTTCTACAGACTGTTTCATCTCACTTCCACTTTGTCGCTAACCATTTCGGCGCAACTTCCAATTTCTCGCCAATTCGGCAGACTTATCATTTTTGCGCCGAAACGCCTTTTTGGTGACTTTTCCAATTTTTCACCGAAACACATCGGTGACCATTCCATTTCTTCGTCGATCGTTTCGGTGCCCTTCTCAATTCTACTCCGAAACATACTTAGCAAAAAAATAAAAAACACTTAATTTTTTTTTTTTTAAAGACTAGTGGTGATCGAGAAGGGGTCTTACCTCTGCAACTATGAGATGTATCCCATGTAGGCCCAATGTTGCAACCTCATGCTATGATACCACTCTATCATGTCCCCTCCCATTGATCCAACGCAAGGAAGGGAACATGACTACAAGTTCTGAGATTTTACAAAATCTCAGACCCATTCATCATGAAAAAATTCATGACATTACGAATAAAATGCATATGTGTGTAGATGCAAATCGAAGAAAACATGCACAACGGAATAAAACATCATCCACACACATTTCATATGCATACAGCATATCAATAACAGTCATCAAATTAAAATATTGCAGAAGTAAATACACATAGAGAATATACTTATCTTGATGTGAAATTGCCCCAAGCAACTAGCTACGCAACTGCAATGTTCCACCCAGCCATAGGCCAGTTTTGTTCATCAATATCTCAACACAACTGCCACCCCCGAGCTGGGCATAATTTCTAAAAGGAAAGGGAACCTAAATTTGATGCACAACAAGATGACCATGACATCTAAGCCAAGCCAATCCATAGCTGGATTTATCAGGCTAAATCTGAACCCTCTTCATTTATGGATGCTTGCACTCAAGCTCAAGCCAAACCAATGGATACCCATAACCCATACCCCAACATACTCTTTCTACACCCAACAAACACAATCATTGGGCATGGATACACATTTTTAACAATGGGATTAGAAACAAGATGGCCATGGGTTTTCCTCAAATTGTGGGCACGCCCAAAAAAATGGATTGTGAGAGGGAAAATTGACCACAGGGAAGAAAACGATTTCTCCCACAGATATATGAGAATTCATTGGGCCAAAACAACCTCTATGAACCCCAAATCGATTTCCCTTCCTTCCCACAATTTTGCATCATAAAAATGACTTCCCAGTTATAAAAAATGAGGGAAAATGGGGGGAAAACGTGAAGGAAAACACCTAGGAAGCTCAGACTGCGTGAGGGAGCAAAGGAAATGGTGAATAAATGGCTTGGGGAGAAAATTAGTGGCTCCTTTATTTCCCAGGAAGCCAAACATGTTTTTCCAAAATTGATGGCTTGCCCATACCTGAATTTGGACAACCATACCTCGTCATTCCCCAAGGCATTAACTACCTCAACCAACTCTCGGAAGAAATAAATGATTTGGTACAAAAGTCAACATGGGTAGTTGAGGGTTTATGGTTTCCATCATTGACACTTGGCTTGACTTGATTGGCTCCAAGGGCTTGAATATTTCCCTCCCAATTCCTTGTAAAAATCATGCCCCCATACTCTTGTTGCATTGCATTGCATAGTTAGTTGTGGGTATTTTATTAAAATGCATATTTATATGATATTTGCAATTCCATTGTGCCTGGCTAGCACGCAAACCATATGCATGTCTAAATCGATGGCGGGGCCTTGGCCTTGAGCTCCTCACCACGATTTTATAACAATATTAAATCATTTACATTTTAATGTAATGGGGTCAAAATCAGAATATTACAGATACCCCAATAATTCGAAGCTTTCCAAATCAGAGCACTATCTCTTGTTTATATTCAAGCTTACTTTTTACTCTCCAACTTGGCTTCTTATTTATATTCAAATTTTGCATACCATGTGTGCACAAGTTGGACAATAACATCCCTTCTTTCTTTCTTCGTGGTCAAGCTTACTTGTGTATCCGCCACTTGTATTGATTTGCACAACTGAGGTGTCATGACTTGTGGGTCTTGTGCACACTTGGTCCTTAGCATAGTGGGACTTTTGCACTCAGGAATTGATACATATTGGGTATTGCGCCCTTGAAGTTCCATTTCCTGGTGGGTCTTTTGTACTTCTGAGAATTGCATACATACAATGCTTGGTGGGTCTTGCGCACTTCCAAGACTTGTGCAACCACTTCTTACTTCCACAACTCTTGTGCACTTATGATACTTGTCCAACCACTTATTTGATATCACCTTTGAAGTAACACGACTAGATGGATGGGGACTTGCGCACATTCCTTATGTACTTCTTCAAACTAGCACATGGATACTAAGTCCTCTTTGACATCAGTGACAACCAAAGTTCAACATATGGATGATATCCTCGACATGTGGTAACACTCTTTGATACTTGCATCCTTAGGCATTCGGATGATGTGTTGACACTTATGACATAAATTTGAGATTAGGATCGATGATCAAAGCCCAATATTTTTACAAACCAAAACTAATGATTTTACCTTTTACACAATCAAACTTAATTTCTCATTAGCAAAGTAATTCAGTGCCAATCTAACAACAATTTTGAAAACAACTCTTAACCCATGACCAATGCTCAATCACTAGTTATGCATCTTTGACAAGACAATACATTGACCTTTTAGTTTGGATAGTGTTGGAACACCCTTTTCAAATTTGGTAGCATCTAAGTGAAAGTTCAGTTAATTTCGCTACAGAATTTATATGAATTATGTAGCACATCTCAAACAAAAGTAATTCAATTTGCTACAAAATTTGAAACCAAGAGCAATTTAAGCTTAGAGGAGCAAAAATTTTGTTGAGGTAAATTCAATGCTAACATGAACCTTGAAGGATAATATCCAACATGAGGTACGCCTCTTCAAATCAACATCCTTAGAGAAGGCTTTCATACTGGTAAGAAAGGTTTAAAGTAAAAATATGGCAATGGCTACTAGAAGAACCACCTCCAACACATATAGAGAGAATAATGTTCCTTCGTCTAACCCACCTCAAATGTTGTCACCTCAACAACTGGATGAAAGACGAGCAAAATGGCTATGCTTTAATTGTGACAGCAAGTATAGTAAGGGACATATGTGTGGTGAGAATAAATTATTCTACATAGATTGTGAAGAGGAAGAAGCAAAAGAACAAGAACCATCTCGAGTTGAAGAAATATAATAGATTATTGTTGAAGAGATTACTTCCACCATATCTTGTCATGCATTCAATTGAATTAGCACTCCTCAAACTCTCAAGTTCGAAGGATATATCAAAAATAAAAAGGTAACATTGTTGATTGATCCTGGTAGTACTCATAATTTCATTCATTGTGAATTATCCAAAGTTATTGCTTTGTATATCCAGCACCAAAGTTTCAAGCAAGGATTGCAGATGGAGGAACTATAAATTGCTTAGGGAAATGCCATAATATCAATCTTACAATGGGGGAATATGTATTGAATGGTCCTATGATTTCTATCCCAATGGGTGGCAATGATGTTTTCTTATGGGTTCAATGGTTACAAACATTGGGAACAATGGATTTTAATTTTGAAGAACTTTTCATGAAATTTTCTTGGGAAGGAAAAGAATTTGAATTAATGGGTATCACAGGGAAGCCAAGCAAAGTGATAAGCTCTAATGGTATGACAGTTTTTTTTAAAAAGGGACATCAAGAAGTAATTGCACAATTATGCTCACTATATGTTCAAACATCTAAGCCTCCTATTCCCCTAGATATCCAAAGGGTCATTGACAAGCACTCCAAGGTATTTGAATATATTCCAAAAGGTCTTCCACCTACTTGATATTTTGATCATGTTATTCACTTAATTCCTGGAAGTGTTCTTCCTAACATGAGAACTTACAGATACCCTTATGGAAAAAAGAGTGAAATTGAGCGTATGGTTGCAGGCATGTTGGAGGTTGGCATAATTAGGCCTACCCAAAGTTCTTACTCTGCACCAGTGGTAATGGTTCACAAGAAGGAGAGATCATGGCATATTTGTCTAGTCGATTATAGAGAGCTCAAAAAGATCACCATTAAAGATAAGTTTCCCATTCATGTCATTGATGAATTGTTAGATGAACTACATGGATTAGTTTACTTCACAAAATTTGGATCTTTGTTCAGAGTATCATCAAATTAGAATGAAGGAAGAAAACATTAAAAAAAAAACATTCATAACTCATCAAGGTCAATATGAATTTATGGCCATGCCTTTTGGCCTTACGAATGCACCTTCCACATTTCAACGTTTGATGAATTCCATTTTCAAGCCCTTCCTTAGAAAATTTGTGTGAGTATTTTTCCTTGTTATACTAATCTATAGCAAGTCTTGAGAATAACATGTTCAACATGTTGACAGGGTGCTACAACTACTAAAGGCTAAAGGAGCAACAACTATATGCAAAAACTTCCAAATGTTCTTTGGGGTAAAGAAGGTAGAGTATTTGGTTCATATTGTATCTCATGAAGTATCAAGGTAGACTCTAAGAAACTTAAAGCCATTATGGACTAGACGATTCCCAAAACCTTGAAGAATCTTAGAGGATTCTTAGGTTTGATAGAGTACTGCTTCAAGTTTGTTCAAAACTATTGAATAATAGCAGCACCTCTAACAACATTATTGAAGAAGGAAGCATTTTTGTGGAATCTAGAGGAAACTCAAGCATTTGAACAACTCAAAGAGGCAATGTGCAAAGCTCCTGTTTTGACCACACCAAAATTCACAAATACCTTCATTGTGGAATTTGATTCCTCAGGAAATGGAATCGGTGTTGTTCTAATGCAAGAATGATGGTTCCTTGCTTTCAAAATTTGACCAATCAAGGTAAATAGCTTATAGAAACCCATTTATGAGAAGGAAATGATAGAAATACTACATGCACTTAAGCAATGGCATCCTTAACAAATAGGTAGGCACTTCAAGGTCAAAACGTATCATGATAGTCTTAAATACTTCTTGGAAGAGAGACTATAAAAAGAGATGTTGGGATATGTCTTTGAAATCATCTATAAAAAAAGGGAACCATAATCTGGTGGCAGATGCACTCTCTAGAAAAGATGAGGATGTTGAGGCATTACTTTGTGTGATTTCGATTATACAACCCATTTGGGTAGTGGCAATAAGGGAAGAATGCAATAATGACCTATCTGTGTGGACACCCATTCAAAAGCTACAAATGGATCCCAGTGTATCAAATAATTTTTTGTGGAAAAATGAATCACTGTGGTATAAAGATCGCTTATATATATGTAAGAAATCTCAAATCAAATAAAATATCCTTTTGGAGTTACACACCTCTCTTATAGTTGGGCACTCATGATTCCTAAAAACATACCATGGGGTTAAGAAGGAATTCTTTTGGGAAGGTCTTAAATATGATGTTAAAAGGTTTGTAGCAGAATGTTTGGTTTACCAACAAAATAAGGTTGAAATAGTTAAGACCCTAGATCATTTACAACCATTATAAATACCTTGTTAGCGTTGGGAGGAAGTCTCAATGGATTTTATCACAGGTATACCCAAGTCAAAAGGGAATAATGTTATTATGGTGGTTTTTAATAGACTCACAAAGTATGCACACTTTTGTGCACTCTCTCACCCTTTTAATGCAAGTACAATTGTTGTAGCCTTCATGGAAACAATTCAGAAATTACATGGAATCCCAAATATGATTGTAAGTGATAGAGATCCGATTTTCATTGGAAAATTTTAGACTAAATTATTTTCTTGTCTGGGTATCCATTTGGATCACAATTCTTCTTGTCGTCCTCAATCCAATGAAAAAATTGAGATAGATAACAAATGTTTGGAAGGCTATCTTCGTTGCTTTGCATCTGATAAATAAACACAGTGGGTGAAATGGTTATCTTTAGCATAATGGTGGTACAATAATTCCTTCCATACGTCATAAAAAATGTCTCCATTTATGGAACTTTATGGGTGCCCTTCTCCATCTATCACATATCCCTTAAAATGAAAATCTAAAGTTCAAGTTGTGGAATATCACCTAGAGAACTAGTAAGAAGTTCTCCAGTTACTAAAGGACAACCTGGCTATGTCAAAAAATAGGATGAAACAACAAGCGGATCAACATCGCAATGAAAGGAGTTTTCAACAAGGGGATTGGGTATCTCTAAGGCTACAACCTTACAAACAGATGTCGCTCAAGCAACTAAATAAAGACAATAAATTAGCTCCCAAGTACTATAGTCCCTATAAAGTTTTGCAGAAGATTGGTATTATGGATTACAAATTGGAGCTCCCTTCATCTTCAAGGGTACACCCACTTTTCCATGTTTCTTGCTTAAAGAAGGTAATAGGAGAGAAGATCCCAACTCAAAATATCTTGTCGGAGCTTGATGAAGAAGAAAAAATCATATCGGAACCTGAACAAATCACTGAAACAAGGACCAAACAACTACAAAATTAGGTTATTACTGAGTACCTCGTCAAGTGGAAAAACTTACTAGTTGAATATCGACATGGGAAGATAAGTCCTTCATACAAAAGCAGACACAACTAATCAAGTGTTGAGGACCACACCTGTATGAAGTGGAGGGGCATGTTAAGCCCTAAATGTTGGCAGATTACCCCCTATATTGTGGTTCATTACATATTATTGATGTCAGCTTGGGTCTATTAGTGGTAATTGTCATTAGTATTATTATATTAGTTATGTCAACTTGGTTCTGTTATTTATAATTGTACCTCTTTATCTCCTATATATAGGAAGGATGCCTTTTCATTTGAATCATATTGTCTTGTCTTGTCTTGTCTTTTCTTGTGTACTTAGTAAATTGTATAAGGAGGTTTCCCCCTCGAAAATTATTTCTATTCATCTCTTTTTTTCATTATTAAGGCATGGATTACTCTTTTTGGTCTATTTATGTTATTTTCATGCTCTTTCTATGACTTGTTTGCATAACATTATTTGATACCAATCTTTGATGATCGATCTCTTTTGAAGGACCCCCCTATATCATTATAAATGTAATTCAAGAACATATACACAGATAGCTAATGATGGTAATGGGATTAGAGACTTGAACTCTAATGTATTCTTATTTGTAATATTTCATATTCAATACATGATATACTTATTTAAACTCTAGTTCTTCAATTTTGTAGTTAGTTCCTGCAGCGTAATCCCAGAGGAGGAAGGGCCCTCCGTTTTGGAAATATTCTTGCATCCATTTCCTATTTCTTTTATATATGTATTAGCATTGAACTGAGTTAATGCTATTGTTATTTTCTTTATGCATGATAATTTGTTTCTTAGCTTCCACTACAAATTATATATTTACACATAAAGCATTTACTTATTGAATCATGATCCACTTGATTGAAATGGATTATCTGTTGCAAGAGGTGTTTCCAGAGCATATGAATATGACCTGAAATCCTACATTTACAAACACAGTGGTTCATAGTTCATAGATAATTTCTCTTATGTGAGTTAACTCTACAAGTGTTTTGATTTGATAATTGCCTTTGCATCTTCATTTCTTGGGTCAAAATTAAGTTTTCTTCCAATAGAACAAGATAGGTAATATTTGGAGATAGGATAGTTGAGTGATAAATGAACTTATTATGCACATTTAGTGCTAGCAATTCGTAAGATTAAGAAATTTGAATTGATGATTAAATGTAATAAGATTTTACATATAAATTGAATGACAAGCTATGTATTACAATGGTTCATATTTGAAAATCAAGAACACCCGTGAACCAATTGGTATGTCACCACCATATGAGATTCTTTAAATTTAATTTCAAGTGATGTCTTAATTTTGGGATCCTCCCATTATATTGCACCTGACCATTCTCTCACCATATAGTCTCTCAAGGTACTCCAACATATCCCCTCCCTTATGCAATCTCTTTAGTTTCACACATCTTGATACCCATAGATCCTTAAGCATGGGTAATGGTAATTCCCTCTCTCCCAGCCCTCCACTTCCACTTGTTTTTTTCCCTACCCCCACACACTCCAATGACTCTAATTCCAAAGAGACAACTTCTCCAACTTTTGAAAACCCATCCCCAACTCCAACTCCTCCAACTTATCGCATCTAACTATTTCTAGAACTCAACAAACATGGTAATTCTTGTAAATCCATACCTATATATTATAACTATACTATAGATTAATGTGTATTCAAACAATCGTGTGTGTGTGTGTGTGTGTGAGAGAGAGAGAGAGAGATGTAACAAGGCTTACTAAAATGTGTTAAAACCCTGTAAAAATAAAATATAGTAATGCATAAGGTATAGAGTATTTTACAGTAAACCTGATAAACAGTGATAAAAAGAACATGGACATTACATACACTCAACTTTAATACATAAAACATTGAACACCTATCTCTAATATTTATTAAGGTTTAGGAAACAACATGTTGTTAGATAAGATAATATGAAAGGGAAACAACCATCATACTATACAATGGAGGTATCTCCATCTCCCAAAATCCTTTACCTTCAAAATCCATGTGATCTTATCTAGAATAACCAAACAGTCTTAGCTAACAAAACCAAACTATTTTTCAAATTAAAACCCCCTTGAATTTCTAATAATCTAACTTCCGAAACATAAATTCCCTCAACACGATTTCAAGCAATCGTAGGAGAATAGTTATGCCAGGTGTGCAAGTGGAAGAATGCTTTTGCTAAGTGTTAATCCAACTATCTCTACATCAATGTGTGCGTACTCTCTCTCTCTCTCTCTCTCTCTCTCTCTCTCTCTCTCTCTCTCTCTCTATCTATATATATATATATATATTGTGTGTGTGTGTGTGTGCATGCACGTGTGTGTGTGTAATTAATACTTATGTGTTATCTTGTTCCAATTCATGGGTAATTTGTTTGAATCTAGAGGTAGTGGCCATGTAAATCATTAATGTGACGTAGCCCCTTAATGTCCCACATCAAACATCATCAACTTGGGATTTCAACATATAATGTCACTTTGGTGATGTTGAATTATAATTTCATGCAAGTACATCATTGATTGAAGATGAATTAATGTACAATGCTCAACCACTTGAGTCAATATTAAACAATGCTAGTAAAACTTGAATCAGGTATAATTGATATTTGAAAAAAAAATTAACATATGTTTCCAAACATGGTTTCCATTAAGCTAGGAACACATGGGCTAAGATCGAGTTGCAATTCATGATGAAAATAACTATATTATAGATGTTATCGTGTGTGGTGTCATGAAGCATTATTGGACATCCATGCATACTATAAAAATGAATTCAACATGACAAATCCCAATAACAAGATAAAGCATGTTAAAATGACTACACTACAAAAGCCCAATTACATATAAGTAAGAAATATTACAAATTTATACTCAACAATGAGTGTCTAGTTGTATATGCTTATCCCTAACCTACATTAGTAATTCATGTTATTAATGTATAGCTATGTTACTTAAAATACAACAAACTTGCTCAAATTTGCTTGTGGAAAAAATAATCATGGCTGTAATTGTGCTATTACACGATATTTAAATTGACCACAAACAAAGAGACTCCAAAGCCTACAATTTATTTAAAAGGATGACTTGTTTGCTACTTGACATAGAAATTAATCACCCCAAAAATTAGAGTAAAAGCAGTAGGGGACAATTTTTGGGTTACTACCTATGATTTACACAATGCTCAAGAATTTATTTCAATCCAGCAATCAAGTAGATTAGTAATTGGGTTGGGAATTATCTAAGGAATGAAGAAAAGCGATGAATGAACAAGCATGTGAATGTTGTATGCATTTCCAAACCTAATGATTCAATCAAAGGATCATCAAGGTATAAGTGTGTTAATTAGGGATTAAATTTGTGGGGTGTTAGAAATCATTACAACGAGAACAAAAGAAAGAAAATATAAAACAACAGTTAGCCACAATATACACAAAGCTCACATTGAAGAAAACAGAAGGAAAAACTAGAGCATCTATTTGGATTTTCTCAGTCTTTATTTCTCAATAGTGGCAGAAATACAATGGTATTTTATCTCTCTAGAAAATCACAGATTACAATTTTAGAATTTTTTATGCATTCCCTTTCTTCTCTATCGATGAACCCCTTCTTAAACAATGTGAATTTATAGGCAATACTATCTTGTTGGGAGCAACTAAAAGGCCATATGTGACCAACTCTTTAGTGCCCCAACTCTTCAATACACTTCTTCTCCATTTGTCTTTTCTTAGTAGCTTTCGAATAAATTTTACTGTCCAACCTCTTCAATACTCTTCTCCTCTCTTCTTCTAATCCATCTATTATTCCAATCCATATATAATTTTATTTTACATGGTATGAAAGTAAAATTTCAAATAGAAAAATTAATTTATTTTTAATTAATATATTTTTAGTTATTAAAATAGGTATGTACATGTATAATATAACAAATCAACTCTAATTGATGTATAATTTTTATTTTACATGTTATGAAATTTAAACTAAATAAAAAATTTAATTTAACTTTTAATGTATATACTTTTATATTTACACCATAGGCATTTTCCACAATGAGAAACTCTCTATCAACATTGTGCCGAAATTCCTCGTCCATCGGTCCACTAATAAATGACCATGCCCCTCTCCACGCGTTGGGTTCTATTCCGTCCACTTGTTTGCGAGTCATGTCTCATAATAAGGTCTTCTCTGCACACATCTCACGGTAAGTTCTTCCTCACATATAGTAAGGTGGTATGTTCAAGCATTGATGGAGTATGCACATCCACCACCGTGAGACATTATCCTCGTGTTCCCATTTGGATGTTTGGGTTTCATTGCTTGGCCATTACCATTTACTAAGAGTCCCTGCAGCCATGATCCCAGTTTGGAGGTCAACAAATGTGATTATTGTCACCTTTGGTGGAAGGGATATCCTATTCATATATTCTAAAATGGTGGTTGAGGACTAACAACCTGTCGAAGTCGATACAACCATCAAAAAGAAAGGAAAGGGGCATCCAAGAGGAGAAAGATTTCCATCACATCAGCTTTTCGATTTGCTTGGACGAGTGTGCACCGAAGCGACAGCTCCTCCATCTGGGTTGCAATCACATATTCCATTCGGATTGCCTTGTCTACAGATTTGATATCTTAGGAAGAGCCTCGACAAACTCAGATGATCATGTTGTTGTTGAAACACTATAGATTGAATCATTATTAGAGCAATGGAAGAGGCCTTCAATTGGAGAATTGAATAGAAACAAGCATGAATCCCACTATCTTTTTTGTTAATCCCAACTAGAAAAGAAAGAAATGCGTTCAGAATTTATTTAGTATTTCACAAATTTCTACAATCGATCGACCCAGTTGTGTGGATCGAAGGCCTAAGTGGGTTTTTTTAAGGAATTGGTATGGATCGGGGGGTGAGAAAGAAGGGGAGGATCAAATGGATCTATTTGTACGCATTCTCTTGCATGAGACTGAGCATCTCAAAGTGGGAGGATCCACATCCATTGGAAGGCCCGGGTTTTTCTGTGTAGTTATGTGCAATGAATCTCAACTTCACAAAAAAAGAGTTTGAAGTATCCCTCGATTTATGTCTCGACTACCAAGTACATTGTTATCACATTTCAACCCAAAGCTCTATTTGAGAAGTTCTGGAGGGTTGAAAACCTTTATTTTATCCTAATGGTTGTGCTTTCTATGATAAACATGACGCCATTTCAACCTGCCAGTGTAATTGCACCCCTGGTTTTTGTGGTAGGGGCAAGTATGATTAAGGAGGCCATCAAAGACTCAAGGAGATTTATTCAGGACATGAAGGTAAATGTTTGGAAAGTGAGTGTTCATAAAGGAAATGCTGTCTTTGGATACAGGTCATGGGAGAAACTGCGGTTGGGAAATGTGGTTAAGGTGGAGAAACACAAATTTTTCCTAGATGATTTACTCCTCCTATCTTCCGACTTTGAAGATGGCATCTGCTATGTCAAAATTGTGAATATGGATGGAGAAACTAACTTGAAGGTCAAGAGATGTCTAGAAACAATAATGCCCCTTGATGACGATATTGAATTCAAGGACTTCAGAGCAATAGTTAAATGTGAAGATCCTAACCCCAATATGTATACTTTTGTTGGAAATTTTGAGTTTGAAAGACAGGTTTATCCTCTAGTCCCTAATCACGTGCTTCTCCGAGATTCAAAGCTTCGTAATACTCAGTACATTTATGGAGTTGTGATATTCAGTGGCCATGACAGCAAAGTGATGCAGAATAGAACATAACCTCCTTCAAAAAGAAGTAGCAACAACAAAGGATGGAAAAAATCATTTACTTTCTTTTTCTATTCTAATATTGATTTCTTTAATCAATTCCATTGGTTTTTCTATTCAATTAGAATTCAACAGGACCAACTAGTAGTATCTAAAGATTAGATTATACTACCAATGATTATAATCCAAGTAAGCTCGGGCTCTCAGGATTTTATCATTTGGTCACAACACTAATGCTTTATGGGTACCTCATCCCTATTTCTCTTTATGTTTCAATTGAAGTTGTAAATATTTTGCAAGCATAGTTCATCAACCAAGACATCCACATGCATGATTGAGAGACGGGTACCCCTACTCAAGATCGGACTTAATCATTTTCATTCTATCCAGTTCCTTACTTTACTTTGGGACATTAAAGGCCAAGACGGGAAGTGATTTGTTTGTTAAAACTAACCAAAAATATTGATATGGTTTTTTAAAACCACCGTATATTAGCCTCGATTCAGAAATCCCATGCCCCAAAAAAACTTCATATGTAACGACTTAATTTTATCAATAATTTATAATTTTATAGAAAGAAAATGAAATTCCATAAAGCATTGTTCCACATTTTCAATCTATCCATTCACTGATAATCACCCACAACATGGAGTCTTAGATATTGTGCCTGGGAGTGAACCATCCTAGCTTCGAATTCAGGTTATTATATTTGCAAATAGTCCAAACTGGTTGAAGTAGGGTAAGAAATCCAAAACCAAGGAAAAGCGATGCCTGACAAGATCCCTCTTCTTGTTTAGTTACCAAGCCCATCAACCCCATTCAAAACCATCTTCCAATATCCTCCTCATCAAAGCTAAACTCAAAACGAATCCTCCTCTGTACTAATTCCTCTTCTTCAACACCTTTAACTAATCATCCTCAACGTGAGCACAATGCACTCCACCCAAATCTCAACCCCAATTCAGTGAAATCAAGTGGAAAACAAACAAGTGTCTGGTTCTTGACTTCCCCTCCAGGCCTCATTCAATCATAAAAAATGTTGCAAATGAGATTGTGGATTGCAATTTTCAATTGGGTTCCAATACAGACAAAAGAAATCCTTTGGATGTAAGGTTAAGTAATTCTAATAAATGAAGAGTGGGGAGATACCATAGCAAGAAGAAGAAAAAACCTTGGAAGAACGAGCTCACGGAATTTGGTGAGTTGATTTTTTAGTCCATTGTAGAGCAAAATGAGAATTTGGAGGAAATTTTCGATTTCGGTAAGGATAAATTAGCAGAGGGAGACTTGTTAAGCATCATAAAAGGGATGGGATGGTTGAAACAATGGGAAAAAGATGTGGAAATATTTGTTTGGATGAGGAAACATAAGGATCACAAGCCAGATGGACCAGCAATTACATCCATACTTAGGATTTTGGGTTGTGGGGCTCATCTCCCAACAACTGTTGACCTGTTTAATTTTCTAATTTTCTTGAGGAAGGAATGCAAAGAAAAAGGGTTGGGTTGGATTAGTAATTCAATGTAGCAAACTGAATGATACCTCTTACGAATGAATCCACAGATGTAGATGTAGATGTCACTCAAAGAGAAAATGATTTTGTGGTGGGATGGTAAGTGACTTCCTTAATACTGAGTTTTCGAGTTAACTCTTGCTTAAACCAAGACCTTGAATGCAATAAACAGCCTCACCAGTTGTTTTTTTCCTTTATAGTTGATGTTTTCATAGTGATTCAAATAATTAATAGAAAAATTGTTGAAGTGGATGGGTCTACTTTTGTTTGGATAAGGGTGGACATCCAATCTGACATAATTTATTTTTCCAAAGGAGCCAATCCAGTGAGTATAAGGAATATAGTAGGTTCTTGATTATTTTCACTTACAAAGAAATGGGCTCAAAAGATACAAGGGTCGTTGGACTTCATTGGTGCCAATTTTTATTTTACAATGTATTGTTTCGATGTTCCAAGAAAATGTGCTCCTATGTCAAGAGACTATGCTCAAGACATGTCTATTGGAAATACAGGTGTGAGACATGCTCACAAATAGATATAACCCAATAAATCTCATCTTCGAACAATGTTTCAACTTTCCTCAAATCACAAAATAAAATGTTTTGATCCTTTTATGTTTTATTTTCTTTATTTTCTTGTGTAATTCAAAAGTGATATGGTACTAGGATAAGAGTTTGAGAACATTTTATGGTTGTTCTATAATGCTTGAGGAATACAGTGGAGGGAGATGGAATCCCCATCAGCAATAAGGTAAGAGGATTTGAAGAATCACATGCCCTATTATATACTCATATGTTGTTCTTTTGAAAAGCTATATTTTTATATGTTCTTTGCATTATCTTTCAAGTAAAGTTTACACCTTGACAACAAAATAATTACCTCATGCTGAAATTTGTGGAAGACATCATTATTCGGTTTACCAGTGTGACCTCCCCAAACCCATCAGTTCCCTTTAGAGGTGATGGGAGACAACCTGATACATTTTTTTTCTCAAATTCTCCATTAATATTCTATGTTTTTACACATAGCCGCAACGACCTTCGATCCGCAATCTACAATCTACCATGCCACGATCCACAATCCGAAATCCGCAAGCTACATTGCGGGATTCGGAAATGCAGAATCCCAAATTCACAACTCTGGCAAAACAACCTTCCACAATCTACAATCTGCATTGCGGGATTCGGAAATACGGAATCCCAAATTCATGACTCCGGCAAAACACCCTTCCGCAATCCGCAATCCGCATTGCGGGATTCAGAAATGTGGAATCCCAAATTCACGACTTCGGAAAAAAACCCTTCCACAATCCACAATCCACATTGTGGGATTTGAAAATGTGGAATCCCAAATTCACGACTCTAGCAAAACACCCTTCCATAATCCGCAATCCGCATTAGGGGATTTGGAAATGCGGAAGCGCAAATTCACGACTCCGGAAAAACAGCCTTCCGTAATTCGTAATCTGCATTGCGGGATTCAGAAATGCAAAATCCCAAATTCACGACTCCGGAAAAACACCCTTCCGCAATTCGCAATCTGCATTGCGGATTTGGAAATGTGGAATCACACCCCCTGCATCTGCAAACTTCCCAGGCTCCTAGATTCCTAATCCTTAAGCCAAATTGGACAAGTCTGGTACCGTTGGAAAGATCTTGGAGAGATGTTTACATTGGTTTGGTCCCCTACCACATCTAAGGATTCTAACTTGGCCATTTTTCCAACTGAATTATTTCCTAAATTCCCTCAATATGCCTTCAACCTTCTGCAAGGAACTATGCTTGTCCTCTACCATGACTTCATCCTTCACCTGACCCACAAAGAGGTCATGAGACACCATAGGGATATATAATTCCTTCACCTGACCCACAGAGGGGTCATGAGACACCATAGGGGATATATAATTCCTTACCCATGTCCAAGTGAAGTCATACAGTCCATCAAAAGTGTATGCAATACTTATCAAAACACATATAATGAAACTAAAACTAGTCAATGCATCTACAACCTGCAAGGTTAGCAGTACATTAACTCATGCAATTGATGAAGCATTCAAACGTGAAATCAGCCTCATACTTTGTTGGAATATTAAATCTTCCTACCTTTTCATTTAATTACATTAGTTGCATTAATTAATCTTCTATGGTTAATTCCTATGTAATAGACTAGGAAAATTGCCTTGTGTGGACCACAAGGCAACATTGGGGGGACCACAATACTTCCAAAGTGTGTACCACAAGATACCTATGCCATTTGGGCACATTCCTAATTGATTCTGGATAAGATTTGGTAGGGAAGGCGCACTTCTGAGTTTTATTGCTTTTTACAGCTTTTTACTCTATGGGGAAATCTAGTCACCTTAGAAAACTTGTTTTTTGCACCCATGACACTCCACAATGTGTCTTCTTTCCAAATTTTGTTTCATCATACATCACCTTCAGCTCCCTAATTTAGCAATTCGTGAGCTTTTGGAGAGATTTGGAAAGCATACTTGCCACCTAGGGGGGATGAGCATATTTTTAGTAAGTCTGATGATGAGATGATTTCTTTGGAATATTTATCCATTCAAATATCTGTTGTATTGTTATATAACAACATCCTATTACTTTCATAAGGTTTGCTGATGTATTTTATTCATGAGAAGTTAATACAGAATTGTATCTTTGTGAGTAATTTTTGTGTCTTTGACTAGTTGTGTGAGATATTCTGTGAGTGAGTGTAATTGTTTGATCAGAGCTTGGTGTGAACTAAATTTCACATGGTATCAAAGCTATCAATCATTTCCTTTCTCCTTCTATTGTCTTGCAGGATCCAACCAGTCTCAAGGAGGGTGCATTGATCAATCCACCGGGTGAATTCTATTCTCTTCAGGGCGCAATTTGGCATCCAGAAGTATACCAAAATCAGTCCATAAGTTATTTCAGAGAAGCCATGGATCATTCATAGCAGATCATACTCACTCCCTTCAATTACTTTGATTGGAAGGCGCAGATGGAGATTCTACTGAGGAGCAAAGGGCTCTACAGGGTAACAATGGCAACTGAAGCTGAGCCAGCCTCAACAATAGAGAAATCTAAATGGCATAATCGAAGGGATGAAGCCTATGGGATGTTATGTATCACTACATCCAGAGAGATTCTATTTCATCTTGATGGCCTCACTTCTCCCAATGAAGTATGGATGAAACTTCAAGAATTGTGTGGGAAAACCGATGAATTGAAAGGCCACCAATTGGATAACGAGCTAGTCTCTTTGAGTGCACAAAATTTTGATAATCTACAGGATTTATTCTCCAAATTTAAATCTCTTATATTGCAGCTGAAGCAATGTGGTATTGACAAAAAGGATGAGCAATTATTTTTGGCCATTCTCTCCAAGCTTGGCCCCAACTACTCAATCTTTATCTCGACCTTCCATTCCACCCGGAAAGCAATTAAAAATTGGAAGAGCCCGACACTTTCAAAATTCATGGAGTCTTTGACACAAGAAAAAGAAAAATTGGTCTTGATGGGAGCCATTAAAAATCCATCCAAATACCGTTGTCTGAATGTTGGAGATTCAAAGGGTTCGAAAGGCAAGAAGAAGGGCAATTTCAAAAGTCCACCGGTGAGAGGAAAGACAAGTAGAAATTTAATGAAGAATATTCAAATTTCAAAAGGAATCTGAATAAGAAGAATGAGAGGACAAAGTGCAATTATTGCAGCAAGGGCTTTCATTCTGAAAGCTCTTGCATGAAGAAAACCATTAACCAAATGGATCAACTCTTGGAGAAAGCCAACATTCCTCTTCCAGAGAGCGCAAGGTGGAAGGATGGAGGACAAAATACGGATGATAAAGAGAGAGTTCATGCACTAATGGACAACACATCCAAACCTTCTTCATTCATTATTGATTCCGGAGCATCGAGACACATGGTGTCTACAAGTAACTTTTTCACTTCAGTTGACTCTTCCAGTGGTCCAAATATTGTATTGGGAGACAATTCTGAAACTTCTAGCAAAGGCAAAGGTAGCATAGATCTCAAGTTTGGGTCATTTAATAATGTTTTATATGTACCTGGAATTGCTGCAAACCTATTTTCAGTCCATCAAATGACACATACAAGGCTGCCCAAGAGAGTAACCTTTACCCCCAATGATATTGAGATAGCTGAAATTTCAACAGGAAAAATTATTGCATTTGGTACTGCTGATCATTGTTCTAGAATCTATAAGTTTTCTCACTTTGTGCCAAATCTCTCACCTTCTACTCTTTTAACCCATGCCAATGAGTCTAGCAAACTATGGCATGAAATATTTGGCCACCTAAATTATAAATACCTTTCCCAACTTCATGAGAAAGGGATGGTTATAGGGCTTCCCAATATCATATTTTCCAAAGGTGTTTGTCAATCTTGCATCCTAGGAAAACACCATGAGCATAAGTATGGGAGATCCAATTCTAAGAGAACCACTGCACCATTAGACCTTATTCATACTGATATATCAGGTCCATTCCCTCATGAGTATTTGAACCATGTCAAATACATCCTCACATTCATAAATGACTCTAGCAGGTACTGTTGGATTTATTCCATCAAGCTAAAATCTGAAGTTTTTGGTTTGTTCAAGGTATCAAAGCCTCAGTTGAGAACTAGTCCGGTAGGAATATTAAAATTATCAGATCTGATAATGGTGGTTGATATGTGAAATCATATTTTCATCAATTTTGTGCCTCTTCAGGCATTCAGATGCAACACATAGTTCAATATACACCTCAGCAGAATGGGGTCGCTGAGAGGAAAAATAGGTCTCTAAAGGAGATGGCCACATGTATGCTTGAGGCAAAGTCATTGTCTCCCAATATATGGGATGAGGAAATAAATTGTGCCACATACATTCATAATAGAGTGCCACACAAAGCTCTCAAAGGTATCACTCATTCCGAGGCTTGGACAGGTCACAAACCTGATATCTCTCATTTCAGGATTTTTGGCTCAAAGGCTTGGGCTAGGATTCCACTTGACAAGAGGAGGGATTTGAAGCCCCAAATCCAACCATGTTTATGTGTTGGATATTCAGAGAAATCCAAAGGTTACAAGTTGCTGAACATGACCACTCATAAACCATTCATCGAAAGAAGTGTTTAGTTTGAGGAAGAGCCCTCTCAGAGCACTGAAATTGGAGAACCATCTTCACCACCACTTGAAGAAGAAGTAAGTGATGTTCTTGAAATTTTTTATTCTGATATTTCTGATGATGAGGATCATTTTATTGCATATTATAACTCACCTTCAAGTCCTAAATGGGCTGCAAAAACTTTGCAAGCAGTAGGTGAACTAGCTAGCAATCCTCATAACCAAAGGAGGACTAGATCACAATTTGAGACTGCTCTCAATGTGAATGATCCTTACCTTTTTGAGAGATGTTATATGATGATAGATTCTGATCATCATATATATGAGGAAGCCTCACATGACCCAATATGGCAGATTTCTATGGATGAAGAGTTTCAGTCATTGCAGAAGAATGAAACTTGAGAGCTAGTCAAGCTCCCCGCAGGCAGAAAATTGGTAAGGTGCAAGTGGATTTTCAAAACCAAATGTGCAGCGGTAAAATACAAAGCAATTCTGGTAGCAAAGGGATTTTCTCAGGTCCAAGGCCTTGATTATAATGAAACCTTTTCCCCTGTTGCACAGAAAGACTCCATTAGACTAGTTTTGG
The DNA here is from genome assembly GCA_027924585.1 of Larix kaempferi. Taxonomy (NCBI): domain Eukaryota; kingdom Viridiplantae; phylum Streptophyta; class Pinopsida; order Pinales; family Pinaceae; genus Larix; species Larix kaempferi. The sequence continues at coordinate 1,835,783 of BSBM01000142.1, forward strand.
CAGTTGCAGCATACAAGCGCTGGGAAATGCATCACATGGATGTGAAAAGTGCTTTCCTCCATGGGTAAATTGAGGAAGAAATATATATTCAATAGCCACAGGGGTACACATCAGATCCTAATATTTTTTGCAAGTTGAAAAATTCTTTGTCTGGACTTAAGCAAGCCCCCAGGGCTTGGTATGCAAAAATGGACAGTTTTCTTCTGTCTCAGTTTTATGTTCGATGTAAATCTGACCCAAATGTCTATATGAAGTTAATAGATAGTTCTATAATGATCATAGTTCTATATTTTGATGATTTGTTGATCACAGGAAGCTCAACAGATCAAATAGCCACTTTGAAGACCGCTGTGAATCAAGCTTTCTCAATGAGTGATTTGGGAATCCTTAAGCAATTTTTGGGGCTTGAGATTTCTCAAACAAAAGATGGAACCAAGGTATCTCAGTCAAAGTATGCTTCTGATATGTTAAAGAAGTTTAATATGGCTGATTGCAAGCCTTCTAAGACTCCATTCCTTTCAGGAGTTAGAATGGAAGATGCAGAATCTACACCATTGTTTGACAACACTCTATATAGACAGTTGACTGGAAGCTTGCTTTATTTGACTCACACTTGACCTGATCTTGCTTATGCTGTGAGTGTGGAATCTAGATACATGGAGCAGCCACATGAGCTCCATTGGAGGGCTGCAAAAAGAATCCTACATTATGTGCAAGGCACAAAGACTGATGGGATTCACTATGTTGCATATTTGAGCCTAGATCTCTTGGGCTTCACTAATTCAGATTGGGATGGTGATAGCCTTGACAGGAAATCCACATCTGGATTTGTATTCATGCTTGGAGGTGTCCCTATTTCTTGTCCAGCAAGAAACATAATGCCATAGCATTATCTTCAACAGAGGCAGAGTACAGAGGAGCAGTGAATGCTGCTACACAGTGTGTATGGTTGCAGGGTATTCTTTCAGAATTTGAGATTGCTTTTAGTACTCCGACTGTCATATTTTGTGACAATCAGAGTGCTATTAGAGTTTCAAGTGATCCAGTACAGAGGCAGAGGACCGAGCACATTGAGATTCATATGCACTACATCAGAGGCTTAGTGCATGACCAGAGCATTGATTTGCAGTATTGCCCCACAGGTGAGCAAACTACATATATCTTCACCAAGGCTTTGACAAAGAAGACATTCAGCTATCTTAGATCACTACTTGGGATGGCTGAACATGTGGTGGAGTGAAGGGTTGATCAGCAATCCTTCAATTTTGATATGTCCATGTTTTGAGGGGAGTTTTTTCCCATAAGGTTTTCCTTCTATCCTTGTTTTTTGTGGACCGATAATATTGTACAGGGTGACCAAGTCTTATTACTGGGCCCTTAGCATTTCTATTTTCTGATATTTAGACCATAAATTCAGATTTATGGGGGGGTGTTGGAATATTAAATCTTCCTACCTTGTCATTTAATTACATTGGTTGCATTAATTAATCTTCTATGGTTAATTCCTATGTAATAGACTAGGAAAATTGCCTTGTGTGGACCACAAGGAAACATTAGGGGGACCACAATAATTCCAAAGTGTGGACCACAAGCTACCTAGGCCATTTGGGTGCATTCCTAACTGATTCTGGATAATATTTGGTAGGAAAAGCGCACTTTTGAGTTTTACTGCTTTTTACAGCTTTTTACCCTATGGGGAAAAGCTAGTCACCTTCAGAAACTTGTTTTTTGCACCCATGACACTCCACAATGTTCTTCTTTCCAAATTTCATATTTGGCTTTTTTTTTCATCATACATCACCTTCAGCTCCCTAATTTAGCAATTCATGAGCTTTTGGAGAGATTTGGAAAGCATACTTGCCACCTAGGGGGGATGAGCATATTTTTAGTAAGTCTGATGATGAGATGATTTCTTTGGAATCTTTATCCATTTGAATATCTGTTGTCATGTTATATAACAACATCCTATTACTTTCATAAGGTTTGCTGATGTATTTTATTCATGAGAAGTTAATACAGAATTGTATCTTTGTGAGTAATTTTTGTGTCTTTGACTAGTTGTGTGAGATCTTCTGTGAGTGAGTGTAATTGTTTGATCAAATATTAGTGTGAACTAAATTTCACATACTCAGGCCTATTCATAGCCTTCATACTGATCAATTTCATGCAATCATTCATTCAAATAACTTGAACATAACAAATAGACATAACACATGAAATATCACCATTTAACACCACAAGGAGCACTTATATTTGAACTGAAGTTGTCCATGAAACTGGCTAAGTGAGAGAAACGTTCCTCCAAACCTTAGGTCTCTGTCGAGCCTATACTCTTTTAGCTGAGAGACCACCCTCGAGCCGGATTGTGTATCCACTAACGAGGGATACATAGGCTCTCTCACAGTCAAGGTTCCATCCCAATGCTAAGCCAACCTATAGTTGGGCTTATCAAGCATACAAGGGAATAGGGAGGATGATCTTAAGCCAATGAGCTCATCCACAGAGCTGCAGGAATATCAACACTAATCAGTCATGGCACACACATTACCTACCACACCCAACACAAGGAAGGCCCCCTTCTTTGTTGCACAGTCCCTCAGGGTGCTATGAATATTTAATTAATATTATTATTTATATATTAAATAGATTATTACGTTAATAAGCGAAAGGGTGTAACCCTTCGCTATTCTTGCTCAAGCCCTATAAAGGCGATCTTATTGTAACTTTATCATCATCTATCAATATAATACTATCATTTTATCTCAAATATGGAAGATGGAATCGCTTCTTAACTTAGTGAACGGATACGTTCACTGCATTTGGTATCAGAGCAGGTTAGGGTTTTCCCAGAGCGATAACGTGGGCGTTGGAGGGGGAGTAACATGGGCGTTGGTATGAGGAGGGAGGAGGGAGTAACGTGGGTGTCCACCACTCTGTTGCCGTCGGCTGTCACCCCTCCTCTCTACTCCTCCCCGTGCCCTCTCTGCTGCTCTTCCACCACCGCCTCCCCATTATCACTTCCCACCATTCCCAACGACCTGCATACATTCAAAACACAAAAAAAATTAATAATAAATTTTTTTTATTATATTTTCTTCATACATAATAAAATTATTATAATTTAAATAATAATTATTGTATTATTATTTTTAATATATATAATAAATTATTATTATAATTTAATAATATTTATTGTATTATTTTATCCCTAACCCTAACTCTTATCCTTACTCCAAGATTGATTCCAAATATTCACCTCCCCACACCAGGTCAAGAACCATGGCTGAGTTACGAGATCGACTAGAAAAATTAGAAAAAGACCAAATTAGAGATTTAAAAATCGTCGAAGGTCTAAACTCCAGAATGGACGAACTTGAGAAAGCATTTCGAGAAGATTTAAAGGAAGAGATGAAAAATAACAATGTCGTGCTTAAAAAAGAAATCAAAATGAAGTTGTTCTGGTACTAGAAAGAAGGTTGAGTGAAAAATTTGACACTCTGAACGAAAAACAAAAAGACTTGGATGACAAAATGAGTGCTATGACTCAAAACATAAACACCATAACCCAGAACTTGAGCACCATGACACAGAACCATAATACATTAATGGAGGTGTTACAAAGACTAACGCCTAAGACAGACCAAGTCAGCAGTTCAGACATGCTAGATGCCTCATTTCATATTTTCACACAGGAAGCACTTGCCAAGAATCAAGAAGAATTGCAAAAAGAAATAAAGATTAACAATGCGACGCTTAAGCAAGAGATAGAAACAAAAGTACTGCCAGATATGGAGGCACGATTAAACAGCCAAATAGAAGCTATCAGTAAGATAGTAGAGAATAAAAAATATAAAAATCACCGCCAACAACGAAGCAGTTCAAATATGTCACTTACATCGTCCAATAGTTCCGATCCACCATCAAACCATAAAGCAAAAGGGAATCAATATCATCCTTACATAGTGTACCCACCTAAGGAAAAAATAGAGTTGTCGAAATACAATGGAAGTGAAGACCAATGCATTGCTTGGCTAAACAAAGCAGAAGAATACTTCGACATTTACAATATTCAATCTGACGAGGAGAAGGTGAAATATGCGTCAATGCATATGGAAGGGTACGCCTATAATTGGTACTTATGGTGGAAGAGAGACAATTTTTCCTACACCTGGAACTTGTTCAAAAATGATTTTTTTAATAGGTTTCAAGGTATCAAAGAAGATGAATTTTTTAGTAAACTTACCAGATTACAACAGGTTGGAAGCGTTGAGGAATTCACACATCAGTGGGAATCCTTATCGACACGAGTATTTGGGTTGTCGGACAAACAAATACTCGAAACCTATTTAGGAGGTCTTAAACCATACCTCCAAAAAGAGTTAAAGTTACATGACATACCTAACGTAGAGGTAGCAAGACATAAAGCAAAATCCGCAGAACGCAAACTAGAAGGAATAAAAACAAGAGGTGATAACCATTATCGACAAGAAAAAGAGACACAATGTAGGTACTGTAAAGATACTTGGTCACCCGGCCATCAATGCCACAAACCTCAATCATATGCCTATGAAATGGAAAATAGATCAAAGTCATCTAATAGTTACTCTGATAATAGAAAAAAGAAGAAAAACATATGTCGTCGATGTGGTGATGATTGGATCCCAGGCCATAAATGTAGGAACAATTAGACAATACAGTGCAAAATCATCAATGGAAAGGAAGTGCAAGTCTCTACACAAGAAATCACATCTGATTCTAATACCGACACTGAAACTGAATGAAGGACGACATTAGGAAAATACTCAAGCTTTGAGGACAAATCTTTCCAAAAGGGGAAGGCAATGCTATGAATATTTAATTAATATTATTATTTATATATTAAATAGATTATTAGATTAATAAGAGAAAGGGTGTAACCCTTCGCTATTCTTGCTCAAGCCCTATAAAGACGAGCTTATTGTAACTTTATCATCATCTATCAATATAATATTATCATTTTATCTCAAATATGGAAGACAGATTCGCTTCTTAACTTAGTGAACAGATACGTTCGCTGCACAGGGCCCCTTCCCTCCAGTGTTATTCAGGGTGGGCATAGAAAGGTCCAACTGCTGCTTCTATGAGATTTCATCCTTCATTGGGTTTATCAAGTAGATCCAACCCTCAGTTTGACCTTCTACTCTAATATTCAAGCTAGACTCTTCTCAGGGTTGCGGCCTAAGCTCTGTCCCGTAACTCGGTCCTCTGCAACCAGATCTCAGTGTTCTCATGGCTTCACTAAGCTTCCCATGCTCAGTAATTCACCCCAGGGTTTGGGTTCATAGGTTTCTCAGCAGCAAATGCTTCCACGCAGGGTTCTGTGTTCTCTCGGCTTTGCCAATTTCAGCTATCACAGAATCACGATTTTCTCCTTTTTGCTTCCAGCTCGGCTCTCTGATGAGTGATGAATAAGGTTGTTGGTCAGCTATAGGATAGGGATCAGGTTGAGCACATTCGCAGGAGGTATAGTGTCTTACAAGATAAGTAAAATAGAGCCATACCTTTCCATACGGATCTCAAGGCTGCTCCATACTCATTCAACCTCCTGCACAGGCCTTCTCAACCACCTTCTTACAACAGAATTAAATTTCAACATGGGATTGAAATGGGTTCACAAATGGACATGTGGCAGCATGGGTTCCAATCCCAGAACCCCCTCACCTCTCCCTAGTGTATGCACATAGCCCCTTCTCATTGGTTGCCTCCTTAGCCATTTTTTTTATCAAATACTTGCCTATGAAAATAAACCTAAGCATCCACTAGTGGGGCCTTGAACTTGAGCTCCACACTAGGGAAACACATGTTGCATGTACACAATATTTACATTGAAGCCAATAAACCCTAAGGGGTCAAAATAGGGGTATTACAACTCCCTCCCCCTTAGAACAACACCGTCCTCAGTGTTCTCAAAACTGAACAAAAATGGAAATGCATCTCTCATGTCATCCTCCAGCTCCCATGTAGCCTCTTCAGTACTAAGGTGCTTCCATTGCACCTTCACCTATTTGATGGCTCTGTTCCGGGCAAAGTGACCTTCTTGTTAGGATGCACATAGGATCCACTTGGAACTCTCCCTTGGGTTCCACCTGTATCACATGCCAATCAATTATGTGATTAGGATCATGTACATATTTCTTAAGCAAAGAGACATGGAAAACTTTATGAGCTCTCATGTTAGCAGGTAATGCAATCCCATATCCAACTGGCCTTATCCTATCAAGGACTTCAAATGTCCCACAATATCTTGGTGCCAACTTGGCACAACTTCCCAACTTCATGGAACTTTTCCTTGGTTTCACTCTCAAGTAAACATGATCCCCAATCTTAAATTCTTTGTACACTCTCTTCAAATATGCATAACTCTTTTGCATGTCCTGACCTGCCTTCAAAATCTTCCTGATCTTAACAACTTCCGACTCCATCTCCTTGATCATTTCTGGTCCAATCACTACCCTGTTTACTGGACTGTCCCAATTCACTAGAGTTCTGCATCCTTTGCCATATAATACCTTAAAAGGACTCATTCTCAATGATGCTTGATATCCATTATTGTATGCAAATTCTACCAAGTTTAGGTAGTATTCCCACTTGGATGGTTTATCCATCACATACATCCTCAACATGTCTTCAAGTACCTAGTTCACTCTTTCAGTCTGACCATCTGTTTGAGGATGATATGCTGTACTAAACTTCAGTTGAGTCACCAACTCCTGAAATAATCCCTTCCAAAAATTGGAAGTGAATTTTGTAAGACGATCTGAAATTATTGCCTTGGAAAATCCATGCAATATGAATATCTCCTTCATGAATATATTTGCAATGTCACTTGTCTTATGAGTGGACTTGACTGGAATAAAGTGAGCTACCTTTGATAGCTTTTCCACCACTACCATGATTGAATCATGCTTTGTCACTATCATTGGCAGACCTATAATAAAACCCATAGAAATTACTTCCCACTTCCATTCTAGAATGGGCAAGGGCTGCAAAAATCTTGTTGGATGTTGATGTTATGCCTTGACTTGCTGGCACTTTTGACACCTAGAAATGTATTATGCTATGTCATTCTTCATCCCATGCCAAAAGTACTGCTTTCTTGTTGCTGTTATGGTCTTTTGATATCCTGGGTGTCCAGAATATGGCATTTGATGTATCTCATCCATCACTAGCTTCTTCAATTCTGCACAATTTGGAATATACAGTCTAGTACCCTGATAAATGAGAACAACACCTTCACCAATTTGATATCCTGTACATGTTTCATCCACATTTCCCTACTGCAATTTCTCTTTGATTTGATGGTAAGCTTCATCACTGGTTTGAACTTCAAGAACCCTTGCCTTCAAATCTGATTTACACATACTTATTGTTGCAACATGAAATTTCCTGCTAAGTGCATCTGCCACCTTATTCTCCTTACCTTTGACATGTTTAATTTCCAAATCAAATTCACAAAGAAACTCCATCCACCTAGTTTTCCTAGCATTCAGATTTGGTTGGTCAAACAAATACTTTAAACTCATGTGGTCTGTCCTGATCTCAAATCTTCTTTCCAAGAGATAATGTCTCCATTTCTTGAGAGCATGAACTATGGTTTCCAACTCTAAGTCATGTGTGGAATAATTCTTCTCATGCTCCTTCAACTTCCTTGACTCATAGAAAATCACAAATCCCTCTTGCATGAGCACTCCACCTAGCCCCTCAAGTCAAGAATCTGTGCACACTACAAAATCTTTCTTTGGATCTGCAATCATCAAAACGGGAGCACTGGTAAGCAACCTCTTTAACTATTGAAAGATTTTCTCACATTTTTCAGACCATACAAACTTGATATTCTTCCTTTGCAAGGAAGTGACTGCATGGTCTATCTTGGAGAATCCTTCAATGAACCTTCTGTAATATCCTGCAAGACCCATAAAATATCTAACATTTGCAACATTCCATGGAGTAGGCCAATCCATTATGGCTTCAATTTTTTTTGGATCCACTGCAATTCCTTCTTCTGAGATGACATTACCCAAATAATGCACCTTCTTTTGATAGAATTCACACTTCCTCAACTTTGCATACAGTTGATGTTCTCTGAGAACTTGCAACACCGTCCTGAGATGTTCATCATGCTCTTCTCCATTCCTTTAATAAACAAGAATATCATCCAAGAACACAATTACAAAACTATCCAAATACTTGTTGAAGACACTATTCATGAGACACATGAATGTAGCAGGTGCATTGGTAAGACCAAATGGCACCACAGTGAACTCATAATGGCCATATCTTGTCTTGAAAGTTGTCTTATGAATGTCTTCTTCCTTTATCCTCACTTGATGGTAGCCATACCTCAAGTCAATCTTTGAAAACACCTTAGCTTCCTTCATTTGATCAAACAAGTCATAAATACTTGGCAATGACTACTTTTTCTTGACTGTCACTTTATTTAGCTTCCTGTAATCAATACACAGCCTCAAAGTCCCATCCTTCTTCTTGACAAATAACACCGGTGCTCCCCAAGGAGATACACTTGGCCTGATATACTCCTTGTCCATTAATTCTTGCATCTGCATCTTCAATTCTACCAATTCTGGTGTGCTCATTCTATAAGGAGATTTGGAAATTGATGTTTCCCTTGGAACAAGATTGATGGAAAAATCAATATATCTCTTTGGTGGTAGTCCTGGCACTTCATCAGGGAACACAACTTGGAACTCTTGCAACAGCTGAAAGTATCCTATCCTTCGTTCATTTCCTCTGATGAATTTGATATGTGAACTGCATATAATTGGCAACCTTTCTTGTAAAATTTTTGCAACTGCAGGGCTGAAATCTGCCTTACTGAAATTTGCTTGGGAATTCCACTTACTAGACTTCGTCTTCCCTCTTAATCAATGCATTCAAATACCTTCTCATAGCATTGAATCTTGGCTCTATGTCTTTCCAACTAGTCCATACCTATTAGGGAATCATAAGATCCTAATGGTAGGAAATTCAAGTTTTCATTTGTGACGAGTCCATTCAACTCTATGGGGCACTCCATCACTACTTCACTCACTTTTCTCTTGGTACCTGTGGCTAATTGAACTAGCCAAGGCTTACTATGATTCACTTTATTAAGAGAACAATCTTCAACCACCTTAGGAGACACATAACTATGAGTAGATCCTGGATCAATCAAAACAGAAATAGATTGCTTAGCAATCTTACCTTCAACTTCCACCACAGCTAATTAATTGCCTACTTGATGATCATCCAATGATGCATAGATTCGAAGTGATTCCCTTGCCATATCTTCCATTGTAGTTGCTTATTCTAGGTTGTGCAAGCTTCGAGGATTCTCCCTCCGATGTGGAAAATATCTAAGCATGTGGTCTCCTCTACATCCCCAACACTGAAGTGGTCCCTTTGATGCATTTTTTGTTGTTACTGTTGGCTTAAATCCACTTCTCGCTTGCTGTCCCTGTGGAAAATTTATGGGTTGATTTCTAATTGGTGGCTTGAACCCACTTTTCTTTTGTTCAAACCTCCCTCTTGGATTTCCTTTCCATGTTGGCTGAACCTATGACTTCCATTTACTCTGCTGATAGCAATGCATTTCCATTCTAATGGATTCATCAAGGCTTGGTGGATTAACAAACTCAATCCTATCTCTGAAATTTTGGGGTAGACTACCAGTGAAACATTGGATCTTTATTCGTTCATCCTTGATGTAATATACATACCTTAACAACTCCAAACAATTATGGATGTGCTCTTCAATGGAATTCTGTCCCAACTTGAGTTCATTAAACTCTTTCCTCTTACTGTCATAATACCTAACTGATTGGTATTTCTCCTTGAAGTACCTTTTGAACCACTCCCAGCTGATCCTCCTTTCAATAATCCTCTTCACTTGCATGAGGTTCTCCCACCAAATTGAAGCTCTTCCATTTAGATTGTAAATGGAAACTCTGGAAGCTTCGGGGATTCTCCCTCCGATGTGGACAATCTCTAAGCCTGTGGTCTCCTCTACATCCCTAACACCGAAGTGGTCCCTTTGATGCATTTTCTGTTGTTACTGCTGGCTTGAATCCACTTCTTGCTTGCTGTCCCTGTAGAAAATTTCTGGGTTGATTTCTAATTGGTGGCTTGAACCCACTTTTCTTTTGTTCAAACCTCCCTCTTGGATTTTATTTCCATGCTGGTTGAACCTCTGACTTCCCTTTATTTTTCTCATAGCAATGCATTTCCATTATAATGGCTTCATCAAGGCTTGGTGGATTGACAAACTCAATCCCATCTCCGAAATTTTGGGGTAGACTACCAAGGAAACACTGGATCTTTACTCTTTCATCCTTGATGTAATCTACATACCTTAACAACTCCAAAAACTTATGGATGTGCTCTTCCATGGAATTTTGTCCCAACTTGAGTTCATTGAACTCTTTCCTCATACTGTCATAATACCTAGCTGATAGGTATTTCTCCTTGAAGTACCTTTTGAACCGCTCCCAGTTGATCCTCCTTTCACTAATCCTCTTCACTTGCATGAGGTGCTCCCACCAAATTGAAGTTCTTCCATTTAGATTGTAAATGGAAACTCTGGCCTTTTCATTTTCCGAATAGTCATGCATTCTGAAGAACTTCTTCATTCCAAGAAGCCATGCCTCTGCCTCTTGACCAGTCTTCCTTTCTCCCTCAAATGTGGGAGGCTTGGCATTCCTAAATTCTCCCTGTGGGACCCCTCTGAATTTATTCCTTCTCTCACTTATGCTAGAAGTATGTCTTGGGATTCTTTTAGAACCTATGGATTCATCTAACATGTTGGAAAGAGATCTTGAGGAGGGTGTTCTATGATTTCTGCTCATAGAACTCTTTTTAGGGCTTGGAGTCCTCTCCCTAAAACGACCTCTAGAGGAACTACCTGCATCTCTTCCTTCTCTGCCCACATTGATTGGGTTAGACCCAAGGTTCAACCTCTGATGCTTATCGGTGAGGCTCTGCAACATGGAAACATTGAGTTGGTGTTGATCTTCCCGTTACTTCATCAATTTCCCATTGAAGCTCACCATGGTTTCAAACAAGTTCTGGGGTGTTATCTGCTCCCTTCTTCCATTGGATTTTATGTCAGTATGTGCTTATTGCACATTCTCTCCCAAAACATCTTCCTCGTGCTCATAAGGATCATGGGCATCATTTATGGTCACCATTTCTTGCTTTCCATGTACGCTATCTCTGTTGTATGATTAAATTACTAGCTGTTGCAATCACTATGCATTACAGGGACATTTATCAGACATCATAAGAATGCATACAAACATAAAATATTCATACAAATATGGAAATCATTCATTTGTCAAAACAACGCCATGGGCGCTTCACTGCCTGTAAATTGATTCACGATTTGGCCCAAGCATCCCCAATGCTACAACTTGAGCTTTGATACCACTCTGTGACGTCCCCAAACCCCTCAGTTCCCTTTAGAGGTGATGGGAGACAACCTGATACATTTTTTTTCCTCAAATTTTCCATTAATCTTCTCTATTTTTACACACAGCCGCAATGGCATTCGATCCGAAATCCACAATATACCTTGCCGCAATCTGCAATCCGCAAGCCACATTGTGGGATTCAGATATGCGGAAACCCAAATTCACGACTGCGGCAAAACTCCCTTCCGCAATCTGCAATCCACATTGCGGGATTCGGAAATGTGGAAGCCCAAATTCACGACTCTGGAAAAACATCGTTCCGCAATCGGCATTGTGGGATTCGGAAATGCGGAAGCCAAAATTCATGACTCCAGCAAAACACCCTTCCGCAATCCACAATCCGCATTGCGGGATTCGGAAATGCGGAAGCCCAAATTCACGACTCCGACAAAACACCTTTTTGCAATCTGCAATCCGCAATGCGGGATTTAGAAATGCGGAAGCCCAAATTCACGAATACAGAAAAACACCCTTCTGCAATTTGCAATCTGCATTGCAGGATTTGAAAATGTGGAAGCCCAAATTCACGACTCCGGCAAAACACCTTCCGCAATCCGCAATCCGCATTGCGGAATCACACCCCCTGCATCTGCAAACTTCCCAGGCTACTAGCTTCCTCATCCTTGAGCCAAATTGGCCAGGTCTAATACCGTCGGAAAGCTCTTGGAGAGATCTGTACACTAGTGTGGTCCCCTACCACATCTAAGGATTATAACTTGGCCATTTTTCCAACATAATTATTTCCTAAATTCCCTCAATATGCCTTCAACCTTCTATAAGGAACTATGCCTATCTTCTGCCATGATTTCATCCTTCACCTAACCCACAGAGGGGTCATGAGACACCATAGGGGCTATCTAATTCTTTCCCCATGTCCAGGTGAAGTCATACAATCCATCAAAATTGTATGCAATACTTATCAAAACACATATAATGAAACTACAACTAGTCAATGCATCCACAACCTGCAAGGTTAGCAGTACATTAACTCATGCAATTGATGAAGCATTCAAACATGAATTCAGCCTCATACTCAGGCCTATTCATAGCCTTCATACTGATCAATTTCATGCAATCATTCATTCAAATAAATTGAACATAACAAATAGACATAACACGCGAAATATCACCATTTAACACCACAAGGAGCACTTATCTTTGAACTAAAGTTGTCCAAGCAATTGGCTAAGTGAGAGCAACGTTCCTCCCAACCTTAAGTCTCTGTCGAGCCTATACTATTTCAGCTGAGAGACCACCCCCGAGCTGGGATGTGTATCCACTAAGGAGGGCTAAATAGGCTCTCTCATAGTCAAGGTTCCATCCCAATGCTAAGCCAACCTACAGTTGGATTTATCAAGCATACAAGGGAACAAGGAGGATGATTCTAAGCCAGTGAGCTCATCCACAGAGCTGCAATCATCTCAACAATAAGCAATCATGGCACCCACATTACCTACCACACCCAACACAAGGAAGACCCCCTTCTTTGTTGCACAGTCCCTCAGGGCCCCTTCCTTCCAGTGCTATTTAGGGTGGGCATAGAAAGGTCCAACTGTTGCTTCTATGAGATTTCAGCCTTCATTGGGTTTATCAAGCAGATCCAACCCTCTGTTTGACCTTCTACTCTGTTATTCAAGCTAGACTCTTCTCAGGGTTGCGGCCTAAGCTCTATCTCGCAAATCGGTCCTCTACAACCATATCTCATTGTTCTCATGGCTTCACTAAGCTTCCCACGCTCAGTAATTCACCCCATGGTTTGGGTTCATAGGTTTCTCAACAAATAATGCTTCCACGCAGGGTTCTGTGTGCTCTCGGATCTGCCAATTCCGGCTATCACAGAATCATTATTTTTCTCCTTTTTGCTTCTAGCTCGACTCCCTGATGCACGATGAATGAGGTTGTTGGTCAACTACAGGGTAGGGATCAAGTTGAGCGAATTCCTAGGAGGTAGAGTGTCTTACGAGATAAGTAAAACAAAGCCATACCCCGCCATACGGATCTTAGGGCTACTCCATACTCAATCGACCTCCTGCACATGCCTTCTCAACCACCTTCTTACAACAGAATTAAATGTCAGCATGGGAGTCAAATGGGTTCACAAATGGACATGTGGCAACATGGGTTCCAATCCCACAACCCCCTCACCTCTCCCTAGTGGATACACATAGCCCCTTCTCATTGGTTGCCTCCTTAGCCAGTTTTCTTGGTATTTCATTGCAATATTTAATAATTACATCATTTACAATATATCATGGCTTAACACATGGATTATCAAAATATCAAATACTTGCCTATGCAAATAAACCCAAGCATCTACTAGTGGGGCCTTGGCCTTGAGATCCACACTAGGGGAACACACATTGCATGTACGCAATATTTACATTGAAGCCAATAAACCCTAAGGAGTCAAAATAGGGGTATTGCAGCCAGTTGCACCACAAAGTATACAAGCATTGCTCAAATATATTGAGGATCATTCCCATGATACTCATATTCTTGTATATGACAATGGTGGGTAGTCTTCTTATGTTATTCCTCTAGCACAAGTCACATTTTAAAGTCTTCATTGAGATCTTTACGCACAACTGCATATTTGTTCAGGTTCAAGAAAGCATATATTATAGATCGATGCTATTAATTCCTATTTAATCTTTTGAATCTTGATCATTATTTGGTGCTTATAATGTTTACACTTGTGCAAGTGATCATCCGATTATCTGTTTTGGACTTCGTATTATCAGATTTCATACTTGTACATGATTTACAAAGTCTAATATTTATTCTAGTCCCCTCTCTAACACTTGCAATGACCAATGCATGATTGATCTCCATTGAGATGTCCTTCAACATGTTCTTGCATCAATAAGGTATACAAAGAGCACATAATGTTCCATTCAAGGCATACCATTTGTTAAACAATTGTTTTTATGAAACTTACAACAAAATCAAGGAATGTGTTAAATGATGAATATTTATCTCAGACATAAAACATTTGCAGGAATGGGTCAGACATTAGTGGATACTTTATATGGACTTTAAAGTTTTGATTGGTTATGCTTGGTGTTTTGGTCTTGATTATGTGGACTTCAATGACAACTAGAAGTGGCATCCCAATCTATCTGCTCACTGGTACACGATTTTTTTATGGAGGTGGGAAAGAAGGGGTTCAAGAAGTGAACCACAAATTCTACCCAACACCTACACTTCCATGAGCATCTCATAGAACTAAGATTTGAAAATCAATTTTATGAAAACAATGGCATTACATTTTGAACATGATTTTGTAAACAAACTTGATATTTATATTCACCTTCAAAATGCTTTTATAGCACTCAAGATATCATATTTATACCAAATGTATTTTTTTATTAAATCATTGGATTTCAGTTCCTTCATCAAAATTACCTGAACTTTTGAGGAGTTCTTTGTGATTACATTTTTCTTTTGAACCTTACAACTTATTTAATATTATCTTTATACACACCACAATTTTGTTTTGGAGACATCCTAGCTTTAAAATGATTGTTAATATCAACAAAACTTTGAGCTTTTTACTTAAAAAAATATGGCTTAGGTTGCTTCAGGATATTCCCCTTCTATCTTGTCTTCTTGATTCTCTTCCATTCCCTATTTGTTGTAGGATGTCTGCTTGTTTTGCAAGACATCGGGCCCCAACCAATAAATTGTTAGCTCACCCACCTATATTTTATATATTGACTGTCGTTCCACCTATATCTACACCATTTTTTAGTTATGCCAAATTCATTTATCATCATTTTAGAGGTTTAATCACTTAGACTCTAAACATTTTGTATTTATGACAAATGCGGAAATAGAGGTGCACTTGTGTCCCTACACATTTACATGAAAAATTGTTGGAAATGAATGAATTAACATATGCCTTAGTGTTTAAATGTTATCTGTGTCATTTGGATTATTCAATATAGATAGTATTTCAATGCCAGGTTGGGGGCAAGATGATTGGAGTGTGTACTTGTGTCAAATTTGACATGTTGCATTGCAAATACTATGTGTCAAAATTGTTAAGTCACATGTAATGGTTGTGTGGTAGGTGAAGTAATGAGAACATTAACATAGAAGATATACGTTGATCTTTGCATTGAACCCTAATCTAGTCATATAGAAACCCTTCACATTTAGCACAACATACAACAAAACATCAATACTTAGTGAAATAGCACAAGAGAGAGAAGATATACGTTGATCTTTGCATTGAACCCTAATCTAGTCATATAGAAACCCTTCACATTTAGCACAACATACAACAAAACAACAATACTTAGTGAAATAGCACGAGAGAGAGAGAGAGAGAGAGAGAGAGAGAGAGAGAGAGAAGTCCCCTTTGGAAATTATCAAACCCGATCAAAATAGTGAATGAAGGTTCCTTACAAATGAGGAGTATGTGTACTTATACACATCCATGTAGGGTTGGAGTGCTAGCCCGAAGAAGGTGATTGGGACAACCTTGTCATAAATGATAAAGGGGGTAACTTACCATATGCAAGCTAATTAAAGCCCTTAATAGACCAAGTAGTAGATGAACATGTGATCTTAAGTGAAGATTACCCATACTCTCAACACCCCCATTTAAGGTGAATGAGGGGTTGTCGAGAGATATTATGAGATACAAATGAAGGACTGAGCTTACTAAACTCAAAATAGAGTTAGTTGTCGTTAGAAGAAGAGAGCAGTGGGTTTGTGATGACCAACTCAATACAAAAGTCGACCCAATACGTTAAAAAAACATTGGCACTATACTACTATCTAATGAAGAAGATCTCAAAACATGAGACATAACTTATTCATGAGGAGGAGGGTTTTGAGGAGAAAGAGGAGATTTTTCTAGAGTTAATCTTTCTACATATGGTGGCTAAGCAAAGGGGATTGAAATACATACTTATTTTTCCAAACAATCATGAAAAATTAGAATTGTAATAGAACTAACTTCTAAAAGAAACATTTTAGAACAAAACCAACAAATTGGAAAAGAGTTAATATGATACTTAAGAAAACTTTAATTGAACTACCCTTAAACTGCGCAAACTAAACCACATAAAAATCTTTTCATGACGTTTGTTTTACTACTCTCTTTTTCACTTTATTGCATCTTACTATACTTCCCATTTGTTTCCTTTCGCGTTCCTTTGCACATTTTCAAGCAATTGCTAGTTTTATTTATTACAATATGTGTAGATGTATAATATTTCCAATATATATATATATATATTTCCAAGGAAAAAAAATAATATTTAAAAAAGAACTAGAAATGTTAAATATAGAGAAAAATACATATCTATTATCAATTTTCAATAAATTAAAAAATTAATTTTTTTAATTAAAATTAAAGTTAATATATTTTATATTCTAATTATAAAAAAAATAATAAAACTATAACTCAAATTTGGAATTTTTCTTTATTATGTGCTTCCTCTTACACATTTTTTATATGATTCATTTTTTATTTTAAAATTTTAAAATATTTCTAAATACAGTAATGATATAATTTCAATAGTATTGTAATCTATAACAAAATATTTTGATATATAAAAAAAAGACATTATTATAATGTAATACATCTTTTAAATTTTAAAAACATTAAACTTACGATTTAGACTTGTATAATAAAGTATTAAATGGTGAGGAATAAAGATAACATTTAGAAACCATATGCAACATAAAACCTTACAATTTAGATGTGTAGATAAAGTATCAAAATTATCGAATGGTTAAGAAAAAAATAATCGTTGGCAAACCATGTGCAACATAAAAATAGGGATCAACCGAAGATATATCTATGTTCTTAATGTTTCACAATAATCGTTGGCAAACCATGTGGAGCATGAAAATAGCGATCAACTGAAAATATATCTATGTTCTTAATGTTTCACATTGGGAAATCAAACGTTTGGGACACCGATAAACCAATCACTACATCACGCCCACGCTTTAAATCTATTTTGAAGTGAAGTCTTAATGCTGGGATCATTGGATTGGAGTGCATCCCACCATTCTCCGTTACCCTCTATGCTCTCCAGACACTTTAACTTATCCCATTCCCCACGCAATCTCTTCAATTTCGGACAGTAAACTACGTCGAGTGTCTTGAGCATGGGTAACGGTGACGCCCCCTCTCCCAACCCTCCACTTCCACTTCCACTTGCTGCTGCCCCTTCACCTGCCCCCACACACTCCAACGACTCTAGTACTATCAGAGTCAACCTCTCCATCTTTGGAAAACCCATCCCCAACTCCAACTCCTCCAACTTATCGCAATTAGATAGGTATACCCCTGTCAAACATGGCAACTCCGCGGGGGGGAGCTCTTTCAACTGCTTACACTCATCCAAAGAAAGGTATGCGAGCTTTCGGAATTGAGTAAGGCAACTTCGCTCCACATCGCATCCCCTTAGCAAGAATGTTTCCAGATCTTCCATCGCCTGCATATCCTGCGGAAGCTCATCTGAAATTATTGCCTTGGGAAATCCATGCAATCTGAATATCTCCTTCATGAAGATATTTGCAATGTCACTTGTCTTATGAGTGGACTTGACTGGAATAATGTGAGGTACCTTTGATAGCTTGTCCACCACTACCATGATTGAATCATGCTTTCTCAGTGTCATTGGAAGACCTGTAATAAAATCCATAGAAATCACTTCCCACTTCCATTCTAGAATGGGAAAGGGATGCAACAATCCTGCTGGATGTTGATGTTCTGCCTTGACTTGCTGGCACTTTTGACACCTAGCAATGTATTATGCTATGTCCTTCTTTTTCCCATTCCAAAAGTACTGCTTTCTTTCCGCTGTTATGGTATTTTGATATCTTGGGTGTCTAGAATATGGCATTTGATGTATCTCATCCATCACTAGCTTCTTCAATGTTGCATAATTTGGAATATACAGTCTGGTACCCAGATAAATGAGAACATCACCTTTACCAATCTGATATCCTATACACGTTTCATCCACATTTCCCTATTGCAATTTCTCTTTGATTTGAAGGTAAGCTTCATCATTGGTTTGAGCTTCAAGAACCCTGACCTTCAAATCTGATTTACACATACTTACTGCTGCAACATGAAATCTCCTGCTAAGTGCATCAGCCACCTTATTCTCCTTACCTTTGACATGTTTAATTTCCAAACCAAATTCACAAATAAACTCCATCCACCTAGTTTTCCTAGCATTCAGATTTGGCTCGTCAAACAAATACTTTAAACTCATGTGGTCTATCCTGATATCAAATATTCTTCCCAAAAGATAATGTCTCCATTTCTTGAGAGCATGAACTATGCCTGCCAGCTCTAAGTCATGTGTGCCATAATTCTTCTCATGCTCCTTCAACTTCCTTGACTCATAGCAAATCACAAATCCCTCTTGCATGAGCACTCCACCTAACCCCTCAATTCAAGCATCTTTGCACACTACAAAATATTTCTTTGGATCTGCAATCTTCAAAACATGAGCACTGATAAGCAACCTCTTTAACTGTTGAAATATTTTCTCACATTTATCAGACCATACAAACTTGACATTCTTCCTCTGCAAGGAAGTGACTGGATGGGATATCTTGGAGAATCCTTCAATGAACCTTCTGTAATAGCCTGCAAGACCCATAAAATATCTAACATCTACAACATTCCTTGGAGTAGGCCAATCCATTATGGCTTCAATCTTTTCTGGATCCACTACAATTCCTTCTTCTGAGATGACATTACCCTTATAATGCACCTTCTTTTGATAGAATTCACACTTGCTCAACTTTGCATATAGTTGATGTTCTCTAAGAACTTGCAACATCATCCTGAGATGTTCAACATGCTCTTCTTCATTCCTTTAATAAACAAGAATGTCATCCAAGAACACAATTATGAACTTATCCAAATACTTACTGAAGACACTATTCATGAGACACATGAATGTAGCAGGTGCATTGACAAGACCAAATGGCACCACAGTGAACTCATAATGGCCATATCTTGTCTTGGAAGTTGTCTTATAAATGTCTTCTTCCTTTATCCTCACTTGATGGTATCCATACCTCAAGTCAATCTTTGAAAACACCTTGGCTTCCTTCATTTGATCAAACAAGTCATCAATTCTTGGCAATGGGTACTTTTTCCTAGCTGTCACTTTATTTAGCTTCCTGCAATAAATACACAGCCTCAAAGTCCCATCATTCTTCTTGACAAATAACAATGGTGCTCCCCAAGGAGATACACTCGGATTGATATACTCCTTGTCCATTAATTCTTGCAGCTGCATCTTCAATTCTACCAATTCTGGTGTGCTCATTCTATAAGGAGCTTTGGAAATTGATGTTTCCCTTGGAACAAGAATGATGGAAAAATCAATATATCTATTTGGTGGTAGTCCCAGCACTTCATCAGGGAACACATCTTGGAACTCTTGCAACAGCTTAAAGTCTCCTATCCGTGGTCCCTTATCCTCTGACGAATCTGATATGTGAACTTCATATAATTGGAAACCTTTCTTGTAAAACTTTTGCAACTGCAAGGCTGAAATATGCCTTATTGAAACTTGCTTGGGAATTCCTCTTACTAGACTTGGTCTTCCCTCTTCATCAATGCATTCAAATGCCTTCTCATAGCAGTCAATATTGGCTCTATGTCTTTCCAACCAGTCCATACCTATTAGGGAATCATAAGATCCTAATGGTAGGACATTCAAGTTTTTCTTTGTGAGGAGTCCATTCAACTCTATGGGGAACTCCATCACTACTTCACTCACTTTTATCTTGGTACTTGTGGCTAATTGAAATAGCCAAGGCTTAATATGATTCACTTTATTAAGAGAACAATCTTCAACTACCTTAGGAGACACATAACTATGAGTAGATCCTGAATCAATCAAAACAGAAATAGATTGCTTGGCAATCTTACCTTCAACTTCCACCACTGTTGATTGATGGTCTGTTGATGATCATCCAATGCTGCATAGATTCGAGGTGCTACCCTTGCCATATCTTCCACTGTAGTTTCTTCTTCTAGGTTGTGCAAGCTTCAGGGATTATCCCTCTGATGTGTACAATCTCTAAGTCGGTGGTCTCCTCTACATCCCCAATACTGAAGTGGTCCCTTTGATGCATTTTCTGCTGTTACTGCTGGCTTGAATCCACTTCTTGCTTGCTGTCCTTGTAGAAAATTTCTGGGCTGATTTCTAATTGGTGGCTTGAACCCACTTTTCTTTTGTTCAAACCTCCCTCTTGGATTTCCTTTCCATGCTGGTTGAACCTCTAACTTCCATTTACTCTGCTCATAGCAATGCATTTCAATTCTAATGGCTTCATCAAGGCTTGGTGGATTGACAACTCAATCCTATCTCTGAAATTTTTGGGTATACTACCAAGGAAACATTGGATCTTTACTCTTTCATCCTTGATGCAATCTACATACCTTAACAACTCCAAAAACTTATGGACGTGCTCTTCCATGGAATTTTGTCCCAACTTGAGTTCATTGAACTCTTTCCTCTTACTGTCATAATACCTAGCTGATAGGTATTTCTCCTTGAAGTACCTTTTGAACCGCTCCCAGTTGATCCTCCTTTCACTAATCCTCTTCACTTGCATGAGGTGCTCCCACCAAATTGAAGCTCTGCCATTTAGATTGTAAATGGAAACTCCAGCCTTTTCATTTTCCGAATAATCATGCATTCTGAAGTACTTCTTCATTCCAAGAAGCGATGCCTCTACCTCTTGACCAATCTTACTTTCTCCCTCAAATGTGAGAGGCCTTGCCTTCCTAAATTCTCCCTGTGGAACCCCTCTGAATTTCATCCTTCTCTCACTTCTGCTGGAAGTATGTCTTGGGATTCTTTGAGAACCTATGGATTCATCTGACCTACTGGAAAGAGATATTGAGGAGGGTTTTCTATGATTTCTGCTCACAGAACTCTTTTTAGAGCTTGGATTGCTCTCCCTAGAATGACCTCTAGAGCGACTACCTGCATCTCTTCCTTCTCTTCCCACATTGATTAGGTTAGACCCAAGGTTCCTCTCTGATGCATATTGGTGAGGCTCTGCAAAATGAAAACATTGATTTGGTTTTTCTCTTCTTGTGCCTTTATCAATTTCCCATTGAAGCTCACCATGGTTTCAACCAGGTTCTGGGGCGTTATCTGCTCCCTTCTTCCATTGGATTATGTGTCAGTATGTGCTTCTTGCACATTCTCTCCCAGAACATCTTCCTCGTGCTCATAAGGATCCTGGGCGTCGTTTATGGTCACCATTTCTTGCTTTACCTGTACGATGCCTCTGCTATACGATTCAATTACTAACTATTGCAATCACTGTGCATTACAAGGACATTTATTAGACATCATACGAATGCATAGAAACATAAAATATCCATACAAATTTGGAAATCATTCATTTGTCAAAACAATGCAATGGGCGCTTCTCTGCCTATAAATTGATTCATGATTCAGCCCAAGAAGCCCCAGTGCTGCAACTTGAGCTCTAATACCACTATGTGACGTCCCCAAACCCTTCAGTGCCCTTCAGAGGTGATGGGAGACAACCTGAGACATTTTTTTTCTCAAATTCTCCATTAATCTTCTCTATTTTTACACACAGTCGCAATGACCTTCAATCCGAAATCCACAATCTACCTTTCCTCAATCCGCAATCTGCAAGCTGCATTGCGGGATTCAGAAATACGGAAGCCCAAATTCACGACTGCGAAAAAAAACCCTTCCGCAATCCGCATTGCGGGATTCATAAATTTGGAAGCCCAAATTCACGACTCCGGAAAAACACCCTTCCGCAATCCACATTGCGGGATTCAGAAATGCAGAAGCCCAAATTCATGACTCCATTAAAACACCCTTCCGCAATCCGCAATCCGGGATTCAGAAATGCGTAAGCCCAAATTCACGACTCCGGCAAAATACCCTTCTACAATCCGCAATCCGCATTACGAGATTCGGAAATGCAGAAGCCCATATTCACGAATCCGACAAAACACCCTTCCGCAATACGCAATCTGCATTGTGAGATTTGGAAATGCGGAAGCCCAAATTCACGACTCCGCAAAAACACCCTTCCGCAATCCGCAATCCACATTGCAGAATCACACCCCCTACATCTGCAAACTTCCTAGGATCCTAGCTTCCTCATCCTTAAGCAAAATAGGACAAGTATGGTACCGTTGGAAAGATCTTGGAGAGCTCTGTACACTGGTGTGGTCCCCTACCACATCCGAGGGTTGTAACTTGGTCATTTTTCCAACTAAAATATTTCCTAAATTCCCTCAATATGCCTTCAACCTTCTGCAAGGAACTATGCCTGTCGTCTGCCATGACTTCATCCTTCACCTGACCCACAGAGGGGTCATGAGACACCATAGGGGCTATCTAATTCCTTCCCCATGTCCAAGTGAATTCATACAGTCCATCAAAAGTGTATGCAATACTTATCAAAACACATATAATTAAACTAAAACTAGTCAATGCATCTACCACCTGCAAGGTTAGAAGCACATTAACTCATGCAATTGATGAAGCATTCAAATGTGAACCCATCCTCATACTCAGGCCTATTCATAGCCTTCATACTGATCAATTTCATGCAATCATTCATTCAAATAACTTGAACATAACAAATAGACATAACACATGAAATATCACCATTTAACACCATAAGGAGCACTTATCTTTGAACTAAAGCTGTCCAAGGAACTAGCTAAGTGAGAGCAATGTTCCTCCCAACCTTAGGTCTCTGTCCAACCTATACTCGTTCAGCTGAGAGACCACCCCCGAGATGGGATGTGTATCCACTAAGGAGGGCGAAATAGGCTCTCTCACAGTCAAGGTTTCATCCCAATGCTAAGCCAACCTACAGTTGGGTTTATCAAGCATACAAGGGAACATGGAGGATAATGCTAAGCCAGTGAGCTCATCCACAGAGTTGCAGGCATCTCAACACTAAGCAGTCATGGAACCCACATTACCTACCACACCCAACACAAGGAAGGCCCCCTTCTCTGTTGCACAGTCCCTCAGGGCTGCTTCCCTCCAGTGCTATTCAGGGTGGGCATAGAAAGGTCCAACTACTGCTTCTATGAGATTTCAACCTTCACTGGGTTTATCAAGCATATCCAACCCTCTGTTTGACCTTCTACTTTGTTATTCAAGCTGGACTCTTCTAAGGGTTGCAGCCTAAGCTCTATCCCGCAACTCGGTCCTCTATAACCAGATCTCGGTGTTCTCACAGCTTCACTAAGCTTCCCACGGTCAGTAATTCACCCCAGGATTCGGGTTCATAGGGTTCTCAGCAGCAAATGATTCCACGCAGGGTTCTGTGTGCTCTCGGCTCTACCAATTCCGGTTATCACAGAATCATTATTTTTCTCCCTTTTGCTTCTGGATCGGCTCTCTGATGCATGATGAATGAGGTTGTTGGTCAACTACGGGGTAGGGATCAAGTTGAGCAAATTCCCAGGAGGTAGAGTGTCTTACGGGATAAATAAACAGAGCCATACCCTGCCATACGGATCTCAAGGCTGCTCCATACTCAATCAACCTCTTGCACAGGCCTTCTCAACCACCTTCTTACAACAGAATTAAATGTCAGCATGGGAGTCAAATGGGTTCACAAATGGACATGTGGCAGCATGGGTTCCAACCCCACAACCACCTCACCTCTCCCTAGTGGATACACATAGCTCCTTCTCATTGGTTGCCTCCTTAGCCAATTTTCTTAGTATTTCATTGCAATATTTAATAATTACATCATTTACAATATCTCATGGCTTAACAACACATGGATTATCATAATATCAAATACTTGCCTATGCAAATAAACCTAAGCATCCACTAGTGGGGCCTTGGCCTTAAGCTCCACACTAGGGCAACACACATTGCATGTACACAATATTTACATTGAAGCCAATAAACCCTAAGGGGTCAAAATAGGGGTATTACAGCGAGTTGTACCACAAAGTATACAAGCATTGCTCAAATATATTAAGGATCGTTCCCATGATACTCATATTCTTGTATATGAAAATGGTGGGTAGTCTTCTTATGTTATTCCTCTAGCACAGGTCAAGTTTTAAAGTCTTCATTGAGATCTTTACGTACAAGTGCATATTTGTTTAGGTTCAAGAAAGCATAATTATAGATCGGTGCTATTAATTCCTATTTAATCTTTTGAATCTTGATCATTCTTTGGTGCTTATAATGTTTACACTTGTGCAAGTGATCATCCGATTATCCGTTTTGGACTTAGTATTATCAGATTTCATACTTGTACATTATTTACAAATTCTAATATTTATTCTAGTCCCCTCTTCGACGCTTTCAATGACCAATGCATGATTGATGTCCATTGAGATGTCCTTCCACATGTTTTTGAAGCAATAAGGCATACAAAGAGCACATAATGTTCCATTCAAGGCATACCATTTGTTAAACAATTGTTTTTATGAAACTTACAACAAAATCAAGGAATGTGTTAAATGATGATTGTTTATCTTAGACATAAAACATTTATCCACTATGGCAGGAATGGATCAGACATTCGTGGATACTTTATATGGAATTTAAAGTTTTGATTGGTTATGCTTGGTGTTTTGGTCTTGATTATGTGGACTTCAATGACAACTTGAAGCAGTATCCCAATCTATCTGCTCACTGGTACACGACTTTTTTACAAAGGTGGGAAAGAAGGGGATCAAGAAGTGAACCACAAATTCTACCCAGCACCTACACTTCCATGAGCATCTCATAGAACTAAGATTTGAAAATCAATTTTATGAAAACAATGGCATTACATTTTGAACATGATTTTGTTAAACAAACTTGATATTTATATTCACCTCCAAAATGCTTTTATAGTACTCAAGACATCATATTTATACCAAATGTATTTTTTTATTAAATCATTGGATTTCAATTCCTTCATCAAAATTACCTGAACTTTTGAGAAGTTCTTTGTGATCAAATTGTTCTTTTGAACCTTACAACTTATTTAATATTATCTTATACACACCACAATTTTGTTTTAGAGACATCCTAGCTTTAAAATGATTGTTAATATCAACAAAACTTTGAGCTTTTTACTTAAAAATATATGGCTTAGGTTGCGTCAGGATATTCCCCTTCTATCTTGTCTGCTTCATTCTCTTACGTGCCCTATTTGTTGTAGGATGTTTGCTTGTTTTCTAAGACATCGAGCCCCAACCAATACACTGTTAGCTCACCCACCTATATTTTATATATTTAATGTTGTCCCACCTATATCTACACCATTTTTGAGTTATGCCAAATTCATTTATCGTCATTTTAGAGGTTTAATCACTTAGACTCTAAACATTTTGTATTTATGACAAATGAAGAAATAGAGCTGCACTTGTGGCCCTACACCTTTACATGAAGAATTGTTGGAAATGAATGAATTAACATATGGCTTAGTGTTTAAATGTTATCTGTGTCATTTGGAATATTCAATATAGAGAATATTTCAATGGTTGGGGGCAAGATGATTGGAGTGTGTGCTTGTGTCAAATTCGACATGTTGCATTGCAAATACTATGTGCCAAAATTGTTAAGTCACATGTAATGGTTGTGTGTGAAGTAATGAGAACATTAACATAGAAGATATACGTTGATCTTTGCATTGAACCCTAATCTAGTCGTATAGAAACCCTTCACAGTTATCACAACATATAACAAAACAACAGTACTTAGTGAAATAGAATGAGAGAGAGAGAGAGAGAGAGAGAGAGAGAGAGAGAGAGAGAAGTCCCCTTTGGAAATTATCAAACCCGATCAAAATAGTGAATGAAGGTTCCTTACAAATGAGGAGTATGTGTACTTATACACATCCACGTAGGGTTGGAGTGCTAGCCCGAAGAAGGCGATTGGGACAACCTTGTCATAGATGATAAAGGGGGTAACTTACCATATGCGAGCTAATTAAAGCCCTTAATAGACCAAGTAGTCGATGAACATGTGATCTTAAGTGAAGATTACCCATACTCTTAACACCCCCATTAAGGTGAATGAGGTGTTGTCGATAGATATTATGAGATACAAATGAAGGACCGAGCTTACTAAACTCAAAATAGAGTTAGTCGCCATTAGAAGAAGACAGTGGGTTTGTGATGACTAACTCAATACAAAAGTCGACCCAATACGTTAAAAAAACATTGGCACTATACTACTATATACTGAAGAAGATCTCAAAACATGAGACCTAACTTATTCATGAGGAGGAGGATTTTGAGGAGAAAGAGGAGATTTTTCTAGAGTTAATATTTCTACATATGGTGGCTAAGCAAAGGGGATTGAAATACAAACTTATTTTTCCAAACAATCATGAAAAATTAGAATTGTAATAGAACTAACTTCCTTTGAAGAAACATTTTAGAACAAAACCAACAAATTGGAAAAGAGTTAATATCATACTTAAGAAAACTTAATTGAACTACCCTTAAACTACTCAAACTAAACCACATAATAATCTCTTCATAACATTTGTTTTACTACTCTCTTTTTCACTTTAATGCATCTTACTATACTTCCCATTTTTTTCCTTTCACGTTCCTTTGCACCTTTTCAAGCAATTGCTAGTTTTATATGTATACTATGAAAAAAATTATATTTTAAAAAAAAACTAGAAATACCAAATATAGAGAAAAAAATACATATGTATCATCAATTTTCAATAAGTTAAAAAATAATAATTTTTTTAATTAAAATTAAAGTTAATATATTTAAATTTTAATTATAAAAAAATTAATAAAATTATAACTCAATTTTCAATAAATTAAAAAATTTAATTGTTTAATTAAAATTAAAGTTAATATATTTAAATTTTAATTATAAAAAAATTAATGAAACTATAACTCAAATCTATAAATTTGGAAATTTTTCTTTATTATATGCTTCATCTTACACATTTTTTATATGATTAATTTTTTATTTTAAAATTTTAAAATATTTCAGAGTACACTTATAAAATGAAGTATAATGGTATAATTTCAATAGTATTACAATCTATAACAAAAGATTTTGATATATAAAAAAATACATTGTTATAATGTAATACATGTTTTAAATTTTAAAAACATTAAACTTACAATTTAGACTTGTATAATAAAGTATTAAATGGTGAGAAATAAAGATAACATTTAGAAACCATATGCAACATAAAACCTTACAATTTAGATGTTTAGATAAAGTATCAAAATTATCGAATGGTTAAGAAAAAAATAATCTATGTGCAGCATAAAAATAGCGATCAACCGAAGATATATCTATGTTCTTAATGTTTCACATTGGGAAATCAAGCAATGTATAACAAACTTTTCGGACATCACCACATCACCACCGCGCTTTAAATCTACTTTGAAGTGACGTCTTAATGCTGGGATCATCGCATTCAATTGCATCCCACCATGCTGGGATCATCGCATTCAATTGCATCCCACCAGACACTTTAACTTATCCCATCCCCCACGCAATCTCTTCAATTTCGGACAGGAATTTACCTTGACAGCCTTGAGCATGGGTAACGGTGACGCCCCCTCTCCCAACCCTCCACTTCCACTTCCACTTGCTGCTGCCCCTTCACCTGCCCCCACACACTCCAACGACTCTAAACTAAACAGAGTCAACTTCTCCAGCTTTGGAAAACCCATCCCCAACTCGAACTCCTCCAACTTACCGCATTTGGAAAACCCATCCACCGTCTCCAGCTTTGGAAAACCCATCCCCAACTCCAACTCCTCCAACTTATGGCAGTTCCATATATGTAGCTCTCTCAAACATGGCAACTCCGCGGGGAGCTCATTCAACTGCTTACAACGCCTGATCTCAAGGTTTGCGAGCTTTCGGAATTGAGTAAGCCAACTAGGCAGTCGCTCCACATCGCATCTATAAAGCCAGAATCTTTCCAGATCTTTCATCGCCTGCATATCCTGCGGAAGCTCATCTTGATTTACATTATTATCAAAATCCAGGGACAGCTCTCTCATCTTGGACCAATTTCCAATAGCCCCCTCCTTAACTGCCGATTTCAAAGCTACCTCGAAAACCCTGAGGCGGCGCAAACTTTGCAGGTCCTTGAAACAAGCATACATTCTTTCCGCATTTGCGTCCCCCTCGAAATGCAATGAAATGCCGCTGCCAGACATATTCAATCTTTCCAGTGAAACCAATTCTGAGATGCCACGCGGAAGATGGCTCAACTGGGTGCATCCCCCAATGTCGAGGCCCTTCAGACGCTTAAGTTCACTTATCCTCTCCGGAAGGCACCGTAGCTTCTTACATACACGGAGATTCAAGAATTGAAGCTCCTTTAAGTCGCAAATGCTTGCTGGCAATTCACAGATGTACGTTCCCTGTAGCTGGAGAGAGGCGAGATGTTTCAAATTTCCGATACAAGGCGGCAAACAAGTTATGCCAGTCCAACTGAGATCGAGGACCCTCAGTGAGGGCAACTCCCGGCTTTCCCGGCTTTAAAATAACAGCTGTGTACCTTCTCCGCAATGTGAATCGCCAGATCACGAAGGACATCGTGTATTTTAACATACTCAATCCTTCCCACAACATCATAGTGTACAACCTCGATCAAACAACGATCCCTCAGGAAGCTGATAAAACTCTGTGCAGTATCAGGCAAATAGCTCTCTACAGTGCCTTTCACCACACCTTCTGCGATCCAGATGTCTATGACCTCTTCACATTGGATTTCTTCGTCTTCGGGATAAGCTGCAAAATGTAGAAAACAAGTCTTGAGATACTCTGGTAGGTAATTGTAGCTCCATTCCAAACGTTGAAATAGCTCTTTGTCAATTCTACTGTGCATATCATAAAAAGTAGAGTCCACGTTCTGCATCTGATGTAAAGCGAGCTCCCACTCATGTGGATACGTATAGTGTGCCATTGCGGCAGCAACTACAAGTATAGCCAGTGGTAAGCCTTTGCACTCCCTTGCAATTTTCCTGGCAATTTCCTCAATTCCCTGTGGAACATTTCCATTCCGAAATGCTCGGGTACAAAACAACTCCCAACCGTCGTCTTCCAACAGTGGTTCCACTCCTATCTTCTCATCGACTCTCATTTCTGTACAGACGACTTTACTCCGAGTCGACAGGACAATTTTAGAACCTCTGTCGTTCAACGACACTCCCAGGCTTTGAAGCTCAAAACTCTCCCACAGATCATCTAGTAAAAGAAGAAACTTTTTGTTCTTCAAATCAGAGCAGAGCTTATGTTTTCGCTCTTCCAAACTGGACTTATCTGGAAAATTTGGTAGCTTTAATCTATTTGCAATGCAATCTTGTAGATTAAAGATATCGTAATCTTTGGAGACCGTTACCCAAATGATAACATCAAATGAATTGCGTACCATGAGGCTGTTGTTGATGGTCTGAAGCAGAGACGTCTTACCGACACCTCCCATGCCGAATATGCCAATAATTCGAATGTTGCTATCTTCGGTTAACCACTCCTCAACCTTCGACTGCATAGATTGTATTGCATTTCCAACAAAACCAGACTCGGCGATCTCAATCGGTATCTGAGAGGGCGGAATATAGTCCCCATATTCCCCGCTTGGAGGAAAATCTGACTGTCTCTGTAATTGGAGTTGAGCAACATCCCCTTTCCAATCTCTGATACGTTTGCTGATTCTGTAGCGGGAGAGGCAGTTAGGACAGCAGCTGAGGCAGTTTTTGCGTTGCTGGTAATCCCCGCCAATAGTCTCTGAACTTTTGATGGCCTCGTCCGCCTTATCCAGCCAAGCCTTCACTACACTTTTAGGGTTCATCTGCACTCGAGCGAGCTCCACATTTATATCGTTTCTCATATTGTTCAGACGCCCAACTTCACCTTCCATGTCCGTGAAAGATTGAGGTAAAGAAATGACCATTTTCACCTCTTGAACAACCTTTCTCAAAAGACTGGTCAAAACATTGGCTGCAGCCCCAGTCCCAATATCCGAAAGGCCGGCCATTTCCTTCAGCTGAGTAAGAAAGGCTGAGGTCTTCCAAATCAGAAGCGGCAAGATCAAGATTTCTCTTCCCACAGCTAAAGCAGAAGCCAGATTAGGATTTCTCTACGCTCAAATTGGGCTGAATGCATCCACAATGTAGTCACCAAGCATGAGTATTAATTTATTTCGTAGTTCTGGTCCATTCGTACTCGACAGCTGGGAAGCATCTTGACTTTAGGTGGGTGCAACTTGCAAGCAAAGCATTTGTCCTCCAAAATGACCCCATCTTGTCTTTTATCCTACGCGCTTTCGGTGGGTACGGTTCTTAGAATCTCACTGTTCCCACTTCCCAGCCGGCCATACTCTTCTGCTTTTCAGTGGGTACGTTTGATTCCACATTGTTTGATTGGGATGGGAGGATTCTTTACAGATGGCTACCATTAGGTGGAGCCTCTGACAATTACAAAAGGCAAAGTTCATGCTACTTTTAACCTGCAAGTTGCAACGCAATTTTTCACTTTTTTGGAGTTACTTTCCAATTCGTAGCCCAGGTATATATTCCAACTTTATGTCATTTCATCATTTGAACGAGCACCGAAATAAACTGATGACTCACTTTATGTCATTTCATCTTTTGAAATGACATAAAAGTTCTCCGTTTGAATTTTTTATATTTCCCATCTTTTGAAGGAACACTGAAATAAAATAAAATGGTGACTATATGGAATATGGAATGGAATATTCTGAGACCTTAAGTATTATTAGGGTTTTTTCACAATTAAAACATAGTTAAATTTAAATTTTCAAAATAAAAAATACCAAATTCAAATGAAAACTTTTTGTCCAAACCAAATCGTCTAATTTTTAGAAATATTTACTTTAAATTACTTACATTTTAGGTAAAAACAAAATTAAATTATTCTGCCCAAAATTTTATTAAACACTTTATCATATATTAAATGTAAATACACTTTTGCTTTGTAAATGAGAGGTTCTTGACTCTTCTCCACATTTTATATAAATCTCTATTTTAAATTAATAAAAAAATAGTATCACTTTTTAAAAGATAACAAATAATGGATGGTCATTTAGTCTTTCCACATTTAATATGGAGTTGATATATAATCTTAAAAACATGTATTTGGAGTTTCACATTAAATACAATATTTTAATATCAATTTTATTTGAAATATCCTTTTTTATATTTTTTTTAAATATAATATTTTTTAATAACATTTAGAAATTTATAATAAAAATACTACTAATTATATCGCTGACAAATACAAAAGTATGAGACACTCTAAAATACTACTACAAATCTAAAGGAAGTGAAAGTTGCTTAAAACAAAAAGATATTTACATATCATGTTAAAATTTAAGTGAAAGGAGTATTGGTTGTGGGATTGTTTCCTTTTCTTTGGTGGTTGCCAGAGTAGAACCTAGAGATTGTTGATGATTTGAGGCTACTAAATAAGTATCTTTTATGATAGCATCAATAATGGTTTTAAGAGTGGCACACTCTATCCCTAGAGCTTGTATTTGTTTCATCTACTCCAAAATAATGTCCACGAGCTCAAAATTTTGTGAATTGGTTGAGAACTCATTGCTTTGCATTGTGTTGCAAAGGGAGAGAATGGAGATCATGCTTTCATAATTTATATAGTCCTCATGTGTCTAGAGGGTCCTATACATGTCATAGATGCCCCTCTAACCTTTGTCATGACAACTTGGGCCATCCATGAAGCTTGGAATTGCCCAGGTGTAAACATAATACAATAGGGGAAAGGAAATGATATTTCACACCAGAGGTTGAGGGGTTGGTCATCTAGGGAAATGCCTAAATTCCACCCAAAATACCCTTGCCTATAACTGATTTTGAATACTGAACAAAAGTAACCAAGACTTTCCCATTGAGAGATAATTAGAATCCCAAATACATCAAATCATGGAAATTCAAACTCTGCAAAAACAAGATGCCTCACTCAAATGAACAATAATGGAGCTAACCAACACACACTAAGGGTAAACAAAAAATCAAACAAGATACCAACATGTCCAATAGGGAGCCCCTCTATCCACTAAAGGCACAAATGCCCCACACTCTATGGTCGGAGAATGAAATACTAGAGAACTAGAAGAAATTGAGGCTCAAACAACCACCATTACCATTGAATGAGTTGGGTACTAAATCAACATACCTCAACCAAGTGAAGTTTGATGGAGCCAACTCCACATTTTGTGCAATCATTTCGATCAAGGAAAAACCAAAAAGGCACAATGATATCCATTATCCCACCTTCTCCAAGATAGATTACCCCTATGCATTAAAAATGAAAGGATGTTGGGAGAAATGACATGTGTGGTGTCATCCCACACCCATCTTATACCTTAAATGGACCATCATTTGGCTTTAAATTTGACTTGCTATGTGTACCTCTACTCAGACTTTGGTTATGAGTGGTTCATATGTGCTTCATAAAAAATAGCTTTAAGGGATTGCAAGGAAGCTTAAATCCCCATTTTTTTTGCAATGCTCCACTTCCAACTGAACAACTAAGTTGGCCTAGAAGTTTGCTTCACCATTTAGGCCTCAAAGAACATTAAAAAACTTGATCTCCTAAAAAATGAGAGACATCATGCTTGATCCAAGATATTAGTCTTGCTAGAGGGTTGTTTAGAGTGTTGTGCCTCTTGTTCATGAGCTTGACTATTATTGTCGAGTCCCCCATTACTTTTTTTTAAAAATTATTTTTAAGGTCACACCCAAGTCAAACACCAATTTTGGTGTATGATCCCCCCAAATTGGTGGGACAAGGGGCCCTCTCTGCACAACTATGTAACTGATAAAGTCTAGAAAGGTGTACATACCCTACACCCCGGGACAAATTTATACTCTAAAGCCCTTGTAATAGTTCATGAGCATTTGCTTGATTATTATTCATGATTCCAAGCTCCTAAGCATAACTAATTTCCATAGTTCCATAGGATCAACGATGATTCCCTCACCTACAACCCCTCTCTTTGTATATATAATATTAACTTTATATTAAGTACCAATATATTAATAACATTGGACTATAAATTTGGTATATATTGATTTTATATATAGAAAATAATTTGTTTTACTAATTTTTAATGCTATAGTGAAAAATTATTAGTTTTAGTGGTCTTGCACTTCAAAAGGAAAAAGTGTCATCCATTTAAGCATATTTTAGTGGCAATATAATTCAAAAAGATACTAAAAACATAATATCAAAGTAAAATCTTGAAATAATAAAATGAATGTGATTAGAATAAGAATACATAATTAAAATTCCCATAAATTAAAAAACAAAAAAGAATATATATTTTTAGAAGCAAATATATATCAAAGGAAATGATATGATGATAGATATGATCAAATCGAGTTCTAATTTTTTAAGCAGGGTAGATCCATCTTAAATATGGATTTATCATGCTGAAAGGATCAAATCCTTTGATGTGCAAACATTTCTTCAAGGATTTGCATTCTAAAAAAGGTTTGTGCCTCAATATATTTGATCCCTCTTGATGCATGATAGATCTTAAGATCAAATGGATCTACGCTAGTGTATTCATACAATCAAATTAGATGCCAAATCATACCCAATGCCAAATTATGGTAGCTTTACATTTTGAACATCAAATTAAAAACCATTTACTCTTCTTATTGTTTGATACAATCCTTTAATTTAAATCAATGTGAAAAGGTAGTCTCTAACTTTATTTTCTAAAGTCATATATTCTTTGCATTGTTTCTTACAATATTTTATTTCATATGATGAGATCCAATTTTGGTTTATAGTGTGAAATATGGTAAGAAACTAATTGGTTTGTTTTAGAATTTAATTTCTATATTTGAATCTTCATGGTATTTTAATGGTCTAGAAAGTGGCCTCCTCCTCTATTCTCCAATGATTTATCCAACACTTAGCAATCTATGTGCCATCCCCGCTTAAGTTGTAAGTGACTTTCAACTTATCTCGTCTTTCATGTTAGGTGTCTTGTGCTTGTAAATTTGTACCCCATCACAGTCATACTCCCAAAGAGGGAGTGACCAAATTCTATGAGGATATGATAGGCATATTTCTTTTCATTTTAAGATTATAAATTATAATTTAGGCTTCTAGATGTTGGTTCCCTATTTTGTAGGATTTAGGGTATACATGTGTAGTCCATGTCAATGTGCATTCAAATTAGTGCACCATCAAACTAGTGTTGTAACATCCCTCTTTTGCCCTATTTTTAGTAATTGAAAATGTAACTATGTACTTGTTTATGGTGAGGAGCTCAAGGCCTGCAAGGACCCACCAGTAAACCAAATGTAAGCAACGTTATTTATTTCCTAAGTTGTAATTGATAGACCTAGGAGACTGAAATTTTTGACGTAACTAAATGACGGGGCAACGAAATCCACTAGGGGAGAGGGGTCAATTGGCTAGGAAAACCATGAGAATCTAGGATATCGATGATAGCTTTATAGCGCACACATTGCTGGAAAAAAATCCCACTTATGATAACGATCTCA
This sequence comes from Larix kaempferi, assembly GCA_027924585.1. Lineage (NCBI taxonomy): Eukaryota > Viridiplantae > Streptophyta > Pinopsida > Pinales > Pinaceae > Larix > Larix kaempferi. Next base: position 1,870,820 of record BSBM01000142.1, read on the forward strand.
AGTAAATCTCTGCAATGAGAGAGTTAGTAAGCGATCTCAACGATCTTTGCAATAAGGGAGTTGGTAAGCGATATCGGTGATTTCCACATTAGTGTTCTTTGTATTATTTTATCTCTGCATATATATATATATATATATAGATATATAGATATATATCTATATATATAGATATCTATCTATATATATATATATCTATATATATATCTAGATATAGATATAGATATATATAGATATATATAGATATATACTTCCTTATTGAATAACGACCGGATTTGCACATATATTTCCTTGATAGAGTTTCATTTACAGAATACCAATGATCCCTGTATATATCGATTGATAGAGTTTTCATTTCTAGAATAGCAGCGATCCCTGTATATATCAATTGATAGAGTTGGTATTTGATAGAATCGCAGCATATGTTGTTTGATAGAATTGCATTTAAAAGATTAGCAGTGATCTCTGCAGATGAACTTGGATAGAGTTCCATTTTGCATATTATTTCACTGAGTCGCATCAGGAGTCATTATATAGTAGCAAGTCATCCTCCTTTCCTTCCTCCCACTATTCCTTTTATGTCTTACTCTTTTCTTTAAGTGTTTTATATTATGTTTCTCCATCCATAATCGGTTCTAGTGCTCATCAATCACTAATCCTCTTCTTATAAAGATTTATATTGCTTGTCGATTATCCTTCATTCTTTTTTTAAAACGATTTATCTTTATTTCTTAATTATCTCCTTCCTCTTTATTATCTATATGTTTTTCCTTGAGAATCCCATCCTCTTTATCCTCTTCTTATAAAGATTTATATTGCTTGTCGATTATCCTTCATTCTTTTTTTAAAACGATTTATCTTTATTTCTTAATTATCTCCTTCCTCTTTATTATCTATATGTTTTTCCTTGAGAATCCCATCCTCTTTATTAATTATTTGTATTTCTTATATTTTTACTTTCACTTTTAATTAAATGTTTCTCACATCTTCTTGATTCCTTAATTTAATGTGTTATAACCCTTTCTTATTCTTCTAATAATATAAGATTATTTAACTTAATACATTTATTATTATATATACTTATTTCATTTTATTTTAAAAGAACTCATTTAAGATTTTTAAGATTTGTATTAAAGGGTGTTGTAGCTTGGTTGAACAATGAGATAATACGATGTATGGAACATGCAAAAGTCCAAAAAATATATGGAACATGTAAAAGTCCAAAAAATGTTATTCTACAACATGATAGTATGACTTATCATATATGCTTTAACATGATAGTATGACTTATCATATATGCTTTAGTGGCACTTTATACAAAACATAAATTGGGGTCTATTGGTAGAGTAAATTTTAAAAAAGAAACCTATTTGCAATACATATTTTATTACAAAATTTAAGAAAAGACACATTTGCTTAATGCTTCATCTAGGGCTTGATTGGAGGGGTATGAATCCTACTTGTCCTTTTCCATATCATCTTGAATATCTTGTATTGCTTCTTCCATTTTCACCACTTTTTCTTCCATTTTCACCAATGGAAAGGAACTCACTGAAATTTTATTTGTAGTAGCATAAGAGTCCAACCTTTGCCAAGCTTTGTTGCCATGATTTCATTCATGGACACTCCTCCTCTAAATCATGTATTTGTTTTTTCTATTGAAGAAGAATGTTCATAATGATTTCATTTTGGGAGGCATGTAAATGCTCTAACTTACGCATTTTATTTATGACTAAGAATATTGAAGTATTATTTCCCTTAATGAGGTCCTCTTGGCAATGGAGAAACCTATGAATATCCTAGATGTCCCTTTGGAAAGCTGAGGGATGGATATTGTCCATTATGAAAGGAAAAAAAGAGTCCTTGCCAATGATACCCCAAACAACAAAGGGATGCAATTGGAAATCTCGTTCCCAAAAAAATATTAAGCCCCAACAAGATATATTGTTCCAAGAAAAAATAGACAGAATAGAGCTCAAGGGAGGTGTCCCATTTTTTCCAAACCATAGAACACAGATTTGGGAAGCCAACTAAATTCAAAAAATTTAGAGAAGCTACCTCTCAAAGGCATTTAAAGGAACCCAAAAATACATCACATATATATGCCTCCCGCTCTTTAGTAATTCCCAATCCAATTTCATGAAAACAAACCCAGGGTCCCCAATAGACTACAAGCCCAATTCCAAAATCACCTATCCAAATGAAAATAATAGTAGAAATAACCCATAGTTTCCAAACAGACCTTACCTTAACAATCCAATTCCAGAGCACGGTACCTATTGAATTCCCATATTCACTCACAGAGGAAGAATCCATGGATACAAGATTTGGAGAATGTGAAGGTAGAAACAAGTGTGAGGATTATATGCACCTAATGCATGATCCCTCCATACCTTGTGAGAATTAAATTGGATGTGACATGGCCCCTTCCTAACTCATTTAACATGCAATGAAGCATTAAGCTCGTAGGGGATGGGACTAAATAAAGAATCCCCATTTATGAAAAGTTTCCTTCTCCTAACCTTTTGGCTAGGTTGGTGAGGAGGTTTGCTTCGACGTTAAGAGAGAGGAGGATATGAAGATAAATTATCTCTTCAAAGCCTTGAATTTCTTTTCTTATTTTGTTGACAATTTGTGCCAAGTTGCTATCCTTTGGAGTTGTTTTGTTTTTTATTAACTAGTATATATTATATTAATTCAAAAAAGTGATATCAAAGAGGGCACTAACTAGTATTTGTTCTCATCAATATTGCAGTTTGGATATTAACATAATGAGTAAACAATTTTACTATACTACTATATTCAAAAACTACTTATTTTTCTACCTGGAAATAAACCATCTGAGATATGACAAAGAAACTATCTATCCTAATCGCCATCTATGATTGGAATAACTAGCACCAAAGAGATCTGAATAGGAGCCTACTTCTATTGGGGAATAGGCTACATCTTGAAGATCACTCATGTAGTGTTTTTGGCCAGGATATTTAGCTTTTTGTCTAATCTTGTATGATCCTTTATTGGGACATTGAATATGTTTTTAAGGGAATTGAGCCTATCATTGAGGGTCTGAAGCTAAATTTGAACTTCCTCTAGGGTTGGTGCAAGCTAATGCTAGCCACTCATGACGCGTTAGTTGCAATGGACTTCTGGAAAAACATAAATATGAACGTCAAAAAGCAATATTAGAGCTACCTACACAACTTTTTGGAATATGGCGTAAGAAGATGAAACATATACAATCAGATTACCTTCTGGAATATATAACTATTATTTATGGAAATTAAGTATAACTCCCCAAAAATGGGTTTCTTCTAAGGTTAGTATGTTATTTTTTAAGAAAACATAATGAATATGTTTGCGTTGGGCCCCGGTTTTGGTATGCAAATGGTGGAAATTTGTGAAAAAAATTATATAGAGTCGTAGATAACATGCAGGTCTAGTGCAACGCTATTTTTCCATATTTATTTATGTTAATTTTAATTTTTTTTTAAATTAAGGAAGTCAGCGAAGCCCTAAAATGACTAGGTCGAGCGTTGGGCCCCGACATCATGGTCTTAACATAATCAATGAGAGTTGTTTTTTTTAGGATGTAGGTCTTTGTGTGTACTTGTGCGGGTTCTTTTCTATTTTCAAAATAGGTGAGCCAATCAAAAGTTATAGCCGGAAGAAATAACCTACTTTTTGTGTAATATTGACGTTAGTCCAATTAAAATTAAATAAAAAATAGAAAAAAATAATAGATTTAATAAAAAAATTACATATTCGGAATCTGCACATAGAGTTCTACAAGTGTGTGCATTTTCATTAGCAGTGGACAAGTGTAGCATGCGTAGAATCATGCTCGAAATAGAAGAAGTTATAGAATAAGATGTATTTTGTTATAACGCAATCCAAGCCACGTGGTTTGAAAACCCGGACCTAAAACCAAACCATCCAAGTCATCCACCACGTTGGTGGGAAAGGAATTGCCCTCCAAAATTTAGAAATTTAAACAATGCATACGCGTTGTTTTAAATACACGCGTATGCACTAAAAACGCATACGCGTTATTTAGTGTGTACTCGCTAATAACGCATGCATGCATTTGTTTGCTAATCTGAAATGTAGTTTTGATGTCATCTTCATCTATCTCAAACCCCCCCCCCCTCTGCCACCCCTATCCCTAAATCTAATCCTCCTCCTCTCCTTTGTATGTTCCTGTCCCTCCCTAACCCTCATCCCCTCTCTCTCTCTCCCTCCCTGACCCTCCTCCCCTCCACCCGATTTCAACCCCTCTCTCTCTCTCTCTCTCTCTTTCTCTCGTTCTCACTCTCTCCCCCTTTAATCCTCCTCTAGCTCCTTCTCTACCTAAACTTCATCTTCTTCTCCCTCTCCCTCCTCTTTACCTAAACTTCTTCTCCTTATCACTCTACCTCCTATCTCCATCTCCCTAACCATAACCATCGTCCTCTCTCTCTCACTCCTCCCATATCTTCTTAAGCCCCCTCTTGCCTCCCCCCCTCTCTCACTATCTCCTTAACCATGCTCCCCTCTCCCCCTAACCCTCATCCTCTCAATCTATCTCTCTCTCTCTCTAGTTAACTCTCCTCCCCTCTTTCTCCCCCCTACATCCCTCTCTCTCTCTCGTTAATATTCCCCTCTCTCTCTCACTACAAGGGAAAGACCTTGTAGCGGAGGTTACCCGCAAATTGGCCTTTTATACTGCCCCCAAACCAATGCTCAAGGATTTGCTGAGAAGCGTAGGGAGGAGGAGGATGACTTGGCGTTCAAGAAACCCTAGGGGATTATCGATAGAGAAGACAAATACAAGAAAAGGAGGATTAATAGAGATAATTTCACTGACATAAATGATGCCTTCTCCATGGGTGACAAGACCCCCGATGCCGCTATCTGGACTTATGTTGATATCATGCAGCAGAGGCCCTCAAGAAGGAAAAAGAAGAAACCATAAGGCTAGTTGCGAAGAAGCACTAGGAAGAGAATGAGCATAAGGTGAAGGATAAAGATGGGGTCACTCAGGCCCTGGTGCCGCAGCTTTCCTGGAAGCGAAGGAATCGATGGGACCAAGCTTGAGATTAGGACAGTGCTGCGAAGAAGGTAGAGGATTCGTTGGACTAGGATGTCCCCAATGCCACTCATTGGATTAGCAGGTGGGATGGTACACCTATTGTATGAAGTATGAACAATGATGCGACTTTGGGCATTGTTTGGCATAACATATTAGTAGGTGGGATGCTACACCTACCCCAGGAAGGGTTAACAATGATACGACTCCTAAGTATCTACTAAGTGAATAACGGCTCAAATAGAAGATGAAACAGTTCCTTGGTAAGAATGGAAACCTAAAACATTGGAAGTTGAACGGTATTTCTATTTGTTGGCATTCCTCTAGCCATGTGAAATATGTAAATGTTGTATGTGAGGAGGGATAGGAGGAAGCATCCATAGAAGGGAGTAAAGGAGCAGCAACGTAAATATGAGAAGTAGAGACATAGAAGTGACATTTGGTTCTCGATTATACCAATGTATAGGTTGGGCTTGAAGTAGTAGCGCATGGCCCTATTGATGTAATTTGGAGCAGCATGAGTAATGAATAAAAACTTTCATACATTTCCTTATTCCCGTTAGTTGCACAATGTTTGTATTTATTGTGCGTATCTATGCTTGTATAGATTGAATTGGTTGTTGGTTCAATGGTAGTTTTGTTGTCCATCTCTGTAGCAAGTTATTTGCTATGTTCCCCCCCTCTCTCTCTCCTTAACCCTCTCTCTCTCTCTCTCTCTCTCTCTCTCTCTCTCTCTCTCTCACACACACACACACACAGAACACGTAACCATACCTCACCCATAACGATCGAGCAAATTGTACCTCAATCAACCATAGAGAGGGTGAGGAATCCATTGTATGGATTTCAGTAAGTGTAGAAATTTCGGTCAGTCTCTCTCTCTCTAACACACACACACACACATAAAATCTCTCTCTCTCTCTCTCCCCTCCCTTAAACTTACTCCCCCTCTTTCTCTAACCCTCTTCACCCATCTCACTCTATCATTATTTGGTAAACCTCCTCTATCTGCAATGCACATAACCCTACTCATGACACCCATAACTGTCCTACTTTTCTTGATTATCTATCAAAACTTTGCCTAGCATAGTTTTGGTTTGGCAATATAGTAGCACAGTTTTGGCATTCTTAGTCTCCCGTGTGTGGAATTTGTTGGCATCATGGACCCAATTTTGTATTTCTTGTTGCTTTGCTTTAGCAGAGAGAGATTCATTCTCCCTGCTAACCCAAGATTCAACTTGTTTAGTTTTCCTTGAATTTTTCGAGAATGCGTAGGCATAAGGATTCCTCTTCCTCCTCAATTACTTGTTTTACACATGGAAAGTGAGCACAACTACAAATTTGCGTAGTTCTATCCCCCCTCATCCTTCTATTACGGGCCATGACTATTGATAGAAGAACAAATTTGTGACTACCGAGAGTGAGTGAGGGACTGGCAATGATTTCAACCGCCACCTTTTCCCATTGTTGTAGCCTTCAAATTGTAGAGAGGTAGAGTATTCAAATCCCTCTATCTTCTTCCCTGTATTTTCACCCCAAAACTCATGTGTTGCAATCGATATACCAACAGTGTAGATTCCATTTCTATCATCCATATTATCTCAATTATTCCCTAAACACAGATGTAGAGGAACTCTCGAGCCTGATAGTTGGATTTTATGGAGCACCTCTAGGATAAACACGTTAGGCTGTTGAGAACCTTCCTTCCTTCACAGGTTCAGATTGAAACCATCCTTCACCATGATGACGAAACATAGCCTTTTCTCCACATGATTTCCATGACCAATGAAATCATTATCCATCCTGGTTCGAGCAGACACATATTCTATGAGTGTCTCCATCTCTGCAACCAATTTCACGATTATCACAACGGTTGAGTGTGAAGGTGCAGTGGGTTTCCTCCTCTCATGATGACACCTTCTCTTACTTTACATGGGAAGGATAGGTTCCATCCCGAGCCTCATCCACCTTCCTTGGCTCGTGTAGGAAATATGTTCTTGGCATACACCCGACTCAGGTGGATTTGGATTTGTTTTGTTATTCATGTCTTGAATGATAATTGTTAAGACCCCCAAATACCATTAATTTCATTATGTTTAACAAGGATGTGACCTTAATTCCTTGAAGGAGAGGACATGAATTGACCTGGTTGTTTGTTGTCATCCATAGACCCCATGCGTAACTAATTTCCTAAGTATCCCTGGGATAAATGAGGATCCCCTCCCCAACCTACCAACCCTATTATATAGAATTATTGATCACCTCAATGAATGATAATTAATATAAGATATTATATGTATCATCTTCACGCTCTATCTTTAACTCCTTGTTTTCATTATAATTTATTTAATCCATATAATCTTATATATAACTATATTAACCCACTCCACTTCCTTTCTTTAGATTCACGTTAACTACATTTTAACAAATTTCCCTATCTTGAGGATTATTTTATTTTATCCAATTCAGGACTAATCATCTCAATACCTATATTTTCTACTCTTTGTCTCACCATTTTCTATCTTACTTTGCTTTAATTAGTTCCCATGATGATGGGTGGAGTGTCCACTTGAAACATTGGGAGGTTTCAAAACTAATACACAATTGATATCCAGAAAATTCAACACAATTATGGATATTTATTTCAAAACTAAAACACAGTTCATCTGCAAAAAATTCACCACATTTAAGGATATTTAGTTCAAAACTAATACACATTTCATGTCCATAAAATTAAACACAATTATGGATGTTAATATTTTAAGTTATTGTTCAAGGGAGGCAGGTTCGGGTGGGGGGGTCATCTATGACCCTGGAGGAAAAATATTTAACTCTTACGCCTGGGGGCTGGGGGAGAATTCCAACAATGTAGCTTAATGGCTTGCTCTTCTACATGGCATGGAAATAGTATCCAAGCTAAACATCGACAAGCTGACTTAGTTTTTGGAGATTCAAGGCAAGTCATTCAAAAAATGAGGAATGGTTATGCCAAAGTATCCTCGTGGTGCAGAAGGATTAATCAAAGAATTGGCTTACTATACATCCCTCAAGAGGTAAATTACCTTTATATTCTTAGAGAAAATAACGGATCAACAAACCACTTTGCAAACAAAGGAGTTAAGTTAGATGTGAGTTAGGTCTAGGGAAATAATCTATGAAGATGGATTGCAAAAACTCATTATGATCCCCTAGGAATTCAAGTCCCACCCATAAGTGTTCAACCCATCTGAATTTAAGTCATAGTGGGAAGACCTCAAGCAGGACGGCATTGATGCGTTTGTGGTTTCTTTGCAGCACCTATCCTCATGATGGTTGCCTGGCATATGCTTTTATGGGGAGTCTTGTCCAAGGCTCTACCCCTCTCGGCTCACACATAAACAAGATGTCTTAGTTCAGGATTGCAGATAAGGTAGAGGCCACATGGAAATCCGGAATCTAGACGCTACAGCTTGGAAATCACTTGACAGGTTTGTCCCTCATTCCCCTGAATTGTGAGGAAGATAGCCGGTGGGAGCAGAGCCTGAACTCAACCATCTTTTTGCATCTAGACGAACCTATAGGAAGCTTCCAGTATCCCAGAGCAATGGCTGGAATTAGGGAGGCCATGACGTATCTAAAGGCTAGCGTCGAAGACTTTAAATTGAATCTCAGGAAGGTTTACGAGGTTGCATTCACTGGTTTCAAGGAAAATAAGGAAACCGCGGAGGACATGAAATACATATCCCAACAGCTCGCCTATCAAGACTCTCGAATAGACGACCTTGAGAGAAATTTGTTAGAGCTTATGAGAACTATGGATGTCATTAAGGATGAAGTGCTGAAAATGGCCAAAATGACCCAATGTAGTCACTGCCAAGAGTCCCCAAATGAAGACGTGTTGCCTATCGATGAAGCTTCAATGCAACAGCAAGTCCAGGGTCCTCATGGGTTTCAAGAATGATTCTCTGCCTCTTTCAATTTTATATGTTTTGTGGATTGCTAAATAGACAGTTTGTAAGGGTTTACCCCTCCCACGCCTTTGTATTTTCTAGGAAGTTTAAAAGAAATTCTGATAGAACTGAAATGGAACAAGTTTTGTTTTCATATCTCTAGCAAATTACAGAGCTCGGGATGAAGCTCTACACTTTTTAATGAATGGTTGTGCACAACTCTTTTACAAATATTATATTTTCTTCGATTTCTGTTAAAAAAAATATTTTAAGTTATTGTAAGTATATGTTGAGTATTGTTCTTAAGAATAAGTTAGCTCGGTGGGTTAGCTGTAGCGGACTAGTGCTTTGAATTTCGAGTAGGAAGTCACGGGATCAAGTACCTGGGGTAGTCACCTCTATGAATAATGGGGTAGTCACCTCTATGAATAATGTGGGCCGCTCATTTGATGTCCCCGTTAGGTTAGGTTGTCAAAACTACAACTTTTTAAGAATTAGTTTCCTTGTACTGAAAAATGATAAAAGTAACATTTTGACTAAGTTTGAATTTTTCAAAACAAAATCAAAACAAGTACATATATAAAAATGGTCATTTAAAAAAAAAGATTTGATGACCCAAATAGTTTAAAATTAATTAATTGGTTATATTAATGTTAAAAAATGGATGGTTTGGGATTGATCACCTTTAGTTTATAGTCATTTAAAACAAGACAATAAAATTAGACAAAAATGAAAACATTGTGTCTTTAAATATGCATGAACATGAATAAATATAAATTATTTGTTTAGTTATAACGTATTCCTATCATGATTATCCTTTTTTTTATTATTTAATTTTTATGATTTTTTAATTATTTATTTTATATTACAAAGTAAAGATAATAAATATAGAGATAAATCTGAAACATAGCATAAAAAAAAAAATAACAAAAATAAAACTAAATAATTTTTTATTAAAACACAAAACATTAATTAATATTTACATATACTAATTTATTTTTCTTTTGATTTGCTTTATTCCTAATAATATATCTAAAAATCAAAAATTAATTATTCCAATTAACAAAAGAAACAAAGTACTAACTAATTATTTACATGAGTGAAAAGTGTAAATAAAGAAAAATGAATAAGAGAAAAGTAAATTCTTTTTACATGTTTTATTATTAGTCGTTCTCTAAGGAAACTTTTTTTCGATTTTTTCCATTAATTTTATAGAAGTACATTTAATATTTCAACATTTTTAAAGTGTAGCTAAAGTTTTGTTAAGGAAATAGGAATCCATAACTTTTCTATATTTAGAGATTCTTAGTGTGTAGTAAATTGGGCTGATGACCGTGAATGTTTACACTCTGTAAAACTTAATGGTTGGCTCTTGAAGACTAGAACTCTCATTTCTTCATTTGCCTCTATTTCTTTCCAGCATAGGGGAGGGATGCCAGTTGTTGGACACCCCACGTGGCTCCCTCCCCCATGCCACGCTGGAGAGTCGACACGACCTCAGCCCGGACCCAGATGGCACCGCCACCTGTCGTGGTGGGTGCTATAATTAAAGCGGCCTTTATGGCACGCTTTTTCCCGCTTTTCCAGCGCTTTTCCCGCACACTCTCCATCCTCCCGTGTATTGTTGCTCGGGTCCTGTCTGTGAACGCTCCGCCACCCCAGTTCCTGTTCACGCCCGGTCTGGTTCTGCACCACCCCCGGTCTGGTTCTGCACCACCCCCGCTCTGGTTCTGCACCATGGGCGCTCTCGTTCTGCCGGTGTCGTCACGTGATACTGTTATGCAGCGGGCGCTTGTTGCCTTACCCCCCGACGAGTGGCGTTCACCGCTGCTGTTTGTTCTGTCTGCTAGCTCGCCCGACGTTGACCCTCGCTCCATGGCCATAGCACACCACAGGCGCTCGAAGTTGTCTGCGGCGGACCCCGTTGGAGGTTTTCATCGGTTCGGTGGTAGTGTTGTTGGGTTGCCGCTCGGCTGGTTTCGCTGGTGGCGATGGTGGCTTCCATCAGGCTGTTCCTGCTCACGGCGGTGGCGTTGGCTGTTCCTGCTCACGGCGGCGGCGTTGTCTGTTCCTGCTCACGGCGGGTGGCGTTGGCTGTTCCTGCTCGCGGCGGTGGCTCGTCCCTTCACGCTTCTTCGGTTTCGGTGGTAGGTTTCCTACCAGCCATTCCCTGCAGTGTTTGTCAACACTTTCAACCTTCTGGGGATTTCGTGGACCATTTCTGCTGCTTTTAAAGGTTTAAGTCTGGTTTTCTGGGTTGTGAATTTGTGCATTTCTGTTGGTGAAATGGTTTGGTGCCCTCCTGCTCGCACTTTGAATTGTGTATGGTGGGTTTACGTTGCATTTGTGGCAATGATGAAATGCATTTCGTTTATGCTGCAGCAGGGTTTTGTAATTAAGGTTCTGTGGTTAATGTTGAAGCTACATTTAAATTTTTTTAGGGTGTATGAATTATGGTTTTGTAATTAAGGTTCTGTGGTTCATGTTGAAGCTGCGTGTAATTTTTTTTAGGGTGTATGAATTAGGGTTCTGTATTTAAGGTTCAGTGGTTAATGTTGAAGCTGCGTTTCAATTTTTTTAGGGTGTATGAATTAGGGTTTTGTAATTAAGGTTCAGTGGTTAATGTTGAAGCTGCATTGTAATTTTTTTTAGGGTGTATGAATTAGGGTTCTGTAATTAAGGTTCAGTGGTTAATGTTGAAGCTGCATTTAAATTTTTTTAGGGTGTATGAATTAGGGTTTTGTAATTAAGGTTCAGTGGTTAATGTTGAAGCTACATTTAAATTTTTACAGGGTGTATGAATTACGGTTTTGTAATTAAGGTTCTGTGGTGAATGTTGAAGCTGCGTTTCAATTTTTACAGGGTGTATGAATTAGGGTTTTGTAATTAAGGTTCAGTGGTTAATGTTGAAGCTGTGTTTCAATTTTTATAGGGTGTATGAATTAGGGTTTTGTAATTAAGGTTCAGTGGTTAATGTTGAAGCTGCGTTTCAATTTTTATAGGGTGTATGAATAAGGGTTTTGTAAATAAGGTTCAGTGGTTAATGTTGAAGCTGCGTTTCAATTTTTATAGGGTGTATGAATTAGTGTTTTGTAATTAAGGTTCAGTGGTTAATGTTGAAGCTGCGTTTCAATTTTTATAGGGTGTATGAATTAGGGTTTTGTAATTAAGGTTCAGTGGTTAATGTTGAAGCTGCGTTTCAATTTTTATAGGGTGTATGAATTAGGGTTTTGTAAATAAGGTTCAGTGGTTAATGTTGAAGCTGCGTTTCAATTTTTATAGGGTGTATGAATTAGGGTTTTGTAATTAAGGTTCAGTGGTTAATGTTGAAGTTGCGTTTCAATTTTTATAGGGTGTATGAATTAGTGTTTTGTAATTAAGGTTCAGTGGTTAATGTTGAAGCTGCGTTTCAATTTTTATAGGGTGTATGAATTAGGGTTTTGTAATTAAGGTTCAGTGGTTAATGTTGAAGTTGCGTTTCAATTTTTATAGGGTGTATGAATTAGTGTTTTGTAATTAAGGTTCAGTGGTTAATGTTGAAGCTGCGTTTCAATTTTTATAGGGTGTATGAATTAGGGTTTTGTAATTAAGGTTCAGTGGTTAATGTTGAAGCTGCGTTTCAATTTTTATAGGGTGTATGAATTAGTGTTTTGTAATTAAGGTTCAGTGGTTAATGTTGAAGCTGTGTTTCAATTTTTATAGGGTGTATGAATTAGGGTTTTGTAATTAAGGTTCAGTGGTTAATGTTGAAGCTGCGTTTCAATTTTTATAGGGTGTATGAATTAGTGTTTTGTAATTAAGGTTCAGTGGTTAATGTTGAAGCTGCGTTTCAATTTTTATAGGGTGTATGAATTAGGGTTTTGTAATTAAGGTTCTGTGGTTAAAGTTGAAGCTACGTTTCAATTTTTATAGGGTGTATGAATTAGGGTTTTGTAATTAAGGTTCAGTGGTTTATGTTGCAGTCGGGTTTGTAATTTGAACTAGTGTTTATGAATTTAGTTTGTTGTCTGTTAATGTTGCATCATAGTTTGGGATGAATTATTGAAGGCTCTATGGTTTATGATTTTGGTATGTTGCTGGTTTATGTTGCAGCAGTGTCCCTAAATTTTATCTGGTTTATGAATTTAGTTTGTTGTTGGTTTATGTTGTTGGTTTTTGTCGCAGTGGAATGGTAATAGTTAAAAGGCAAAACTGCATCATACAGGGGATGGATGGCAGTTGACAACAATGACTTCTCCATTGTCTCATCTAATTGGAAGAATACCCATAATTCAGTTTTTGATATCAGCAAGTTTGCCAAATTGGCTATTGTTGATGCATTTTACAAGCGATCTGCTCCACCTTATCATCTACTGTTGTTATTGCAGTTTACAAGTTGCATGCTATTGTTAAATTATAAGTGTATGATGCAGTTTTTACTTTTACCTATTAACATGAAGTGATCTGCTGCATCTTATCTGCTGTTGTATGATCTAATTTAGGCCTGTTGTGTTGATTAGTATGATACTGTATTAAGTTGTAATAAGTCATGCATGACAGCCCTCCATGGAACATTCCTTATAGAAGCATTTTAATAATAGGAGAGAGATAGGCACCATGTTGCAGTACAGTTAGCATCGAATGGATGGGTATCACACCCATGCAATGGTTTAACCCCATTCCTAGCTGCTAGTTTAAGGAAAATATAGGGGTCAAGGACCCTGCCACATTAACCACAGAACCTTAATTACAAAACCCTAATTCATACACCCTATAAAAAATTAAACACTACCCTTTGTAATTAAGGTTCTGGCCCTGCAATTCTGACTAAGTTCTATGCCACCCTTTCTAGTGCATATGAGAACCATGGGTATGCTCCAGACCATATATGGAACTGTGATGAAACACGGCCAAACCCTAGAACATACACCATAGAAGATGGACCCTAATTCATACACCCTGTAAAAATTGAAACGCAGCTTCAACATTAACCACAGAACCTTAATTACAAAACCCAGGAAACTTGAACTCCAGGATTTAAAGCCATGGACCTTAGGGTTTTGTAATTGGGCATATCGTTGTAATCCCATAGTACTGCAACATAAGCCATGGACCCTGCTACAGCATAAACCCTAGAACCTTCAATAATTCAGCCGGATACCGGCAGAACGAGAGCGCCCATGGTGCAGAACCTGGGCGGGGGTGGTGCAGAACCAGAGCGGGCGTGAACAGGAAGTGGGGTGGCGGAGTGTTCACAGACAGGGCCTGAGCAACAATACACGGGAGGAAGGAGAGTTTGCCGGAAAAGCGTCGGAAAAGCAGGAAAAAGTGTGCCATAGAGGCCGCTTTAATTATACCACCCACCACGACAAGTGGCGGTGCCATCTGGGCCCGGGCTGCGTTCGTGTCGACTCTCCAGCGTGGCATGGGGGAGGGAGCCACGTGGGGTGTCCAACAACTGGCATCCCTCCCTTATATAGAAATACAACAATGTTTGTTTGGTTGTAGAAGATATTTTGATTCCATCAATAATGATGATTAATCATTTTGGTGTGTATGTGTTGGTCTTTCATAATGGTAGTGATGACAATAAGTTTTTTGGGTTGTAGGTGCATAAACCAACAATTCAGCCCAAACATAAATTGCAACATAAACCAACAACAAACTAAATTCATAATCCCTAAAAAATGTTAATGAAATGTTTAATCAGAGTACATTACAGCTTGCTCTTGAAATGATGAAATTGTATATTAAACCTTATGATAAATCCCTGATTACAACCCCGCAAACATCAGGGAACGATATGACTTAGGATTATACCCAAAAATGTATAGGATTGTATACAAAATGGCCATGTTGCAGTAGTTAGACCCAGTGATTACAAAATCCACAATGCAATGTGGTCACAACAAAAAATTTGGCATCCCTACATGACACTCCTATGCTTGATGTCGTCCAAGATCTTCACTTCCCAAGCATGTTGAGTTTCCTGCTTGAGCCAGGTTGGTTGGCATACCTAGCAATGGCTGATTAGGTTGTGGCTGGTTGCCTCCATATGTTACCCAATTTGCTTCTTGCAGCCATGGAGGAATTGAGTAGCCACAGTGGACACTAGTGCTACTAACCCCTGCATTGGTTTGATCCCCCCGATATTCATACATCTGTCTGACACCTGCACTGGTAGGAGGGAATAAAGTGGGCATGCGCACTTGTTGATAGCGGGGGACTTGGATGTTTAGGAGGTCTTGGAAACATGGAGTATTATCTGCAAGATGTTCCAATGTGTTTGGCATCATCCTACTCCCCTCCACTATGTTTGCATCAATGGCAGAACTATTTGCCACCCCTTGTTCTTTTTGAAGCAATTGTTGAGCCTTTCTCAATTCCTTTTCATGCCTTGCCATTTGTTTTGATGAGCCTTTTCTTGTCTTTCTTTCTCTCTGTCAAGCCTCTCCTGTGCTCGAATTTCTGCTGCAGCAATCCTTGCAGCCTTCTTTTCTTTAGCTAAGTCCCTCTTTTTCTGCTTTAAATCCTGGAGTTCAAGTTTCCTATGCTCAAACTCAACCAATAGTTTTATATAGTCCTCTGATGTGAGTAACTGTGAACTTCGGCATAGACGAAGATTGTCTGCTGTAAAGTGCCTTCTTTTTGCTGACACTCTCTCTACCGGTAGCTTTAGAAACCGACCAAGCAACTGGCTCTTCTTTGACACTTGTTGCTCCTTGCTTGACTCTTGCCTCTCAATATTTGGGTCAATGTTCTCCTGCTCTGTCTAAACCATATTGTCCTCTTCAGCTGGAACCTCGTTCTGGACACTATCTTCTACCAGATTTCCATTGTCCACAAAATAATGAACAATTTCTTCTTCCAATTCTCTGGGCTGTGAAGGCATGTTCATGCTTTCTTCATTTGTCCTTGACACAATATTTTTGTCCAAATTCATCATGGCTTCTACCAGCCATGATTGTGGGGTAACCTGGCTTGGCAAAGTCAATTCTCCATTGCTGCTTCCTGGTGCATGGTCAACGTTTTCATTGACATGAACAGAAGCAGAAGTTGCAACTGTTTCTTGCATAGAGACATGAACAGAAGCAGAATTTGCAGCTGTCTCAGTTGGTGTATGTACCTCCATGTTACTGTCAATTGGTTCATTGTTATACTGTGTTTCACTTACCTGTTCTTCTTCATCACCACAGTATGGTTCTCCTTGAGAGAGGGATATCATATGATCAGCAGCAGCAATGTCTTCCTCTACCTCCACATCTTCTTGGCCAGCAACATGTGCTTGGACATCCCCTTCTTCCTGACCATTCAGATCAAATGCCAGGCTACAACTAGTATCATGCATGAGAGCCTCAGAATTCAGTGGCCATATTCCAGTCCTCCTAAACCCAGCCTTGATATTCGAAGGTGTGAGAGCCCTTTTAAAGGCTTTACTTGCAAGCTCGGCTAGCTCAAACCTTTTTACCTCCACCCCTGGATTCTGTGCCTCCATGAAGCTCGCTCACCCCTGAAATAGTTCTTGAAAGGCCCGAACACACTGACATCTAGGGGTTGCAATCTGTGAGTGGTATGAGCAGGCAGTGTCAACAGGTCGATGCCCAAATTGTTAGCCTCCTCGATTGTTTGCACAGCAATGTGGCTTCCATGACCATCTAAAACCAGCAGGTGTCTATTTACAGGTGAGACACCGCCTGGTATAGATGCAGCAAAGTGAGTAAGCCAGTTAAAAAAGAGTTCTTTGGTCATCCAAGCATGGGGATGTGCAGCCATGCATGCACCTGGTTCACAATTCTGTATATAGTTTTTGAGTTGAGTTTTACCTTTAAATAGATAAAATCTTGGGATTGAAGCACCAATTGCATTGACACAACATAGAATAGTGATCCACTCCCTGCTCCTAGGCAAAATCTTTGGCACATTACGACTCCCTCTCTTGGCAATTACACGCATGCCACAGTTCCTTCCTGCCTGTAAACCTGTTTCATCACAGTTCCATATATGGTCTGGAGCATACCCATGGTTCTCATATGCACTAGAAAGGGTGGCATAGAACTTAGTCAGAATTGCAGGGCGTAGATTGAGAGCCCTGTCTCTATCTAGGCCCTCAGCTGTACGCAACACAAGGTCTGGATGCCTTTTTTTAAACCCAGACCACCATGACTTACCAGGAAACCCATCTTTGAAGGGGTTTGGCCTCCCTTGACAGATTTGAGCTACTGTGGATTTTAGTTGTATCAGCTCTAGCCCATGTCCCATTTCAGCCATCTCCTTACACCACTGAACCACCTCGGCCTCCTCCTCTTCACTCATAACTGTAACAGGCCCTCTGCGCTTTGTATGTGTGAGTCCATTTATCCAATAATGTACTGAAGAGATAGCAACTCCATGTTTTTTAGCAGCAGCACGAATGGAATATCCATTGAACTCTATATCATCAATAGCAGCTAGCATGTCTTCTTTTGTCCAACCTCTTATTGCACTGATTTTGGTGACTGAACTTGTTCCTTGAACTGTGGTTGGAATTGACTGTGTGGTTGGTGGTGGGACAACAATGTCCTCTTCCACCACATTGTCATTCTCAACAACATTGCTGGGAGCATTGTTGGCATTTGTATCATTGGGCCTCTCCTCATCCGATGAGGTGCAGCGTAGCTGGGCACCCCTACTCAGTCGACGACTTGTTCTCCTTGCATTGCTGACTCTTGCCATGCCTACAACAACCTGCACATTTAGAAGGGAGGTTGGTTATGTAGAAGAAACTGGAAGTTGATTATAACAGAAATGTAAATAACAGTAACCTAAATAATATGAATCTACATAAATCACATGAATAACCTAAATCACAGTAACAGTAACCTGAATCTACATAAATAATATGAATAACAGAAACATAAATAACATAATTAACATGAATAACATAACTGGAAATAACATAAACAGAAACTTAAATCACAGTAACAGTAACCTGCCTCCACTGTGCACACACTTCTGCTGGTATGCCTCCACTGTGCACACACTCTGTTGTTCAAATTTCTGAAATGCAACTGTGCACACACTCTGCAGGTCGAATTTATGAAATGCATCTTCATAAGGGTTGTGGTTCATTTATAGTTGTTTGCTATTGAATTGGGTTGGTAAGAAGGTTGCACATGGATTGCAATCTCTGAAATTTCAATGTGTGTTGTGGATTGATTTGAAAGTGATCCAATGGTTGGGAGCTTGTCATTGTGGATCCCTGTGCCTTCATCTGTTTCATGATCTGTGTGCTTCCATCTGTTTAATGGGTGCATTTAATGGGTAGGTGTCATTTATTGAATACAGAGGGTTGGAATGTTGAACAATCTTGCAGTTATGGCTGACACTATATTTTCTGATGCTTGAACAGGTATGCATGAATGTTTGGACAGGTTTCAATGAATGCTGGGATATTTAGGCTCCATTAGATATTCGTGGGTCCTCCTTTGATAGGTACCTTGCAGTAGGTGGCAAAAACGAGTTGGGTTATTTAGCTGTTTATGTACTTCTGGATATTTGAGCAGATCTGTACTTTGTTGGGACAAGATGTTTTGTACAGTTTGTCATATAAAGACTATTTATTGACAGCTATTGGCCCAGTCAGTTAATGGGCAATTTTTGGACATAATTTAAATATTTTCTGCACTTAATATGAAATGTGTGTGTTTAATTTATGGGTTTATTTGTGTCAAGATATGGTGGTTATGTGGGACCAGTACTATGTCAACTACTGGTCCCTGTTCAACAATAGACATCTCTCCCCTATATATCGAGAACATAATAAGGAGACCTATCTTCTTTCTAAGAGAGCAGTGGGAGTTATGAATGGATTCATGAATGTGGAATAATTCTGTGATGGTACTTTATGCAATGCGACCACCATTTCCTTGGTCGACTGATTCACATAGCAGTTTTTTGTCTTTATGGAGGCTCTCAAGTCTCGGTTTCAGAGATTTCTTGGATTTGACCATTTAGTTATGTACGAACTTTGCTCTGTAGCTTTCAGTTTGTATATTTTGACACAACTTCTTTGACAAGGAAACTTCATTGAGAAGGAAAGTTTTCATTCCAGTTTTTTCTAATTTTATTAGTTTTTTTATTTTTTCTAATTTCATTTTGTTTTTTTTGCTTCTTGCATGTTAATAGTATTTGTTCCTTTTTACTTCATTTCCTTGGAAGATTGGAAATAGCAAGTTACTTTCCATTAAAGTAGAGGCAAGCATTTCATACAGAAACGCTAAAGTGGAGGCAAGTATTTCATTTTTTTCTAATGTTTTATTAATTTTTTTTTAAATAATTAATAATAAAATGATTAATAATATTTTAATGTGCATGTAGTGATTTTAATGCGGACTTTACATTTAATTGCTCAAAAAAGTGATATCAAAGAGGGCACTAACTAGTCTACAACTTGGGAAACTAGACCAGTCAAAATGCAAGTTAGTCTTTGTTCTCATCAATATTGCAGTTTGGATATTAACATAATGAGTAAACAATTTTACTATACTACTATATTCAAAAACTACTTATTTTTCTACCTGGAAATAAACCATCTGAGCTATGACAAAGAAAATATCTATCCTAATCGCCATCTATGATTGGAATAACTAGCACCAAAGAGATCTGAATAGGAGCCTACTTCTATTGGGGAATAGGCTACATCTTGAAGATCACTCATGTAGTGTTTTTGGCCAGGATATTTAGCTTTTTGTCCAATCTTGTATGATCCTTTATTGGGACATTGAATATGTTTTTAAGGGCATTGAGCCTATCATTGAGGGTTTGAAGCTGAATTTGAACTTCCTCTAGGGCTGGTGCAAGCTAATGCTAGCCACTCATGACGCGTTAGTTGCAATGGACTTCTGGAAAAACACAAATATGAACGTCAAAAAGAAATATTAGAGCTATCTACACAACTTTTTGGAATATGGGGTAAGAAGATGAAACATATACAATCAGACTACCTTCTGGAATATATAACTATTATTTATGGAAATTAAGTATAACTCCCCAAAAATGGGTTTCTTCTAAGGTTGGTATGTTATTTTTTAAGAAAACATAATGAATATGTTTGCGTTGGGCCCCGATTTTGGTATGCAAATGGTGGAAATTTGTGAAAAAAATTATATAGAGTCATAGATAACATGCAGGTCTAGTGCAACGCTATTTTTCCATATTTATTTATGTTAATTTTAATTTTTTTTTAAATTAAGGAAGTCAGCGAAGCCCTAAAATGACTAGGTCGAGCGTTGGGCACTGACATCATGGTCTTAACATAATCAATGAGAGTTGTTTTTTTTAGGATGTAGGTCTTTGTGTGTACTTGTGTGGGTTCTTTTCCATTTTCAAAATAGGTGAGCCAATCAAAAGTTATAGCCGGAAGAAATAACCTGCTTTTTGTGTAATATTGACGTTAGTCCAATTAAAATTAAATAAAAAATAGAAAAAAAAATAGATTTAATAAAAATTTACATATTCGGAATCTGCACATAGAGTTCTACAAGTGTGTGCATTTTCATTAGCAGTGGACAAGTGTAGCATGCGCAGAATCATGCTCGAAATAGAATAAGTTATAGAATAAGATGTATTTTGTTATAACGCAGTCCAAGCCACATGGTTTGGAAACCCGGACCTAAAACCAAAGCATCCAAGTCATCCACCACGTTGGTGGGAAAGGAATTGCCCTCCAAAATTTAGAAATTTAAACAATGCATACGCGTTGTTTTAAATACATGCGTATGCACTAAAAACACATACGCGTTATTTAGTGTGTACGCGCTAATAACGCATGTGTGCATTTGTTTACTAATCTGAAATGTAGTTTTGATGTCATCTTCATCTATCTCAAAAACCCCCCCCTCTGCAACCCCTATCCCTAAATCTAATCCTCCTCCTCTCCTTTGTCTGTTCCTGTCCCTCCCTAACCCTCATCCCCTCTCTCTCTCTCCCTCCCTGACCCTCCTCCCCTCCACCCGATTTCAACCCCTCTCTCTCTCTCTCTTTCTCTTGCTCTCACTCTCTCCCCCTTTAATCCTCCTCTAGCTCCTTCTCTACCTAAACTTCATCTTCTTCTCCCTCTCCCTCCTCTTTACCTAAACTTCTTCTCCTTATCACTCTCCCTCCTATCTCCATCTCCCTAACCATAACCATCGTCCTCTCTCTCCCACTCCTCCCATCTCTTCATAAGCCCCCTCTTTCCTCCCCCCCTCTCTCACTATCTCCTTAACCATGCTCCCCTCTCCCCCTAACCCTCATCCTCTCAATCTCTCTCTCTCTCTCTCTCTCTCTCTCTCTCTAGTTAACTCTCCTCCCCTCTTTCTCCCCCCTACGTCCCTCTCTCTCTCTCTCGTTAATATTCCTCTCTCTCTCTCACTACAAGGGAAAGACCTTGTAGCGGAGGTTACCCGCAAATTGGCCTTTTATACTGCCCCCAAACCAATGCTCAAGGATTTGCTGAGAAGCGTAGGGAGGAGGAGGATGACTTGGTGTTCAAGAAACCCTAGGGGATTATCGATAGAGAAGACAAATACAAGAAAAGGAGGATTAATAGAGATAATTTCACTGACATAAATGATGCCTTCTCCATGGGTGACAAGACCCCCGATGCCGCTATCGGGACTTATGTTGATATCATGCAGCAGAGGCCCTCAAGAAGGAAAAAGAAGAAACCATAAGGCTAGTTGCGAAGAAGCACTAGGAAGAGGATGAGCATAAGGTGAAGGATAAAGATGGGGTCACTCAGGCCCTGGTGGCGCATCTTTCCTGGAAGCGAAGGAATCGATGGGACCAAGCTTGAGATTAGGACAATGCTGCGAAGAAGGTAGAGGATTCGTTGGACTAGGATGTCCCCGATGCCACTCATTGGATTAGCAGGTGGGATGGTACACCTATTGTATGAAGGATGAACAATGATGCGACTTTGGGCATTGTTTGGCGTAACATATTAGTAGGTGGGATGCTACACCTACCCCAGGAAGGGTTAACAATGATACGACTCCTAAGTATCTACTAAGTGAATAATGACTCAAATAGAAGATGAAACAGTTCCTTGGTAAGAATGGAAACCTAAAACGTTGGAAGTTGAACAGTATTTCTATTTGTTGGCATTCCTCTAGCAATGTGAAATATGTAAATGTTGTATGTGAGGAGGGATAGGAGGAAGCATCCATAGAAGGGATTAAAGGAGCAGCAACGTAACTATGAGAAGTACAGCCGTAGCAGTGACATTTGGTTCTCGATTATACCAATGTATAGGTTGGGCTTGAAGTAGTAGCGCATGGCCCTATTGATGTAATTTGGAGCGGCACGAGTAATGAATAAAAACTTTCATACATTTCCTTATTCCCATTAGTTGTACAATGTTTGTATTTATTGTGTGTCTCTATGCTTGTATAAATTGAATTGGTTGTTGGTTCAATGGTATTTTTGTTGTCCATCTCTGTAGCAGCTTATTTGCTATGTTACCCCCCTCTCTCTCTCCTTAACCCTCTCTCTCTCTCTCTCTCATACACACACACACACACACACACACACAGAACATGTCACCCTACCTCGCCCATAACGTTCAAGCAGCTTGTACCTCCCGACCATGGAGAGGGTGAGCGAATCCATTGTATGCCTTTCAGTAAGGATATAAATTTTGGTCAGAATCTCTCTCTCTCTCTCTCTCTCTCTCTCCCTCTCCCCTTAACCTTCCCCCTCCTCTCTCTCTAACCCTCCTCTTCCATCTCACTCTTTATCATTATTTGGTAAACCTTCTCTCTTTGTACTACACAAAAACCTATGCATGACACCCATATCCCATTTAAAGGCCTACAAAGAACTCGTACAAGGGGATCATGTGTTGGTTTGAGGACTTGTTGAAGGCTCTTACACATGAGAAGATTCAACAATATCATGATGTATTTCGTTACTCGGCCATGTTTGAGGCCCTATGGCCCATCTTTGGTGTGAAAAACACATGTATCCAAATTTGATGCTAAAGAATTCTTAGAGAGTGTTTGTGTTGCGGTTTATAGGAATTGCTCATGGTGATTGAGCACCAGAAGTGGTTTTTATGGCCTAAGGCCCAAATGATCTCGCTCTGTCCCCTCCCCCCATCTATCTCTCTCCTCAACCCTCTCTCTCTCTCTCTCTCTCTCACACACACACACACACACACACACAGAACACGTAACCATACATCGCCCATAACGATCGAGCAAATTGTACCTCAATCAACCATAGAGAGGGTGAGGAATCCATTGTATGGATTTCAGTAAGTATAGAAATTTCGGTCAGTCTCTCTCTCTCTAACACACACACACACACATAAAGTCTCTCTCTCTCTCTCTCTCTCTCTCTCTCTCTCTCTCTCTCTCTCTCTATCAAACTTACTCCCCCTCTTTCTCTAACCCTCTTCACCCATCTCACTCTATCATTATTTAGTAAACCTCCTCTATCTGCAGTGCACATAACCCTACTCATGACACCCATAACTGTCCTGCTTTTCTTGATTATCTATCAAAACTTTGCCTAGCATAGTTTTGGTTTGGCAATATAGTAGCACAGTTTTGGCATTCTTAGTCTCCCGTGTGTGGAAGTTGTTGGCATCATGGACCCAATTTTGCATTTCTTGTTGCTTTGCTTTAGCAGAGAGAGATTCATTCTCCCTGCTAACCCAAGATTCAACCTTTTTAGTTTTCCTTAAATTTTTCGGGAATGCGTAGGCATAAGGATTCCTCTTCCTCCTCGATTACTTGTTTTACGCATGGCAAGTGAGCACAACTACAAATTTGCGTAGTTCTATCCCCCCTCATCCTTCTATTACGGGCCATGACTATTGATAGAAGAACAAATTTGTGACTAACGAGAGTGAGTGAGGGACTGGCAATGATTTCAACTACCACCTTTTCCCATTGTTGCAGCCTTCAAATTGTAGAGAGGTAGAGTATTCAGAACCCTCTATCTTCTTCCATGTATTTTCACCCCAAAACTCATGTGTTGCAATCAATATACCAACAGTGTAGATGCAATTTCTATCATCCATATTATCTCAATTATTCCCTAAACACATATGTAGAGGAACTCTCGAGCCTGATAGTTGGATTTTATGGAGCACCTATAGGATAAACACGTTAGGCTATTGAAAACCTTCCTTCCTTCACAGGTTTAGATTGAAACCATCCTTCACCATGATGACGAAACATAGCCTTTTATCCACATGATTTCCATGTCCAATGAAATCATTATCCATCCTGGTTCGAGCAGACTCATATTTTGTGAGTGCCTCCATCTCTGCAACCAATTTCATGACTATCACAATAGTTGAGTGTGAAGGTGCAGTGGGTTTCCTCCTCTCATGATGATACCTTCTCTTACTTTACATGGGAAGGATAGGTTCCATCCCGAGGCTCATCCACCTTCCTTGGCTCATGGAGGACATATGTTCTTGGCATACGCCCAACTCAAGTGGATTTGGATTTGTTTTGTTATTCATGTCTTGAATGATAATTGTTAAGACCCCCAAATACCATTAATTTCATTATGTTTAAGAAGGATGTGACCTTAATTCCTTGAAGGAGAGGACATGACTTGACCTGGTTGTTTGTTGTCATCCATAGACCCCATGCGTAACTAATTTCCTAAGTATCCCTGGGATAAATGAGGATCCCCTCCCCAACCTACCAACCCTATTATATAGAATTATTGATCACCTCAATAAATGATAATTAATATAAGATATTATATATACCATCTTCACGCTCTATTTTTAACTCCTTGTTTTCATTATAATTTATTTAATCCATATAATATTATATATAACTATATTAACCCACTCCACTTCCTTTCTTTAGATTCACGTTAACTACATTTTAACAAATTTCCCTATCTTGAGGATTATTTTATTTTATCCAATTCAGGACTAATCATCTCAATACCTATATTTTCTACTCTTTGTCTCACTATTTTCTATCTTACTTTGCTTTAATTAGTTCCCATGATGATGTGTGGAGTGTCCACTTGAAACATTGGGAGGTTTCAAAACTAATACACAATTCATATCCAGAAAATTCAACACAATTATGGATATTTATTTCAAAACTAAAACACAGTTCATTTGCAAAAAATTCACCACATTTAAGGATATTTAGTTCAAAACTAATACACATTTCATGTCCATAAAATTAAACACAATTATGGATGTTAATATTTTAAGTTATTGTTCAAGGGAGGCAGGTGCCGGGGGGGTCATCTATGACCCTGGAGGAAAAATATTTAACTCTTACGCCTGGAGACTGGGGGAGAATTCCAACAATGTAGCTTAATGGCTTGCTCTTCTACATGGCATGGAAATAGTATCCAAGCTAAACATCGACAAGCTGACTTAGTTTTTGGAGATTCAAGGCAAGTCATTCAAAAAATGAGGAATGGTTACACCAAAGTATCCTCGTGGTGCAGAAGGATTCATCAAAGAATTGGCTTACTATACATTCCTCAAGAGGTAAATTACCTTTATATTCTTAGAGAAAATAACGGATCAACAAACCACTTTACAAACAAAGGAGTTAAGTTAGGTGTGAGTTAGGTCTAGGGAAATAATCTATGAAGATGGATTGCAAAAACTCATTATGATCCCCTAGGAATTCAAGTCCCACCCGTAAGTGTTCAACCCATCCGAATTTGAGTCATAGTGGGAAGACCTCAAGCAGGACGGCATTGACGCGTGTGTGGTTTCTTTGTAGCACCTGTCCTCACGATGGTTGCCTGGCATATGCTTTTATGGGGAGTCTTGTCCAAGGCTCTACCCCTCTCGGCTCACACACAAACAAGATGTCTTAGTTCAGGATTGCAGATAAGGTAGAGGCCACATGGAAAGCTGGAATCTAGACGCTACAGCTTGGAAATCACTTGACAGGTTTGTCCCTCATTCCACTAAATTGTGAGGAAGATAGCCGGTGGGAATAGAGCCTAAACTCAACCATCTTTCTGCATCTCGACGAACCTATAGGAAGCTTCCAGTATCCTAGAGCAATGGCTGGAATTAGGGAGGCCATGACGTATCTAAAGGCTAGCATCGAAGACTTTAAATTGAATCTCAGGAAGGTTTACGAGGTTGCATTCACTGGTTTCAAGGAAAAAAAGGAAACCGTGGAGGACATGAAATACATATCCCAACAGCTCGCCTATCAAGACTCTCGAATAGACGACCTTGAGAAAAATTTGTTAGAGCTTATGAGAACTATGGATGTCATTAAGGATGAAGTGTTGAAAATGGCCAAAATGACCCAATGTAGTCACTACCAGGAGTCCCCAAATGAAGACGCGTTGCCTATGGATGAAGCTTCAGTGCAACAGCAAGTCCAGGGTCCTCATGGGTTTTAAGAATTATTCTCTGCCTCTTTCAATTTTATGTGTTTTGTGTATTGCTAAATAGACAGTTTGTAAGGGTTTACCCCTCCCACGCCTTTGTATTTTCTAGGAAGTTTAAAAGAAATTTTGATAGAACTAAATGGAACAAGTTTTGTTTTCATATCTCTAGCAAATTACAGAGCTCGGGATGAAGCTCTACATTTTTTAATGAATGGTTGTGCACAACTATTTTATAAATATTATATTTTCTTCGGTTTCTGTTAAAAAATATATTTTAAGTTATTGTAAGTATATGTTGAGTGTTGTTCTTATGAATAAGTTAGCTCGGTGGGTTAGTTGTAGCGGACTAGTGCTTTGAATTTCGAGTAGGAAGTCACGGGATCAAGTACTGGGGTAGTCACCTCTATGAATAATGTGGGCCGCTCATTTGATGTCCCCGTTAGGTTAGGTTGCCAAAACTACAACTTTTTAAGAATTAGTTTCCTTGTACTAAAAAATGATAAAAGTAACATTTTGACTAAATTTGAATTTTTCAAAACAAAATCAAAACAAGTACATATATAAAAATGGTCATTTAAAAAAAAAAGATTTGATCACCCAAATAGTTTAAAATTAATTAATTGGTTGTATTAATGTTAAAAAATGGATGGTTTGGGATTGATCACCCTTAGTTTATAGTCATTTAAAACAAGACAATGAACTTAGACAAAAATGAAAACATCGTATCTTTAAATATGTACGAACATGAATAAATATAAATTACTTGTTTAGTTATAACGTATTCTTATCATAATTATCTTTTTTTTTATTATCTAATTTTTATGATTTTTTAATTATTTATTTTATATTACAAAATAAAAATAATAAATATAGGGATAAATCTGAAACATAGCATAAAAGAAAAATAACAAAAATAAAACTAAATAAATTTTTAATAAAACACAAAACCATTAATTAATATTTACATATACTAATTTCTTTTGATTTGCTTTATTTCTAATAATATAACTAAAAATCAAAAATTAAATATTCCAATTAACAAAAGAAACAAAGTACCAACTAATTATTTACATGAGTGAAAAGGTAAATAAAGAAAAATGAATAAGAGAAAAATCAAAAATTAAATATTCCAATTAACAAAAGAAACAAAGTACTAACTAATTATTTACATGAGTGAAAAGTGTAAATAAAGAAAAATGAATAAGAGAAAAGTAAATTCTTTTTACATGTTTTATTATTAGTCGTTCTCTAAGGAAATTTGTTTTTCGATTTTTTTTCATTAATTTTATAGAAGTATATTTAATATTTCAACATTTTTAAAATGTAACTAAATTTTTGTCAAGGAAATAGGAATCCATAACTTTTTTATATTTAGAGATTCTTAGTGTGTGGTAAATTGGGCTGGTGGCCGTGAATGTTTACACGCTGTGAAACTTAATGATTGGCTCTTGAGGATTAGAACTCTCATTTCTTCATTAACCTCTATTTCTTTCCAGCATATATATCGAGAACATAATCAGGAGGCCTATCTTCTTTCTAAGAGAGCAGTGGGAGTTATGAATGGATTCATGAATGTAGAAGAATTCTGTGGTGGTACTTTATGCAATGCGACCACCATTTCCTTGGTCGACTGATTCACATAGCAGTTTTTTGTCTTTATGGAGGCTCTCAAGTCTCGGTTTCAGAGATTTCTTGGATTTGACGATGTAATTATGTAAGAACTTTGCTCTGTAGCTTTCAGTTTGTATATTTTGACACAACTTCTTTGAGAAGGAAACTTCATTGAGAAGGAAAGTTTTCATTCCAGTTTTTTCTAATTTTATTAGTTTTTCTATTTTTTCTAATTTCATTTTGTTTTTTTTTTGCTTCTTGCATGTTAATAGTATTTGTTCCTTTTTACTTCATTTCCTTGGAAGATTGGAAATAGCAAGTTAATTTCCATTAAAGTAGAGGCAAGCATTTTATACAGAAATGCTAAATTGGAGGCAAGTATTTCATTTTTTTTAATGTTTTATTAATTTTTTTTTAAATAATTAATAATAAAATGATTAATAATATTTTAATGTGCATGTAGTGATTTTAATGCGGACTTTACATTTAGCTATTTTGTATGAAATCACAAATAATTTACTACTTTGCAATCATCACTATTTGCATTTTAATAATAATCATTAATTAATCTTTTTTATGTTTTAATATGTGTAATTTTTTAATATTTATAATTTTTTAATGATATAGAATTTTTCAATTATTATCCATCAAAGACATATAAAACTAAAAATTAATTCTTTATATTTCTAATTTTCTTTTAAATTTTGATTTTAATATTTTTTCAAAAGCAACTACTTTTTTTAAAGATAGAGACTTTACTGCTAACGGTCCTTATTTATGTTTTGTTTATCACATTTTTGAAACATATTTTATTATTTTATTTATGTGTATTTACAAGATAAAATAAAATACAATAACAAAGAAATAAAAATTATATAACAGAAGTAAAGATTTAACAAATTATGTACATTTTAAATTAAAATGAAAAAAAAAATGTGAAAATAGAAAAATTCAAAATACAAGTCAAAATTTGAAAGATACGTAAATATAAAAAATAATGAATTTAAAGTAAATAAAACCAAGAGTGTCTTCAAAATTCTGCGAAGTTTTGGATCAGTTATAGTTTTCAAAACCATATTTGCAAACTTCTATGGAAACACCTCCTGTTAAAGAATTTTATAGAACAATAATGAAATTCTGGGCATTTTTTAATATTTCGATTTCTTATTTGACTCAATATATTCTTCTTCTCTCATAAAATAAATGCCTTTAAACGCCTTTCTTCCTCAGTATCAAATTCTTTGACAACTTCATCTCCTTTGGCAAATATCTTCACAGTAATAAGATCCAGAAGCCTGCGTTCGATTAAACTGGTATTCATCTAGATTCACGCTGTTAACTATCTTGCAGTCCGGCGAAGTTAATTGCTCATTTTTAAGGAGTTAATCTCCAATTTGCATGCCACTATATCCAGAAAAAACTGAGGCTATCAAGCAAAGCATTTCTTCCTTGGCTTTTGTTTCTTCGATCAATTTTTACAGATGATCTTCGGCACAAAATAGGTTGTGAGATGATGGCATTCCATCATAAAAATTCAGCAAATACAGCGCATACTGGACTATAATATGGCGGTGATCGAGCCATGAAATATAAATATCAAGCAATTTTACAGTGTCATCAAAATATTAATGAATCATTTTGCTAAAAGAAACCGAAGCTCTGCAACTATATTTTCTTCAGGTCAGATTTCCTTGTTGCCTTGCTGCAACATCTTCTGGGGACAGAAAAACCCGCATCAAAACCAATCAAAGCATATTTCACTGCATCAAAACCAATCAAAGCACCATCCCACACTTTGTATGCTTAAAGTAAACACATCTTTCATACCCATAGTGCTTTGGAAGACAAATCAATACGTTGTGCATGACATAAGACTCACTTGTAATTTTTATATGGCTTATATGTTTCTGCTCTGCCATTGAATTTGGAGCTTTGTGGTTTGACCTTGGCTTGAGGAGATTAATGAACGTTTATGCTGGAAAGCACTTGAATTGGTAGGTTTAAAGATTTTTTTTTATCATATATGAGATACAATATGAAAAGAGGTATGATTTGATATACAAGTCATGATATATAAAAGCCATAGTTGATTTACAATATGAAAAGAGGTATGATTTGACATACCAGTCATGATATATGAAAGCCATAGTTGAAATTTCAAATAATCTTTTCATTTCATATCATAATATAAGGGATAAAGTGAATGGAGGCTTTTGGGTTTTATGGGATTTAAAATATTTGCAGATAAAAAGTACTTTTTCTTACTTGAATTGGTAGGTTTAAAGTTTTTTTATTATATATATATATATGACATACAATATGAAAAAAACAATGATTTGACATACAAGTCATGATATATATGGAAAAAGGAATAATTTAACATACAAGTCATCATATATAAAAGTCATAATTGAAAATTTCAAATAATCTTTTCATCTCATGTCATAATGTTAAGGGATTTATAATATAAGGGATAAGGTGAATGAGGGCTTTTGGGTTTTATGGGATTTAAAATATTTGCAAGGAATGGAAAATAAAAGTACTTTTTTTAAAGGTTTTATAAGATTTTATTTTAAATATTTAAAAATATGTATTATATTAAATGATGAAAGGAAAAATTAGTAAGAAGAAAAGGGTATAGGAAAAGTGTGAGGAGAACCACTAGCTAAGTTATCAAATGAAATTGAATTCCTTAAATCAACATCTACATCCATTTTTTCCGAAGAATAATATGTACTAAATAACTTGATCTGTTTGTATAATGTAACAATGAGCAACAAATTGTCATTAGCTAAAATGTTTCATTAAAAATTCCAAAGACTCCCTAATGGTGGAAACCTCGGACAATCTAAAGCAAGCTAGAGACATAAGTTAGTTTTTTGCATATAGATTGGAGGCGGTGACTTAGTAGGCATTAGGCATTGTAGCAAACGTGTTTTATAT
The DNA here is from genome assembly GCA_027924585.1 of Larix kaempferi. Lineage (NCBI taxonomy): Eukaryota > Viridiplantae > Streptophyta > Pinopsida > Pinales > Pinaceae > Larix > Larix kaempferi. Next base: position 1,901,717 of record BSBM01000142.1, read on the forward strand.
GTAGGAGAGCTTGGTAACTCTTTGCCATCTAAGTATGGTTGGTGACAAAAATCGTCATCAATAGGTTGATTAATTGATTGATTTGGAAGTTGCACGAAGTTTCAGGATGTTTCAAAAATGTCATTAACCATAAATCGTTGATTTTGACCAATTTTAGAAGGGAATATTTATAAAACCTTAAGGAATCTAAAATGACTAATATTCTAGAAACTAGCCCTTATATTTGCAACAATATCAACATTGAAAATGCAATTATTGATCGCATGCCCCCATGCATAGTAGGAAAAATATTTGAATGTTTTCCTTTTTCCAACTAAAGAAATCCCTCATTCAAATTGGTCTTGAATATGTTGTGATCTTGTTGTTGTTCTTGGGATCATTCCCTTGTTTTGAAAGTTTACTTAGAAATGCCATTCTCCCTTCCAATCCAAAAAATTATCTTTTGTTTGGATTGAACTTACAACTTCCACTAGTGTTTATTAGTACTTCATGCTCGACACAAATTGAATCTATTCAACTTCTTTGATTTCTTATCCCTTTTAATATTTCAATCATTGTCACTGATTCATTTGCCTAGGATTTCCCTACTTCATCACATGTCTCTTATATTCCTAAATATATATATATATATAGGCCCAATATTCTTTGTGATGTTCGTTGTCTTACACATTCATCTTCATCTAATCTTCCATTTTGATAACCACACTGTGTGATTACTGATAAGACTTTTGTCGGTACCATCAAACCTTTAATTAGGGGTTAGGCTAGATGCTTGATATCATGAAGTAGTCCATGCTTATCGGTTTAGGAATATTATTCTTCAACTGGCTGAAAATATCCTTCAATCAAGAGTTGTACATTTTCACTATTTCCCCCCTCATTTCCCAAGTACCCCGAATCTTTGTAAACATTGTGTTAATTCTCAAATCGACATGGCTCATGCAAGAATATTGAAAACACCCTTGGAGAGTTGGTCAAGGGAAAGATGAGGATGGAAATTGTTGTTACATCCATATTATCAAGGCTACCATGATGTAGATCAGACTTGTCAAAGGCATGATCCTGTCCCTTGGTTGAGATGAGCATTTTGATCATCAATGGTACAGTTATTTTTGAGCCAGCAGCACCAGTTTCCCCTCGTGTTATGAATGATCATGCATGACCCGATGAGATGATTCTAGTTTGGTCATGGTTCACTTTACAGATGAGCAGAGCTGTTGGTCAATATTGTTATTTTTCCCATACTCAGTTACAGGTGATTCCAGAGACAAGTATATGTTGGATCAGGTATATATTTGTGTATTCTGCATGGATGTTGTATTTGTCTCTATAGTTTATTTTAATAACTATGATTGTGCATGATTAGCTGGAAGTGTCATTTGAGCTATATAGGTTATGAATGAAACTGTATTTTGAGTTTTCAGAGAGTCCCTAGTGTAAGGTCTTTGTATATGCTCACAAGTAATACCTACCTTACACAGACTTACCCTAATTCATGCTATGGTGGTGTTGACATAGCGGCTATCGACAGGGGTTCACTTCGCACTATCGTCAACAAACCCAACCAAACACCCTTAAGCACCGGTCCAGAAAGGTTTTACCCTTTCCAGCAACACCCGCAAAGCGAGTGAAGTCTCACCCGAGATGATTAAGGGGGTTGCAGGAACCAAGTTTCCGTAGTGGGGAAAGGACATGCAACTACTTCAACTCTACCGCAATAGAAACCAGAGATTTAGATTCACATACATTCATCATTCGCAGATTCACCATTCGCATATTCAATACATAGTGGACATTCGCATCAACAACAATTACTGAACCATAAAACCTTAAACATATCACAAACACTTGTATTCATCATTTAACAGAAACAGATACAAAAGATATAACCATAACCGAACATCTTCATGCATTCATCAAAACCTGTGGTATAACCTTTGTAGAAACAATTTAGAACATATTATTGCATATCCATAAAAAACTGCGAAAACGGAGCAAAACACAATCGAACCGCATAATCACGATGAGAATGATTCTATAATCCCGTCTAGCGTCGATGCCCTTAGGCTTACATTCATACTCCTATTTATATCAAACAAAATGGTTACAAAACGGTCCGCATGACCCTTTCTAACAACCTAAACTAATCATGCGCTTCCTCGTTCTCCGTGAATGACCCTTTCTTCTGCGGATGGTCCTTATTCGCAATTGTCAGCTTTCGTACTTTATGTGGACTAATCTCGTGCCAACAGGCCCCCAACACAAACTTGTGGCTCGCCCTCGAGCCACCTCAGCTGGACACCTCTGGTACTGTTCTTATCCTTCACTGTGCTAAACTTCTGAAGTTGTTCTTGTCATTTGGAGCTCGCTGTCGTGTACTTCTCGAACTCATCCTCAAACCTCTGGTTCGTTGTAATGTACTTCTCGAACTCATCCTTGAACCTCTAGTTTGTTGTCATTTACTTCTCGAACCCACCCTCGAACCTCTGGTTCCCTGTCTTGTACTTCTCAAACTCATCCTCCAGCCCCTCGAAACCTTCGTCATCTATCCCTTCTGCACCTGTTGGTGCGCTTCATACTTGTGTTAGGCTGGGGAAAAGTTCATCGACGTCATCAAATTGTGAAATAAGACAACTGCTCTGGCACATCTATTTTGCACATTTGACCATCCGATGTTGGAGCCAGCTTGCCTCCACCCCTAGTGTTCTGGTGGTCACAGGGACCACGGTTCTTCTAACTACTACCACACTCTTAGACATCTTGGGTGAGCTCTCATCTTTGTTCCTCCCAATTTTCTGCACTGCTTCCTTCGCTGGTTGTTCATGCACACTCGTCGTTCTTTCCCTTAGCGCACTTGGAGTGCTTTCGCTCGAAATGAAATGCACCATTGTAACTATCTCACTTCCCTTTTCCATAGCTTCCTTGGGTTTGCTCACTCAACTTACCAACTCTCTGCATCTACTTTACTGACTCGTGTCATGGAGCTTACTAAGTCTCCTCTTTCGACTTACGGATACTTCTTTACTCAACTGACATTCTTCAATCTCTGTGCCTGTATTTATGCTTGCTCCTTGTGTCCTTGACGCCTGATTTTTGAATCATTTGTGAAATCTTTCCCATAGCCATATGATTATGTCCTCAAGTGTGTCACCATACTCCTCCATCGTCTTCCAGTGATGTTGATCCGCAGTAATCATGCTCGGATTTGAATCCAGTATGCTAAACGTGCAACGCATCAATGAGCGACCCGGCTGGCCATTCTTTCCACTTTTTGTCATAATTGCTTCCTTTTTTTTTTTTTTTTTTTACTTTTGGTTCTTAACTGCTATGCGCCTGATCATGGCGATAGGGATTCAACCGATTCCCATTTACCAGCTTAGGAAACAATACCCCATCTAAACTTTGTAGTTGCATCGCACCTCCGCGCTGAAAGTACTTTGGTTTAACATGGCGATCATGCCAAGCCTTCTATCAATCCTTTTCTACCTTCTAATGAAATCCTGCAATGAACCGATTATCATCAAGTTGTACCAGTTGTGCCAACCGTTCCTCCAATTCCGCGTCATCGCTCATTCCTGTAGCTGTTGCAATGCGCAAACTTGGGACAATATACTCCATCGGCATTACAACTTCTTGCCCATAGACGAGATTGAAAAGGGTCTGCTTGGTCAATCATTTGCAAGTTGTGCGATATGCCCAGAGTATTGTTGGAATATTCAAGTCCCAATCATCGCGATTTGTGTTGCATACCTTCGTGAGTGCATGCTCCAAGATTTTGTTGAATGCTTCAACTATCCCGTTAGCTTGCGGATGATATGGGGTGCTCTTCCTGTGTTGAATTTGAAATTACCCTGTCATCGCTTCGATCGTCTAATTGAAAAAATGAGTCCCCTGGTCACTCATTAGGATTTGTGGGCACCCAAACCTAGTGACCATGTTGTCATAGAGGAATCTTGTTGTAGTCGCAGCTGATCAATCTTTCACCAGTGCAGCTTCTGCCCATCGCATCAAATAGTATGACGCAGTGATTATGTAGCGCGACCCTGTTCTTTTTCCTGGTGGGTTGATGGGAACAACGAAGTCAACTACCCACTTGTCGAAATATTACAGTGTCAATTGAGGTACTAATGGCATTTCATCCCTTCATGAAGGAATCCCTGTCCATTGACATACGTCGCAGCTTTTGGCATAGTTCACAGCATCTCCATGCATCGTCGGCCACCATAGTCCTACTCAAAGGATCTTCCTGGCAGTGACACATCCTCCGTAGTGTCCTCCTGCGATTCCATCATGAGCTTCCACCAAAATCCTTTCCTGTTCATGCGGAAGGACGTATCGTTGAAGTATCTCATCTGGTCCCATCTTATACAATGGCCCCGCAATCAGTTGAAAATCTGCAGCTCTGACGACTAGTTGCTTCTTCTGTTTGGTAGTGAATCCTTCTGGTGCCTCCCATGTCGCTAAAAATTTAATGATTTGCTCGTAGTGGTCATCGACCATTCCGAACCTGAACAACTGAGCATCCGACAATCCTTCGTCAATGCTCCTTGGCTCTTCCCCAGACTCTATCCGTGACAAGTGGTTAGGTCCTGCATTCAGTCGTCCTGGTTTTACAATAATCTCAAAATCAAATTCTTGGAAGCATAACAGCCATCGACAGATCTTTCCCCCCAACACAAGCTTGTTCACCAGGTATTTTAGTGTTGAATGACGGTGAACATTTTAAAATGGCCCCCTAAGAGATAGTGTCAAAATTTGTGTAAGGCGTATACCATCGTCAACCCTTCCCTTTCTGTGGTCATATAATTCTTCTCTGCAGTAGACAACTTTCTACTTGCGAATGCTATCGGGTGGTCCTTCTCCTGGTTGGGCCAAGATGACTCCTAGTGCGACTGAGGATGCATCAACGTGAACATGGAACTCCTTCATCCAATCTGGAAAGGCTAGTATAGGTGTTGCAACCATATTTGCTTTTAATATATCCAAACTCTTCTAGCATTCTTCTTTCTATTCGAACTTGGCGTCTTTCTTCAACAACTTTTCCATCGGTGACATGATTGTGCATACCCTCTAATAAACTTGCTGTAGTAGCCCGTGTGTCCCAATGTCGCTCTCAATTTATTGACTTTTGTCGGCCGTGGGAGGTCGACAATAATTGTGATCTTTGCAGGGTTGACCAGCATTCCTTCCCTGCAAACGATGTGCCCCAACAAATCCCAAACAAACCACAGGAGATGCACTTTTTCAGGTTCAATGAAATATGGTGCTGTCGACATCGTTCCAGCATTAGCCTTAGGTTCACGGCGTGATCCTTTACCAAACCATACACTGTCTAATCGTCCATATAGACTGTAAGAAATTTATGAATGTAATCTTTGAACGCCGAAACTACTAATCTTGAAAAAATTGTTGGAGCATTCCTCAGTCCAAATGGCATCACTGTATATTGAAAACATCCCCATTCTGTGATGAATGTAGTCTTGTGCCGATCCTCTTTTGCAATATTTATCTAGTGGTAGCCGGAGAATCCATCTATGAAGGAGTATATTTTCTGACCGCCCACTCCTTCTAATACTTCATCCATAAATGGTGTCGAGAATGGGTCATGTAGACATGCATAATTTAGCTTCCTTAAGTCAACACAGATCCTGACTTCATCGATTTTCTTATCCTGGACCACCATCGGGCTGATCCACTTTGATTCCTCTACTTGTTCTATAATTCCCGCTTCCAGCATTCTCTCAATCTCATCCTTCACCCGCTCCTTGTACCTTCGATTCAACCAGTAGGGTCGCTGCTTGACTGGATTCGCATCGGGTTTCAGGGGGATTTTCATTTCACCTAAGTCCCTAGAAATTCCTTTCATCTCCGAGAATTTCATTGCGAACAAATCCTGAAACTCATGCAATAGATCAGTCATCTTCACAATAGTCGATTCATCCCAATAATCTCCAATACTTGCAAAGTTCGGATTCTCCTTCGACCCAATGTTCACTTTCTTGATTTTCAATGGTTGTTGAAACTTGTCGGAAGGCATTTATGGTGCCTCGACACTGCGACTTCCTTCTTACTCCGGTACATACATAGCCCTCGGATCATCCTCATCATCTGGTGCTCCTGTGATATTGTAGCATTCCATTAACATTTGGGGTGTCACAATCCACTGAAGTTCCAGTGGTTGCTCTGTCGAGACTGCTTCAAATACCTTCTCCCGGATCATCTGTAATGCACTATGAATGAAGGGGTTTTCATCAAAGAAACTGAACATTTGGATAAAGCAAATTGTTAGTTGTTCCCAAGAGATTGTTCTACGTTGCAGTTCTGCTACGATATACCAACTTCGCGGTACTTCATCCAGTGTGTGAATAAATGCATGGAACCATTCTTGTTTTGCTCGTGGTCCCCATTTTCTTTCACATTCACCCAAATGCACCTTCAGATCTCCTCTTCCATCGAACTTCCTTCTGCATCGCCAAACCTAACCATCATTAGGTGTCGACATAGTGGTTAGTTAGTTATGGTGGATTCGTGTGTTTCCCACCATCGCGCTGGTGTAGCCTTCAGGGATTCTTCCAAGGCCAAGAGTCGTTGTGGTTCTGCAACTTTCTCTTCAAAGTGAGTGAGAAATGTAGCGATATTGGGAAATCCCTCATACGTCGGTAGCTCGCACTCTTCTGTGGCTACCCATCGTAGGGACTGAGTGATCCATGCACATCTCCTAAATGACACTTCATTCAGTCGGTTCTGCCAATTTTCAAGTGCTTCATCCGAATCTGACGACCCTGAAATGCTACTGCACCACCCTAACTCTCCATCTGCAGTAGGATTGATTTAATCTTCGAAAATGTTGTAGATATTATCCCATCCCTCGATGAACTCATCCCTTGTTGGTTTGACATACCTCTGCCCTTTTGCGGGATCAAGAGGTGTGACTACCCTTATCTCGCAGTTCTCGAACAACATAGTTATCTTCTTAAAGTTGATAATAGCCTGGTTCTCCATCGCCCAGCCTATCCCTAGCAGCACTGGGTAGGGGATTTTATTGTCCACAATTTCAATCACATCGAAATCTGCGTAAGTCTTGAGGCCCTTAATCTCAACAAGGAACTGGCATAGTTGACCGATCGGGGTGACCTTACTTTGGTTTGCTAGGCACAGTTGCACTGGGGACCAATCCAACTGTGGTTTCCCCATCGTTTCCCACATCTATTTGGTCAGGATGTTCACGTCCGACCCCAAGTCTAAGATAATGGATTCGACATCGAACGCTCTGAATTGCGCAGACATTCGCATCTCGCGTCATGTTTTTATCTTATATATGTGATTGACCGTTCGCTCATGTCGTTCACCCTCCCATCGATGCAGTAGGTTGGATATCTCCACCAATGCGTCCTGATATTTTTTCATCTCCAGGCAACACTCCAGGAAGGCTCATAAGGTGTTCTCCTTTTTTTGTGAATTCATTGTGTCGAATATCAGTGGCATGTCATATGTAACTTCTTTCTGCTGAAGAGGTGGCTGCTTCAAATGCCTTATTGCATCCTGTGCTTTCAAAAAAATATCCCTTTCTACTTCCGCATCAAATGTGACTTGTTTCCTTATTGTCGGTCAGACTCTAGCCTGTGACCTGGCAGCCCCTGTCACAGCTCCTCCTTGAGTCACTATTCCGACAGTTGCACTTTGACTTCTAACCTCTGCTGAGATCTTCTGTACTGCTGGAAGATTTTGGTTTTGATTTTTATTTTACAGAGGTGGGGGCGGGTTTTTAGTTTGCCACTTTGCGATGAGCTGAGGACAATCTTCGATCCCATGGTCCACAATGCTACAATAAGTGCACTGTGGTGCTAGATTTGGGAAATCCCTCTGATAATGCCCCTGATGCCCACAATTGTAACATATGATGGGTCCTCGACCTCATCCAGCAGCTCCTCCTCGGTCGACACCAGCACCTCAGCTGCCACGGAACCCCCCTATGAATCCTCCTCATAGTGGCCCATATGGCAGGTACTACGGTTGAGCATACTGCGGCTGCGGGTATTGCGGTTGACCATATTGTGGTTGTTGAAATTGTGGTTGAGGATATGTCAGTTGGCCATACTGCGACTGACCATACTGCAGTTGTGGATTATATTGAGGCTGCGGTTGACTATACTGTTGCTGTTGTATCGGTGGTTGCTCCTCCCCTTTCATGAAGAAAGTGTCTGCAGTCCTTTCTTGGAGTATAGGTCATAAGCTCTGCAGTCTTTCTCATCGTGACCAACCGATCGACAGAACTTGAAATACAAGTTCACTGGTTTCGACACCATCTTCTGCATGTACACACATTCTTCTGGTTGATGTCCTCTCGAGTGACAGACGCGACACCAAGGAAACCCTCCATGACTAAGGGGATTAGGTGCACCTGATTGCAAATATTCTCGAAATTCTGGGAACTGATCCTTGTGATGTCCCTCTGTCCTACACCTAGTGCACCATACGTATTTGCGGGACTCTTTTCCTTTCTTCATGCCTTTTAGCTGTATCATCAAGTTTTCCAATTGTGCTTGTATTCAATCCATGCCCAAACCAGTTTCATCGATTGGTGAATCCTCCATATTCATTGCAATCTCCAGTGCTTCTTCCTGAGTCGCTACCTTATGTTGCATTAGTGGCCCATGAATGTGCAACACCAACCCAACGATAAACCATTCTTTATGTTGCATATCGTTCATCCCAAAACTCACTTTCACCATTAGTGTTTTGTATTGCTGGTTGAAGTCCCATACTGACTCGTTGGGAAACTGTTTGATTTCTTTGAGCTCAGGAATGTACTGCGACTCAGATTTTGGTTTTTCGAATTCATCGATCATCCCCGCTTTCATCTGTAGCAATTTTTACCTGCAGTTCCCATCGGTACTTTAGTAAACTTCATATACCACTCTAGCGCACGGCCCCTAAGGGTCGTCGCTATTTGTCCCTTTTTATATCTTCATCATGGACCTGCTTCACGGTCCATACTGCTTCACACAAAAACCAGTATTGTTCGGGATCCTTGGTCCCATTACCTTGAAAGGTTGCCATCTTCGCTTCATCACCCTCCATTCTTGTAATTCTACTATTATTTTTTACTGATGCGCTACTCTTACTACTGTTCTGGCACGTAGGACAGCTCTGTGAATAACTTGTATTTCCTCTTATCAAATTCTGAGTAGTGTGCGGAGTTGAATATACGTTGTAGCTTAGGGTCCGTCCTTCTTTGTCTTCTGTGATATCCTATTCACTTCCTTCTTCGTTGAAATAAGGTCGATGCCTCCCTTGTCATCCTGTTTCGCAGTCTTCCGTTCTGGTCCTCTCAGGAGGCTCTCTCTCAATCCTCCTCTTCTTCTCAGTAAGTCGGAATATCACCCCACTCCTCAAGGTACCACACTCTTCATCAGCTTCCCTTAAAAATTCGTTGTCGCTCATGTCCATCTACTCCGCATATTTCTACTGGACCCACATCCACGCGGTACCCACAACTTCCATACACTGATCTTCTACTCGTCGGAGTTCATCCTTAGTATGCCCTTTTCGCAGACGATCATCTTAATCGACAGCTTCAACGACAGCAGGAATCTCCCCCTGGTTCCTTTGAAAAATTTCCTTTCTGCGTCGTTGTATGATTTGATCGTGTCCACAGCAAACTCAGTGATGTATCCTTCTAAGATACTGTCTACCCAGAAATCAACAGCCCGTGATACCTTATTGTCCACCCATTTTTATTGTCGAATTAGTTCTGGAGTCCAATGGTCAGGCTCAGTCTTTTGGCAATGGATCTTCTTAAATGTCAGTTGTGCTAACCACTCGTGCAACAATACCGATAATTCGCAGAAGAATATCTCGTGGATATCCGAATAAATATGTTTTTCTAACCAATTGCTTATCGTCTGCTCGGGGTTTTGCTTTTCTCCTTCCATGAATTCTTCTGCTCTCTTGTCAAACCAATCCTAGATCTCCAGTTTCGTCGGGTGCCACAGCATGTCCTTATATTTCTTCTTCAAGGTCCCGGCAACGGAACCATTTGTTGACACAGCGGCTATCGACAGGGGTTCAGTTCGCACTATCATCAACAAACCCAACCAAACACCCTTAAGCACCAGCCCAGAAAGGTTTTACCCTTTCCAGCAACACCCACGAAGCAAGTGAAGTCTCACCTGAGATGATTAAGGGGGTTACAGGAACCAAGTTTCCGTAGTGTGGAAAGGACATGCAACTACTTCAACTCTACCGCAATAGAAACTAGAGATTTAGATTCGCATACATTCATATATTCATCATTCGTAGATTCACCATTCACATATTCAATACATAGTGGACATTCGCATCAACATGGTTAAACTGATCATTTGTATCAACATCAATTATTGAACTATAAAACCTTAAACATATCACAAACACTTGTATTCATCATTTAACAGAAACAGAGACAAAAAATATAACCATAACCAAACCTTTTCCTGCATTCATCAAAACCTGCGGTATAACCTTCGCATAAACAGTTCAGAACATATTATTGCATATCCATACAAAAATGCGAAAACATATCAAAACACAATCGAACTGCATAATCACAATGATAATGATTCTACAATCCTATCTAGCATCGATGCCCTTAGGATTACATTCATACTCCTATTTATATCAAACTAAATAGTTACAAAACAGTCCACATGACCCTTTCTAACAACCGAAACTAATCTTGAGCTTCCTCATTCTCCGCGAATGACCCTTTCTTCTGCGGATGGTCCTTCTTCACAGCTATCAGCTTCCATACTTACTAATCCCATTCCAACAGGTGGTATCACCTTTTCGTTATCTCTATCCATCCAGTATCTTCCATATTCCAATATTGTCCCTTACTTGAGAATTTGAATTGTGAGATTGAGGAGCCTTCCCCAACTTTTACATATGTATTTAATAGACTCCATGTTGTTTTGTGTCTTGGTTATGAGTTGTGCGACAAAACTTGTCGAAGCCTCGACCCTTCTAGGCCGAAGGAACCCATTGGTGTTGGGTCCTGAGCCTAGGTGAGTTGGGATTCTGAAGCCTTGACCTCTATGGTTGGTTACCCCTGATGTTTGGTCCTAATTGTGAATGATTCCCATCAATCGACCCCATGCTTCACTTTTGGACCAGAAGTACTTGTTGTTGTTTTGACATGAGCTAAGACCATCTAGTTTCTTGAGTTGTGTCAAATAGACTTGAAGCAAGTGATCTTATCATCATTAAATGCATCAATATATCTTGTTATATCCAAAGAAATGAAAATGAAGTGAAATTAAAAGTGCCCTGGATGAAAGCTATAGTTAGTTGTGCTTTTAAGCACGTGTAAATTTTGAAGGGTCATATATGAAATTGGCCAAGTAAAAGAAGATGGACAATAATTGAAAATCTAAAGGATTGCTGGCCTTGAAATTGATGTAATGATTATTCCCCACGGATCCTAAGGGCATGGATGTGGTATGAAACAAGGGATAGCTAATTCTAAGTGTCCCCTAGAACCTCAGAGTTACGGTTGACTGTGCACCAAGTACAGTGGTTCTAGAAAAGGTTCTCACAAAGCCTGAATCGGGCTTGGATGTGAGTGGACAATTGTTAAAGTTGAAGGGACACTTCTCAATCAACTTATTCCATTTGTGAGACACCTCATTTCCCTATTTTTTTCTATGTTATGCATGTCATTGTGGATCCCCTCTTATCCCTTATTCTCTAAGATATCACTATGTTAAGGTCACCAAGTCAATTCCCTTGTCCTAGCCTTGTTTCATCCACCGAACCCATCCTAGCAGTCTATCTAATTCTATGAGTGATCATATATAGGGGGCTTCATGAAGGACTTGATGGTTTCTCTTATACATGTTATATTACTATGTGATTTTTGGTTGCCATTGTTATGTTAACATGTTATAGTTTGGTTATTAACATAAACTTGTGAGCATTATCCATCCCCTGTGCATACAGGACTATTTAGGTTATTGCTCAACCTTCAGCTTGAGTATTTTGACTTGGTCAAACATGGTTTGACCTAGCCAACACGGTTCCCAAAGCAGTATGACTACAATGTTCGAGATTACACATTGTTCTCCATATGTATCTAGTACACCATATTCACATTTAGTTGATGGTTATTGGTCATTATACAACATTTTCATGGTTTATTATTATTATTATGGCCATATTTTTATTACTAGATATGGTGTTTGGCTTCAGATGCATATATAGATGGATATTTATGGTATTTGTAGTCATTATTAATGGATTTGATGTCTTTTATTCATTTGATGAACTTAGATACTGATTTTGGGAAAAGGAAAATGACTTATTGGTGCTTTTATTTTTCACCATGATGAACCGACATTTTATACCCTTTAAAAATGACCATGGCTACTCCAGAAAAATCGATTTGGATAATGTGGGATAGGAAATGACTTGGGGATTATATTTCATGATATGGTGAGGCTCTACACACATGTTTCATGAATTATATCTTTCAGAGGATGATTTTTCATGATGTATATTTGTCCTAGGGAGGACGTCGTCCTTGGGGACGCACTCCACCATAGTATTGGATGTATTATCATGTTATACTCTATATATTTGTAATTAGGTACTCCTAGGGTAAATTGAGCCCCTAATGGACCCCCTCACCATGCTATCACATGTCATATGATATTGTTATGTTGTATTTTCCTTTCATAAGGAATTATTAGGCAAATGTGCACCCCCACTTTTGGCTTAGTCAACTCGATCCATGTGTTGTAAAAAAGAAAAGATATACACCATTGATGATCACTTATCTATATTTTAATCTAAACTACTCATTCAAAAGTTGGTTAGGGATTTGGTATCTCTCGAATCTATTTAAGAGAGAGAACCTTTCATTGTGTGGGACTTTTGGCTCTTGGAGAATTGGAATAAAAGATTTTTTTGCATAAATTCTTGGTTCTTCTTTGTGGCATGTTCTTCTACTTGATTAGAAATTTGATTTCTCTTAGCATTAGAGTGATTGCTTGTGGTTTCAAAAATATTTTGGAAGAGATTGACGAGTATATTTTTCATTGATGCCAACACATTAATGACAAAGGTTAAATAGATGACATGGCAAAGATCAAGAGGTTGTAGACATGGAAAGGACAATGAAGGACAAGGCAATGTCATAAAGAAGCGTGAAAAAGATGGAAAGCAAGCATAATGAAATGGAAGACAAAGGAAAGCTGGACCAAGGAAAATGAATGGAAGCATGACAAGTGTTGAGGAAATGACAAGCAAGGAGGATAAAGGTTGAAGTGATGACAAGGAAAAGAATGAGGACATGGCAGAAATTAGGCAAGCATGGAAAAGCATGATAAGCAGTGATGGCATGGAAAGAAAGCAACAAGGTCAAAGATATGGAAAGACCCCTTGCAACCATTTCAGAAGAAAGTTGCGGGAATTTTTATAGTGCCCTACAGGCATATTCTACATGCACCTGTGGCCATGTGGGAAGGATCCCTTGCGGGATTCCTTTGAGTATCCTTGCAGGCATTTTGATGAGGTGTTGCGGGCATATGAAGAAGCCCTTGCGGTAATTCTCAAAGACCCCCTACGGGAATTTTAAAGGGCCCTTGCGGGAATTTTTTAAGTGGTCATGGGGGCATTTTTACATGCCCTTGCCGGCATCTTTAAGAGCCCCCCTACGGGCATTTTTTAAGCAGCCTGTGGGCATCTTTTATGAAGAGTTGCGGGCATTTTAGAGGCCCCTTGCGGCCATCCTGGAGGACATCCTGTGGGAATAAATGAGGCTTATGCGGGCATATTTATCAAAGCTAAAAGGGCAAGTAAAAGGACCCCTTGCGGGTATTGATGTATATGTAACTTCGGAATGTATTTCATCTATATATTATTGTACTCCTATAGAGATGTATTATTCCTCTATACGGAAGTGTCATCATTTGTATTGACAAGTGTCGCAAGTGTCATAACTTGTTGTGATGGGTTATTAGACCACCTAGTGAGGGGTCAGCCTGGATTAATGTAACCAGGGGTTATTAGGCTGAGTTAGACAAGTCGGCCCCACTAGTTTATTAGGCAGCTTAGGACAAGTATAAATAGAGAGCGGGATCTTTCTATTTAATCATCTCATTATTCACTTGTATATCACTTGGAAAGTGGCACACTAGTTGAGGAGGAGGAGGAGCTGCTAGTAGAAGACTATCTCTTGTACCTTGGTTGTATCATTGCTCTTTCAATCTCTGAGGAAGTTGTGGGGTTTTTCACCTTTATGGTTTTCCCCAGTGAAACTCTGTGTGTCTATTGTCTCATGTGATTGCTTGGTGTGATTGATATGCATTGTTATACTTGATATGATGTACATGTTATTCTCTCAGTAATGATCCCAGAGTATATTGAATTAATGCTCAAAAATCAACATGGTATCAGAGCTAACCTAAGAAGAAGACATTGTGCAGTGGCAGAAACTAGGGTTTCTTGTTTATTGGGTTTCTCTCCACATATTTTGGAAAATCCACAAGGTAGATTGACTCTACTCATCAAGGAGAATCTTTCTGTCCAATCAGAATTCAATTCTGAGCACTTTTAGTTTTGGCCCTAAAAATTAGGGTTTCCACAACAATAAGCATTTCTGAAATCTGAAGACATAGCCGGAAGCTCCTTGGAAAAATCAAAGTTTAGAGCTTTGGATCGAGATTTTTGGTTGGGTGAAGCTCTGGGAAACTCAAACCCTAATTCCGGGTCCTCCCTAGTGAATCCGGGAGATTGAAAAGCATTTCTGAAGGGTGAAACTTTGCAGTTTTCAATTTCTAAGTATACCAGGCTGATAAGCTCATCAAGGCACATCTTGCTATCCTTTCAGAAATTTGAAATTCACATTTTGAATTTTTAGGGTTTCTCTAACAAACCCTAATCCAGGACCAGATCCAATTTTCAGCAAATCAAGTGGTAAGACCAAAATCTTTTTCTATTTCCATTTGAAGTACTCTTTAAGATGTCTCACCACACCAAGCTTGAAGGGGCTAATAACTTCCGAGCATGGAAGTATAGGATTGGGTTAATCCTAGAAGAAAATGAGTTGGACTCTTACATAAGCTCTGAGGTCCCTGTCCCAGAGGGAGAAGAGGCTAAAGCTATTCACAAGAAGAACTTGGTCAAGGAAAAGAGAATCATTGTTTATTCTATCAAGGACCATCTCATCCCACATGTGTCATCTCTGAAGACACCCAAGGAGATGTTTGATTCCCTGACCAAGCTATTTGAAGGGAAGAACATAAATCGGAAGATGACCCTGCGGAACCAATTGAAAGGGGTAAAGCTTCAGAATGGAGAGACCATTAAATCCTATTTATCTAAGGTCTCACAGATCAAGGAACAACTCGAAGTTGTGGATGAAGTAGTGGATAATGGTGAAGTTGTTATGACCACACTAAATGGCCTACCTAGGTCATGGGATTCCTTTATCCAAGGAATCTTTGCAAGAAGAAATTGATCTCCTTCTGTAGACTGTGGGAAGAATGCTCTCAAGAAGAAGCTAGGCTTGTGGCCTGAGAAGAAAAGATGGGGAATGAAGATCAAGCTCTCACAGCACATACTAGGAAAGGTAAGTTCAAGAAGGAGTCATCTCATAACAGAAGATATTCATACCAGCATCACCATAAAGATAAGAAAGATCTCAGATGCTTCACATGCAATGAGAAGGGACACTTTGTTGCAGATTGTACTAAGAAGAAGAAAGACAACAACAACAATTTCAACAAGTATAAGAACAACAACAAAAAGGAGATATCATGCTCATGGTGCTGAGGATGATGAACCTCCCAAGAAGAAGGCTAGAGCAGAAAGTGATGATTCATCAAGTGAAGATGAATATGTTCTAATCTCATCCCTCACAGGTACTATTTCTCATGGTTGTAATGATTGGTTAATTGACAATGGGGCTTCTAAACACATGACTGGGTTTAAAGAATCTTTTGTAAATTTATCTGAACATGAATCACCCCATAAGGTGAAACTTGGGGATGATTATCAATACCCTATCAAAGGAAGTGGGGAAGCCTCCTACAACCTAAACTCTGGAAAGTCCTTGAAGATGAAAGATGTATTATTTGTTCCTGGGATGAAAAAAAACCTACTCTCCATCTCTGCATTGGATGCAAAAGGCATGAGGGTTGCATTTGTAGATGGCCAAGTCCTAATGTGGCCAAAGGGTAAAACTATTGATGATGCAGTGGTGATTTGAGAGCAAGAGGGAGGATTGTACAAATTGAAGAGACAACCTGAACATGCCATGGTACATGAATCCATGGAGCCAAGTGAACTTTGGCATAGAAGGCTTGCACATGTGCACTATAGAGCACTACCAATTGCAAGCAAAGCTGTAGAAGGTCTTCCTGAAATCAAGTCAAAGCATGAAGGTGTTTGCAAAGGATGTGCAAAAGGAAAGAACATTAAGAAGGAATTTCCAAGCAGTGAAAGCAAAGCAAAAGGGATCATGGAAATTATCCACTCCGATGTATGCGGTCCGATTTCATCCAGTTCTCTAAGTGGGTATGTATACTATGTCTCTTTCATTGATGATTTCTCTAGGAAGACTTGGGTTTACTTCTTAAAGAACAAAGATGAAGTATTTGACAAGTTCAAGGAATTCAACACCTTGATGGAAAATCAAACTGATAAGAAGATCAAGACCTTCAGATCCGACAATGGCAGAGAATTCACTTCAGGTGATTTCAAGAAACTATGCAGTGATTCAGAGATTAAGAGAGAGTTGACTGCTCCCTACAATCCACAACAGAATGGAGTTGCAAAAAGAAAGAATAGAAAAATCATGGAGGCAGCATGGGCAATGTTGCATGACCAGGATCTGCCTATGCATCTATGGGAAGAAGCAGCTAGGACAACTGTATATGTGCAGAATAGAACACCTCACAAGATATTGGACAACAAGACACCAGAAGAAGTCTTCACTTGTAAGAAACCTGAGGTCATCCATCTTAGAATATTCGGCTGTCTAGTATATACACATGTTCCAAAGGAAAAGAGAACAAAGCTAGATCCTTCAAGAAATAAGGGTATCTTTGTGGGGTACAATGAAAGCTCGAAGGCTTACAGAATATAATTTCCAAGGTTCAAGAAGATTGATGTCAGCAGGGATGTAACATTTGATGAAAACTCAGCTTTCATCAAGTCAAGAAAGGCACCTGTTGAAGATCATGAAGAACCAAAGGAAACCAGATTTCAAGATACTACCATGACTAAAGCAATTCCAGAAGAGATCGAGAAATTGAATATCCACAAGAACCTGTAGATCCACCCCGTGAGAAGGACTCTCATAAGAGGAAACATGCATGGGCTAGAGAGCTCATTCAAGATGCAGAAAGGTATGGTATTCCAGAAGAACATAGAGCAAGGAAGAGAACTAGATCTCACACCAGTTATGTTGCCTTACTCTGTGACATTATGAACAAAGAACCTTCCAGTTATGAAGAAGCAGTAGAAAAGAAAGAATGGAAGGATTCCATGGTCGAGGAGTATCAGTCGATCATGAAGAATGATGTTTGGGATGTATTCCCAAGACCTGAAGGGAAGTCGGTTGTAACTTCCAAGTGGATCTACAAGATCAAGCATGCTGCAGATGGCAGCATAGAGAAATACAAAGCGATATTTGTAGCTCGTGGCTTTCCCAGAAAGAGGGGATAGACTATGAAGAAACTTTTGCTCCTGTAGCCAGGTACACTTCCATCAGATCAGTACTTGCTCTGGCTGCAGTGATGAAATGGAAGATACACTAGATGGATGTCAAGATAGCTTTCTTGAATGGCGTAGTCGAAGAGGAAGTGCATGTGGAGCAACCACTTGGTTTTGAGACACATGACAGGGAGTCATACGTGTGTCGGTTGAAGAAAGCCTTGTATGGCTTGAAGAAAGCTCCTAGGACTTGGTATGGTAGGATGGACAGCTTTCTATCCAGTTTGGGCTTTACCAAAAGTAAAGCAAATTCCAACCTTTACTACAAGGTTGAGGAAGGCAATCCAGTGATACTACTTTTGTATGTGGATGACCTGTTTGTTACAGGAGAATATAGTTTGATTGTTGATACCAAGAGGAAGCTTGTTGTCGAGTTCGAGATGAAGAACTTGGGGATGATGCACTATTTTCTAGGCATGGAGGTGTGGAAGAGTGCAGATGGGATCTTCCTTGGACAAGGGAAGTATGCAGTAGAGATCTTGAAGAGGTTCGGGATGATGGACTGCAAGTCCATGGCCACCCCTATGGCATCGAACCTGAAGCTTCTGTGTGATGCTTCATCTGAGCCAGTTGATGTCACTATGTATCATCAGATGATTGGGTCCTTGATGTACCTGACGAACATGAGACCAGATATTTGCTTTGCGGTGAACACATTGAGCCAGTTCCTAACAGATCCGAGGAGTGTTCACCTGGTTGTTGTAAAGCATATTCTAAGGTACCTGAAGGGTATAGTTGATTATGGGCTCAAGTATGATGCAAATCAAAAGTTTAACCTACAGGGTTATGTTGATTCAGACTGGGCAGGCAGTGCTGGAGATAGGAAGAGCACATCTGGGTGTTGCTTCAGTATGGGATCAGGTGTGATCTCTTGGTTTAGCAGGAAGCAGTCCTGTGTAGCACTGAGTACATTCGAAGCAGAGTATGTTGCAGCTTGTTCGGCTAGTTGTGAGGCAGTATGGATCCGAAAGCTACTGTCTGAGTTATTTGATCTCCCGTTGGAGACTATTGGTATCTTTTGTGACAGCCAGAGTTGTGTGAAGCTGTCTGAGAACCCGATGTTCCACAATAGGTCGAAGCACATCGAGATCAAATATCACTATATCATGGATATGGTGCAGAGAGGAGCAGTGAAGCTCCTGTATGTTGCGACGGATGAGCACGTTCTAGATGTGTTGACGAAAACACTAGCCAGATTGAAGTTTGAGTACTTCAAAGAGAGGCTTGGTGTTCTTCAGATTGATGACACTTCGAGGAAGAAGTGATGGACACATTTTCTGAAGCCATTCCAAGCATGGTGAGAGGAGTATCCTTCACATAGTTATGGATGTAAGCGTTGGATGATGAGCATCAGGACGATGCTCCAGTTACAACTCTGTATATGCATCATGTTGGATTCTTGTTATGATCAGTTGGATCATGTATATGTATATGCATCATGTTGGATGCTTTTTATGATCAGTTGGATCATGTATATGTATATGCATCATGTTGGATGCTTGTTATGATTAGGTGGATCATTTATTTTTGTATGTATCAGGTGGATACATTTTATGATCAGGTAGATCATATATGATGATATGTATCAGGATGATGATGTGATGATGATCAGGATGATCATGTGATGATGTACATCACGATGATGTATGGTGAGTATTAGGTTGATACTTTGTGGCTATGGACAGGTTGTGCAGATGAGCATATAAGTAGACCTGGGAGATCCGACAGGTAGAGCTGTGTGCTCGTAACAGCCTGGGATGCTCTTTCGAGGCATTGCTCTGGGAGGACATATAAGTAGACCTGAAAGATCCGACATGTAGAGCTGTGTGCTCGTAACAGCCTAGGATGCTCTTTCGAGGCATTTCCCTATGGCATATACGTAGACCTGGGAGATCCGATAGGTTGGGTTGTGTGCCTGTAATAAGTCCTGGGATTCTCTTTCGAGGCATTGCCATGACCACATGTAAGTAGACCTGGGAGATCCGACAGGTAGAGCTATCTGCTCATAACAGCCTGGGATGCTCTTTCGAGGCATTGTGGTGGAGGTCACATGTAATACGTCCTGGAGATCCGGACAGGTTGTGCTAGTCACGTAAAAGGCCTCGGATGCTCTTTAGAGTTCTTGCTATGCTTGACACTCTTTTAAGGTTTTGTGACGGTCACATGTAAGTGGACCTGGGAGATCTTGTCGGTCGTGATTTGGCACATAAATGGTCCTGGGATACTCTTTCGAGGCATATTGATGCACGTAATAAGTCTTGAGGATTCCACAGTATGGCCAGTGATGAAGACCTGCAGGTGGTGGGCCTACGTCCAGTATGAAAAAGGAATGGCTCTGTAGAACTTCCTATGATGAGTAGATTCAGAGATTGGTTGAGATAGAAACAGCCGTGACAATGACGATGACTCGATCCTATGACGATGATCCAGAGAAGAAGACTTGTGCTAGCAGATCTGTGTTGAGAAATACCTTCCTAGTTAAGAGGGAGTGTTGATGTATATGTAACTTCGGAATGTATTTCATCTATGTATTATTGTACTCCTATAGAGATGTATTATTCCTCTATATGGAAGTGTCGTCATTTGTATTGACAAGTGTCACAAGTGTCGTAACTTGCTGTGATGGGTTATTAGACCACCTAGTGACGGGTCGGCCTGGATTAATGTAACCAGGGTTTATTAGGCTGAGTTAGACAAGTCAGCCCCACTGGTTTATTAGGCAGCTCAGGACAAGTATAAATAGAGAGCGGGATCTCTCTATTTGATCATCTCATTATTCACTTGTACATCACTCAGAAAGTGGAGCACTAGTTGAGGAGGAGGAGGAGCTGCTAGTAGAAGACTATCTCTTGTACTTTGGTTGTACCTTGGTTGTATCATTGCTCTTTCTATCTCTGAGGAAGTTGTGGTGTTTTTCACCTTTATGGTTTTCCCCAGTGAAACTATGTGTGTCTATTGTCTCGTGATTGCTTGGTGTGATTGATATGCATTTTTATACTTGATATGTTGTATATGTTATTCTCTCAATAAAGATCCTAGAGTATATTGAATTAATGCTCAAAAATTAACAGCGGGCATCATATAAGAGCCCTTGTAGGAATATTTGAAGGACTGCCTGTGATGTGGAAAAATGGTTAAAAATATAAATATATATTTTTGATGAGGATAATGTGGAAATAATAAATATTATTAAATGATAAAATAAAATAATTTCGACCTCCAGAAGTTATGGAAAGGAAAATTATAAATAAGTGACAAAGTTTTATTTTGAAGGAAGGCAATGGAAGGGAGTATTCGGTGGAATGGAGCAACTCTCATTTCAAGTGTTTCTTTGGGGCAGCAGTAGAGCAACAAAGGAAGCCGAAGATGAAGGTTGACTTGACATAGATAGCTTGATATTATGGGGCAGTAGGTTGATGACGACATGGACAACAGAATGAAGATGACTATGGACAAGCTTATATGAGACACTTTTGATGATTATCTAGGGAAGCAGAAATGGCAGTTTGATGACAGGTTGTGGATATATTTGTGAGCAATCAAATGATATGTTTATGGACATAATGAATATGAATACAGGAAGAATGAGGATGATGTAATTGTGCACATGATTATGATGATTTGCTTGTTTAATTAGCAACAGATTATTAACTAGAAGATGACAGTGATGACATGTAACATGACTGCATTGACAAGGGAAAGTTAATGAGATATGTAACGAGTTTTGTATGCAATACAAGCTAGGCCTTATACCATTTTTCTTAGTTGGATCTAAGAAAAAGACCAAGCTGTGTCTTGGAATAGGATTTGGTGCTTCTGATTCAGTTGTAGGTGATAATGCCTAACGGTTGTAGCTGATTGAACCAAATATAAAAAGATTACAAAGCTTACATCTTGTGTCTCTATTGGTGTGAATTGTTGTGATGAACGACATGTTTAATGAGTAGTTGTGTATAGCTTAGTGTAAATGATGATCTCTGTCTACATGTTAAAGTGGAAATGTAAATGATATATGTTAGGGTTAGAAGAAGTTAAAAAATTGGAATTAAGTGCAAGTTAATTGATTCATCCCCCCCCCCTCTCAGGGAGCCATTGTGTCCAACAGAGATAGTGTTTGCATGTATGAGGGTGACTTCACTTGGGCATTTTTGTGGACCTCCCCAACTCGTTTCACTTGAAGACACACAATATTATCAAGGGGGTTCAATAGCATCATTTGATATTTTATATGCTTTATATTTATCTTGCATCTATAGTTTTTTTTCTCCATATATCAAATCGCATTTCGAGAATTTGCTTGTGTAGGGAATAGGGGCGCACTACCTCCATTGGGAAAATTGATTTCACTTGAAAACTCATCCAACATGATCTAAATTGATTGGGAAGGGATAGATCATCATTTGAAAGTCATCTACAAGATTTTCTAGGTAATGTCTACTTTATATCTTTTGTTTCAAATTTCTATTCCATTTGTCATACATTTTAACTATTTAAAACCCTCATTTAGGAATAGTAGTTCGGGTCACCTTTTGATTTCACGATTAAAAACCCAAGTTAGAATTGGCAGAAAACCCTTAGAGACCAAATTTGGATTTAATCCGACTTCATTTTCCCTACCCATAGCACTGGTCCTCTTTGGGGCAGTTCACCTTCCTTGGGTACTTAGTCATTTTCTCATTCCAATGATCTGGGTGTTGTTTGAACCTTTATAAATTGTCATATCTAGCATCAAGAAACCATTTCGCCATTGAATTAATTAATCTACCAATTCATAGCCTTCATTAATTCAACTGCTTAAACCCTAAGTGGGGTGAATTGTGTATCTCTACTTTGGCACTTGGTTTATCTTAGATCTTGTTTATAATCCTAATTATTGGGGTAAATCATATTGGTTGGAAACATTGTTATTAACTAAAGCCTCTCAACATGTCCCTTAACATCCTATCCCAATAACATTTCATATATCTGAGATATTAAGTCAAGATATCACTTGTACATCTCAATCGCTTATTCTCATTAGTGTATCTCGTCTTTCAAGTTAGTCTCTCTAAACTAGTTACGGTCTCCCCCTTGGTATTTCTCTTAGTTTGATCTAAAGTGACAAGAGCCCAGCCAGTGTGACAACTACTTCCCTCCACTTGGTGTAGCTTCCTTCCCTCCATCGTCCTAAATATGATCCCATTTAGACCGCAGCTATAGTCTAGGTGATAACAGAAACCTTGGTTATGCTTTAATCCCTCAGATAAATTGGATTCATAGGGTAAGTTTCTTTAACTAAAGAATTAATGAATTAAAATGTTATTAAATTGAATTTATTAAATGTACTAGCAACTTTAGAATTGAAAGCATTAGTCTATAAAAATATGTACAGAATAAACAAAGCGAATAATGAAATAATTTCAAAATAAAACAATTCAGCTAATTAAATAAAACAGAATACAAAGTTGTAAAATATTTACAAAAATAATCTATATAACATTAAGAAATATCTTTTTAGAAAAATAAAACCTACATGTTAGTAAATGAAAGAAAAAGGGTGAGTGCAAGCTAATGAGGGTCGCTTTTGGCGCGTTAGATGCAATAGAAAACTGAAAAATCAGGCATCCCTCAACTTCCTTGGATTTTTTGAGATACTTACACAAGATATCTTGCATTGAGTAAAAAAGATGAAATGTAGGAAATTGAATCACGTTTCTCAATATATAAGTTTTATGTATTAAGAATTTACATAACTATGTCAAATTTCATCTTTTCTAATAGTCACTTTTTTTGGCAAATGATAAGTTATATGTTTTTGTGGGTGTAGCCTTTGAGTGCCTAAATGATGGTTTCAGGCTAAAAATTGATAGACATGTAGAGAACATGTAGCGATAGTGCAACACTATTTGTCCAAAATTAAATGTTTAATTTTTATTTTTATTTTTATTATCTAAGTGATCAAACCTAGAGAATGGTTTAATAAATATGCAATAATGGCACCTCTTTTCCATTGATGTCAAAGGGGGGAAAATAGCATGAAGTTGAGAAGTAATGCGGCTGAGGAGAAATAGCATGAAGCTGAGAAGCAAGAGCATGTAGCAGCAAAGAAAGAGCATGAAGCAGATCATTTGATAAATGGCATGAAGTTGATATAGAAAAAGCAATGAAGTTAAAGAAGCATGAAGCATGAAGCAGCGCAGCAAGAATGATCATGAAGCATGTGGTCCGCGCAGAAGTAATAGAAGCATTGACAGCAGAATGCGTAGATATTAAAGGCTCAACAAGTAAAGAAAACAAGGGGAGAATATACATAGGGACAGTACTGCGACAAGCACAGATGAATCATACAATCTCAAGAAGATGATTATGCACATCTCCATAAGGTGTTGACATCAATGTGAAAGGGGGAGATTTTTTAACTTTGGTTTTCATTGATGTCAACTAATGTCAAAGAGGGTGTCAACTAATTTCAAAGAAGATTCGAAATTCCTATGGCAGTTTGAATAAGTATATAGAATCCACTTTGAAGTAGTATGGTATGCGCAAGCAAGAAGAAGAAAGGTATGGATGCCATCATGAAGAAGTATATCCAAAAGTGAATCTAGTATGTTCAGAGGTAAATCATGCATATCCAATTTGAAGAAGTACATAAAGAATGCATCGTACTACATGTGGCACATGCACAGACATCAATTCCACCAAGTCACACTCCTTCAAGGTAAAATCCAAAGAGTTGGTTGGACAAATATTCGAGTGCGCAAGCAAGCCAAAGAGGTGGTTGGACAAAGGTTCAAGCGCGAGCAAGACAAGGGTTGATTGGATGAGATTTGGAAGTGCGCAAGTAGCTTATGGTTGAACAATTATGCAAGCCCTGAAAGCGCGTATAGCTTATGGTTGAACAATTATGCAAGCCCTGAAAGCATGTAAGACTCACCAATCAAAAGAAGCTTCAGCTGTTGAAGCACGCACAAGTACCAAAAAGGGTGTAGCGGTTCAATATTATATATGCACAAATTCCACAGTCGATGATACAACAAGTGCGCAAGACCCACAAGTGATGGTACCGTAAGGGTTAAAATCCCACTAAGTCTAGGAACATGGATGTGCAATATCCATAAGAGATGACACATTATTGGCACATAAGATGACGTGTGGCAAAAGCATAAACCGTGAAGCAAATAGGAAGGAATGTCACAACCAACTTATGGACACAAAATCCATGTAGGACATGTATAATTAAGAAGCAAGTTGAAGATTTGAAGTAAGCTTGATATCAAGGATGACACGCTTATAGAAAAGATGGAAGATATAGATTTATAGTTTTCGGGGCATCAAGGGCTCGTGGAATAAAAAAAGCACGATCTAAATGAATATCTGAGTGCGCACATGTAGAGGAGTGAGATAACTGATAGTGTGCAGAATGATTTTGTGAATCTATGAAGGTTATGCAAATACAGAAAGGCGTAATTACATAATTATACCCAACTGTGTGAGGATTGAATGACGATATCACAAGCAGCACGCAGATATTTAGTGATGTTCTAAGATAGAAGTGCAAAGATAGACCTAAAGTATATTAGAAGATGTGCAGAAGTTTGGTTGATGCACGAAGATTGAGTTGAAGTGTGCGAAGTAAATAATTCCATCAGATGTGTAAAGACAGAGTGGCATCAGAATCAAGGATGTGCATCATGATGAGGATGATCTGAGACAAGTTTTTTAAACTGAAAGGACGAATCATATGATGCACAACAGGTTGTAGATTATCTGAAAGACTGTGGCACTTTAACCGAACGGACACATCTCAAAAAGTGCACAGTTCCATTTGATATTGATGCACAATATCAGAACAACAAGCTATCAATTGATGCACAGTATCATTTGAAGAGAGTAGTAGCACAGTAGCAAAATGACATAGTGAATATTGACGCAAACTGAAGGATCGGTTGAATTAGCAAACAACACAAGAAGTGTGACATCAATTAAAGTGAAGTATTGAGTGGAATGAGAAGTCAAGTGGTGTATGCAGTAAAGTAACAACAGTACTACAACATACAGAAGGTGCACACGTCAGAAAAAAAAAAACAAAAGATTTGAAGTGTGTGTGTATCATAAGTATAGAAAGGAAATATCTTTTTTTTTTTTATATATGGGCAGTAGGACGAGGCAAGGATCAAGGGATTGTAGCCTCCTTTCAGTTCGTGTTGGAAAACATAGTGAGTTGGTGCTTCCTTCAGGTTAGTGCCTGTAAAACCTGGGGGTCGGTGCCTTCCTCCAGTTTGTGCTGGTAAACATAGGAAGTCGGTGCTTCCTCTAATGTAATATTTTTCATTATAAAAGAGCATTTTGTGGTTTTCTCCCATTTTGGTTTCCATGTAAAAATTCGGTGTGTTTTGTATTCCTTGATTTTTGCATATGTGGATGAATGCTTTAATTGTGACGGATTCATAATTGATGATCAAGATTAAGTTCGGAATAATCTACTAAAGAAGTTAAAATTGTTCATAATTGAGATAATACTGGTTCACCCCACCTCTCAGTATTAAATAGATTCCAACATTTTTTATAATATAATGCATCTAACAAATGTGTTTATAAACACTTTTGCAGATATAGAATCCTACCAGTGACATTTAAGTTTTGGCATTCCGTGTAGTTTAGGTTTAAAAATTTGGTCTTGGTTGGGCCAAGAGGATTATCATCATGAATGATGCATAGGATCCTTAGGAGCCTAAGACAGATACCATGGGAGAGAACATATAGGTTGAGAATGCAGAAACATAATGTTAAGCCCTAAATATGGGCACATTTCCCCTTATATTGTGGTGCATTACATTAGTTTTGATGTCGGATTTGGTCCATTAGTTGTAATTTTCATTAGTATGGTTAATTAGTTACGTTGGATTGGGTCAATTCGTTGGGATTGGACTCCTTAGTCTCCTATATATAGGAAGGATACCTTTTCATTTGGAGTATCTTATCTTTCCTTGTCTTGTTTACTTAGTACATTGTATAAGGAGGTTGCTCCCTCGGAGAGGTTTATTATTCAACTATTTTCTTCATTAAATTCATGGATTACTCGTTCTTATCTATTTATGCTCTTTTCATGCTCTTTTTGGAAATTTGTTGCATAACATTTGGTATTAGAGCTCTTTCCTTGGGACTGGGTGCTTCAAAATGAGTCATATTGGAATATTTGCTATAATTTTATTTCTACAAGGTTTCAGAGAGTGAGGCTTGGAACACATCTAGGAAACAGGTCTAAATATATGTGGTATAAGTTTCAAATCCTGAAACGTAACATATTCATATTTATTTGCATCTGTAGTTAGGGTTTCTAACTAGTTCAAAAACTAGTATTAAACATGTGTCATGGGTAAAACTATTATATATGGGGCATGCAAGAACCAAAAGGAGTGAGACCTATTGAATCAGAAAGAGGACGGACTAAAAGGAGTGAGACCTATTGAATCAGAAAGAGGACGGACCAAAATGAGTGAGACCTATTGAATCAGAAAGAGGACCCATGTTTTTGCTGCTCACCAACATAGTTTCTCAAGTACCCCTCCAACCATTGGTTCACCCTTTATGTTTGGACATCATTTTGAGGATGATAACTTGTGCTAGGATTCAATTGAGTTCCCACCAATTTGAAGAGTTCTTGCCAAAAATAACTCATAAATCTAATATCCCTGTCACTCACAATTTTTTTGGGAAGTCCATGCAATTTGAAAATATATTTAAAGAATAGCTCAGCTACTTGTGCGACAGTAAAAGATGATGTAATAGAAAATAAATGAGCAATTTTTTTGAATCTATCCACTACAACATAAATACAATCCTTACCAAAATCCTTGGGCAAAGCTGTGATGAAATCCATGGAGATGCTTTCCCACTTTTTTTCTGGAATAGGCAATGGTTGTAAGAGACCAGCAGGATGGGTGTGTTCAACTTTTTTTGCTGACATATCTTGCATTCATTCACATACTTTAACACATCTTCCTCCAACCCTTTCCAAGAGAACCTTTGTCTTAACTTCCTATATGTTTTAAAGAAACCGGGATGGCCTGCTAAAAGGAAATCATGAGCTTCCTTCAAGATCTTTTGCTTTAATTTCGAACCATGAACTAAGTATATTCGATATTTATAGTATATTAGGCCATTCAATATCTTGTACCTATCATCTCCCTTAACCCCATATAGCAATTCACAAGCAAATCTATCTTCGGCATACTCTACTATTAGCACATATTTCCAATATTTTGAAATGTCCATAAGGGAAAATGAATGCCTCCTAGACAATGCATCTACTACAATATTATTCTTCCCCTTTACATATTCAATGTCAAAATCAAAAGCTTGAACCTTACTTACCCATTTGTGTTTCCTTTCATTGAGATCAATTTTGTAAGGAAATGCTTTAAACTGTTACGTTCAGTTTTTACCACAAACTTGTTCCCCACCAGCTATTATCTAAACTTTCCTAAGGCATGCATGATGGCTAACATTTCCTTGTCATATGTGGAGTAAATCCTCTCATGTGGCTGCAATTTTCTACTCTCAAAATATATGCAGTGTTGATTTTTCTTTAGGACCACCCCTATGCCTTGACCCCTGATGCATCACATTCCAAAACAAATGGTTTAGAAAAATCTGGTAATGCAAGTACTAGACAACTACTCAGTACCTCTTTCATTCTTGGAAATCCTTTTCAGCCTCTTCATCCCATTTTAAATCATCCTTCTTGGTCAAATCAGTAAGGGTAGCAGTTAGTTTGGAAAACCCCTTCACAAAATTCCTATAGTAAGTGCAGATCCCAATAAAGCCTCTCAATTCAGTGATGTTCTTGGGTGATGTCCATTCAAGAATAGCCTTTATTTTCTCCAAGTGCACCTTGACCCCATCTTTCCCAATGATGTTCCCAATATACAAAATTTCTGTCAACCCAAACTCACACTTGGACAGCTTAGTAAACAAATATTTTCCGTGCAATATTTTCAATACAATTTCTAAATGGTGCAAATGTTCCTCCCATGTCTTAATGTAAATTAAAATATCATCAAACAAAACCAGAAAAAAACTTACGGAGCTACTTGCAAAATATTTTGTTCATGCATGATTGGAAGGTCGCCAGAGCATTGGTTAAACCAAAAGGCATGACAAGAAATTAGAAATGACCATAGTGACATATTAAAGCAGTTTTATGCACATCCTCCTCCTTCATTCGAATCTGATGGTAACCAGGTCTAAGATCAATTTTGGAAAAGAACTTTGCTCCAAATAGCTCATCCATGAGTTCATCTATCTGAGGGATGGGATATCTATTCTTTATTGTATTCTGGTTTAAATCTCTAAAATCAATGCACATCCTCAAGGTTCCATCCTTTTTCTTCACCAAGACAATCGAAGAAGCATAGGGACTTGATCTTGGTCTAATGAGCCCCAATTCCAAGAGTTCTTGAATACCCTTCTCAATCTCATCTCTGAACCTTTTGGGTGTCTATATGGGGGTATTTGGATAGGTGAAGTACCCATGTAATACCCCCATTTTGACTCTTAGGATATATTGGATTTTAATGCAAATATTGTGTATGTGTGATGTATGATTCCTAGCATGGATCTCAAGGCCAAGGACCTGCTAGTGAATGCTTAGCCTGGTATTTGATATTGTGTTATCCATGTGCTATTAAGCCATGGAAATTGTAAAAATGATGTAAACAAATATCATGCAATAAAAATATACCAAGGGATTGGCTATGGATGCAACTAAATGAGGGGGATATGTGAGGGGGTTGTGGGATTGAACCCTAGGCTTCCATATGTCATCTTGAGAACCCCTTTGGATATCCTATTTGTCATTTATTTCTATTGTAAGGAGGTGGGTGAGAAATCAGTCCATGAGAATGATGGAGTATGGGCAGCCCTGAAATTCATAAGGCAGGGTATGGGCTCTGTTTTTCTTGTCCCATAAGCCACTCCATCTCATGGGAATTAGTTTCCCTCATCCCCATTGCATTGGGGACCATCTAGGCATTAGTTTCATGGAGGACGCGGACCCAACAGGGAGGAAGGAACTAGAAATCATGATTCTAAGTGAAGCCGCGTTTGGAAGTGCCAAGATCACCCAAAAAATAGCATGGACAATGGAATCTGATGGGGAATCCATAAACCCGAACCTTGGGGATAAATTGAGAGGGTAGGATGCCCATAAATCTATTGGGAGACCCGGATTTGATAGTTGAAATCCCAATGGTGGGACAGAACCTTTCAGCCGAACCTGGAGGGAGATCTGTTCGTGGATCGCAGTGGGAAAGAGACCAGGGGGTTAGACTTCATGGTAGAGCCAATGAAGGATCATTCATCCTTGGTTTAGCATTCGGGACCAGTCATACCTTCCCAAGTCAGCGCTGAGGGAAGGGACGCCTGAGGGACTGCACAGCAGAGAAGGGGACCTTACTTAGGCTGAGAGTGGAGGTGATGGGGGTACCTGGACTGTCCGAAACCAATTGGGTATGACTGTAGCTCTGTGTTGAGTTCATTGACCTAGACACCTCCTTCCTTGTTTCTCCACTTGCTTGATAGATCCAATTGTGTGTTGGATGACCTTGAATGATTGTGAAACCAAGGCAGTGAGTGGACCTGAGTAGTTCCTCCTTAATGGACACATAGCCCCAGCTCAGGGGTGGTCTCTGAGTGCTAAAAGAATACAGGATGAGAAGAGAGCTATAGTTGGGTTGGAACGTTGCAATCCATATCCAGTTGCTTGGATATTTAAATAAAATGATAAGTGTTCTCTGTGAATTATATCATTTTCATTCTGTGTTATGAATGTTTAATTGTTCATGTTTCATTTAGCTGTGTTTATTTGAGTATGCATTTGCATCCATGTGTTTTTATGAATGTGTTCATTGATGAATAGGGCTAATTTTTTTTAGGCCCAGGAGGTTCAGTCATGGATTGCGGGAGAAATAGACAACCCTTGTTGTGTTCATGTTGCCTATGTGGGTCAGATGAAGGGAGGAAACATGGCGGAGTGGATCAGGGCCATGATAGAGTGGTAAAGAGGCCTTGATGAAGTTTGGGACCACATTTTGGGTTTTAATAAGGACAAGTTCAGAGCACTCAGGTGTGGTAGAGTATCATGCAAGTGCAAGGGATTCTCTGAGAGATTTCCAACAATACCAAGTTTTCCATAAATGGACTTAGGATGAGGAAGTTATTAGCGTAAGAAGTTGGCAGTAACAGGGGTATATGGTTGACTTCCAACGTTCCGAACCCGCAGTGTGGATTGTGGATTTCGGAAGTCTAAGGTGTGATTTCTCGGTGAGGTGCGTTGGCGTCCTGAATTTCAACTCTTGCAAGCCAGATTGCGGAGTGCGGAAGTCAGAGAGGTAGGTTTCCTGGAGTTGGGAATTTGGTGTCCCGACTTCCTACTCCCGCAAGCCAGATTGCAGAGTGCAGAATTCGGAGAGGTAAGCTTCCCGGAGTTGGGAATTTGGCATCCCAACTTCTGACTCCTGCAAGCCATATTGCGGAATGCGGAATTCAGAGAAGTAAGTTTCCTGGAGTTGGGAATTTGGTGTCCTGACTTTCGACTCCCGCAAGACGGATTGAGGAGTGTGGAAGTCGGAGAGGTAAGTTTACCGGAGTTGGGAATTTGGCGTCCCGACTTTTGAATTCCTCAAGCCATATTGCAGAGTGCAGAAGTCGGAGAGGTAAGTTTACCAGATTTGGGAATTTGGCGTCCTGACTTTTGACTCCCGCAAGCCGAATTGCGGAGTGCAGAAGTCGGATGTGTAATTTTCCCGTAGAAGAGAATTTGGAGTTCTAACTTTCCGACTCCTGTTGTTCATGTATTTGTAACTTCGGAAGATATTCACTTGTATATTGTATGTATTACATTTGTACTTTATTGTATCCCCAATGGAGATGTATTATTCCTCTGATTGGAAGTGTCGTCAATTGTACTTGCAAGTGTCGCAAGTTATATTGTAAGTGTCATAACTTATACTTGATGGGTTATTAGACCACCTTGATGGGGTCGGCGTTGTATGAGTCATGTGGGTTAAAGGGTTATTAGACCACCCTAGTGGGGTCGGCCTAGTCAGTATTATGTTAAGTGGTTAAGTTGGGGCCGACCTAGTTGAGTAAAGGTCAAATGAAAGTAAAAGTATAAATAGAGAGTGTGACTCTCTCATTGACACATTCTCTCATTCATTCACTTCGCATTAGTGAGAGAGAGGAGGAGTGTGCACAAGTGGAGGAGGATTAGTTGCTGCAGTCATCTATCTCTTTAGGTTTGATCTTTGTGATCTTTGTATTCATGCTTATTCTATCTCTGAGGAAGCTGCAGGGTTTTTCACCTTCTTGGTTTTCCCCGGTGAAATGTTTTGTGTCTCTTGTCTCTTATCTCTTATGCTTGATATGATGTACATGTTGTTATTTCAATTAATATCCTAGATCATATTGAATTAAATGATGAAAAAATAACATGGTATCAGAGCTAGCCTGAAGGAAGGCATGGTATGGCATTTTTGACACTTGTTGCACTTGCGACAGATTGGAAGTTAGGGCTTGATATAGCAAAAACCAGTCATCCTGGCACTTTCGCTATAAATCCTTGTTGGAAAAGGTGCAGGTTCTGAAAATTCTACAGGTCGAAGATAACATCCCCATGTACCTTTTTTCTGAAGCACAACATCGAATTCGTTGTACTTTATGTTTTATGATCCGTACAATCTAGGGTTTCTGCCTCTTCCAGATGTCAGTCATAAAAAGGTGACCTAGGAAAAAAAGGTCACAACTTGGGCTAGGAAGCTCCAAATGGAATTTAGTAAAAAGTGACAGTTAAGGAACATACTGTACTTTCACAGGTCTGGGTTTCAGAGGCCGAATTTGAAACAGTGACACATGGCACACCGTACAAGTTCGATGTACTGTTTTATCCCATAAACGGGCCACGTTGCGACATTTGGCATATCTCTCTCTCAGAGAATCAATTTGAGGTCATACCTTTAGGGTTGGAAATATGATAGGTCAGGATACTATAGGACAAAGTTTTAGACCCTGTGGATTCGTAATTTCAGAGATGCACCAGAAACAATCAGGCACATATTTCTGTGAAATAGAATTGAATTCTGAGCATTCTCATTTTTGGCTTATCACTACTGCTGGAAATTAGGGATTTTGATAGAAGTGGAATTTTGGAGTGATCTCAGCATAGGATTTCTCTCCTCAGAAAAATCAAAATTTAGAGACCAAGATCAAATTTTTTGGTTGGGCAGAACCCCGGGCATCATCAAACCCTAGTTCAGGATTTTGATGAGAAAGGTGGAAAATTAGGGTTTCTGAAAAAATTGAAATTTTTGGAATCTGAGACCATGGCTGGAAGCTGCTCAGAAAAATCGAAGTTTGGAGTACAAGATCGAACCTTTTGGTTGGGCAAAAGACTGGTCTTTATCAAACCCTAATTCAGGCAGGGATGATTTTAAGAACCCCCCCAAAATTTATATGTATAAAAAATGGGCGAATCTCCGCGATATATAGGAAAACTTGAAGGCGATTTTATCAATAATATAATATGTATATATAATTTTTTGGAAAATCTTTAATTTCATTATATAATGCTGTAAAATCTTGGCGAATCTTTCACTAAATTATAAGATATTGTAAAATATTGGCAATTATTTCACTTAATTATAAAAAATTTGTAAAAACTTGGCGAATCTTTCACTAATTTATAAAATATAGTAAAAATTTGGTGAATCTCTTGCCAATAAGACTCAAGCTTTTGATTATGTAGATTATTAAGGTAGTGCAACAAAAGAACGTACACTGGAGCTCAACTCTGAATCTCTCGACTCCTATACTCTCGAATGAACAAGTGTATGAATGAGGAAATGATGGATTTATTTATACATTTCACAAGCAGTATTTGATCACTCACAACTAGAAGGTGTTGACGAAATACGACTGCACTAACTAGGTTCAGGGCAAGTAGGTGCTCTACTTGTTATCTCGTTCCTTAATGGTCCAATGGGCATGTGGGGTCATGAATTCAAAATTCTCCCAAAGATGATAAAAAATCCCTAAGCACTTCAATGTTTTCCCAGGCACTTCTAAATTCTCCCGAGGATGATAAAAACTCCCCATGCACTTCAATATTTTCTCCAAGCACTTCAGAATTCCCTCGAGGCACTTCAATACTTACCCCATGCACTTCTAAATTGACCCAATGATGATAGAAACGCACCATGCACTTCAATATTTGCCTCAACCACTTCAAAATTCTCCCAACGATGATAAAAATACCCAGACACTTCAATATTTACCCCAGGCACTTCAAAATTCTCCTAGCAAAGATAAAAATGCTCCCATCCACTTCCATGATTTCCCAAGCACTTCATTACTTGCCTCGGACACTTCAAAATTCGTCCAATGATGATAAAGATGCCCTATGCACTTCAATAGTTGCCCTAGGCAAGGGAGAAAAACACCCAACAATGATATAATCACCCAGGCAATCACAAAAATGCCTCAATCCACACAAATTTTCCCCGACAAGTGATAACTTTGCCCATCATTGTTTTAAAACGTCCCAACACTATAACAACATTCATACATTGATCTATAACAACCCCAAGCACTTCTAAATTCACGCAGTGAGGAGAAAAACAACCCATGCACTTCTAAATTCACCCGTTGATGAGAAAAATGCCCCATGCATTTCTAAATTCACCCAATGACGAGAAAAAATGCCCCAAGCACTTCAATACTTGCCCCAGGCACATCAAAATTTTCTGAAAGATGATTAAATTTCCCTAAGAACTTCAATATTTTCCCAAGCACTTCTAAATTCACCCAAGGATGATAAAAATTCCCCATGCACTTCAATATTTTCCCAAAGCACTTCAAAATTCCCCCAAGTCACTTCAATACTTGCCACATGCACTTCTAAATTGACCCAATGATGATAGAAACGCCCCATGCACTTCAATACTTGCCTTTACCACTTCAAAATTCTCCCAACAATGATAAAAACGCCCAAACACTTCAATATTTTCCCTAGGCACTTCAAAATTCTCGCAGCAAAGATAAAAACTCCCCCATCCACTTCCATGATTTCCCAGGCACTTCATTACTTTCCCCATAAACTTCAAAATTCATCCAATGATGATAAAGATGCCCTATGCACTTCAATAGTTTCCCTAGGCAAGGGAGAAAAACACCCGGCAATGATATAATCACCCAGGCAATCACAAAAATGCCTCAATCCACACAAATTTTCCCCGGCAAGTGATAACTTTGCCCCTCATTGTTTTAAAACGTCCCAACACTATAAAAGCATTCATACAGTGATCAATAACAACCCCAAGCACTTCTAAATTCACGTAGTGAGGAGAAAAACGACCCATATACTTATAAATTCACACGGTGATGAGAAAAATGCCCCATGCACTTCTCACTAAGACTCAACCACTACCACCACTGACAAGGGTATTGCAAAAGATCCTGATTCTCTAAGATTACATATGTTTAAAGAATGAAAGAGATGAAGTGCCAAGGTTAAACACGTATGATGTAGGTAATATATTGATTACCATATAATTTTCAAACCACAACACAAGAAATTTGAATACAAGCCCAATACCCTACAGTAGTAATAAGGCCAAAATGCTATTCTTCCCCTCCTTCCGGGTAGGTGGCAAATGATAATCTTGAAATCTTAAATTGCGAACACTGTAAGCTGGAGCTACATCATCTTGTCCGTTTGATCTTCCTTCATCACTTGTTTCTCAAATACTGGATTTGTTGCAATCTGGGAAACTGCATGTTGATTCAAATGAATTTTTTTTTTCAAATAAGTCCATTCCTATTCTACATAATAGACATGCTGAACAGAGTGGCTGGCAGAATCAATTGGATTGGGAAAGGTACAACATTTATTCAATGAATCAAGGTCCTCTAACTAGAAGTGATAATGTGGGTTCTTTCCAATTCAATATGGTCTCACAACACAAGAGTATGCTTTCATAGCTATTCACCATCCCATCATGTACATGTTCCATGTAGAATAATCTCAAGAATCAACGACATACTAAAATTGCAATTCCATTGATTACAAGGAACAAGTAAAAAAAGAAAGGAGAAGATGCTACATTCTATTTTGACTCTAAAAACAACGGAGAAAAAAAACTAAATGAATGATCACAACACAAGGTCTTATACATCAAGATCCATATGTACCACATTAAAGATGCTTACATTGTGAAAATAAAATTCGGAATGATTACAAGAGGAAGAAAAAGAGAGCCCCATTTAAAAGCAAAGGCAAAAAAAGTCATTGAGTTCATACCAATGCAGTTTCTTGTTAATCCAATCCCTCCCAATTCAAGAAAGTTGAAATGCAAATATGTTATTATAACAAAATTGTTAGCATTAACTTAGGACTTCAGCTATGATGTCAGGTCAAAATAGCTATTGTGAGAAATTTGTTTATTGACCGGGCTTGGATTATCAATTTATCATCAAGATTGTATACCACCAAATGGTGTTAAATATTTTACAATCCCATGAGATTAAGAGACATATTTGACATTTCATCTCAGCCCAAACATTGAATTACCTTTTTCCTTTCTTAGTTCACAAGAAGTTTGTAGAAGAGTTGAATTAATGCCTACATTAGGCACACTACAGGATTTGTTGGCCAAATGCAAGTTTTGGAGGGCACTATTTAGTTGAAAAGTCCTTGGATGCAATAGGATGCATTAGAACAGTCAACTCTAAACAAAATATTTGTCTTGAATGTGCTATATATCTACTAAAGACTTTAAAACCACCACTTTCAGTTCTATTTTCTAGGCATACAAGTATCTCTATGAGGATGTATGATTGCATGCCTTATATCATCTCTTAGAGAGACGCACTTTACTTAGCTCATCTATCCATGCAAGGAAGGCACTTCAGGGTTGGGTTCTGATACCTTTAGTTGACATTCTTGTTACCCCACATTCCCATGTGGGTATCTTAGGGGATGTTGAAATATTGTAACTTCAAAGAATATTATATTTGTACTTTATTATTCCGGAGATGTTTCAATCCTCCGTGAAGATCTTATTGTATATCCGGAGATGTTTATTCCTCTGTCGGAATGTGGTAACTTGGGTTATTAGAATTCCCTTGTGGGGGTCGGCCCTGTATGTGTTATGTGGGTCAAAGGGTTGTTAGACCACCCTAGTGGGGTCGGCCCAGTCAGTTGTAGTGGGGTGTTTAACCCAGTGGTAAAGTTGGGGCCGACCTAGTTAATATAAAGTACAAGTCGGAGATGTGTATAAATAGAGGAGGTGTGTTCCTCATTATACACACACTTCACTCACTCAGAATGTAGCGCACTTGTGAGAGAGAGGTCTGTTATGGAGGAGGAGGAGATCATGTCTTTGCTTTGCATCTTTGTATATTTCTGGTCATCTATATTGAGGAAGCTTTGCTGGGTTTTCTAACCCATGAGGGTTTCCCAGGATAAATCTGTCTCTTGTATTTATGTTGTACTTGTTGTTTCTTCAGTGATCCTGTATATGCTATTATTGTGAAATGGAATGTAATGATGATATTTTCTGTCTTACCATAATAAATCTTAACATGGAATCAGAGCTAACCTGAAGGAAGGCAATGTATGGTAGTTACGACACTTGCTTCACTTGCAACAATTTCAAGGTTTGGGTTTTGTATAGCAAAAAACAGTCATTGTGGAACTTTCACTATAAATCCATTTTAGCGAAGGTTAAGGATAGGAAACCTTTACATATCGTATATAACATCCCCAGGTACCTTTTGTCCAAAGGACACCCTCATATTCGTTGTACTTTGTGAGTTATGATCAGTACAAGTTAGGGTTTCTGCCTCTTCCAGATCTCAATCAAAATTAGGTGACCTAGGAAAAAAGGTCATAACTTGGGATAGGAAGCTCCAAATGAAATTTCGTAAAAAGTGACAGGTAGTACACAGACTGTACTATCTCAGGAAACGTTTTCAGAGGCCGATGTTGAACCAGTGACACGTGGCATGCCATACAAGTTTGCCCTCCGATTTTATCCCATAAACAGGTCACGTTGCGACACTTGGCATAACTCTCTCTCAGAAAATCCAATTGAGGTCAGACCTATCGAGATGGAAAGATGACAGGTCAGGATACCACAGAAAAAGTTTTCATACCCTGTGGATTGAAAAGTTCAAAGTTATAGTAGAAACAATCAGGTACATATTTCTGTCAAAACATAATTATTTTTGGAGCACCTTCATTCATGGCTTCCGGAATTTAGGGTTTCGGAGAAAGTTAGAATTTTTGGAATCAGAGTCCACGGCTGAATACTACTCAGGAAAATTGAAATTTAGAGACCAAGATAGAATTTTTTGGTTGGGTAAAAGACCGGGCTTGATCAAACCCTAGTTCGGGATTTTGATCGGAAAGATGGAAAATTAGGGCTTCAGCAAAAGTTGGAATTTTTGAAGTCCGTGACCACGGCTAGAAGCTCCTCAGAAAAATAAGAGTTTAGAGCCTTGGATCAAACCTTTTTATTGGGCAGAAGGGTGGGATTCATCAAACCCTAGTTCGGGATCCTGTCCAGAAGATCCAGAAGTTTTGAAGACAATTTTGAGGGGTCAAATTTTGGAGATTTTAAAATTGAAGTATGCTAGTTTGATCAGCTCAGCAAGACACATCCTTCCATCCATTCAGAAGTGTGAAAGTAAAAGATTGAATTATTAGGGTTTCTCTAGAAAACCCTAATCAAGCTCCAAATCAAGTTTCAAGGGGAGTTGAGGCTAAGGCCTTACATAAGAAGACTACAAGAAGTCTCGACAGGTATGACTTAAGGAGGTTCAGGTATGTCTTGAAATCTGATCCCTAGTTAAGTTCATAATGTGTTTGTCTTCATATTATTTATTAGTACAATATTGATTAATGTTAGAATTGTCTTATCACCCTAGTAACAGTATGAATGCATGTGAATGATAGAAGACATTCATTGATTAGGGCTATATGATTGTACTAATGCACTGTGGTGTTGTATGAGGTTGATGTTGTTTGCTAACAAGATACAGGTACATCACGAAAGACAAATCAAGTTCCATGACCATGACAACATGAATACAAAGACTCATCCATAATCTTTGTTCTACTTACGAGGTATGTATGACTTTGTTATATTATGCTTAACCTATGAGATATGCAGGTTCTATCACAGGATCTCTAAATCATTGAAGAGATCAAAGAAGATATTGTTTAGGTATGTTAGATCTAACTAAGCAGGTATACTAATCCAGGTATGTTTTCCTATGTCAAGTTAGAATGTTACCTTGTGTTAGGATCCCTTATATAAGTATACTTGGTATGATTGGTTATGCTTATTCATAAAACTAGGAATAAAGGGTTTATGCATATTATGTCTCTTATCTTCATTGATGATTTAACTAACCAGAAGAGTCCTATGATCAAACAAGAATATGAATGAGTAAAAGAAGACTTTCCTGAAACCTTGAATACTAATGTTTATTATCTATGATCATGACTATACATATTCAAGATTATTTAGAATTATAATGTTTTGATAATATTGAGAATATACTAATGAACGTATGTTTGTGTATGAGATCATGAGGATGACACTAGTGCACACTTGAGCATGCACAGTGGTACATAATGAATAGAAGTTCAAAAGACATATAGAAGATCAAGCGAGAGACAACCACACAAACATAAAAATAAGTATTTGAGTTGTTATTTGAAATAGTAAATGATATTGCTTGTAATAGTTGTATACATATTTGTATTCCTAGAATATATCATGCTGAGTGTAAACATTCATATAGCATTGAACAGTATACTACTAATATGCATATGATTGGTAAATTGGACAAACATTTCATTGTTGATTTTCTAGAATGAAACCTCTTTGCTGACATGCTGAGAGCTGTGCACACTCTCGATAGTATGTTCTAGTAGAGATGGAAGGCATCTAGATAGCCACTGTATGCATACAAGATATGGAAAAGTGTTGTGTCAAAGTATTGGTCAAGATAGTTGCATAACTATGTAAATGATATCTGTATGCATAATAGGTTATCATATCAATATGATTTGATGATTATGAAGTATTACTAATCATGTACTTAATTTTGATTTGTAGGAAAGATCATGACGAATGATGAACATTGAACAAGCGATGGATGTTCAACAAAAGGATTTACAAATCAAACACACTATAGAAGACTCGTGGCTAGAAGATTCTCTTAGAAAGAGGAAGAGAATCATGATGAGATGTTTGCTCCAAGTGGCTAGTTAAGACCATTATCTTAATAATGTAATTGAAGAAAGCTTTGTTCGAGTACCCAGGATCGATAGTGATCACCATGGGTGATGTGGATCTCAACCTTTGCTACAAGGTTGAATATGGTTTCTATACACAAATGACATGGATGCAAGAAGGAACTCACCACAAAGTTCGAATGATGTTGAGGCTCATATCAGTAGACCCATCTGACGAGAGATGGCACAGATAGATGGCTGCAGAAATGAAAATGAAAGATCTCAGATTGATGCATTACTTCCTAGGTATGGAAGTATGGCAAGGCTCAGAAGGAATCTTTCTCAACCAAGGAAAGTATGCTGTGGAAATCTTGATAATATTTGATATGTTGGAATGTACAACCATGGTCACTCTCATGGGTTCAAACTTGAAGCTGTTAGCTGATGACTCCTCAGAATTAGTTGATGTGACTCTGTACATATATATTATTAGGTCATTGATGTATCTGACGAATACCAAGCCAGATATATGCCTTGCTGTGAACACCTTGCAGTGTCAGTATCTAGTGGAAACAAGATGTGTTCACCTGATAGTTGCAAAGCATGTGAAGAGGTACCTAAAAGGTACGATAGACTTTGATCTATGTTATCTTGGAGATCATGACTTTAGATGGCTACACAAATGTTGATTGGGTAGGAAGTGTATCAGACAGGAAGAGCACATCGAGAGGATGTTATTGTCTGAGATCAGCCATGATCTCGTGGTTTAGCAGGAAGCAGTATAGTGTGGCTCTCAGCACAAGCGGAATATATGGCTGCTTGCTCTGGTAGTTGTGAAGCAGTATGGCCTCAGGATTGTTTGACTTAGAAATGGACCCTACTGTGATCCTATGTGACAAACAGAGTTGTATCAAGATGGCAGAGAATCCAGTGTTCCATGATAAGTCAAAGCACATAGAGATCTGAAATTTCTATATACAAGATATGGTGCAGAAAGGAACTATAAAGTTTGAATTTGTAACAGGTTACCGATGTACTAACTAAACCTCTACCTCAAGAAAAGTTTGAGTATTTCTGAGACAAGCTTGGAAGGACCCTCCTCGAAAGGGGGAGTGATGTGGTCACTTATGATGAGATTGCCTACATCGACAGTGAGGTCGATGATGTGGATACCTATATTGGTGATGCCGACAGAAAGGTTGGTGGATGGTCCTTAGACAAGATCTAAGTTGACAAGGGGATTGCATCATCCTTGAACATATGTTCTAAAAGGATCCGTAGACAGATGTCTCCGAGAAAGAAGAGGGATTGCATCATCCTTGAACACATGTTCCAAAGTGAGCCGTAGACATATGTCTTCAAGAATGAAGTCCTTAGTGGACATGTGGGGATTGGATCATCCCTGGACTTCAGTCCTAAAGTGAGCCGTAGACATATGTCTCCGAGAATGAAGTCCTTAGTGGACAGGTGGGGATTGTATCGTCCCCGGACTTTGGTCCCTTGAATTGATCCATAGACATATGGTCTCCAAGAATGAATTCCTTAGTGGACAGGTGGGGATTGTATCGTCCCTACAATTCGGTCCCTTGAATTGATCCGTACACATATGGTCTCCGAGAATGAAGTCCTTAGTGGACAGGTGGGGATTGTATCGTCCCCGGACTTCGATCCCTTGAATTGATTCGTAGACATATCGACTCCGAGAATGAAGTCGTTAGTGGACAGGTGGGGATTGTATCGTACCTGTACTTCAGTCCCTTGAATTGGTTCGTAGACATATGGTCTCCGAGAATGAAGTCCTTAGTGGACATGTGGGACTAATCATCCTTAGACAGTAAATCTCGTAATTCCCAAAGGAAGGATTGTCTTAAAAGAGATTGAGTGGGACTAATAATCCTTAGACCGTAAATCCCGTAATTTCGAAAGGAAGGATTGTCTTAAAAGAGATTGAGTGGGATTAATCATCCTTAGACCGTAAATCCCATAATTCCGAAAGGAAGGATAGTCTTAAACATGATTGTGATTGATCCCGTAATTCCAAAAGAAAGGATCATGTGTATTGCAGAGTATGCTGCTATTGTGTATACTTGACTGATGAGGATACTTGTATTGACGATATGTATACTTGTATTGATGAGGATACTTGTATTGATGATGTGTATACTTGTATTGGTGTGGATACTAATACTGATGGTCTAGATGACGATGTTGCTGATCGTGATGGTCTAGATGACAATGTTGCTGATCGTGATGATCTAGATGATGATGATGCTGATCGTGATGATCGAGATGATGATGTTGTTGATCATGATGGTCTAGATGACGATGCTGCTAATCGTGATGGTCTAGATGATGATGTTGCTGATCGTGATGATCTAGATGACGATGCTGCTGATCGTGATGGTCTAGATGACGATGCTGCTGATCATGATGGTCTAGATGACGATACTGATGATTGTGTGATGACGATGCTGATGATCGTGAGGATCTAGATGTTGATTTTGTTGTAGCTATTCGAGTGCTGCAGAAGATAAAGGCTCAGTACTGAAGATGTTGATGTTCCAGTATTGAAGATGTTCCAGTAATTGCTTGAGTTACTGATGATGTTGAGAAAGCTTCCAATGATTTATAGATGTATCATGTATGATGTTGATGACTCCTTGCTTGTGCAGATGTTGTTATAATATCCTTCTCATTAAGGGGGAGTCTTGAAATATTGTAACTTCAAAGAATATTATATTTTTACTTTATTATTCCGGAGATGTTTCATTCCTTCGTGAAGATCTTATTGTATATCTGGAGATGTTTATTCCTCCGTCAGAATGTGGTAACTTGGGTTATTAGACTTCCCTTATGGGGGTCGGCCCTGTATGTGTTATGTGGGTCAAAGGGTTGTTATACCACCCTAGTGGGGTCAGCCCAGTCAGTTGTAGTGGGGTGTTTAACCCAATGGTAAAGTTGGGGCCGACCTAGTTAATATAAAGTACAAGTCAGAGATGTGTATAAATAGAGGAGGTGTGTTCCTCATTATACACACACTTCACTCACTCAGAATGTAGCACACTTGTGAGAGAGAGGTCTGCTATGGAGGAGGAGGAGATCATTTCTTTGGTTTGCATCTTTGTATATTGCTGGTCATCTATATTGAGGAAGCTCTGGGTTTTCTACCCCATGAGGGTTTCCCAGGATAAATCCGTGTCTCTTGTATTTATGCTGTGCTTGTTGTTTCTTCAGTGATCCTATATATGCTATTATTGTGAAATGGAATGTAATGCTGACATTTTCTATCTTAGCATAATAAATCTTAACAAGGGATATTTCTGAACTTTTTGAAGAAATATCAATTGTCTACATCAACCTTCATCCTTGCATTTTCAGTTAGAATATAGTTACACTTCATTGTAGATCATTGATCTTGTCAGTCATTCAATAGAGTGTCATCATATGATCACAGAATGATAGAATATCACTACCACTTTGACTACACTATTTTCAGATGCCATGCTAGTAGCTATAGTAGTATTTCTAAGCAGTCTTATTCCTTGATTGGGCTGGTTACCCACTGGACTGGGTTGATTTTGTTAAAAATGTAGCCTTTCAATCTCACTAAGAAATTAACAGGGTGAAAGACGACCTGGTGGATTTCTTAAAAAAAAGATGGTGTTTTTATAAGATGTGGTAGTCTAAAAACTTTCCTCCTAAGGAATTCCCTATTGTTGACTTGGAATAATTGTGGTGCCAATGCATTCTGGAACTAATTGGATTGTCCCAAGTCCATCAGTAAGTGGACAAACTACTTCAAGTGCATACCATGCATAATAGGATAAGAACTTGGTGTGTCGTCTCTTGATTCCTGAATGAAATATGTGACTATTCTTTTACTATATGTCATCAAGAATGTCACCATTCATAACATCTATTTCTGACATAATTTGCCTAAGCCATTGAAGTGCATGTCCAAGTTGACAAGGACTTAATCATAATTATAGAAAATTTCTGGAGTTAAACTATGTTCAAGTTTTAAACTTCTCCATTTTTAGAGTGGACAC
Source organism: Larix kaempferi (assembly GCA_027924585.1). Taxonomy (NCBI): domain Eukaryota; kingdom Viridiplantae; phylum Streptophyta; class Pinopsida; order Pinales; family Pinaceae; genus Larix; species Larix kaempferi. Next base: position 1,945,805 of record BSBM01000142.1, read on the forward strand.
TCCACCCATCATCAGGGGATTCAGATAAAGCTTTGATAGATAGAACCGAGTGAACCAAATTCTCCTTTTCTCAAGCCATATATGTGCGTTTCACTCTGAGTTCAAGAGACATACAGATACACCAAGGATTAAACCCCTATAATATCTAGAATGTAATGCCAGAAATTAACATTTTGAAGTCTACAAGTGCTAGTAAAATGTTAAAATATATAAGAATGTAGCATTCAAACCAATCAAATACTTAGATTACCTGTCTCTCATATCCAAGGAAACTTGGCATAAGAAATTCAAAAAGCGATCAGAGCTCTAGAACATTGTTCTGCAGACACATTCAAAAGCAGGGACAACATAAGAAAACACAGAACAATCTCTAGTTAAAACTTAAAATACCTCAATTCAAATTGCTAAAAACAGAAAGGGAAAAAAATCAATCAGAAGTACCCTAGTGACCTTCAATGTGCAACTAAATATATGACAGAAGGAATGACTTGAAAAACAGAACCTCACAAATGATAACAATGAAAATCTAATTATTGAACGTTTAACTGAAACTTTCCTCTCAAATACAGGTAAAAATTCCACTACCTGAATCCGTGTTCCACTCAGAATAAGACGGTGTTCAGCTTTTAACTGTTTCACCGCAGTAGTAACTTTCGTTTTTGCATTCTTTATTACGTGACCTTCATCTAAAATACAATAATTCGAAACAATGTGCCCCAAGAAATCAATATCTTTGCGGATGACATCATAAGATGTTAAAATGATGTTGAACTTTCCAAACTGATTTTGAAGCAAAGAACGCTCTTGAGGAGACCCAACATATTGGAGAGGATTCAGAACAGAACTATTAATAAATTTCTCAATTTCAAAGGCCCAATGACCTACTAATGTTGAGGGACAGACAATCAAAGAACTTAATTGGTCCTTTTCTCCCTTAAAAGCAAGGTGTTCCACAGTATCAGATGCTACAATTGCAGAGGCTTGGAGTGTTTTCCCAAGACCCATGTCATCATACAAAATCCCATGAAGCTTGAAATGTTTGAGAAATTCCAACCAGTTTATTCCTTTTTGTTGGTACCTGAAACAAGAGTAAGTGCCTAAGTACCCACATCTACAAACACAGATGGAGGATACCTCTAGATTTGACCTCATTCGTGGCAACTTTTCAGTGTATTTTGAAAGCAATTTTATACACCTATTATCTAAAATCTTAACCTCCCATCTCAAACATGATTCTGAGCTGTGACATGAACAAGAAACCTAAAAGATTAAATGGATAAGAGAAATTAGTTATTATTATGGAGATATACTTTAGCTGTAAAATAGCATAAAAATGTTTATCATGATAGGTTTCTATAAATATTAAGGGAATGTTTAGAAACTGTCTTATCACCATGGAAAACTGCTAGAATTGAAGTCAATTGGGAAAATGCATAATCATCTCCTCTAAAGGACTTCATGGTAAATTTAGAATCCTACCCATATCCCAAATTTTAGAATTCAAAGTTATTTGCACAAGGTGCACAATTATTATTTACCTTCTTAGAGTCACTTTCAACTCTAGAGCAAGTTTATAATCATCAACTTGGGAGTTATCAAGAAGTTGCTCCAAAAAGTGAGCATCTTCAGAAGTTCTTGATGATAGATTCTCACTGAGTCCAGTAGGTGGAGGAACACCCCTCGCGAGTGGAAGAGATGGAACTAGAGCAACAAAGCTACATCTTACACCATATGCCACCAGATTTACTCCTAATTCCTCAACCAATGAAGTAACAATGGAAATGGTGTACACAACCAAAGATGCCGGGAAGCAGTGTAAGCAATTTCATTTGCAAAGGTTGTACAAGCAGAGGCACAATGGAATGCACAACCTATAATAAAATAAGCAAATTCGTCAAAACCATACATAAAACAAATCATGGTTACAAGATAAAAACACATAAGCATAACAAGGATTTCAGCATTGCAATAGATCCTATAAGAAGCTCCTCTAGATAATAAAGTTGTCATTTCTTTAGAGGCATGGTTGTAACATAATTGTACCTGCACTAGACGTACTCTTTTAGTCCCATTGTCCTACTTTATTGATCATTTGTTGGACATTAATAAAATTATCCTATCCTCATCTTTGTTGATTTATTTCTGGTTATATCTGTACTGCCTCATTAAACACATGATTGTTTAGCCATTTTGTACCATCTAATATAACCAACACTCAAGTTAGCCACATGTGGTTCTTATCTAGTAAAAGAGATGATGTCATGAGTGTTTAGAGTAGATATGCTCTTTCACTGACACAACACCATCAAAGTTATGTTTACTCAATCAAATGATGCAAGAAGGAGACATGCTTTATTCTAGTAAGAATGTAAAGGTTACACCTCAAGAGCAATTATCAAGGCCACCATACTACCACAACAGGCATCTACTGAAGCTCTTGGGTCAATTCATGGCTTTGATTACTTTGCATCTTGTAAAAATACCATCTTATAAAAACACCATCTTATAAGTTGCTTTCTCTGCATCTTATAAAAACTCATGGCTTTTCTTACCCTGCTTTAAACTTGTGGCTTTGCTTACAGTCAACAGACAAAGCAGTGCTTCTTTTTGACATTTGTGGATGGGTCCCAAAAATATCAGTTGTTGATAACAAAAATTCTAGATTCTCAACAACCACAAGAAGAAATCATGCAAATTTAAATGAAGGTAAGGCTTGTTCTTTAACCAAGAAATGAAAAAGATTATTAGTCATCATTTTCAGTAATTCCATTACTGCAATAGTTTGAAAGTTAAGCAATTGATGAAACTTATGCACTTTCTTTGCCAGAGGAGGGTTTCAAAAGAGTTGGAAATGTTGCAAATAAGTCAAGTGTTGGAAGCCAGTCGAAGCCTAAGAGTGACAATAGCATTGAAGCTATAGGAGTGAATGTAGGGGCAGACAAGAATAAATTTGTGAACTAGATATTGAGAGATTAGTAGTTGCTATTAAATCCAAGGGAAGAATGTCATATGATTTAATAGGTGAGGCTTTGAATGTTTACACTTTCTGTTGGTTGAATGGAGATTCAAAGGATTATGACCATAGAAGTGCTTTAAAAAATGAAAATGGGTTAACTTCAGATGTTGTGGAGACAATATAAAAACATAGACAACTTCTAGAAACAATTACCACCAAAAAAAGGATATGGTTCCTGCAATTTTTTGTTATAGTTATTGAAGGCTACTACTATATTGGGGGAGGAAACTTCATGTGAAATGGAACTTGCAGGGAGGATAGGAATCAATTTAGAAAAATATGCACTTAATTCCATATTCATCACACACAAATGATTCTTTGTATGATATATATCTTGTACGATGCATGTTAGATCATTTTCTGATGCAAGATAAGAGCCCTCAAAGTAGTCTAGAAAGGGAACAATTTCCTTATGAGGGACAAAGAACAAGGTCTGTTGAAACTTAAGAATTTTCTGAAGGTAGAAGGATGACTTCTGCAATCCATACTTCAAATTTGAGTGTTGCAAATCTCATTGATGGATACCTTGCAAACATAGCTCGTAAGACACATCTACCTTTGTCAAAGTTTATCAATCTTGTTGAATCTCTACCTGATATTGCACGACTAGTGCATGATGGTTTGTACAAGCCTATTTATAGGAAATCACAACAGTCACCTAGGGTTTGTAAAATTCACAATATGCTCCTTTCAATTTCATTGTGATTCATGAATATCCAAATCTGCTTCCTACTAGATTTCTCCCAAAATTCAAAGGAAATATTGGTTGTACAAAACAACACCTTGAGGATTTTTATAAGTTTGTAGAAAATTTCAATCTTCAACATGAGGATGTGATGATAATTTTTTTTCAAAGACCTTATGTGGAGATGTCAGAGAATGCCAGTATCATCGTGTATTGAGGAAAGGAGGCACTGGTTCAATGTTGGCATTTAAACAACCATCATGAATTGTTGGGGGAAAAACTGGAGCTTATGAAGATTTCCTAGAAGAAAATGCATAGTACAACAATAAACCAAAACATATGGATGATGACAAGGAAGTATAGAGTGGATTTGAAGAACCCATCGCTAAATTTCAAAGCATGCAAGTAGAATATGTGACTGTGACTGGTTCTCATGTACTAGTTGAGCACAATGTTGAAGAATGTTGAAGGTAAATTAGATCTTGGAGAACACAAATTAGAGTACAATGAAAAGCAACCTCTAAGGGCCTATTCTAGAAGGACGAGCCCTGTAAGGGTTGTCTCTTCTCAACAGAAGTGGCTTCGTGGACTGAAATTTGGCTGGAAATAAATATCATGGTGTGTTGCATGCTTTTTCCCAAGCATTACTTTCTTAATTCTCACAATGCTTAACTTCCTTCTGTGGGGAATTCAAACCACTAGAGCAATATCGATCTCTTTATTTATCGTTCTTCTGGCCCTGTGGTTTTGTATTTCAGTACCTATGACTCTTTTTGATGGGTTTTTTGGAGCCAAGGAACCACATATTGAGTACCCTATGCATACCAATCAGATTCCCAGAGAGATTTCACCCCAGAAGTATCCTTCTTGGTTGCTTGTTCTTTGTGTAGGAACACTTCCTTTTGTCACTCTTTTCATTGATCTCTTCTTCATTATGTCAAACATCTGGTTGGGGTGGGTTTACTATGTTTTTGGATTTCTTTTTATTGCATTGATTCTCCTTGTAGTTGTATGTGATAAGGTTTCTCTAGTTCTGGTTTACATGCACTTGTGTGTGGAAGATTGGAAATGGTGGTGGAAACCATTCTTTGCATCTAACTCTAAGTCAGTTTATTATTTTGTCTATTCAATAAACTACCTGGTGTTTTTATTTGCACAGCCTTAGTGGGCCTATGTCAGCTGCTTTGTACATCGGATACTCTCTTCTTATGGTCTTTTTCCATCATGCTTTCCACATGGACCATTGGACTCCTTGCATCCTTCTAGTTTGTGCATTACATGTTCTCTTATGTTAAACTAGATTGATATCAAAGCAAAGTAGTGCTCAATGGTCAGCAAGCTGGGGGATTGTCTGAAGTGTAAGAAATTGTGTTCAAGCTTCTGACATGTCTATGATGGTTTTAGCTAGTTGATGAGGCTTGGACTCTCAGTTTTATGGTTCTCACAGAAAGGTTCAGAATATGAATGACTTGATAGAAATTTGTAAGTCATGACATAGATATTTGTCTTTCAATTGGTGATGAAGAATCTAGCAAGCCTGAACTTGTCTTAAATTTAGCATATATTTTGCAAGTTGATCAAATACTTGAAAAATGAAACACAATTTCCAGGCTTCCAGAACTATAGATACACTTCCCAAGAGGTGAAGTTTCTCGCAAGAAATCCTATATTCACTACTAACATGATATCAATTAGGGTGAAAATCATTCATAATAGTTTCAATGTTTATTGAAAGTGAAAATAAAACTTTTAAATTTGATCAACATGAAAATCCCAAATCAGATGCATCATTAAAAAATTAAAATATAACAATTACAGTTTACATTGTCTAGCACTAATTAATGCTTTAGGGATTGCATGGTGCCAAAGGTGCATAATTGTACAATTATGACTGGAAGAGATCAAGGTTCCAGGTGGATGCAATTCAGTCTGTTGACCACTAGTGAGCAATGCCACAATGTACCTATGGGAATCATATATAGCTATAGCCTCATGGGAAGTATCCTGCAACATATGCCTCAGCCTAATAATTCCATTTTAATACCTTAAATAAATAGACTTTTGACACAATGAAGACAAACACAATTTTAAATTTTTACTTGAGAGTTGATACCTTTATCACATAAGTTGTTACTTGCTCTTTCAATGACCCTCCAAACAGTGCTCGCCAATTAGCACTCCACCCAAAGAGACTCCTCCATTCATTGTATAAGCACTGAAAAATAAATGGGAAACATTTCAGTTATTTTCCATGTTCAACTCTAATGACAAGGTCCTTCAATCATGTTTTTGCAACTTACATGTAATGTAAAATGGCTCATTTTAAATTCAAATTTTAAACTCGATATTTATTGATAATTTGATAAAAGGAAAAAAATCACAAGGCCTTGTTTTCTACTGAAAAATTGAGCTTAGTATTAAGAGTTTGAAAATAGATTTGCTTCATGCATTGCTATGGTAAATGCTATGCTATTTAATTATGTTTTCCAGCGGCTCTGCAGGAACGTCTACTATTTAACTTTGTGATCTCCTTATCCCTAACGAAGAGTGTAGGCTCATCAAATCATAGTCAGTAGGGCATCAGAAACTTACAAATTCTGCAACAAAGGATGACAAGTATGATATATACAAGATTATTTCATTGTTTCGCTTGGATGCAAATTAGTGGATTTATTGTCTCATTTCTGGCACAATTGAAATTCAAAGGAACATACATATCAATCTTTCTATGTCTTCCCTTTGGAAGGTACTAACCCGTTTTTTCAAGATAAATGTGCATCATTTACTTGCAATGAAAACAAGCATAGGGAATGGAAAAGGGAACGTGTAATGGAAGGCCCAACTTTTCTAGGAGACAAAAACTGCTGCGGTGAAAATTATCTGCCCAAGCCAGTATGAAACATATATTAGTAAACAAAAGGAAATGAATATATACCAGTCAAGCACCCTTTCATCTAAAACCAGTAGATAAATCACATACATGATCAAATACTAACTTTAAAGATTGAACATGCAAGTAATACCGACATTTTATGGGAATCACATTAGGTTTTCAAAATGAAGGAAGTTCTGCAACTCTTTGGAAAGATGGCTTACACTGGGCAAGCTATGGTAATGACACAATTGGGACAGAAACAAATACAACTGGAGTGTTTAATTGGCAAGGGAGTGATCATTCCTCAAGTCATGCCTTGTTTCATGGATCTTCTTGCACTCAAGATGAGTATAATTATTTTAAAGTTTTGTACACTAATATCTCTAGGATTGCAAGGGATAATATGCTTCCACCAGAGCGACAAAGGTTTGGGTTGTTATATAACATAACTGTCATTTATGTTTTGAGCACCAATGTCCAACACAAATCATTACTTATGTTGCAATTTCCAAACAGCCCAAACTGCTCCAAAACTTTTGACAGGGGAAATGATCTTAAGGAATTTGTATTGACACCCCATCCTCTTGTGACTGAGTTAGGTCCCGTGATTTCCTTTCTAGGCTAGCCATTTCACTTGTCCCGAATTAAAGAATTTAATTGTTCTGTAAAAATATTGTTTTTTAGTTTGCTGCAAAACAATTTTTAGCAGTTAAGTTGGTGAAAGAAGTATAACATATTCAAAGCTACAACAATACTAAATGAAACCAATAACTTACTTTACTCAAAAGACATTAATCAAACTAGAACTTATATTAGTAGAAAAAATCTTCAATTTTACATCAATATGTTTTGCCAAACATTTAGGCATCCAAATGATAAATAGCAAGGTACAACGGTTTAAGAATCAAATTCATAGCATCAAATGTATAAAATTTTGGGCATCTATGATTTGAATTTGTTGCATGTCCTCGTGTTGCCCTTGAATCTCCCATCTAATCATTGGATTTGAATGAGTCTGAGAGGGCTAAGTGGGATGAGTCTAAATGGTAATACTTTTGTTGAAGTTTTCTCTAGCTATAAGGAGGGTGGCCATGCTCCCCCATCACACAATAACTAATTTTGAGGTCAATATATTTCCATTTCCTATGTATGATTCTAAAAAAAATGATATATTGTTGAAGAGCACCAAGTGTGTGGGAAATGGAATTTCATCCCTAACCATCATGTTCCATTATTCCTTAGAGATTCCATGTACATATAAGATATGTTTAGATATTTTTTGAATATATCATGAGATAGTGGCTCTCTTTTTCTAAGTTTAGGGTTTAAAAAATCCCATATATGTTGATAACCAGGCAAAGCCTCCAATCCCAATAGTGCTATTCTCCTCTTGCATTTAGAAAGAGTAGTCCTCTGTGTTTGTTGGAGGTAAGGAGAAATGTGGGGATACTCGAGTAACTTTTGATGTTTCATGATTACCAGAGGGGAAGTAATAAGTTTTCCTTTTACCCACAGGTTGGCATTCTATTATGCATTCTCCAAATAAGACCAATACTTACTCCACTAAATCTGGTTGACTAAGAATGATGTAAAAACCCTCAATTATTTATCTCTTACAAATGGATCAGGGTTCCATTTCCTCAAATGCCCTAGTAGAAATTCATGATGGTGTAGCTTTATTAACATTTTTTTCTTCCTCACAGTAACTAGAATAAATATGACATATTTTTTCTTTGGTGAAAGTATTACAAGATGTACCTTCAATTAGTTGGTGCAGTTGAGACAAAAACCATTGTGTCGGAAAGAAAATTGTATACACCCAGGAAGGGGCCTTGCATTTTAATGTTTCATAATCTAAATTCCACATCTTTCATTTTTCTAAATTTAATTGATGGCTTGCTTTTGTAATTTCTTTTAGTTTTTCTTCTAAGGTCATTTGAGCTACTTTTATGGTCAACTATATACTCTAGCATTATTTCCAAAGGTACTCCCATGTTCCCTCTTTCACACATAGAATTCATCCCATTGCCCCTAGAAAGCAAGAGTAATTTGATTATGAGTTTGCATGGATATTAGAGATACCTCATCCAAAGGATTCAACAATAATTTTCCATTTAGCTATGTTAGCTCTAATTCAAAGAATCTCAAAGGATTATCTTGTTGTTGGTGTATCTCCTTGTTGATCCTCTAGGGGGGCCTTTTATATCATGGATCAAATATTTTGTAGTCTCCTTCTATGTTTCAATATAGAAACGTCTGTAGCAATCTCAAACTAGGTTTCCTTTAAAAATTCCTGTTCAAGTTTTGCAGTAGAGGGAATATGGTCTTTGCTTACTTTATCAACAAAGGATTTGTAGTAACTCCAACATCATTAGGTTCTATAGAAATATTTTAAACAACAAGATTTAAAGTAAATTCAATATCATTAGGTTTTAGGTAAAATATCTCAAAATCCATTTCTACATTAGTAGCACCACCTTCATGTGAAGTAAAAGGTGGACATCCTTTCCCATCATACTACATGTATTTCTCTTTACTTTTATTTTTTCATCTATGGATTGAATCAAAGCATCCATGTTTGGTTTGATCATGTAACATTCTATTTCTTTCTGGGCAATGACCAATTTTTTATGCAAATGCTTGACGCTACGACCAAATTTTTATGCAAACCCTTGACCATCTATCTCAAATTCTTACTAATTCTCAATAATTTAGAATAAGAGAGTTTACTTTTCTATAATGAATTTTGATGCATATGCTTACCAAATAATTGATTCCCTCTTCTCTTCCTCCTACTAAGTCAAGCTCCCACAATAGTTTATTCCTAGTAGTATCCTTCCTAATTATTCAGTAGCTTTCATGGAAATAGGTTCTAGATTAGTAGATTTTCTTGGCTCTTCTATAGATTTTATGGCAACACATTCTATAACACTATTTTACCTAGCTCTTCTTTGTTTAAAATTTCCCTGAACAGTAACAACCCTACTCACCCTGCACTTTCTCTCGTGTTCTTGGTTAGAACCATCAAATAAACCCAACATAGAAGAATAATCTATCTGAGGAGGAGTAATATTTTCCCTTTTAGGAGGCTTGGGAACAATTTGGAAAAAATGAAGGCTAGAGCTTGAGGTGACTTGGAAATTGGGCATATACTTCCCCTCAAAGATAAACCTCCATAGAATTAGGAAAGGGACTTCCTTATATTGTTTGAGTTTATGCATATGTAACCATTCAATAACATTTTTTAGTAAGCTTCATTTCAACCACAGATTAGGAATTTTAATCATAGCCTCAACATCTTTCCAGACTTGTTTTGTAAATTGACATTCCTCAAAGAGATGTGCACAATACTCAATATTGGATTGACATAGAATGCATCTACTAGGGGCCAATCCAGGTGATTCTTTTGTAGTCTATCCCACATTAGGAGTTTGTTATGAAGGATCAGTGAAATCAAACATGTGCTTTTGGGAGGGGCACACACTTCCCAAATGTTTTCCCACCACTAGTCGAAAGAGATCCCATTCGGATCGTACAATGCTTCATAGCCTTTAGAGGCTTCATATTACAATGTTGTCACCTTTCCATGTCCATGCCAGCTCATTGGGACAGTCAGTAAGTCCGATGTGCTCTACAAAACCTCTTCAATATATTGGTTCCAGACAAGAAATTGGTTTCCATATAAATTTAATTCTTCTGTAGAGATCCACCCTTGGCTCTAGATTGTAGTATTTTCGGCCTTCCCAATATTATTCAGATTACAAAACCCATGAGCTTGTAAATGTTCTATTATTTATGGAGGGAGAAAAATGTGGTGGCTACATCCAAGAATTGCATCACTCCTACTCAAACCTTATTACCATGTCCAATCCACCACACCAAATGCTTACCAATGACCAGATATTCAGCTAATAGAGCTTTCCAATGATTCAATGAGGTTGTTAACCTTCTTGCATGGTTTCCTAATACAATCAATTATACTTTGAGAAGCGATATACTCTTGCAATTATGATGCAGCATGGGAACTTCTTAGATGAATTTGGTGTTTTTTAAAAGTGAACCGCAATTCTAGGCACCTCTCAGCCCTCATATAGCCTCTGTTTTCAAATCTAGGTGGCACTTTGAGGCATAGTTGTAGCAAAACACATTTTCTAGCACTTTTGAGCATTTATTGGAAATTCTAGGCATGTAGCAGGCTCTTAAAAAAACCTTAAGGTCAAATATGGGCATCTCTAAGGTTCAAAACAACCCTAAAGGCTAAAATTGTGATAGACAACAGCAAAACCAAGCTTTGTTAAGTTCTGGGTGGTTTTGGAAGCATGTGGGTGGTTTTTGAAGCATGTACAACAGTCCTAAGGATGTTCTGAGCATGCATTCGATTGGAATAAGAAATAAACCAGTAGTTTCAAGTCAATGTTCAATGTTAAAGGAAGCACCAGAAGGCCCCACCCTTCTTGCAGTTCTCTCCTCACGTGTAGAACAGATCATTGGCCTTTGGAGCAGTATTTACATGCCCTGGCTAGTCTTGGGATGTCCATCTTTATTATGAAAGGATAACACTATTTTATATGCCATTAATGAGAGGTATTACATACTTGGAGGTCACTTTATGGAAGTGGTCCCCTCTTGAAGGTCAAATGTATTATTTTTTGGACATTGTTTGTAGAAGCCATTTGCATTTGGAGCTGATTGATTGCCATGTGGACATTCTCACATTGTAGCATTGCCCTAACGAAAGTTCTTTCATCATTCTTGATATGGATTGTTGGAGTTAAAGAGGAAGTTTGGGGGATCATCAAACCCTCATTTTCTTGATCTTCGCATCTTGTTGAGAAGGACATTTCCCTTTGAAGCTAAGTTTGGGTTGCATAGGGTGGGCACATGTTGGTGGAGTAGCCACCTTTTTGTGAGATTAGTTGCACATTCTAGTTGGGGCACATACCTTGAAGAATCCTTTTGGGTTGCTAAATGGACATCTCTTGTTACTTGTAGTTTACTTCATGAGCTAGCATCCACTTTGAGATTTCTAGATGTGAGAAGATTACACGAAAAATTTGTCACTTCAAGGAAATGCATTGATATTTTACAACTGAGAGATTCCTAGTAAACAAGGTCCCATAAAGAGTTGAAAGGTTGACAAGCTTCAACAAATCTCTAATGATCTATCTTGGTATGTTAATTCTATGGTTAAGCCATCCATATGCACTACACATATTAAGCTTGTCAGATGTCCAAGTTCAATACTTAAAATGTGGAAGCAAACAACACATTGTTCAATAGGTAAAGATGCAAGTACCATCATAGAAAGTGTGCCAAAGAATATAAGTATATAAGAAAAATGACTATGCTATGCATAGTTATCTAGATAGTAGAAGAGTGCAAATATACATATTTTGGGAGATTCCAAGCTTATTTTTAACTAGAATGAAGGGGTTGGCACAGATACAGAATATTCTTCTCTTGTCACTACTCGAAGAAGTGATGATATTAAAGAAATCTTTGATATAAATATCTTTCCGCCATCTCTATCTAAAAAGGAATACAGAGGCAGACAGATTATCGAAGTTGGGTCTTTGATAGGGAGCTAGTCAATGGCACCTATGACAGAGAAAAGAGGGTCAATACATAGAATTTGATCTTGTTTCTTTTTCATAGTTTAGATTTCTAGATAGACTCAAAGATGTTTTTTTGTTTTTATTGATAAAATCAAAGTCTAGTGACTCTTTTCATTGATGTTTAGATGGAATTGTTATAAACTGTATAGAGGATAATTGGATGGCGGGTTAACCATCTCAAATTACAAGTTTCTCAAAGGCAGGAAAAGGGGGAGGAAATCCCATATTAGCATAGCCCAAAAAAAGAGTCTTTCTAGAGGGTCAATATGGGAAATAGTTAATTGTTTTGGGTTATTAGAGCAAGCCAAACCCCATCTATTGGTTCATGATGTTGTATCTCATTGAACTGTAGAGGATTGATCAAACCCAAGAAAAAAATTGTCCCTTAAGAGGTTAGTGGAGGTGCAATACCCAGATATTATTTTTCTTCAAGAATCTCTTGGGGGGTGTAAAATTGTGATTGAGTTAAAAAAAATTCTATGTGGGTGGGATTTTTTCTATCTTGATGCAAAAGGTGGATTAGTTGGGATAATTTCATGATGGAAAACTAGGAAACTTAAGTATGTTAGGTATATGTCTGAACCTGTTCTCTTTGGACCTAGGCAAGAAATTCTCACACTCAATTTTTATGGCCTATATGTTGATCGGGTTCCCTTTTGTGGAGGGCCTTTCAGTCTAAGTCTTTTCAATCAATTTAATGTGGTTATGAGGAAGACCTAAATTTTATCATTAGGGTATTAGAGATCTAGGGGATCAAGGAATAGGTGGATCCCCTCTCAAATTTCATTCAACAAGTTGGACAAAAGTGGGATTATTGACCTAAACCCTACAAAGATTTTCCCTACATAGAGGAATACAAGAGTGGGCAATGGGAGTATAGATAACAGGTTGTATAAAATTTATGGTATCATAAATCTTGTTGTGGGGTGATTTGAGAGTGAGGTAGTGGATAGGGACTGGAGGGGATTTAGATCATTACCCTATTTTTCTAGACTTAAGTGGTTTAATTGAAAACCTTAGGCCCATTTAAATTTAACTCCTCTTAGTTCAAAATGAATACTATATTAATATAGTTAAAAATATTTGGTCCCTCTTTGACAGTAAAAGTAGGGGCATTGTAGTTGTATAATTCGAAGGAAAATTGGTGACCTATAAATAGATTATAGTTAAATGGGATAACAATAAGAAGGTTAAGGATGAGGAGTCTTTCAAAGAAGATGAGAGGTTGTTAGAAGGTGTTTACGGTGATAATAAGGCAGGATACTATTCTGAGGAGCACAAGAACAGAGCTAATGTGTTAGAAAGGAAGAATAGGATTCTATTGAATGAAAAAGAGGCCATGTGGAAGGTTAAAAAGTACAACATTATGGTTGGAAAATGAAGATAAAAATACAATAAAAACTCAACATTTTGCAAATCACAGAAGGAGTATGAATACTATCTAGAATGCAAAAAATTAGGAAGAAGAGGAAGTGAACAATTTTAAGGAGGTTTCAAAACAAGGAGTTAGTGATTTTAAAGGAAATCTTCAAAGTGGATTCTAGGGCCTCTACTGCAGATGTGGTTAGGATGGAAACTATTTTTCTTAGCTTTGTCTCATATGAGGATAATGAATCCATGGGGGATGTGGTCAAAAAGGAAGAGCTATGGGTTTTTTTTTAGCCTTTCAAGAAATACAAGAGTCAAGGACCAAACTGTTGGACCATTCAATTCTATTTGGATTTATTTAATAGCCAGGGGGGGAGGACCTTCTAAGGGTAATGGAGGAGTCTAGTTCAGGGGGAGGGAATGATTGGTTAAATTTAACTCCACTTTTATTGCTTCAATCCCTAAGAAGGATGACACTTTTGGGTTTGTGGACTATAGACCTATTTCTCTATGTAACATCTATAAAATCATAGAAAAAAGTATATATAGAAGGGTGAAGAAGGTGATTTCTAAATTTGTTTCTCATGAATAGTTTGGGGTTTTTGGAAAGTAAATGGATTCATGAGGCAGTGGGGTCACCTAGGAAACATTATACTCCATAAAATTGAACAAACAAAAATTTATGGTGACTAAAGTAGATCTTTCAAAGGCATGTGGCAGGGTTTATTGGATCTACCTTATGCTTTTGATTATTCATGTGGTTTTCAAGTTGTAAGTGGTAAATTAAGTAATGACCTATGTAAATTCGGTATCTTTTGTTGTTCTGAAAAATGGGACAGTTGTTAACACCTAAAAAAGTGCTCATTCCCTTATTCACATGACCCCATTTGTCCACTTTTCCACCATCTGAGCCTCTGAAACCAACAAAAGGTCACCAAAAGACCTTAGTACTACACCCCTTTTTCCATTAAAAAAGATTATTTTTCCTGAAAAGCATAAAAAACCCTCAAAAAGGGTCCAAATTCCCAAAAATATTAAAAAGGGAATTAAAATATTAATTTTATTCAAAAAAGGAAAAAGGAGGGAAAAGTACCTAAACCATGTTGGTCAATACCATTTGGTTTCCACAAAACCACAAATGGTATTCCCCACCACCAAAACCTATAAAAAGGTGGTAGGGGCTCCTCATTTCACATCCATCCATTAGCTCATCCTTATGCTGCTGAAATCTCCCCTGAGCATTTTTAGCCATTGAAGCAACCTTGGAGAAGGAGACCTCTTGGAGTTTGGAGCTACTCATCTTGGGAGTTGCTCAACATCAACCTTCACCATTGAAGGTAATTTCGCAAGCACTTGCTTGCCCCCCCCCATTTTTCAAATACAAAAAATTATTTCTTATGTTTCTTGTTCTTGATTTTCAAATGTTTACATTATTTGCTTAGATTCTTGCTTAGATCCATGAATAGTATTGTTTATTTAGTTTATTGTTTTTATTTCTATTGAAACTGCTGCTACTAGTTAGCAGGTGCCCATAGCACTAAGCTTGGTTGCAAAACCGGGCCAACAGTTTTGGCGACTCCGCTTTGGTTTGAACTATAGATCTCTAGCTTTGCCTTTAATCTTAGTTTTTTTGAGTTTTTACCCTTTAGATCCATAGATCTGCCATCTTAGACAGCAGATCCATTGCTGCTCTGAGTTTTGGCCCCATAAACAGCCCGAAATTTTCAATTTTCGGGTTCGTTTCTTGGTTTCCGTGCACGGCTTCCGCCTCGCGGCTTTTTGCCAGACAGTCGCGCGGTCCATCGCGACTTTTCTGCCTTTTTCCGCGCGGTCCATCGCGGCTTTTTTCAGACAGTCGCGCAGTCCATCGCGACTTTTCTGCGTTTCTCCGCGCTGCGCATCGCGACTGTGTGGCCAAAACCCGCGCGGTCCATCGCGACTGTGCGGCCAAAACCCGCGCGGTCCATCGGGACTGTGCGCCCAAAACCCGCGCGGTCCATCGCGGCTGTGCGTCCAAAACCCGCGCGGCTGAATTTTTCATTCGGCCATCCCGATTTTGAAAATTTTTTTTTTACTGTACTTTCTGCCCATAGCACATTTTTTACAGTATTAAATTCTGCATTTTTTACAGCTTTGAAAATTTTTTTTACTATTTAAAAAGTGCATATCTAGAAATCTTTTTAAAAATTTTCAAGAAAGTGAAAGAAAGACTCATTTTGCATTTTTTCATCTAGATTCAAATTTTTTCTTGGTTACTTCTTTAAAATCTTGCCCTTAGCAATTTTTCTTGAAACGAAGAAATCCATTTATTTCTTTTAAAAAGAAGTTTATTATTTGCTTTCATAAATCCAAGAAATCCTTTGTTTTTTGAGTTATTTTGTGAAAAGCATTTAAATTCCTTTTAGTGAAAAAAGTCATAAATATTTGCTTTTTATTTTCGAAAAATCCTTTATTTTTTGAAAATTTCCTATAAAGCATTTAATTTTTTCAAGTTCAGTTTACAACACCTCACGTGCACTCACACGATCACTTAATTGAACTAAGCCTTAAAACGTACCCTAATTTGAACACACTTTTAACCCCACTTGGGGAACACTAAAAGAATTCTTGTAGCTAGGTAGTATTGGGGGGATAGGTGTTCCAATAACACCCCTCAGTTCATACATCTGAGACATAGAAGTTGTCCAATTAGGGAGCTAAAATCTCTTAGTACTTTTTGGCGCGGTCACAACCGGTTTGTGGGAAGGCCTCTCCCTTAGGAGGGTTGAAGTCGCGAGGATGGTTCCGGAAGCCTGAGTGGGATACCGAAACCCATTCAGTAACCGAAGGGCTACCATTCGCAGTTCTCGGGATATCCCTGTATTGGGATATTGCGATCAAAGGACCAAACGGCAGATTTACCTTTTCTCGACGCGTCATGAACGGAGTATCCTAGTAGCCTGTCTTTAGGATTGATTACCCGGTGTCCCCTCCCGGTAGGGGGATATCTAGCCGTTGTCTCAACATTCATATTGTCTGACTTGGATTTCATCACCTTGCATAGGATATCGTCTGTTTGAGTCACAATACTTTTAGATTAGGTGTTTGCATGATTTCAACCTACCTGTGGTCTAGTTACACCTATTTTTTCTAGGAGCCGCTTGCATGTTGGTATTCTAACCAGTTGTTGCATTCCTCCACTTATTGTAGCACAGCTGCTAGAATAAGTGCATTTTTTGAGGATTGATTTTTTGGCCTGTGAGCCTTCTTTTTTCACTCCCCTTCTTGCACCCTTGGTTGCATAAGGGTTTTGAGTCTTTTATATATATATCACCACCTGATACTTAAACAAATTTTTACATACAAACATATTCTCACCATTGAGAATTTTAGACGCTCCTGTCGTCTACAGGGCGAACTCCCAGAGTTTAGTCCACTTGGCTCTCCACGTCACGGACGCAGAGCATTATCCCTTGATTCGACACATCGTCAATCAATTAGACAGTCATCCGATTCTGACATACCCCACTTCACCTTTGATTTGGAGGTAGAATCCGAAAACCCCACAGAGTTACCACCAACCACAATTATGTCTGGAACACCATTTGATCCACTATTTACATCTACCATAGGTCAGACATCTGCAGACCCTTCTGCTGTAGTACCATCCACGGCAACAACCACCCCCCTGGGTATGCCCAATATGGGTAACACTCCACATTCAGGAATGCCTAACACAGGGCCACCACCTGTCATGGGTATACCCAACACGGGGGTTATACCCCCTTCGGTTTCCACAAACCCTATCCCAGGAATCCCTAGTGCGATCCCCAACCCAAGTGTAACCCATGTTGCACTTGGGAGTGCTATACCAGGAATCCCTAGTGCGGTTCCTAACCCAAATGTAACCCATGTTGCACTTGGGAGCACTAACCCATACCATACCACACCTATTGGAGGGCACATACCCTCCATACCCATCATACCTTTAGGCGTTACTGGACCCCTACACCATACCACAGTGGCTAGGAATGTCCCAGTTCCAGTCCCCACATCTGCTAGTCTACCATACATGGCAAGTATGAACCTGCCAGATTTAGCTAGGCTCACAAATGACCCCATTAGACATGATCCGGCGTGGCCTCAAATGCCCACCAAACTCCCCTTTGACATCCCTAAGTTTGAGGGTAAGGCAGGAGAAGACCCCCAGAACCACATCATGTCCTTCCATTTATGGTGTTCCTCCAACTCCATAGTGGACGACTCTGTCCGCCTCCGTTTATTACAGCGCACCTTCACTGGCTCTGCAGCCAAATGGTATATCGAGCAACCCCATGGGACGCATTCCACATTTACCTCCCTTGCCTCGACCTTCCTACAGTTCTTTCAGCTACCAGTCCGCTATGATGCGGGCGTCGAAATCCTACTGTCTTGCAGACAGAACACGGCCACACATATCACTGACCATATCCATGATTGGCGTTGGCGCCGAAGCCTATGCAAGATCAAATTAGACGACCGAATCTTTTTAGACTGGTTCCTTAAATCCCTCCTTCCTCTCATTGCGAAGGATGTAGCATCTGAAAGACCCCAGTCTGAGGAAGAGGCCATCCTCAAGGCCCAACAGTTTGATCTCATCTACGCCCAGTCGGGTTACCTATACACGATCATACCGGACGCCCCACGAGGCGACTCTGCACGCGGTGACACACCGGGGGCATCACATGCCGTTGATGGCATTATTGGCCAAATTACACCGCAAGCAAAACCTTTCAGTATGGTGAGCACCATGCCCGCCCCAGACCTTTCGAGGGCTACATCTAGTTCCGGAGCGACGACTTCCTATGCTCCAACAAACCAGAGCCATCACGTTCATGGACCCTCTTGTCCACAACATTGTTATGGCCAAGCGCCATCAGCATATGTACCTCCTACATACTATGCTCAACCTACGGTACAGACCCCCATGCAGTTCCCACAACAGCCCATGCATTACCCACAACCGGTTGCACCAGCTAACCTCACACCTCCACCAGCTCAGGGGTACCAACAACCCCAGCAGGCAACTGGACCACCTCCAGCTCCACCTGCATACTATCCACCGCAACCTGCTCCCGCACCTGCGGCTCCTCAGAATCCCCCCAATGCTCAAGGGCATGTGTACGCACAACAACACATCAGCCCCAATACCAAAATAACCAACGCAATCAGGGTGGGCAAACCAAACCGCGGAAGAGGACGCAACCGTGGAAACAATCAAAACCGTAACCAAGCTCCACAACCTACCCATCCTCCGCAAAACAATAACGCGGCGCCTGCTCATCAGAATCCTGATCGACCACCTAAGCAAGCCGAAAATGCTAATTTACGAACAAACCATCCTTGTTCCATTTGCGGTGTCTATGGCCATTATACCCACGCTTTCCCACATCTGGAGCGAGCTCAAAAACTATGGACAAATGACGCCCATCGTCAAGGGCAGGTGGCTCCTTAGCCGCCACCCAACCCCCCACCACCTCCACAACAACCTTTGGTACTACAAAACCCTTTTCCAACACAAGGAGTGGTGAACACTCAGCCGTTAGCCCCCCCACAGGGAAACGTGCAACCACAACAAATTACTTACGCAGCTCCTGACCAACCCATGTTTCATTCAGGCACCCACCATTTATTGATGATGTCCACTGCCGACGTTAATATCCAGACCCGTCGGAACCAATACGGACCGACTTCCGAAGCCCCCCCCCGCCGAAAAGGATACTAATGCTAATCCCACTGATCAGACATTACGTATACCTCAGATTCCACTCGATGGCGCTTCTAAAGCACCTCGCTTTCCCCTTCACCGAATCAACAACAACCCCAATGCACGGGCTGCGTCCAATTACAACATTGTAGATGACTTAGCCCAATCTCCCACAGCCATGTCTGCGTTAGAAGTCTTGAAAAACTGTCCTACGCAGCGCAAGACTTTACTTTCCGCCATTGGGGCGATTGACCCAAACGATTCCAAATTGATGACCTTTGATTTAGACCAGTCTGAACCACGACTGCCTTCTACCATAGCAGTACAAGTTTTTGTTTCTATTCGGAATCTTGTCATCCATCGATGCATCATCGACGAGGGCGCCTCCACATGCGTCATGTCCACTTTTGTTTGGCAGAATTTGGGATCTCCTACTCTCCAGCAATCCACCACTGCATTGCGGGCATATGACGGCTGGTCAGCTCAACCTCAAGGTTTACTACCCAAGGTCCCCGTCCAATTGGGTGGGAAAAATGTGCTCATCGACATAGAAGTCATTAACGCCCAGCTCGATTATAACCTTTTACTTGGCCGCAGTTACATGTACGCCATGAAAGCGGTCGCCTCCTCAGTTTTCCGCACCATGATGTTCCCCCACGAGGGACGCGTGGTCAAGATCGACCAACTCACCTACTATGATCCCAACGCCCCTGCTGCACCGGAAAATGTTCTTCCCATGATTGAACAACCTACTTCTAGTGCAACTACCTCCTTTGTGTCTTCCGTAGGACCCGGACTTTACTCAGAGACACCAATGACCTCTACATTCCAGGCCATTCCACCACCGTCACCAGAGACCCATGTCGCAAACCTCTGTACCCTTTCACAGAATACACAAACACCCGGTAGTCAACCACCATTGGTACCGAGTCACATCGGTGTTACGCCCATCCACACAATCCCCTTTCTATTTCCTCCTTCGGGTGTAGTAAGCGCCCCGGTTATGGCTACCCTTAGTCTTCCCGGGTTAACATTGGGATTACCTGTGTGGTATATTATGCCTCCCGTTCCTCCACCGACACCAAATGTCATCCTACAACCGGTGCAACCCATTGTGACTTCTACCCAACCACCTCCCGGTATCACTACTCCTTCGTCATCGACAAATCCCCCTCCACTCGTCAGGCCCACTGGGGGAAGAGGCCCACAACCATACACTGCGGTACCCCCACCCAAGGCAGTTAAACCTCCCCCCGTATTCCGTGCTCCTCCAAAATGCTCGCTGTGTGATGAGTTAGGCCATACAACCCATCGGTGTCCACAGTTACCTGCATTGCAGGAACACATGCAAATGTTGGACGACGACCCCAACATCCCGGTGGTCAAACTAGATCCAAACCCTATGCCTCGTGATAAATCACTGCGTACCAACCACCCATGTGCGATATGCGGTATTTACGGCCACTACTCCCACAATTGTCCTGACATCCCAGACTACAGAGCAGCTCTCTACGAGATGAACAATTTGGACCTAGAGACGGCACCCCCTACTATCGAGGAGATCTACCCTCCTGCATCATCCTCATCCGCAGAGATTAACACCATCTACATGATCTCTTCGACTACCACTACCTCATCACTCGATTTGACCACTCAAAGCTCCCGCAATGATGAAGAGGTTCTCGAGACTCCTACTACCTTTGATTATCCCGGGGAAGACATGCACCATCGTCCATACTTCCTCCCGGAAGAGACTTCATCCACCACCGCTACCCAATCCGCGGTTGAGTCCAAGGATTTCCTTCCTACTAAAATCGACTGGTTAACGGATCCCATGGCCGATATTTCTCCCGTCATCCACATTGACATCTCTGACCCACTTGGTGCCCTTCATACCATCACATTAGGAACCTCCCACAGTGAGCATGAGATTGGAGAATACCAACAACTGTTCCAAGAATTCACTGATGTCTTTACTTGGTTAGATACCGAAATGCCTGGCCTTGACCCCGTCGTTTATATGATCTCCACTGGATACCCCTCTGGCCGGTCGGCCCCTTCCATTGATCCCTTTGACACACAGGTTCAACCCTTTCAAATCGACCAGGAAACCACATGTCCACAACATGGGGGCAGGCCCAAAACCTTGCCTACTCATCATCATCGTGATCCTCGTCGGAGATACTGGGGGCATCCAGCCCACAAAGGGAATCCCCCATCATCATATCATCACTTCAGTATGCCACCACGACCCACAACCTCATGGTATAACACCCCCGCCAGCAGTTGCTCAATGCCCTATTGATCTCTCTCTGAGACAACATCTGCACCACATTGACACCTCTGAGTTAGGGGGCATAATAGATTACCTCGACCCCGGGATAGGGGGCATGATCAATCATTTTGAACCTTCCCCATCATCTCTATCTCAACACCTCAATGAGCCCATCGTTCAAACCAACACATATGTGATCCACAATCACAAACCCCATGCACATAGCATGGGGGCAGGTCATTAACCCTGCTCACTTTTCATATTCGTGATCTCAACCATTTTTGAGGTCACGTGTCACTTGTATATTTCAGTTGATTTGATACACCTAGTATTTTGCCCCCATGGGTCATCATTTCTCCCCACCACTGCATCCTTCGCTTGGTGGGATCACCTTTATTTGTAGCCACTTTTTAACCTAGTTCTTTCCTTTAACCATTCCGGAGTCCTTATGACCTCCGTTTTTCGCACCATTTGCACTGTCGGATTCATATATCTGTGCCCGTGATGATGCTTGAGATCATTTCTCACTCTCACCAGGACCAATATCAACATTGTGTCCCGACACCTTGTCGCCCCAATTTGCGTACCACTTCCGCTGCTCTCTGTTTTTGATATATTTGATATCATCGGATTCATTTTTCCGAGCCCGTGATGATGCTTGAGATCATTTCTCGCTCTCACCTTTAGATTTTTCGGGCATTTTTTCCCATGCCCTCACGTCGCCTCGGTTTGCGTGCCACATCGGCCGTTCTCCGTTTTAGACAAGTCTTATATCACCGGATTCAGTTTTCCGCGCTCGTGATGATGCTTGAGATCATTTCTCGCTCTCACCTTTTGATTTTTTGGGCATTTTTCCCATGCCCTCTCGTTACCTCGGTTTGCGTGCCACATCGGCCGTTCTCCATTTTCGATGTGTCTTATATTGTCGAATTCAATTTTCCATGCTTATGATGATGCTCTCACGCCCATATTTTGCGGGCATTTTTTTCAAAACGCCACTCATCACCTCGGTTTGCGTGCCACATCGGCCGTTCTCCGTTTTCGACAATCCTTATGTCACCGGATCCAGTTTTCCGCACTGATGACGAACTTGAGACCTATTCTTGCCCTCATCAATCCATTTTTGTTCGGTATAATTTTATCCCTTTTTCGGGCCGAGCAACCCCTTTTACGAAAAAGGCACTTAGGGAGTTTCTGTTAAGCTCTTTTCTGACTCCTAAAACAATGAAAATATCGCCGAGCAATCTTGCTTCCTTTCATGCTCGCTAAACGTATCCGAAAGGGCGTCTACCTGGTATAAGTTTACCCCTTTTCCGGACCTCGTAGACTAATTACGAAAAAGGTATACTTCAGTCACATCGGCTAGAAGAGTTCTCCATCCGCATCATTTTATGCTTTTTCGGGCCTTGGAGACTAAACTTACGAAAAAGAAACACCAATAGAGTCCACTTACCGCTTTCAGACTCTCTAAACATGAAAGCAACCATGAGCATGAGCCGTCCTGGGCTCGCAAAATCCACAGGACCGTACCATTTCAGAGCACACTTTTATCCCTTCTTGGAGCTCATTAAAACTACGAAGAAGGAATCCATGGTGCCTCTTGGCGCCACAACAGATCATGTCTATTCACATAGCAGCTTCCCCATTTTGGTCGCCTTTGTTCAGAGTATTCTGCAGTATGTCACCTTGATAATTCCTCGACGACACCTATCAGCTTGTCCTCCCCCCCAGATTCAATATATACCATTCAGTCAAAGCAATGATCCCCACACCTACAAGTCAGTTCCCTACACTGCCAGGTCAACCATGTCATCATGCTCTGAACAAAGGAAGTTTGAGTCTACCCACTATATGACCCCAGTTACTTCCCATCCCCACAAGTATGTCAGTCCTACCATCAGTACTACCACACTTCAGTCCTACACCTCGCGCTCCTATCAAGGAAACATCATTGCCTTGTTAGCTGCTGGTCTCCCTCTGTCGACGACAACCACATTTATTCTAGAGGATAGACCTAGAGGTCCCTGTGTCTTGGACTCATCCCCATTTATGATGAGTGCCTACGAATCATTTCGAGAAGAGTCCTCAGTGCCTCTCCAAATGGTTGTTTCTCACATGCTCGACTTCAACACCTTGATCGCATCGTTGAGACTCGCACAGGGCATTGGTCCGCTCAGTTATTAGTCGAAGACCCCGGATACCTTCTGACTCCTCCACATTTGAGAGTCTACCTTTGGATACAACCAGTTACACTGTTCCTATAGATATCCGGGTTGCGTATGGAGACAGTATTCAGATGCACACCAGTGTTATACTCCCTCGATTATACAGTTACAGATACTTCCCAGAGATGGCTCACAGTCATTACGTCCCTACAGATGTTGGACACCTTCAGTTCCAACAGTTCATCAGTTATTCCAGTGTATCAGTTATTGAGATCAGCCATGTCATGATCATGAGTACATCCCAAAATAATGTACCCTTTGGACCATTATGATGTACCACTATATTTTTTATGTATTAGATCCCCCTTCTTGGGACTAATTGTTATGTATATGTCTTGATACGAGCATGGGTATGCCCGCCTTGTCCATTATCAGAGATTATACCTCATTCATATTGAGGCCATGTAATATTTTTTGTTTCTTGCAGCTTCCAAGGGCCGTGGCTCCAGTCTCCAATCGGTCTCTTCTCCTTCCCAAACCCCTGAAAAAAGACAAAAGAACTATGATGTCTATCGGCCATACGATGAGCTCCTGCCCTCACACATCAAGGGGCAATCTGTTAACACCTAAAAAGTGCTCATTCCCTTATTCACATGACCCATTTGTCCACTTTTCCACCATCTGAGCCTCTGAAACCAACAAAAGGTCACCAAAAGACCTTAGTACACCCCTTTTTCCATTAAAAAAGATTATTTTTCCTGAAAAGCATAAAAAACCCTCAAAAAGGGTCCAAATTCCCAAAAATATTAAAAAGGGAATTAAAATATTAATTTTATTCAAAAAAGGAAAAAGGAGGGAAAAGTACCTAAACCATGTTGGTCAATACCATTTGGTTTCCACAAAACCACAAATGGTATTCCCCACCACCAAAACCTATAAAAAGGTGGTAGGGGCTCCTCATTTCACATCCATCCATTATCTCATCCTTATGCTGCTGAAATCTCCCCTGAGCATTTTTAGCCATTGAAGCAACCTTGGAGAAGGAGACCTCTTGGAGTTTGGAGCTACTCATCTTGGGAGTTGCTCAACATCAACCTTCACCATTGAAGGTAATATCGCAAGCACTTGCTTGCCCCCCATTTTTCAATACAAAAAATTATTTCTTATGTTTCTTGTTCTTGATTTTCAAATGTTTACATTATTTGCTTAGATTCTTGCTTAGATCCATGAATAGTATTGTTTATTTAGTTTATTGTTTTTATTTCTATTGAAACTGCTGCTACTAGTTAGCAGGTGCCCATAGCACTAAGCCTGGTTGCAAAACCGGGCCAACAACAGTGTCTAGTTTCTTCAGACCTAGCACAGGTCTGAGGCAATGGTGTCTCCTACCTCCTTTACTTCTTGTGTTGGTAGCTGAGGTGCTCAATAGATCACTGATGGAAGCTAAAAGGAATTGTTACTTTAAATTAATTAAACTAGGGAATGCATTGTTCATATTTCATACGTGTTTTTCTTGTGATGGACCCTGAGGGATGGGTTGAATCTAAAAGAGATTCTTGACCAGTATTGGTTAGCTACAAGAATACAAGTAAATGAGAGAAAGTCTTTAAGTCTTCAATGAATTTCTTGGGACTGACTATTGAAGAAAGACAATAGTTATCACATATATTTCCTTATGTTCAAACAGATTTAGAGGCTAGAATAAAATATCTAGGGTTTCATATCAAGGAAAATGATTATTCCAAGGAGTGGTTGTGGATTATAGAAAAGGTGGAGAAGAAATTGTTTCCTTGGTGCAATAAATGGTTGTCAGGAGGAGGAATATATATTCTAATTAAATTAGTAATAGAAGATATTCTAGGCTTTTGGCTGTCCTTATCCTTTGTTCCAAAAGGCATCTTGGACCATGTAAGGAATATCAACTTTATATGTTTATGGGCTATGGAGATGGAAGAAAACGCCTTTGATTGGGTTGGATATGAAAAAAATACAAAACCCAAATAAGTAGGAGGATGGGGAATCAAAATTGGTTTTGTCAAGGCTCTCACCTTGGTTTCTTCTCCATTCAAGATATTTCAAGGTGCTTTTGAAGATTCTTGTTTCATTGACTTGTTTCAATTTCTAATGAGTCAAAGACAAACAAAATGAATACAGAGAGAGAAATAGATATCCTGGAATTAAAGCACCGATGCTGGAAGGGGTAGGTTAAAGTGTTTTTTTGTCAAAAGGTTAAGCATGGAGACAACGTTAACCACTCTTAAAAATCACCTCACCAGAATAATAGACAAGGATGTTCAGATTTGATCTCGTGTCCCTATGATGTTCCTGAGGACAAAATGAAATCTGCCCAACAAGATAGCGAAAGATACAAAGCTAAATGACATGAATTAGCAATGGCACCAATGATGTTACTTTTCTATAGTATTCAACCCTACTATTTCAGCTCCAATATTTGAAAACTACAATAAGACATGTGGAAGAAAGGTTAACATGTAACTCACAGTGTTGTCAAAGAGAGCCTAGACAGATGCAGCACAACAGCTCTAACATGACTTGATGAGACCCAATTTTCCCAATCGTTGGTGCAGAAATCCACTAGAAAAGTGAATCAAACTGATGTTATTACCATATCTTGTTTGTCCATTAATAACCACACATGAGAAAACCCATCGGGGATGCCAAATGGGGCTGAGAAAACCCATCGAGGAGGCCAAATGGGGCTGCTTTGTACACCCTGAATGCTCAAAATCAAGGGAAAATATGGCTCTGTAACTCATCATTGCTCGAAATCGTGGGCGATTTGGGCTCCAAAAATTGTTATTAACCCATCGAGGAGGCCAAATGGGGATGCTTTGTAAACCCTAAATGCTCGAAATCGAGGGAAAATATGGCTCTTTAACTCATCATTCCTCGAAATCGTGGGCGATTTGGGCTCCAAAATTTGTTATTGCCTAAAATTGGAGGCAAATAGAACCTTTAGAAACCACCATCCATGGAAATGAAGGGAGAATGCTGGTATAGGAACTTCCATAGCTAGAAATATGGGGTGATTGAGACAGAGTTCGAAAATTTTCTAAGAATCCCAGGGCGAATGGCGGATCTGGGTTAAATTTGAGCGGGCAAATATTTGTTTTTGGAACATTTCTTAAATATACAATTTGGCTAAACATATTCTTAATTTTTTTTAAATAAAAGAAGGGCTAATTAATATTATTTATAAAAAACACTTTCTATATAAAAATTCACCCCGGGAAAATTTTGATCCCCTTTAAATTCGCCATTGGGATAAATTTCGCCCTTAAAATCATCCCTGAGTTCAGGATCCTGTCTAGAAGATCCGAAAGTTTTAAAGGCAATTTTGAGGGGTCAAATTTTGCAATTTTTGAAATTGAAGTATACCAGCTTGATCAGCTCAGCAAGGCACATCTTTCCATCTGTTCACAAGTTTTA
Organism: Larix kaempferi; assembly: GCA_027924585.1. Lineage (NCBI taxonomy): Eukaryota > Viridiplantae > Streptophyta > Pinopsida > Pinales > Pinaceae > Larix > Larix kaempferi. The sequence continues at coordinate 1,972,979 of BSBM01000142.1, forward strand.
AATTCAAATTTTGAATTTTTAGCGTTTCTCTAACAAACCCTAATCCAGCTCTCCAGATCCAGTCTCTACAAATCAAAGTGGATTGGGTTAATCCTAGAAGAGAATTATTGGACACCTGCATAAGCGAAGAAGTTCCAGTTCCAGAGGGAGATAAGGCTAAAGGCCTTACATAAGAATGCTACAGGCAATCTCGACAGGTATGACTTGAGGAGATACAGGTATGTTTTGAAATATGTTCATGATTAAGTTTATGATATGTTTGTCTTCATATTATTGAGGTTAGTACGATCTTGATTGATTTTAGACTTGTCTTATTACCCTGGTAAAAGTATGAATGCATTCATTGATTAGGGTTATGACACTTATGATTGTACTAATGCATTGTGTTGTTGTATGAGGTAGATGTTGTCTGCTAACATGAAAGGTACATCAAGAAAGACAAATCAAGTTCTAGATCAAGAACATATGACCATGGTGACATGAAGACAAAGACTCATCCATAGTCATGGATCACATAGAAGCTCTACTTATGAGGTATGTATAATTTGGTTCTACATTGCTTAACTCACGAGATATGCAGGTTACTAGCACAAGTCATTGGAGGGAACAAGAAGACATTATGTGGGTATATTAGACATAACTAGCAAACATGATAACCAGGTATGTTTTTCCTATATCAAGTTAGAATACTACCTTGTGTTAGGATCTTATACTTTTGTATGAATGATAATGATTATTCTTGAAGTTAGAAGTTTAAGTAATCAAGGGTTTATGCATATTATGTTTCTTACTTTGATTGATGATATGACTAACCAGAAGAGTCCTATGGTCAAATAAGAATATGCATGAGTAAAATAAGTACTCCCTGAAACCTTGAAGACTAACGCTTGTGATAAATTACCTGTGTATGAAATGATCATGACCATACATGTTTAAGATTATTTAGAATCATAATGTTTTGATAGTATTGAGATTATACTAATGAATGTATGATTATGTATGAGATATTGAGGATGACACTAGTGCACACTTAAGCATGCATAAGTGGTCCAGGATGGATATAAGTTCAAAGACAGATAATCAAGGAAGCAAAGATAAAGAGGGAGCATGCTTCAGTAATTCATGTAAGGAAGCAAAGATTGAGAGGGAGTCCACCCAAAAACCAAACAAATATAAGTATTTGAATTGTCATTTATTATATATATGATTACTTAAATGATGCTTTCCAGTCATACTTATGTTGCTAGATTTAGGATGTATATTATGCATACTAGAAAAGATGCATTAATGAACAAGATACTAATAATATGCAAGTAATGGGTAAGTGGCCTATGGTACTGTACAACATTCCATCGCTACTTATCTAGAATGAAACCTCTTTGCTAACATGTTGGGAGTTATGCACACTCTTAACAAATGTTCTGGTAGAGATGGAAGACATATAGAAAGTTACCGTGTGAATACGGGATATGGATAAATGTTGTATTGAAGCATTGGCTAAGATAATTGCATTGTTGTATGGCATATGTCTTTATGCATAAGAATGTGATTTTGAAAAACTAAGAGAAGTTTCTAATCATGCAATTGAATTTGACTTGTAGGAAATATCGTGTACACCTACAAAAGAAGGACAACAACATTTATTCCAGCAACGAAGTTCAAGAATACTATCTATTGAAGATATTGAAGAATCTAAAGTTCCCAGGATTCAGGATGCAGTAATGGAAGGATGCCATAATCGAAGAATACCAATCGATCATGAAGAATGATGTTTGGGATGTGGTCCCAAGACCAAAAGGGAAGTCTGTTGTGACTTCCAAGTGGATCTATAAGATCAAGCATGTTGCATATGGTAGCATATGGAAATACAAGGCAAGGTTTGTGGCTCGTGGATTCTCCCAGAAAGAAGGGATAGATTATGAAGAAACTTTTGCACCTATAGCCAGATAGACTTCCATCAGAACAATACTTGCTCTGGATGCAGTGATGAAATGGAAGATACGCCAAATGGATGTCAAGACAGCTTTCTTGAATGGTGTAGTCGAAGAAGAAGTGTATGTGGAGCAGCCACTTGGTTTTGAGACACATGACAGGGATTCATATGTGTGCAGATTGAAGAAATCCTTGTATGGCTTGAAGCAAGCACCTAGGACATGGTACGGCAGGATAGACAGCTTCCTGTCCACTTTGGGCTTTACCAAGAGTAAAGTGGATTCCAACCTTTACTACAAGGTTGAGGAAGGCCAGTGTTACTCCTATTGTATGTGGATGACCTGTTTGTGACAGGTAAGGATAGATTGATTGCTGACACGAAGAGGAAGATTGTTGTTGAGTTCAAGATGAAGGACTTGGGTATGATGCATTACTTTCTAGGCATGGAGGTGTGGCAGAGTGCAGATGGGATCTTCCTTGGACAAGGGAAGTATGTAGTAGAGATCCTGAAGCGGTTCGGGATGATGGACTGCAAGGCCATGGCCACACCTATGGCATCGAACCTGAAGCTATTGTGTGATGCTTCATCTGAGCCAGTTGATGTCACAATGTATCGTCAGATGATTGGGTCCTTGATGTACCTGACGAACACGAGACCAAATATTTTCTTTGCGGTGAACAGATTGATCCAGTTCCTGATGGATCCTAGACATATTCACCTGATTGCTGTAAAGCATATTCTGAGGTACCTGAAGGGTACGGTTGATTATGGGCTCAAGTATGATGTGAATCAAAAGTTTAACTTGGAGGGTTATGTTGATTCAGATTGGGCAGGAAGTGTTGCAGATAGGAAGAGCACTTCAGGGTGCTGCTTCAGTATGGGATCAGTTGTGATCTCTTGGTTTAGCAGGAAGCAATCTTGCGTAGCACTGAGTACAGCCGAAGCAGAGTATGTCACAGCTTGTTCAACCAGTTGTGAGGCAGTATGGTTGAGGAAGCTACTGTCTGAGTTATTTGATCTCCCGTTGGATGCTACCTGTATCTTCTGTGACAACCAGAGTTGTGTGAAGTTTTCTGAGAACACGGTGTTCCATGATAGGTCAAAGCACATCGAGATCAAATATCACTATATCAGGGATATGGTGTAGAGAGGAGCAGTGAAGCTCCTGTATGTTGCGACGGATGAGAAGGTTGCAGATGTGTTGACTAAACCACTAGCTAGAGTGAAGTTTGAGTACTTCAGAGAGAGGCTTGGTGTTCTTCAGATAGAAGATACTTCAGGGAAGAAGTGATGGGACACATTTGCTGGAGCCATTCCAAGCATGGTGGTAGGAGGATCCTTCCCATGGTTGTGGATGTAAGCATTGTGTGATGACCATCAGGACGATGCTCTAATTACTGCTATGTATGATGATCAGGATGATCATGTGTGATGGGCATCAGAATGATGCTCTGGATGATATGCATCAGGACGATTCTATGATGATGATCAGGATGATCATGTGATGATGATGTACTGTATGATGATCAGGATGATCATGTGTGATGAGCATCAGGCCGATGCTCCAGATGATGTGCATCAGGGTGGTGCACTGTATGATGATCAGTATGATCATGAGCATAGAGATGATGCTCCGTGTGATGATGATCAGTTGGATCATGAGTATTAGGATGATACTTCGAGGTCGCGAATGATATGTGGCAGGTTGTGCAGTAGCATGTAAAATATCCTGGGAGATCCGATAGGTTGAGCTGTGTGCTCGTAATAAGTCCTGGGATGCTCTTTCGAGGTTTTGCTAGGGAGGCATGTAATCAATCCTGGAGATTTGATAGGTTGAGCTGTGTGCTCGTAATAAGTCCTGGGATTCTCTTTAGATATATTGTCGGTTGTGCTTAGGCATGAAAATGTTACTTGGATAATCTTTTAAGGTATTTCCTATTCACATGTAATCAGTCCTGGAGATCCAATAGGTTGAGCTGTGTGCTCGTAATAAGTCCTGGGATGCTCTTTAGAGATCTTGTCGGTCATGCTGCAGCACGTAAAATGTTCCTGGGATGATATTTAAAGGTATTGTGAAGGGATGCATGTAATCAGTCCTGGGAGATCTTGTCGGTCGTGCTTAGGCACGTAAAATGTTCCTGGGATGCTCTTGTCAGGTATTGCATCAGCACATAATTAGTCCTGAGAGTCCACCTCTATCAGACCATTCGCACAGATGATGAAGACCTACAGGAGGCTAGGCCTACATCCAACATGAAAAAGGGTTGGCTCTATAGAACTTTCTATGACAAGAAGAATTCAGAGATAGCCCAGTGATCGAGATGACGAGTACAGCAGCAGTGATGATGGTGATGCTCTGTGATCCAGTGGCGATGATCCAACTCCAAAATTGAAGACTTGTGCCGATATGTATTGATAACCTGTGTCAAGAGAATACCTTCCTAGTTAAGAGGGAGTGTTGATGTATTTGTAACTTCGGAAGATATTCACTTGTATATTGTATGTATTACATGTGTACTTTATTGTATCCCCAATGGAGATGTATTATTCCTCCAATTGGAAGTGTCGTCAGTTTTACTTGCAAGTGTTGCAAGTTATATTGTAAGTGTCGTAACTTATACTTTATGGGTTATTAGACCACCTTGATGGGGTTGGCCCTATATGAGTCACGTGTGTTAAAGGGTTATTAGACCACCCTAATGGGGTCGACCCAGTCAGTATTATGTTAATTGGTTAAGTTGGGGCCGACCTAGTTGAGTAAAGGTCAAGTGAAAGTAAAAGTATAAATAGAGAGTGTGACTCTCTCATTTGACACATTCTCTCATTCATTTACTTTGCATTAGTGAGAGAGAGGAGGAGTGTGCACAAGTGGAGGAGGAGTAGTTGCTACAGTCATCTATCTCTTGGGGTTTGATCTTTGTGATCTTTGTATTGATTCTTATTCTATCTCTGAGGAAGTTGTGGGGTTTTTCACCTTCTTGGTTTTCCCCGGTGAAATGTTTTGTGTCTCTTCTCTCTTCTCTCTTATGCTTGACATGCTGTACATGTTGTTCTTTCAGTTAAGATCCTAGATCATATTGAATTAAATGATGAAAAACCAACACCCGCAATGCGAATCACGGATTGCAGAAGCCGGAGAGGTAATTTTTCTGGATTTGCGCATTTGGGATTCTGAGTTCCAACTCCCGCATCATGGATTAAGGAGTGTGGAAGTCGGAGGCATGATTCTGCAAAGCTAAGAATGTTGGGGTTCCAACTTCCAACTCTCGCATCGCAAATTGCGTAGTGTGGAAGTTGGAGGCATGATTCTGCCAAGCTGAGTATTTTGGAGTTACGACTTCCAACTCTTGCATCGCGGATTGTGGAATTCGGAGGCGTGATTCGACGAAGCATAGAATTGGGTGTTCTGAATTTTTGACTTCCGCATCACGGATTGCAGAATGCGGAAGTTGGAGGTTTATTTTCCTTGACGTCGTGTATTTGGAATTACGACTCCCGCACTGCGTAACGTGAAAGTCATAGGCGTATTTTTTTCGATGTTGTGATTTTGGTGTTCAGAGTTTCGAGTTCCAACTTTCGACTTGCGGCTTGCAGATTGTTGATTGTGGACTGAAGTTGTAGCAGTTGTGTAAAAGTGCAAAGTTGCAGACAGTTAGGAAGAAAAAAATTAGTAGGTCATTTCTAAGTTTATCCCCCATCGCCTCTAAAGGGAACCTAGGTGACCGGGGACGTTATAGATGGTATTAGAGCCCAAGGTTGCAGAACTGGGGCTTCTTGGGCCAAAACAAGAGCTTATGGGCTTATTGGAGCTCCAGAATGAACAGAGACCAAGAAGGATCGACGTCCGTGTAGCATTTCGCTGGGTGAATCATCCTTGTGGCCAAGTGTAGCCATGATCAGATAAGTTGAAAGATATGAAGCAGTAAGGAGAATGGGTAAGGAAATTCCATTCTCCAAAAAGTTGTCACTCATAGAGATAAGACATCCCAATATGTGGAATTGGCATGTGGCTCATGATAGTGACATGGTGGCCATGCAAAGGCTGCTAATAGGGGATTGAGGCATTCCCATGTGTGAATCAATTGTGTGGCTCAGAATTGTGGCAAATATTCCCATGTGAAAGTGTTGATGCCTCGGATATCGTAGCATCAATCAGAAAGGGATTCTCCCCGAGAGATGGTCCCAATTAGACTATCTCCCGTTTGGTGTAGGGAATCCGTCCGGTTAGCGGTTCCGGCAACCGTGGGTTTGGAGTTTAAATCCGATTCTACCGGTTATGGCCCGATCCACCTTTCTTTTGGGTTTTTATGTCTTTTATATGAGATGCAAGTGCCTAAATTATACCTAATCTAAATGAAATTAAAACAAATCTAAGTCTAGAAACTGGAATAAATCTATCTATCCCTGCAGGGAACACGCTTAAGGGAGGAGCAATCAGCTGTAACAAATATCGTACGGAAAGAGCAGATAGCTGTTAATTCTCACAAGCAAAGCTACAGCCAGATAAAGATCTTTAGAAGATAGCTTCTAATTCAACATAGAACGTATCTATTGCTCATAAAACAAAAGAAAGCAAAATTATTTAATCTACGTAACAAGAATAAAGAAACAGATCTAAATGTAACAAACTGAAATTAAACTTAAAGATCCCTGCAAGGAGCAATTTAAAGGCATGAGCAATGAGCCACATGATTTATCCTGAAGAAAGAACAGTTAGCCATTCGATCTAGAAGAGAAATCTACAGCAATGATAAAGGTATCAGCAGGTAACTCCTGATTTAATATGAAACGCATTCATTGTTCACAAAATAGAGAAAATCGTATGCACAGGGGGGAGCAAAATCATTAATGCAAAGAAATAGTTCAGATGTCAAGAATGATCTCACATTACAGAACCGCAGTCATTAGAATAGTCCAATATAGAGCAATCCAACATCCCATGCAAAACGTCCATCTCCCGTGGCTTCTATTAGAAAATTTAATTTTACAGGCCCGATACAAGATAGCTCGTATGGGTTTCAAAATTTCCTTCCCTGCCAAAAGTCCTCTCTAATCTTTCCTAGCTTCTATTTATATCTACAAGTCTGCCCTTTGGGCTGACACCTAGCATCCCCCACCTGTCATTTACAGGAATTTCCTCTATAATCGACCACCAAAAATGACCACTCCTTTTTACAAAATCATTTTGACAAAATATAGGGACAGCTGTCCCATGGCTTATGCCTTACATATTCAAAATATACATAGCAGAAAATTGGCCAACACCAAAGCTTTCCCTGCTGGGCACGTGTTTGGCTGAAGAGAGTTGTTCAACTGAATTCAGTTTACTTCATTCCTGTGCGTGAGCTTCTGCTGGCAGGGGGGTCGCCGAAGTTAATTGTCACTGATGCTGCCTGGGAAGAGGCCCTCGAATCCCCTGCTGATGCTGCTCCTAATTGGGAAGGGGGAATTGAACTGGCCAGACTTTCTGCCATTGCTGGGGAAGAGGCTGCTGGGAGAGAGGCTACTGGATCTACTGATGCTCCTGCTGCTGCTGCAGCTTTCCTGTCCTCCTCGGCTATGTAGCTGTACCACACACCTGTGTCCCTTATGATTACGTTTGCTGCGGCGGGAAACAAGATTTTCTGAGAAGTCACATTCTTCCCGAGCTCTGTTTTAATGCTTTGCACTTCTGCTTCTGTAGCTTGATGCACTTCCTTCAGCAGATGGTTGTGAAGCGATGATGAACCGATATAATGCTGGAGATCATCCATAGCCAGGACATCAATCCTTTTCACATACTCCATCTGGACGCCCAGCTCTTCCTTTAGCTGAGACAACCGCTGCTCCTTTTCAGGGAAGTCTTCTAGGGTCTGAGGGAAATTCAATGTGCAGCTGTCATGGACTCCTTTGAGCTTTTGGTATAGGCTGTTAATTCTATCTGTTGTTCTCTGCACACTGGTTATCAGCTTATTGGCACAGTTCCTGCCAAACTCCAGCAAGGCTATATCTTCATTAAAACTATCCACAGATTTAAATGGGAGATGTGCAGGAAAACCCCCTTTTCCTTCTCTCCATGCCATCTGGCTAATGATATTGGCCTTAACGCGGGTGTTCTTTGCTTTGAGCCTGTGGGCTTCCGCATTAATCTCTTTTAGCCTAACCACCATGGCCTTGAGTTTGCACACCTCATCAGTGATTAGCTCTTGAGAGCCATACACTTGCTGCAGGATATTGCATGACATCTCGTGGAAGGGAGATATGTCCAAGGTTCTGCTCTCCGCTTGCTCTAAACGCTCAGCTAATGCTTGCTTGTCTGCTTCTAGCAGAGATGCCTTTTCTTCTGCTCCATTCTTCTCTGCTTCCACAATCATCATTTGGAGTGTTAGCTGGTCCTTTTCCTCCTCCAGCTGGCTGTACTTGTTTGACAGCTCCTTATGCTCAGCGTACAAGCAATTATACTTGTTTACTACCAGATCTCTTTGGGCTTGCTCATTAGCCACATTTTGTTGCAGCGTGCGTGCTCTCTTCTTTGTCAATATATTTTCTTTAACTATAACGTCTACATTGGCAAATGATGCCTTTGCTGTCGCTATAACTGCGGACGCCATAGCAATGGGATCTTGATCCGTGTTCTGCATGACAGTGACCTCCCGGTGAGTAACAATGTCTTCATGGAAGGGACTTTTAATCCTCTCTTCTGATTGGAGGACCATTGCTTTTCTTTTCTTATCATATACAAACTCATTCCATTTGGACACCGTACGCTTTCCTGATGGAGTGTACGGGACAATTGGTCGGTTTATGATGTCTATGTCCTCTTCCATATGTGGGGTCCGGACTTCCTGAGTAGGGTCTACTCCTTCCTTTTGGGTACCAGAGCCACCTGCTTGAGAGGTGTCTATCTCCATGTCTTGGACACCGGACCCACCTGCTTGGGTATCCTCCTCCGCTTTCCGTTCCTCTTCTGCCTTCCGTTCTGCTTCGGCTTGTTCAGCTCCTTTCCGCCGACTTTCCTCTTCCGCCTCTTCTTGCATCCTTGCCACCTCAGCTTCCTGCTGTAATCTTGCTGCTTCAGCTTCTTGCTTCCACCTGGCTTCTTCCACCTCCCGCTGCAATCTGGCGCTTTCAGCTTCTTGGAGTAATCTTGCTTCTTCCCGTAATCTGAGCTCTTCCTGAGCTCGGGCATCTTCAGCTTCTTTCTCCTGCTGTTGACTGGTCTTCTGGGTCCTGGCTGAACTAGAGCTTGCTCCAGTGCTTTGACGACAGATTCGCAGTTCAGACATGTTGCTAATGCCTCTGAATGCCTCTTCCTCGGCATCGGGATAATGCGAGTATTCAAAATGAGCGTAGATGTCCTTGCAATGCTCGGCCACTCTCCCCTTTCTGTCGTTCCTGTGGAAGATAACCTCACCGAAGTGGAAGGCTTTCAACTCTTGAACGAACTCCTCAGCTGAGGCAACCCCCGAGAACTTGTAAGCACCGATGCAGAAAGGTAGAGGGGGGAAGGAAGCCTTATGCTGTTTGTGGAGCATTGCTCCAATCCCATCTAGGAAGAGTTGTCTTACTGCTTCTTTGAGCACCACATAGTCTGTGGCATACTGCGGCAAGATGTATGGGGGCTTAGTTCCTCCAAACATTCTCAGGTAGGTGCCTTGCTCCGAAAAGTAAAAGTCTCCGTAATTCTCAAGGACTTCCAATGCATTCTTTGATAAGCAGCTGGGTTTCTCCCTGAATATCTTCTCATACAGGGGCATTATGAACCCCTCGCAGATGAGTTTGTAGCTGGGCTTGTAATTCTGAGCCCACAACATTTTGTAAGCGATATAGACTGGTATGGTGGCCTTATCCCATGTGCAGCCCAATTTGGGGAATTCTATCTTGGCCAAGATACAATCTATCAGATATGAAGACATGAAGAATTCAGCCTTCTTCAAGGCTAGTCCTTCCCTTGCAGCTACTATCATTGAGGCCAGACTATCCGACAAGAGAGTGGCCCAGTCAAACACAGTTCCCTTAAAAGCCACATAGTGGATGATAGGGACCCACTGAATCTTGTATACTGTGCCATCGGGCATGCCGAAGATTCTGCACAGCATCAGGGCAATCAACCTGAAAGGAGCTCTTAGATTCTGTACGTCATACTCATCACTCCCTTTCTTCCTCAAATGTTTGCCTGCTATTAGTAGCTTCTTGGCCATCTCGACGTTGTTCATTTGGCTCAGCCATTCATCCGTCAGAGCTTGTTGGACCCGGGGAAACTTGTAGGCTGCCGCAAGATACGCTGGTTGAAACGAGGCAATGGCCACTTTACTGCTGTCATTTATCACTCTCCCATCAGCATCGGCATGCTGGAGTATCCATCCGATCACTTCAGCACAGGGGAACAACTCAGGGCGGGGTAGCGGCTCTGGTTATGCCTGAGGCTTTGATGTTCAAATAAATTGGCCCTTCTTCTAACAACATGTCTGGGATTTCTTGGTCCCGGATCATTCTGTAGATGTCACCCCATCTGATTTCTGGAGGGACACCAGTGGTGCACCTAGTGTCTTGGAGTGAAGTTTCAGTTTTAAGAGGGACAGGTTTCTTTTCTGTCATCTTCGCCTTCTTCTTACCGGTTTTCGGCATCTTGACTTATCCCTAATAGCATCCATATACAATTCATCATGATTTTGAGCAACATGCTGTGAGGTTTTAACATAAAGCATCATTGTTTTAATAATATATCAAATAAGATAAGTACAATGAAGCTGTTATTTAGGAAGCAAAACACTATTTCATCATGAAACATAAATTGAAGCATTTGAATCTCTTAAAAGGATGGGATTGGGATGCTCCTGAGGGGATAGGCTATATCGCAGACGCATTTCATTTTCGGCTCGATAGGCGAGTCGCGGGAGCAATGGGATTTCGGTTCAGCCCTGGGGAAGGAGGTGTCTTTCGTTATTACTGCGGCTGGAAAGGCTAATGGCGGGGAGACTCGAGTTGGAGAAACACTGCGACGGAACTGGAAGCCATTTCCGCAGTTACGACCCGGCGAGGGCTCCGAATGCTAATTTTATGGCACTGGCCGAGGTATCTTATGGGAAGTTTTAGTTCGAGCGAGGGTGATGGCGCCGGAGACACATGGACAAAAAAGGTTCGGGTCCTAGCTGGCGTAACTTAAGTGCTCAAGGGGTTTGAACAGGGGCCATGGCGCCGGTCCTAAGACTTAAAATGGGCAGAGGTTTCGTTAGAACCACATTTTTTTGAAGAGGCCTGGGGTTTTATGGCTTAAACTTTCGGCCGGGGACATGCAACGTCCATGGGGCTTCGGCGTTTTCCATAGATGACGAGGCACGCGGCCCGGGAGAACAAAAAATGGAACCCATTTAACCATCTACCCACCAATTTTATCCTTTTCTACTTTATAGACGAGAAGAACTTGATTCGACCGTATTTGACGGGCAAAATCGCCCGTGACGGGCGTTTTGCTCGTCAAAACCCCACCAACGCCCATCATTTCAAAAGAAAGCTAACCCAATAAAAAAAAACGACGCGTAGGGGGACAGATTTACAGTTGAGATCATACCTGGCACCGATGAAAAATGCTAACTGAGGTGGCCGTTAATCGTGGTTGAGCAATCCGAGCTAGAGCGGTTCGCGCGGCGTCCAACAAATCGTCCAGATTGAAAAATTAACAATGTGTTGGCTCGTACCCCCACCGCCTATTTAAATCGAACTGGCACGTGCGAGCGTTCAATTGGGTGGGTGGCGCAATTAAAACGCGGCTTAAATTCGTCGCCCGTAGCGGTCACGTCAAAAAGTCTCGATCTGTGTGCGACCGCCATTCGCGGGACCGTCTTGCGAGTCACACCCGCCGTTGCGGAAGGATAGAGGGGAAGTTTTCGCTGTTTCGGGACGCGTCGCGGAAGGGAAACTCGAAGCCTTCCGCAAAAGAGCCCCGCGTTGCAGATGCATAACGTCAAGGCTTCCGCCATTTCGGGAGCTATTCGCGAAGGGTTTCCGCAAACCAAAACTTTCCAAGTCTCATTGATTTTCGGGAAGATATAGCGAAGGCTCCCGCTAGTTTCGGAAGGGAAACATGAAGGTTTCCGCGTTTCGGCAAGTCAGGGCAAACTTTACGCGGTTTCGGGAGGATATGGCGAATGCTCCCGGTATTTTCGGAAAGCTTTTGTGAATGGCTTCCGCCGTTTCGGAAGGAAAATCTGAAGGCTTCCGCAGTTTCGAGAGCAAAGGCTGAAGGCTTCCGCGATAGTTTCTTTAAAAAATTCTAAGTTCTTTCGATAGTTTCGGAAGGAATTTGTGAATTCCTCCGCGGGATTCCGGGGAAATTATGCGGATGGCTTCCGCCGTTTCGAAAGGAAGACTTGAATTGTTCCACAGACTTTAAAAATTGAAAAGTTTTCAAGTGTTCGGAAGTCTTAGACGGGCGGTTTATGAGATTGGCCTCCGCCATTTCGGAAGGATAGCCCGAAAGCTTCCGTGGTTTCGGGAGAGAACGCCGGAAGCCTCCGGAAGAGAAAATCTAAGTCTTTCGATAGTTTCGGGAGGGAATCGTGGATTCCTCCACGGGATTCCGGGAACTTTTCCGAGTTTTTTTTTTTCGCAAATTTTCAATAAAAAATTCTAAGTTCTTTTCTGAGTTTCGGAAGGGTCTCACAAACAGTTCCCGCCGTTTCGGAAGCTAATCTCCAATCTTTCCGCGAACGGTCAAAATGTTCTAAGTTTTTTTCTTTCGGGAGAGTAAGGCGAATGAGTCCCGCTATTTCGGGAGGAAAACTGGAACCTTTCCGCGGTTGCGGAAGGCTTGGGCGAAGGGCTCCGCCGTTTCGGGAGGCATTGCCCAATGGCTTCCGTAACCTTCCAATCGAAAAAATTCTAAGTCTTGCGGGCGTCTTTCCCAAGTTCTCCCGCCGTTTGGGGAAGAGAAGCCGAAGGTTTCCGTAACTTCCTTCTCACGGTCTACGATTTTGACGAAGAAAAACTAAGTCCCTCTTCCGGAAGGGTTGGACGTTTGGCTTCCGCCGTTTCGGGGAGATAGCCCGAATTATTCCAAAACGTTGGGAAAAATTCTAAGTTCCCTTTTGGCTCTTTGGGGAAAACATGGAAGGATTGATGGCAAGATGTTCAATAGGGAAACAAGATTTTATGTTGAAAACACAGCTGACGGCTGGGATGGCTTCTTAGGCAAACTTTCTACAAAATTACAGGAGGGGCCCCAACATGTACAAAATTTTTGGGGAGGGGTGTTGCTGCAACAACAATGGCGAGTCGCTGGCGAACACAGATCTCTGAAAAATTCCTCTTCATGGTCTGAAACCTCATTAACAACATCCACCTCGGGTGTACTACTCAGCTGAGCATTTTAGACTCATGCGGGGGGCAGGAGGCACTTTCCATGCTAGCCATTGGGGAAAGGGGAGCTTTGACCGAGACATCTTCACCACTCTCAGAGGGCCAGCATTTAATAAATGAGCTAAATAAATATATACAAGTGAAAATCAATGTGGCATTTGGTCATGAAGACAATTGGAGGCTTATGGAGTCCTTAGGTGGCTAGATTCCCTCCACACACTTGGCAAGCACATCATCCAATTCGAATCTATGGGTAAGGAAATGTATTTGGAGGTTGGTAAGTTTTCACATGGAAGCTGATGAGCTAAGGAAGTCGAATTGGTAAAGAGGAGTAACTCCCATGGAAGAGGAATAGATAATTTGGAGCTAGTGAGACACTTGGGCTAGATTCCCTAGCTCTATGACAACAATGATGAAGATGCTATGAAACCTATGACACAAATCAGAATTGAAGGCTAACATATGACATATATGACATGTCAAGGCTAAAACTATCCTCCAAGAGGATTCTCAAGGGATTTAGGGCAGCTAAGATGCTTCCACATGTGATTTGGTGGAAGTGGGAGACTAGGAATTGTTGTACAAGTGGCATTCTTTGGAATCTCTTCGCAACTTGAGTTGGAATGCATCTCTTGGAAGGAATTCGACCCATAGAGAGCTTGGAAACTTTATAAATGTCAATATCAAAGAATTAAACCATATTTTTGATCATTTGTAGAATTTGCAATTGCATTTGTGAAGAGGGAGAGCTAGTGGATGACTAGTTTCTTGCCTTAGCCAATTTCGAGGGTGAAAGATTCCCATCCAAGTTGGTAATTGGAAATTCCATTCAGACCTTTCATTTGGAGCTTTAATGGAGTCTTTATTTTTAGGTTTAAGCTACAGGGCAGCTCATGGTTTCTTCTAGTGCAACACATTCTCTCAACCATTTCTAGTTTTGATTTCATATTCTTGATCCTTAAGGGAGGGTGTTTTTGGTGAGATATTGTACTCTTTGGGGAGATTCTCATTCCCCATTTATTTTATAATATGAATTAAATACTCTGTTATTAATCTCCAAAAGGTTTCAGGTCGAAATTCCAAGTGGAAATATATAAATGTGATTTTTAATGAAGAAATGGTGTCATTTTCCCCATAGCTCTTGCATAGCGCTCTTGTGGTTGCATATAGTAGTGAAGGAATGCCATTTCGAATTCATGTACATGTTATATGATATGTATCTCTATAATAACCATATCATAAGATCCACAAGTCGAGATTCCAAGAAAAACTATGTTAAATTGCTCATTAATGGACAAACAGTGCCATTTCCCCACTACCTTGTTGTGAACCAATATAATGTTGATGGATTCAAATGGATAAGTAAAATACTGATGGTTTATTGATGAATGGACTATTATGGATGTATTATATGAGTTTAATTCTCAGTACATAAGCATTTGGATTCATTTTGTTGAGTTTCATAGCATTCAGAGAAGATTGCCTATCATTTCCCCCAAGGTTGAAACTAGTCTTTTTGCATCTGATTTAAGGGAGTTATAGAAGCCATTAAAAGTTTAATGGTGATACATATGAGTCCATGTTGATTTCCTTGATATTTCCCCTGATTCCATTCATAAATTCGAGTTTTATTGAGTGCATTTGGAAAGCCATTTTCATTATCTACCCCTAGGGGATTTGAACCCCAAATTGCTAGTAAAACCTCCTATCTTGGACAGAATATTAATGGGGTTTGCAGAAGTATTTTGATGGTCCTAAATCATCCCTAAACATCATAATCAATTCCTAATATCATTCATATACCTTCTCTGAAGATTTGGTATCATTTGGAGCCAATTGGAGACCTAGAGACCAATACTAGTCAAAGGGAAATTACTAGTAAAGTTCCCTACATTGGCCAGAATTGAAAGAGGATTTGTAGAAGTATTTTAAAGGTCCAAAAGCATCCCTAAAACACATATTTATGTTCTAAAATCATCCATACACCTTATCAGAATATTTGGGAGCAATTGGAGCAACTTGGAGACCTAGACATCAAAGCTAGTCAAAGATCGAACTAGGGAAAAAAGTGATAAATTGCCATTTTAATAAAATTCCTAAAAAGGGACATTACATAGGTGTATTTTGACTCATTTTGCAAGGGGTGTTCATAGGATTTCAAAATTTCCTATAGGACATCCATCTTTATTCTTATTTTTGACTTGTACAATATTATCTGCAGATGCAAAGAAGTATTATAAGACTTATGCGTAGTCCATTGTCATGGCCAGAGAAGCTAAAAGAAGGATTATGCCTACTAAATATATTGGAATTGTACTTAAAGGATTTCACATTGCACAAGAATCCATTTTAAGTTCAATAGCCACCTTTCTTTTGTAGAATAAGCCCTTGGATAATGCAATTTGTCTAAATGGCATTCTCCAAGTTTCCTTTTTCATCATTTTTCTCTTTTCCCATCTAACGCATAGGGACTAGTTTTTAACTCTTGTTTTTTGTTTATACAAATGCCACTCAACTTCGTAGGAGTATGGAAAAGGTACCAACAAATTCCACGAAAGCCTCTTCCATTGATTGTGCTAGCCTCTAGCAAATTTATCAATGCCTTTCCAAAAATTTTCAATACCAAAATTCATGCAGCCCAATAATATGAATAATCAATATTTCTTACCATCATAGGGTTTAAGTGCCACATGGCCCAAGTTTTTATCTCGTGCACTAATAACAATTCCAAGCTTGGAAAGGATCAAGACAAAGAAGTCTTTTATCGATCTTCTTACTTTATTCTAGTTCTTTTGTTTTGATCCAAAGGTATGATGCCATTAAATCCTAGTGTCCCTTGGGCTCAACATCCTTGTACAAGGGAGTGCACTATGCAACAAGTTAGTTGAACACTCTCTTTTACATTATGGATTTATCTCCAGCTATCCACATGCAAAGTGCTATGTTTCTAGCTATGTTGGGCTTCTTGACTTGTGTCCAATTCCCCTTGACCTCTATGCAAATGAATACGCCAGTGCATTTATGCATCTTCAACCCCTGTAGCCAATTTAAAGCATTCATGTCACGTGTTTGCAAGCACTTAGGTATAAGTCCCTTCCTGCAAATGTCTATTGATCATGCCCCTAGGTGTCTATGCTTCCTGGTTAAGGAATCAAATTCTCAATTATGCAATTTCAATATGCTAGTTATTATTCCTAGTGACAACTCTCTAGATTGTTGCATTCTGATACTGATTTATACATGTTAAAGTATTCATTGAAATGAAGTGATTCATGCATCTATCAACTATCACCGAGAGACTAAAAGACCTGTTGTTATCTTAGCTATGTGAAAACACTTTTGGGCTAACCACGATTGCTAATAGAATTAGGATAAGCATTAGTTGATCAAGACATTGCAATAGACACTTGTTTGATGTGGATGCGCTTAATACAATCTTTGTTGAACATTTCCATCACTGTAATGTTCACAGAAAACACATTTGTCAATTTTGAAAAAAAAAGGTGAATATTGTAGAAGCAAGAATGTGCAACTCTTCATTTTCTTTTTTCAACAACTTCAACTTTTTTGCAACAATGGACACCCAAGAAATGGAATAAAAGCTTAAGCTCAAGAAAATTAGGGATATAATGAAACTATAGCAAACTAGTGCAGCTAATATTGGATTGCTTGCAAAATCTGCTTCTGGAACAATTGGGAAAAATCATTCTAAATAGACTAATGAGTAGTTCCAATATTTAGTATTCGATAATGGGACAAGAAGGAGGAGAGAAATATTTTTCGTCATTCAGAAATTATTTCCATAATTTTGGATCTACATTTGTTTTTCCTACCACTTTTCCTTCAGTCATTTTCAGAATTCTTGACTTGGTGCTATCGCTATCCCCATAATGCATAGAATATTGTTCGAATGCCTTGTAAATGCCTGGAAAGTAAAGCCCGGTAGGGATTTGAAGCACATATTTTAATGCAAGGTTTCTTTGTACATAGGCGCCATCTAGAGCCGCATTTTTTTTTCTTATGTCTATTATACATGTCTTCTTAACTAGGTCAAAATGTGAATATTGGAATATGCATGTGTTCTTTATATAAACAAAATATTGATATCGTTTTCTAGTAATCAAGTACTTGGCTATTCATGTAACTTGTAAATAAAAAAAATGTGATTTTCAAATGAGCAGATTCAAAAAGGATTCTTTATGAACAATGATTGATGTTCATCATCTATTGAGCAAACTGTGGCATATTTTTCCTAGAAACATAGATATTTTGCTAGTTGCTTCTTCCTGCTTTGACATATTCATATTTCCAAGTCAAAGGAGATCTTTTGCTTTTTGCACCAATCACTTGCAACTGTAGCAAAAACAAGCAACATATGTTGTCTTCCATGTGTGTTGTTCTTTAGACACATTTCCTAATTGCTAAAATGGACATGCATATTGGAAACTGTCGCAATGGAAGCTGCGTCGACAGATCGCGTGCTTTTGGAATCAATGGTCCTTATATACAAACAATTGATAGTGCACTGGCTAGATATGGACTTTTCCAGTTAAAATATTTTTATTATCTTCCAGGATATTGTCTGTTTGATACACTTGCAGTTCTGATGCATTTCCGATATTCATCCATTGAAATTAGAGAAGGGATAGTAAATAATTTTGGAGCATGTTTAATTCAGAGAGATCCAGAAGCATTGTGTTCAATGAAAATAGAATTAAGCAGTGGATTTTTGCAATACTTGCATGGTGTGCATGATTCAAATGCATATCTTCATCGAATGGCTCTTTCTGCTGCAAGTGTGCACACTTCTTTAGAGTTTGTTCAATGTGGTGATGCCTTTTGTATCAAATGGTTTTCAAGATGGCTAGATGTCTCTGTCTCAGTTTGGTCATTTGAAAAAGGAAAAATATACTTGTATTTCAAAGGAAGATATGCTATGCATGGAATTGATATTTTATTCCATGACTAGGTATCATCTTCTAGACATTTTGAGCCATTTTTGTCATATAGAACAAGCATCGACGTTTTTTATATGCAAATTGCATGACCCGTATGGCCATTTACAACTTGCAAATGATCAACATGTATAGGTGAACATAGCATCGATCCAATAGGATTTGGACAAACAACAACTTTTTCCAATGGAAATGGTTTTCATTGACTGCCACGACTCATTGTTTGAGTCAATTTGCAGCATGGTGCCGAATTTTGATGTCCTTTCTTTACGAAAAGCAATTGCACAAACATTTTGCAATTGTTATAATGCAAATGATATTAGAGCGATTAGTTGCACCATAAAACATCTACATCATACAAGCATCATGTAGGAGCAATGTATTGGCAATCCAAAAGCCTTTGTCGTGAACCTTTCAATGCTATACCGAGAAGGAAGAATAGAAGGCAATGCATTTGCATTTCAATGGATGAGTGAATTTTTCAATATCAATATAGACATTTGGAGCATGAAAACAAAGACATTTTCACAAAAATTCCAACCATCTAATGGCTCTTTGAATACAATGTTTCTAATGCATTTTGCTAATGACAATTCACATGTGCACTTTTGGCCATTGATTAAAGAGCAACAGACCAATTTGATTCAATCCAACCACCTTCTAGACATAGATACATGTACGCAATCAAATAAAATTTGCAACACAGATAGCATAATGCAACAAAACGACTCCAAAATTTCAAAAGAACATGGCTCTGCAGTAGAGCATGTCTCAACAACAATTTCACAGAAAACAACAAGAGCTTTTGAAAAAAACAACATAACTATAAATGAAACATTGCACAATATTAAGAAAAGAATAAGAACACATAATCATGTTCTCTCAGCTAGGACGAAAAAATATCCAAAACCTCGCACAACAACTAAAGCTTATTTGACTAGTATTCATGATACACCGACACATGACTACATTGTCTATGAGACATTGCAATTCAAAAAGAACATGGACATGGTTGAAAATAACGTTATGCAAAACCATGCAACCTTGTGCATGGATAACAGCTCGAAGAAAATTGACATAGATCAGGACATTTGCTAAAAATGCAAGAATAACCTTCATAATGAAAAGATACCTGTATTTGTAGTTCCTTCGCAAATTCGTTGCAATAAAAAACTAGATTCTGTCACAATTCTAACGCCATTAGAAGAAAGACTAGTGTCACCAAGGCTAACCTTTTCTCAAATAAGACCACTGGGATACAAAAGAGCACAAATTTCACTCACAAGAACAATTATTAATGTTCCTGCAAACTTGAACAAGATACAAAAATCTTTCCCTATAAGCTTTGAAGATTCAAAAACAATTGCAGTGCCGTTGAAAAGAAAACTAGAATACAAGAGTGCTTATTTTTCTGGAAATGTCCGCCCCTATGTTGTTATGACTGCTTTAAACGACCTTTGCAATACTCCACTTTACAAATCCGAGAACATTACTATTGACCATGGGTGGGAGAAAATTGTCCAAAAAAACATTGGGCTAGTCAACTAGCCCTCGATACATGTAGACACAGATGATTTCAGTGACGATGAAATAGATCTATAAATTTCCAATGAAACAATGGTTCACGACTATGGGCAATCTCATCAAATAGAGGACCTGGAAAATTAGATCATACAAATTGCACCTTCTGAGGGATTTCAACCATTGGGCATATTCCAAGACAAGTTTTCTGAAGAGCTTAACTTCCCTTCGTTGTTCTTTGGATACAGTCGACCTGAAGATATCATAAATTGATTTACCTACCAGTGGATGTCGCACTGGGAATTGAAACATGTGTCAAGAGACTTTGCAAGACATGATACAAATACCTTTTTCAAAGTAGTGGGTGTTCTGATTCAGCAAATCAGAGGTTCTGCATGGATTTCAATACGAAAAGGAGAACTACAAGGAAAACCTCTAGTCGCAAAGCACATAAAATATAAAGCAAACCTTCAAAAAGTATTAAAATCGCCAATTTCTTACCAATGTTTAAAAAGCATACATACATCTCCTGATTACTTTGAACATATAAGAAAAGATGTCTTTGCAATGATTCAGAAACTTGGCCTGCACACTTTCTTTGTCACTTTCACTAGTGCTGAACATATTTGGATTCCTCTTTGCAATGCATTGAAAAAGGCCGAAGATAGGATTTCTTCCAACATTGGCAAAGAAGACATTGCTTGGACAATTGAAACATTGATAAAATAAATTCTAGTAATTTACATCCATTATTATAGGCATAGTATGTCAGCAATGTGATCTTTGATTTTAGCAAACAATGAATTATTTGGAGATGTAATAGACTACTTTTTTATCACTAAATTTCAAAGTAGAGGCAATGAACATGACCATGCTTTTCTATGGAAAAAAAACGCCCCTGTGTATGGCCAAACGTCTGATACAAATGTGACAACATTTGTCGATAGATACCTCTCTTCTAACTCTTCACTTCTTTCTGAAGAATTGGTCAAGATTCAAACACATCATCATACAAAGAGTTGCAAAAAACATCGACATTCTAGCTATAGATGTAATTTTCCTTTTCCTCCAATTGACGAAACTACCATTTTGAAACTTATAGAAAATGATGATGAGAAAACAATTCGCAAAGCAAAGGAGCTATTCCTAGTTCTAGAACAAAATACTTTTCCAAGTACTATGTCCTTTGATATCTTCCTTTCAGAATTCAACATAACAAGGGATGAATACCTAATTCTTCTTCGTTCAGTGTTGCAATGCCCTACTTTTCTTTTAAAAAGAGACCCATCTAATGTTTGGATCAATGCATTCTCTAAGAAAATACCGGCCCTTTGGAATGCAAATACAGATGCACAATTCATCCTTGATTCCTATGGTGCAACAACTGACTGTAGCTCTTACATTACAAAAATGGATCGCACAATGACAACTGCTTTGAAAAAATAAAAGAACAATGCCTTCTTGATAATGATGGCAACATTGAAACAATTCGCAAACTTGGAAATGCGCTCTTGAACATGCAACAAATGTCCATTTGACAATCTATTTATATTGTGATTTCTTTGCCTTTATACACAAGTTCTAGGAAAACTATATTTATTAATATAGGGCCAGCTGAAAAAAGAACCTATGTCTTGAAAAAAACTAAGCTTTTGGCCCAAGAGCCAGATGAGTAAGAAAACATTCTATGCCCATCGCTTATTAAAAAATACACTGCAAGACCTTTTGAACTTGAACATATTACTTTGTCCGAGTATGCTTCTTGTTACACATGCAATAACTCATGCCTTAGAAAAATAAATCAAAATGCAGTCATACACTATGTTCGATACAATGAGCATAAATACCTAGAGAACTTCTAGAGAGAAAAAATGATTTTGTTTGTCCCCTTTACACAAAATGAAAATGTTCTAAAAAAGCTACAGAAACATGAGTAGAAGCATACCCACCACATACACTATCCATAGAACAAATTGAACAAAATTTCATAGCTAAATAAAAAATTGCTTGGGGTGACATTGACATAGCCGCCAATACAATTGAATCAAAAAACGAACAAATTTTTATGAGAGAAAAGTTTTGCGAAGAAAATTGGCCTTTATGTATCTGATAAATATGACATTAAAATGATTTGACGCATAGAACATTCTCCAAGAAAGCTGCAGTTGGTCTAAGATGCCTCTTCCTCTTCCATGGGAGTTACTATTCCACTCCAATTCGACCTTACATGATTCATACCATGAATAATACCTCTTCAACTCCCCCAACTCCAAGTATGTTACCCTTCATCTTGAACTCGAATTGGTGAAAGAACGGTGCCAAGTGTATTGGGGAATCTTGCCACATGTGGGTCCCACAACCTCTTATGTTCCCTCATGATCCAATGCCACCTTATTTTATTTTTATTATTATTTAATTGAACTATTTAATGTGAATTTGTAAGTCTAAGGTCATTTTGGGTCTTGTAGCTCCTTTATTCCAACTTTTAATGCTTCCACCCCCAACCTAGGGAACTAGTAATTTTCCTCCATGATAGTTAATTTGGATGGGGATATTACAGACTTTGAATTGAGAATCTTCTCCTAATGTGACCCACCTTGTCCATTTGGATCTAATTTTACATTATTACTAACTTGGACATCATGCTTGGCTATTATTTGACCCTTAGCATCAATTTAAAAAACTATCATGAATATGGCCAAGTGGCTTAGGCCATTATGATCCAATGAAAAATTTGGGGACATGAAAAATCCTCCCCTCCCAATATTGCTTGTCCTCAAGCAATTTCAAACATGAATGTTGAATAACCTGCTTTCTTTCCAAAACTTTGCTTCCAAAAGTTTCCTTCCAAAAATTTGAGTAGTGGCACTCATGTACTACAATTGTGTGTTTCCAAAAGCAAGGAGATGTGGGTTTTCTTTTTCATATTGATATCCAGTGTGTCTTCACCACTAAACAACAAAATATTAATTAAATCCATCAAAACAAAGTTTGCACAATTACTCTTTACCTCTTTCATATTTTAGAAACCCTTTCTGATACCACTGTATAATTCTTTGAAGTTGTCATTGAGTTTCCCAACTTTGAGTCTTCAAGATTCCATGAAAATTTTAGAGAGGAACCACCATGCTTGCTGCTGCACTACTCTGATTACAATCACCTTATTAAGTGGGGACCCAATCTCCCATACTACTTGTTTCCCCCAAAAATTGAAACCAATGAGACTAAAATTTATCACAGGGTCCCATTGTTTGTATTGCACTCCAACAATTAGGAGTGCTCTCCAATCCATACTATCAGGCAAGAGAATTCCTAGATCCCATTTCCTCCAAGTAAGTAGACCACCATTTTCCAAGTGCATACAAGCATCAAGTGACCGATCGAATATGCTCCAATGACATAGGTGAGGATCCCATGTCCTATAATGCTGATCCAAAAGGATGTAAGATGCATCAAAATAATCAGCCATGTGTTCTTTCATCCAAGGAGTGAATGAAGAATCTACACTAAAATTTGAACCAAGTAGGGAGCAAAGAAAACAATGAGCCTTCAAGGGGCTCACAGAAGTACCATTTGTGCATCCATGAATATGTGTATCATCAAGAAATAACAAAGGATGTTGCTTCCAATAAGAATTTGCTCCAATCATATATCTCTTCACCCAAGTATTGGATGAAGTTCCTCCAACATCAATTGAACTATGAAAGGAGCAAGGAAAATCATGAGTCTTCAAGTGACTCAAGTGAACATCATAAGTGCATCATCAAGAAATAACAAGGATGTTGCCACCAATAAGAATTTGCTTCAATCATATATCTGTTCACCCAAATATTGGATGAAGTTCCTCCAACATCAATTGAACTAAGCAAGGAGCAAGGAAACTCATGAGTCTTCAAGTGACTCAAGTGAACATCATAGGTGCATCCATGTAGATGTGTACCATCATAAAGTAACAAATGATGTTGCTGCAAATGAAAAAAATAAAGTGCTCTAGTCATGTCATCCTCAAAAGGGGAGATAGGATTTTTATACTCCTCATGTGGCACCTTCAAAAAGAAACCTTTCACCCATACTTCATTAGGAGGAATGCTACAAAATATGGAAGTGTAGGATGTAGTAGAATGAACCAACTTACCCAAATGATCAAAAAATGCAAAAGTGTCATCATGTGAAGGATCCATAAGGGTAGGATCATGCACCTCCCTCAAAAGTGCAAAACTTTCCTCATAGGTTGGTTCCAAGGTAGTGGAATCATACACTTCTTCAAAAACTGTAACCATTTCCAAGAGGAAACTCAAGTTCCTCTTCCACCACAACAAGTGTTTGGTTCTCATCAAGCTCATATTCAAACACATCAAGCACCTGCAAGTTTCCATGTTTCTCATGATCCATCATGTCATGAGAACTCTCCAAGCAATCTACCATTTGACAATCTAAAACATAGGAGGAAGAACAAGTATCTTGCAACCTATCAAGAAGTTGCTCACTTTGCATTTTGATCTCATGAATATCCTCATTATTATTCAAGTAGGCTCCATGTAACCATTCATTAAGATCAACCAAATTGTTTCTATCAAAAAGCAAAGACATGACATTACCTTTGATGTTGCACATTTCTCTTTGAATCTTCTCCATGTCTTCAAGGAAGGATGGATCCTTCAATGAAGAAACTCTACAACAAGAATTTGAGACCAATGATTGAGTGTCATGGAGTATTCTAAGGGTCTCTTGGATATTATTTTCATTTATATTTGATGACCCTTCAAGAAAAACAGGCTCTTGTAGAGGGACCTCCTCTTCTTTGTACTTTCTACTTGGACCAACTTCAGTAAGCTCAAGTGGTAATGGGGAAGTTGATCTTGGTTCTTCTTCAACTGCTACAAGGACTTCATTTTCATGCTTAATGGAACTTTGGCTTGCAACAACACTTTCAAAAGTGATCTCTATGTCACCAACATAGAGGTGTGATCACCCATCAGTAGGTACTCCTTCATAGTTCAAGCATCCATCAGTAGATGCTCTTTGATTCATGTCCAAAGTAGAGTGTGTCTCAGAATGATTTTCAGTATTTTCAATGGAATCTTATGCATGCTCATGTGATGTCTCTTCATATTTTTCAGAGTCACTTGGGAGTGAATTTCGATCCTCTTCATGTAATTCTTCTTCTACTTCATCACCTTCAAAATTAGGTAGCTCATGGGTCTCCTCATTTTGCTCCTCCTCTTCACTCAAACATATATGAGTTTCTCTCCAAGGTATTTTGCAAGAAGGGCATAGACATTTCTTCAATAACTCCACATCTTCATTTTTGGGTCTATTTTCAAACACCCAATCAGAAAAGTCTTCAAAAGGAATGACCTTTTTTGTATCTCCCTTATACAGATTAAGATATGCCTGATATTGTTGGGGTAAGGTTTTACATGTTGCTCTCAATATTTGTAATTCATTCATAGAATTATCATTTGGTGGTTCAACACATACATCTTCATCATACATAGGGTCATAATAATAACCTTCATTCCTTATGAAATTTTAAGAAGTGTTGCATGATGGAACCTCTTCCTCATATCATTCACATTCTTGTTCATATTGCTCACAATCATCTTCATACTGCTCATAAGAATTGTACTCATAGGAGTCATCATAATAGTAAGACATGGCTGCAAATTATTATTCAATGTATTATATTAATGCACAGTGCAAGGACCATGCTCTGATACCACTGTAATATCCCTTCAAAGGAAAGTCCTTAGATTCACATTGTTTTGACTCTAGGGTTTTGTTTACAACTGGTTCAAAACACCTCCAAATGATTTCAAATTTGGGGAGGAATGTATTTATTGGGAAAAGGACATATTAACATACATATAAGACATCCAAACAACTGATATACCCATCCATGGTTTGCAAATTGCATGGGAAGAAGTTTCAGAACAAGACTAGTTAATTTGAAAAGTGGAGATCCCCCCTAAACCTGCCATTAGATGCTCTTTCAAACACTGTACGAACTTAACTAATTCTTGGTATGAGACTTGGATATTTTAAATGACATTAGGAACAATATATGTGTAGCATTATATTTGATTTTAAGGTCGAATATGCATCCTAATGAACAACAACTTCTAGAGTCTAGTTTTTGAGGTGAAATTGGTGGGAAAGGAGTCTTGAATTTCTTCATAAACCATAGTAACACTTCAGAGTTCTGCACACATCATTTGGGCCATAAAAGAAACTTCATATGCAGCTCATAACATGGTAAATAACTCAGCAAAATCTCAATCCATGTGTCTGTTGCAGCATAACATCTTTACACACAACAACAAGGAAGAATCTAGCCTATACAACTTTGAAAACAACAATGTTAGTTCAAGTACAACAAACTGTATTTTACAGAAAGGAGACTAGAAACAATGAAGCCCATAGCCAACATGAGTGACAATCTATGCCTCTATCAATTTTCATTTAGCAATGTAGTTTATTGTTTTTTTTTCAAATAAAACAAAAGCAATTGAGATGATATTTTTAGAATTGATATCTAAGCACCAAGCCATTGAACAATATATCTATACCCTTGGAAAAATTTACAAATTGTAAAATCAGATTTGCAAAAACTAAGCAGCACATGTAGAATGAAGCTATGATTCCATTGGCATTACAACTTCAACGTTGCAAGCAGAGCAGCTTCCAATACACCAAAAAATAGTTGCATAGAAACATTCAGAAACATTTATATTATAAATTATTTATTTCAATTTGTAGACAAAAGCTACCTCTTCAAGTTGATAGCAACCAAAACTTAAACAACACAGGCCTTTGAACCAAAATTGTCTCTTACTAAGAACATGAATCATCAATCAAATGAAACCTTGCCTATCTGACCTCCTTAAATCACAACCAGCAAAGCAATCTCTAGAAACAAGTCCAATGATGCTTGCTCAAACAATTCTAATAGAAAAGTACAAAATGACAGTTTCTATGATGATAAAAAAAAAATTCATAATTGATATATTGATTTGTTGATGCTCTTGGGATGCAGAAGACAAAATTCAAGATATATAAAGGACACTTTGGATCAGATCAAACTATACCAATGGACCAAAACTAAAAATCCTCAGGCTCAAGCTCTTAAAATTAGAATTTTGGGATATGTGCCCTTAACGTCCTTAGCGAATTGACGCCTCATAGTAGAGCAGACACCAAGGGGAGCAAAAACTCTATACCCATAGTATATGGCACAAAACCTGTGCATTTATTTGGATTGTTGCAAATAAAAAAAAATACGAGTGAAAAGAAACCTACAACATTGAGATCTTCAAGAAACTATGGGTTGCAGCATCTGCTAAAGAACAAGAAAATGTGATCCTAATGGAACAAAATCTCAATTTCAATATCTTAAACTGGGCCCTAATGGAACAGATTTTTGAGCTCAATATGGAATTGGAAGTTGGTTTCCAATTACTGGTTTTGTTGTCACTTTTTTCCTTTAGTTATGAAAACCACCGATTGACGGAAAGTACTATGAGATGGACAGTAGATTGTGCATGGAAGGGATATTGTGGACTATTTGAAATGGATGCAATTCTATAGTCAATTGAATCAATGCCTAGGCCTGATTTGGAAAAATAGACTAAGCCTATGCACCCAAAAAAGAAGACACAGAGACTTGATGTTTCTCCTTTCCTATAGACAAAGCTGCCAGACTCAATTTTGTTGGGTCAATAATAAGCTATTTGTTTAACGCAAAAGTTACTATTGGGTTGCTTTTTTTCACAATTTTAAACTATATGATTTTGACATATAGAACTGATAAAATTTTGTAAATTTTCTTTTCAAAGGAAAATTTAAATTTGATATGATGTAAATACGAGCAGTTCAGTGTAAAATTTCCCATGAAGTAGGATGAATTTGAACTGATCCAATATAAGCCAAATCAATATTCATTTTTTGCTATAAAATTTCAAAAGTCATTTATGTTCAAGGTTGCTAGATTATAAATATCAAAATGCATTTCCAGAAGAATCAACTATTCCAGGGCAATTGTAATGAAGGGATTTTGCACTTCCTTTATCTTTGATTGCATGAGGGCCAACAAGTGTTCCTTTGCATAATCGTCATCCAGCACAACAACAAATGTTGCTTGCGAAACATGCAGAAGATGCGAACCTGTTGCACCATTTATAATGATGTTCTTAAACAGGTACATGGGTGGTATATCTGATATCAATTCTTGTTGTATATTTAAGAAAATGTTTCTATAGCTGTCAGGCAATTGCAACTGCAATAGAATAAAAAAATTTGCTGGTTGTTAGTAAAATCATTGAAACAGGAAAATGCATCTTCCAATTGTTGGCTACAATAGAAGTTAACAGTAACTACAAGATCAAATGAAATCAAACCTTTGCAGTGTCCTGTATCTTTTCTCCATCTTTGACACAAAGCTCATAGTTCTTGTTGTCTTGTTCACATGCAATAGCGAGTGCCGCAACACAACCAACAGAGAAAGCATTTGTTGAGATTGACAAAGCATGTATTGTTGTATCTGGTGCCAGTTTACGTTGCTGGAAAACTTGGGGAATTGTTTCCACATCAGTCTGTTGGTGCAGAGCAATGCAGTGTTTTGCATCTGCTCTATCATAGACTCCCTAGTTTCTAATTATGAAATTTGAAATTCACACACTGCTTCCGGGTGAGAAATACTTCATGAAATGTGAGACAAGGATATTGTTCATATTGACTGTGACTGTCAATTGACCATCTCTGTCGACAAGATCAGAATGTGCTAACTCTGCTTTGTTTGGGGAATTTGAATTCCTATTGCATGTTGGTTTGTACAAGGTAACCATATCTCCTTCAAATACATTTGGATGTGTCGGCGAAGACAGTTACATTATAGTTCATGTTGTAGTTGGCATTTGTTTTTCTCTGGAACAAGTGGCAATATTGGAAATTATGTTCAAATACATGAATTTTAGAAATAGAGGGGAAAAAAATTGATTCATGTGAGAAGAATGGAAAATTGCTTCTGCATGGTGAGTTCAAAGTGGTCTCACCTTTTTGAACTATCACTGGGAGGCAAGTTGGGCATTCTGGCTTCAGAATTGTTTGAAGTACCGGTTTTTGCAGCCATATTGCAGTTGGTAAATTTTTGCAGCAGCTGCAGATGCATTTTTTTTAGTCTAGCTTTTGTACATGGATCGATTGAAATTGCTTGGAGCAATAAATGCATTTTTTCTTCAGCAGTTAACATTTGCAACATTAGACTATACATATTTTGAGGGGGATAGAAAGACAAATAGCATGATGATCTGTCCAATAAGCTTCAGAAATCTGCAGTTTGACATGGTCAGATGACAAGGTTGTCCAGAAATGGTCAAGCAAGGAGCCATAAGTTGTTGTTGCTTGTGTTGTATGCAAAGAAAAATTATTGCCATGCATAAAACAGAGAAATGAATTTTTCCTATTGCATTTTTGCAACATGTCAATGTTAAAGTCACCAACAAGGACGATATATTCATTTCGATAACTATTTTCTATGGTATAAAGAACAAGTGAATACAATTGTTCAATTGGCATGTGTGGTGCAATATAGACATTTTCTAGAGTGACAATAGTGTTGTTAACTGGAAACCATGAGATTATTGCTTCAGCAAAGTTTGTTGCATATGTGAATTGTTTCTGAATAACCATGTGTTTTCTATAGCATGCAATTAGACCATGGACATTGTATATAGACTGATAGGAATACTTTTCTTCAAGGAGAGAATCGGTTGGAAGTGATTTTGTATGTATTTCTTGCAAGCACAGTATATCGGCTTTCATTATGTCATAGTCATTGATAATATTGTTGATATGTAGTGAAAGCATTCTTGTGTTCAATGAGCATAGAAGGAAGTGGTCTTTGTTCTCAAATAATAGAAAGCCATACTGGAATTGCAGTGCTGCTTCTTTCTGGAGCTTGTCTATTTCCATGGAAACTTTATATGAGAGACATAAATTCTTGTGTTGTAATTTGTTTAGGAGGTATAAATGGTTCATGTCTTTAACACGCGACAATGCAATATATACTAGTCCATGTTGAGTGATACCTTTTGTATCAAATGCCAATCTGTCCATTGTAAGTTCTTGTGACCTATGAATGGTTCATGCACATGCTAATCGGATCGGGAATTGTTGTCGAAGTATATTTTTTTACCCATGGATGCCATTTTCCTAGTTATTCGTGTGATAGGTATCCATGTACAGGGAGTGCTTGATGCAAAGTGATTTTTCATTTTTGCTCGTTGCATTGCACCAGTTGATGGTAGGCTAACTTCAATCCACACTATGTCAATTCTATTTGACGTAAAGTCTTTGAAAATGCCTTCTGCACCATTTAAAAGCCCATCGTCTATTGCAAAGGCCCCCCCAACTTCAACAAGCATATTTTGTTTCAAGACAATTGCAAATGACAAGTCCATTTGGCCATTTTGATACAATTTGAATTCTATTGTGTCTATTTCCTTGTCAATTGATTGCAATGTACATGCTTTTGTTTGGGAAATTGCCAACATCTTTTTGTTGTGTTCATCAACATCCTTGTTTATATGAAAAAGGAAGGGGAATGCCAGATCATTTGGCGGTTCTCTATAGCAATGGCTATTTAAGAATTCAATGTCAACGTCTGTTTGCAAGTTTATTCTAATTCTATTCAAGATTGAAATGAAGGTTGGGTCTTCTTGTCTCATAGCTTGCGTGAGATGAAAGCATTTTATGTTATGTCTCCATAAGCTATAAGGAAATGGATGTGAGTCAACATTCACTTGTTCAAATACCCAAGAATCTTTGACAAGTTGTACTTGACACAAGTCTCCGCAGAAAATAATGTCCAAATTTCCAAATGGAGAATTGGGAGTATGCATAATTTCATGTAATATTTTGTCAATGCTCGAGAGCATCCGAGCGCCAATTAAAGACACTTCGTCAATTAGAACTAGTCGCAATTGTTCAAAATCCTTGGACAATAGGTCCAATGAGTTGTAGCTTAGTGGAAACATGTTTGTCAATGTCAAAGGAAAGCGAAGTGTTGAATGCACCGTTACACCGTCAACATCCTATGTAGCTCTTCCAGTAAATGCAAGTATAATGCCTTTTTTAAGAGGATCACTACAAAGGTCCATGTTGTGAAAGTGCAAAATCCCATGGTAAATTGCCTTTGCAACAAATTTTTTGCCTGTGTCGGTGGGGCCAGTCACGAACAGATGAATCGGTGTGGTTGGGATAACTTTCTTTCTCATTATGATTTCTGTTACTATTGATTGTTGTTCTTTGTTAAGTTTTTTTCTAATGGAAAAGTAGGCTTCTTTGCTAATGCTATGTGGAAGTTTCATAGTTTCAAATGCATTTCCAGAACCAAATTCACACGGTGACTCCACTCTATTGATGAATCCACTGGGAAGATAACCCAACTACTGAAAGAAAGAAAGGTTTATTGTGAAGATGATTAGGTACAAGATGGAGAATCTTTTTTCAAAAATCTTTAGGTCTATTGCTTAGTCCTTTGTTATTATTCCCTACATATTTGAAATAATTTATCCTTTATATTTTACATCTAGAGACCGATAAGTTGAATACTATGCTTTCTTTCTGGGATAGAAAGGTCTGGGTCTTATATTGGGTTGTTGGGTTAGATAGCCCTTCTTAGTTTTTATCCTCTGAAACCCAAGATAGGTCCTTTTTATTTTTGTCCTCTGAAATTCATGTGGAGAAAGAAGTCCATTTACTAATTTCACCAGTGGCTAGTGAATCATTTCAACGACCATCTAAAGAACTCGAGCCTTGGGTGGTGAATAGAAATAAAGCTCTCGAGCTTCCATCAGTTCTTCATGATATGCTTGCAAAATACCTCAAATCTCTTCCTAGGTTTAAGCTCGAGGATGGAGTTTCAGTAGAAGAGCATATTTCAACATTCCAAGACTATAAAGACAACCTAGAGATTAAGCATGACGATATTTATGAGAGAATGTTCAGTTGTTCCTTGGAGGCAAATTGTAGAAAATTGTTTAGAAACTTGGCAGTTGATTCAATTGAATATTGGATGGAATTTTATCAAGTTTTCTTGGATAAATGGAGGGAAAGGAAAAATCATCACCATTGCCGCACTAATTTTTTCTCTATGAAGAGAATTGATAGTGAGACAATAGTAAATTTCAAGAGAATACTTCGAAAAAATTATCTTAGTATGTCAGCAAACATTCAACCCTCTGAAATTGTTGCTTAAAATGTTTAAGACTGTCTCGTAATCTGCACCATATGTTTAGTTATGCTGTGGAGTTAGAAAAAAAAAATCTTGGCTTGTGGAAACTTCCCAGTCTAGAGACTAGAAAGTTGAAAAGAGAACAGAGGACATTGTTATCTTCTTCCTCAAAAGAAATGATATTCCCTGCACCAAATTTATTTGTTCATGTTAGCTAGTAATCAAATAATGATTTCAGCATTGATTATGAAGTTGAACTAGTTATTAATTTTCAATAACATTTTTTCCAAGATAGGATTCATAAAGGTAAACATGAATACTTTCAAGATGATGCAACATTTCCTTCCATTCCAAATAGCATAGATCAAGAATTCATTGAGGAAGTTGATATTCAAGATGCACAGATGTGGGACAATTTTATACATCTTGACTAAAAGGAAGCATATATTCCTGAATCTGCACTCACTAAATTTTTAAGCAGTGAGCCAATTTATGATGATTATGAAGATGAGTATGAATTGGCTAAATTTAAAAATGCTGGAATTTTATCTAGCACCTCAAGTCCCAGTTTTTTATTAAATATGGCATATCCTGATGTTGAAAAAATTGAATAAACAAAAAACATAATGCAACACAGCCAGCCACGGTGGGCACACAAGAGAGACAGTGCTCTCACAATCTGATTAATTCATGAAATGATACATACATTTATAGGCTTGGGAATCCTCAACCAAATCCCTGGAATAGTGGGGCTACCAAACTCTTGTGAACACATAAATACAAGGCTGTTACAACAGATAGACTGAAGACAATAACCAACACTAACTATGGAAACAATCCAAACAAGATACTATTTTCTCCATTATTCCAACACTCCCCCTTAATGGAGAAATGAGTTTTCTACGATTCCTAGCTGATCTCTGAATGCTTCAAACTTTGCTTTTGCAAGAGGCTTGGTGAATGTCAGCGACATTTTCATTTGTATTACAATAGATCAAGTCAATCTCCTTTGACTGCAACTTTTCTCTGACAAACTGATGTTGGATCTCAATATGTTTAGATTGAGCATGATACACTGGGTTGTTGGCTAATTTGATGGAGCTTTGGTTGTCACGCTTGATAATTGTTGGTGCTTTCTGTTCTTCTCCCACATCTTCAAGGATTCGTCGCAACCAGATCGCCTCACAAGTTGCACTGCATAAATCTTTGTACTCTACTTCAGTAGATGATAAAGAAACAGTTGGTTGCTTCTTACTACTCCATGACACAATCCCAGAACCAATCTTGAATGCATAACCTGTGGTTGATTTTCTATCATCAGGATCTCCAGCCCAGTCTGAATCTGAATGACCTGTCAACTTAACATCAAATGTATCAGTATACTTAACACCAAAATTACATGTGCCCTTCAGATATCGAAGAACCCTTTTCGCTACTTTCCAGTGGCTTTCACGGGGCTTAGCCATAAATTGACTAAGGATGCTAACAGAGTATGCAATGTCTGGCCTGGTTGTGGTGAGATAGTTCAAACTTCCCACTAGTTGTCTATATGAAGTGCCATCCACCTCCTTTGTGCCATCCTCACTACAGAGTTTGGCATTCTGTTCCAGTGGAGTAGGTAATGGCTTGCATCCATCCATATGAAACCTTTGAAGTAGCTCCCTTGTGTATTTACTATGTGTGACCAGTGTCATGCCAGCCTCTGTCCAAACTTCAAGGCCTAAACAGCAATGCAGATCTCCAAGATCCTTCATCTCGAATACTTGTGACAACTTCTGCTTGATTTCTTCAATTAGCGTAGAAGCATCTCTTGTTATGATGAGGTCATCAACATATAGAGAAATCAATGCAATGTGTCCCTTCACATCTTCCTTGAAATATAGGTTGGGGTCACTCTTGCTTCTCACAAAACCTTGATGAGAGAAGAAAGTGTCGATCTTCATGTACCATGATCTCGGGGCCTACTTCAATCCATATAGTGCCTTCTTCAACCTGCAAACAAGATGTTCATGTCCCTTCTTCACAAACCCCTTTGGCTGGACAAGGTACACCTCTTCCTTCAAGTCTCCATTCAGAAAGGCAGACTTGACATCCAATTGATGCATTTTCCAATGGTGCTTGGTGGCTAATGCAATCATCACTCTAATGGTGTTCAACTTGGCTACTTGTGCAAACGTGTCTTCATAATCAATGCCCTCCTTTTGTGAATAGCCTTTTGCTACCAATCTTGCTTTATATTTATCGATACTACCATCAGCCTTGAATTTAGATTTAAACAACCATTTGGAACCTATGGGAACTTTATCCTTAGGAAGCTCTGTCAATTCCCATGTGTCATTCTTCATTATAGAATTGTACTCTTCAGTCATTGCATCCATCCATTCCTTCTTATCTTTTGCTTGTTCAAAATTCAAAGGTTCAACAACATTCATTACCTGAGTCATTAAGGCATAGTCTCTGAACCTTATAGGTGGTTGAATCTGTCGTGTTGACCTCCTTTGTGTTTCAATTCCTGTTGGAGTTCCATCAAACATTCTTCTGCTTGTCAGAGATTCTTCACCACTTCTTGGTGATTCTTCATTGCTTGAAGTATCCATGCTGCTTGAATCTTCTTCTTGTTTTTGTTCCTATTCCACATTCTCATTTGCATCTTCCATGATGTACTCATCAGGAATGCACCATGTATCATTGATGTCCAGCTAAGGACATTCATCTACATCTTCATGAAATATTACATCTCTACTTGGAAAAACTATATGCATACTAGGATCAAACATTTTGTATGCTTTATGATCATCACAGTAACCAAGGAAAATGCATTTGATAGATTTTGCATCAAGTTTTCTCCTTTCATCTTTAGGAACATGTGAGAATGCTTTGCTACCAAATACTCTTAGATGACCTACTTCAGGTTTATAGCCATAAAGAGCTTCAAAAGGAGTTTTATGGCCTAAGCTTGTAGTTGGACTTCTATTCTTCAAGTAAACAGCAGTGCTAACTGCTTCAGCCCAAAAACCATTAGAGAGATTTTTACCTTTCATCATGCTCCTTGCGCATTCCACCAGGGCTCTATTCTTCCTTTCAGCTACTCCATTTTGTTGAGGCGTATGCGGCACTGTGAACTGTTGCTGGATCCCATTATCCTTGCAGTATCTATTGAAGGCTCCTGAGGAGTACTCTCCCCCTTGATCTGACCTGAGGATTTTGATGGGCTTTCCTGTTTCCTTCTCAACCATGTTTCTGAAGTCTTTGAAATATTCAAATACATCACTCTTTTTAATCAAAAAATAGACCCAAGTATATTTAGTACAATCATCAATAAAAATAAAGAAGTATGATGCACCACCAAGTGATCTTGTTTGCAAGGGACCACAAACATCTGTATGCACTAGTTCAAGGATGTCCCTCCTCTTTTTCTCTGTATGTGTAGGGAATTCTTCCCTATGCTGCTTTCCCAGTGCACACCCTTCACATGATGCACGTTCATTCTTCAACAATGGAAGCCCATCCACCATTCCTTGTCTTTGCAGAAGCAACAAATCATTATAATTCAAGTGTCCATACCTTAGGTGCCATAGCACTTCTGTTGACATGGTTGTGGATGCCAACGCCTAATGACCATTCATCGTCACATTGAGCTTGTATAGACCTCCAACTCTTGCACCTGTAGCGATCACCTTATAGTGATCCTGCACATCCTTCACAAGGCAACGTGACTTGACAAATTCTACTTTCATGTCTTGATCAGCTATGGTGGACACAGAGATCAAGTTCTTCTTTATACCAGGTACATGCATCACATTTTGAACTTGCTTCACACTACCATTTGGTAATGTCACAGATATGTCGCCATATCCCGTAATTGGATGAGAGCGATCATCACCTAGGTATATGTTTGCACCATTGTTAGTTGCCTTATAGTTTTCAAACCATTCTTTGTTGCATGACGTGTATGGAAGCACCAGAATCTACAAACCAAACATTAGAGTCATCTGTTTCGGCAGACAGGGTGGCATCTGAAAGGAACAATCTAAGGTTTTGGAAATCATTTTCCTCCTCTCTTTCAACAAAATGACTAGCATATTTTCTTTGTTTTGCCTCATCAGAATTCTTCTTATAGCAATCCCTAGCAAAGTGTCCAGGCTTGCCACAATAATGACAAATTACATCACTCCTTTTAGCATGTGAGTCAAACTTTGAATATTCCATACCTTGATGAGCATGTGCATGTGGCAGTTTACCTCCTTTGTTTCTGTCCCATGGCCTCTTCCTGTATGGTTGTTTAGCCATCAATGCCAAATCTGAGCTTGAAGGCCTGCCTTCAAGATTGCTTCTACGCTCTGCTTCTTGCACAAGGATACCTGACAATTCTTCAAAGGTGGAGGCATTTTCCCGAGCTGCAAGACTAGAAATGAACATTTGATATTCTACTAACATCCCTTTCAATGTGATTGTGACAAGATTGGAGTTGGACACCTTTTCACCAATATCACTCAACTCTCTCAAGTCTTTAATTTTAGATATGTAGCTGTTCACATCTTCTCTCTCCTCCATCTTAATAGAAAGCAACTTAGTTTTTAAAAACAAGATGCGATTTGAATTTGATGTTTCGTACAGACCTTTGAGTGTGCTCCATGTGGCTGTGGATGTCTTACATTCTCGGCTGTGCGGGATGATGTTGTCCTTTACAGACATTCTGAGAAGCACCTTCGCTTTTCTCTCTCGGTGATCCCAATCCTGAACTGAATTGGCAGGGGTTTCTGGCCTGTCTTCTTTGCCAAGAACGATGTCCCAGGCCATCACTGCTTCAAGCAGTGTTTGGATCTTGAACTTCCAGTTGACATAATTGGTTCCGTCCAACTTATTTGCTTCTGTCAGGTATGAATCTTCCAACTTGTTCGGCATCCTTCCGTTCTCTGTTTGCGGACAGTGTGTCTCCAGTGGTGGTGTGGGCGGCGCGGTCCCTCAACTGCCGCTGATTCTTCCTTCAATGGCTCAAAAATTAGACTTGTGATGGTCCCCACATATGGTCAAATTTCTGCAAATCAACCCAGTGGTGGAAAAAAAATATATATTTCACCACAACGATCCAAGCAGCTCCTCACGGTTCCTTTACTACACAACGATAATTTCTGGCGATCCCTTCACAGTGGCGGGCAGTCACTCCTTCACGCGGGCTTGACCCTCCAGATTTCTTCATGGGTCTGAGCAACGATCTCTTTAATGTATACACTGCATACACACCAAGAAAATAGATCACAAAAGACAACGACCTTACTCCATGCAAGCAGACCCGTTGTCTCAGCTCTCACTCTCACCAATTCAGTACTCAATGGTTTCAAGCTTCCGTAGGCTCCACTTTCAGGCAGGGATTCAAGTCGCTGCTCCTTTTCAAGGCTCTTTCACCAGCACGTCCACGGCGATCAGGTCTCTGGCAATGTTAGGCTGCTCACAGGCCTTCTGGCAACTCACAACAGCCAAATTAAAAATTAATACAGTAGCTCAGAGATTATAGCTAACACGGCCTCCTTCAATCGGCAATCACACAGCTCCTTAACTAAGCAATCTTTCACGATGGCTCGGAAGCTAGTACTAGGGCTCGGAAGCATTCACGCAGAAATGGGCTGATTCCGGAAACGTGGAGACTTGCTGCAACATCCGCATGGATTTGAGAAACAGAATAGTGGCTCTCTTGCACAACCGATTGGTGGCTCTACGCACAGCTTCAATAGATTACCGGTTCTCACACATAGTAGCGGTCCTCTTCTGGCAGTGGGGGCTTCTCCTCTGCACGCAACAGCTTCAATAATTCTGGGCACCGAACTCGGAGCAACACAATGGTGAGGGGACTCGGATCTCCCTTCGATCTTGCATGGATCGACTACAAGCAACAATTCCTCAGCTCACACAATAGGCAGTCAACAACTCAAGACCCTTAGCCTCACGTTCTATTGTCCTCCACACAGCTGGGCAAATCCTCATACCTCAGCTCTGATACCAAATTGAATAAACAAAAAACAGAATGTAACACAGCCAGCCAGCCACGGTGGGCACACAAGAGAGACAGTGCTCTCACAATCTGATTAATTCATGAAATGATACATACATTTATAGGTTGGGAAGCCTCAACCAAATTCCTGGAATAGTGGAGTTACCAAACTCTTATGAACACATAAATACAAGACTGTTACAACAGATAGACTGAAAATAATAACCAACACTAACTATGAAAACAATCCAAACAAAATACTATTTTCTCTATTATTCCAACAGAAAATATTGATGACGGAATAGTATGAAGACCTTGAATGCCATAAGAGAAGCATTTTGTGTCTTCCTCGCCCATTTGAATCAAATGAAGAAAACACCAGCATCAGTAATAAAGAAGAAGTTTTTTCCATCATACAAAAATCTGCCTAGTCATCCAGGAAAGGAAGAAAGACCCTTATTCTGCCCAGTTGACCAAGCAATTCTCTTTCTTACTTTCAATTTGGATGGACTCTATCTTGGTCAAAGCCTCAAGTGTTTTAAGCTTCAGTTTTCTTTCCAGATATCAGTAGTTTAACTCTTGATACACATCATGGTTTTGTTGTAAAGTGGTTTCCATGTGGATGATTCGGAGGTCACATCCATGCCACCAAAGAGTAAATCGAGTCAAAACCATGGAACCATGTTCATTCATTAAAAGTGGATTGTGGAAGGTTTGACGGTGGTTTTATGAATTTTCTTTAGGCCCCCCAAATTCATTAAAAGGTGACACTTGTTTTGTTCATGGTTTCCACATTACAAAAGCAATAAGAGAATTGAAAAGTGAACACATTGAGCCTCCACAATTATTGACGTATGTTGACGTATTTTCCGAAGTTGTGCACATGGATGGTTGATTTAAGACAGGGCATAGGTCTGGCAGTTCGCTGTATTTAGTGTCAATGGTTGGAATCTTATAAATCCAAGAAATAATGAGCTTTAATGATGCAATATATGGTAAGAGCAAGTCTATTGTAGGGTTTCAATTTTAAAAGAAGGTTTCATGGTTGCATTTGGTTTGGAGATTATATATGTGTTGGAGAACTTGGGTTCAAAAGTGATTAATATTATGTTACAAGAGATTTTAAAAGTTGTACCCTGGAAATGACCTTTGCAATAAAAGCTTCATCTGGGATTATTGTTGCCTTTGCACCTATAAAGGCACCTTGTAGTCCCAAGACAAGAGTCATTAGAAGAGGATTTTCAATTCAATGCTTTGATGTGGATCATTTTGACTTATGTAGTTGTCAGGCTTGTTCTTGGCATTCTTTATGCCCGTCTACTTGCAAATGGAGATTTAAGGTAGCAAAAGTCTCATAATTATAACACTGTGGCATTCTTTTGTAGATGAATTTTCAATCATTAACATTTGCAAAACTAAACTTCAGGGAGAAAAATGGGTGACTTCAACATAGTATTAGTTATAACAGAAATAGTAGTATAACAGAAAGAAAGCTCATCAATTTTGTGAATTGGTGTAGTACGCCTTTGATCTTGTTGTTCATTCACTTTATATCAAAGGTTGTTTTAGTGGGAGAATTGAATTCCCAGGAAGTAAATGCTTGGTGATAGTGTACAGAGACATCCATGGGCAATTTCATGATTTGATAGATCTCTCTTGATATCTACTATCTCTGTATGGGAAACTATGATGATCATGGGTACTACTCT
Organism: Larix kaempferi; assembly: GCA_027924585.1. Classification (NCBI taxonomy): domain Eukaryota; kingdom Viridiplantae; phylum Streptophyta; class Pinopsida; order Pinales; family Pinaceae; genus Larix; species Larix kaempferi. Next base: position 2,012,655 of record BSBM01000142.1, read on the forward strand.
ATTGAGATTGTATTATTGCTGGTTAATTTGAAAGTGCACTACATGCATAAAATCACCTGACGTATTTGGTTGGTCATATTCATACACCACCTTAGACTACACATGCAGCGACAAATCTACAACTCTAGGAGGTTTAAAAGGCTCCCTGAATATGCATCAAGATATATTTTTAACTAGTGAAAGATATGTAGGAATTATATACCACAATTAGCAAACAAATTGCTAAAATACAACAAAATGGCCAAAAGATATCTTAAGGGAAAGGAGAAAAGGAAGAATTGAATACTTTGTAGTGGTTGGAAAATTTTGCAGCTGGAGGCTAGGAAAGCCCATGCGATCCATTGTATTTTTCTGAAGTTCGAGAATCCTATCTAAAGGATTAATCACTCTAATTGCAGTATATTTCGTCGTTTTTGTTTCTCTTTAATAATTCACAACTTTCTTTCTTCTAGTTCTCTCTTAGAAGATTTAGGAAGTCTCTTTATATTTTTAGGCAATAAAGACAAGTTCTGATGTCACTGCTAGTTTTGTACAAGCCTTGAACAATTCTATGAAATTTTAGATATACTTTATCACTTTGTATTTTGGGAGAAAATTTTCTATGAAGTTCTTAGCATGATTAAGGATTTCTAAATAAAATATATGCTATTTATGCAATTTCTAGTATTCACTATAATTGTGCACTTTTATATGATGATTATCCTTTCGTGTCTTGAATATTTTTTTGAAGGTGATCTAGAGTCCCAGACTCCCATGAATGAATTGAACTACTATATTCATTAGCTAATGCGTAGAAATTTTTCTTTCCATATCAAGAAATACTAGAAACCCCCACCCCTCCTTAGTATTTCTGATAATTTTTGTAGATTATTTAAACACTAAAGACTAACATGCTCAAGGATGCTTGAAGCTATTTTTTCATCTGATATTTGAGGCGTAAAGCTCAAACATATTTGAGGGTTATCCCCTCTGGTCTAAGAGCCATATTGAAGCTTAAAGCAGGGAGGCTTCATTTTAAAATCCTCCACAGGATTCCTTGGCACAGTTTCTTATCCAAGAGCATCTCAAGAAGCAACATCCATTATTGAGGATCATATTTGAAAGTTTTCTTTCCTTAGAAAAGAACAAAAGTTTAAGTTATGGCATCAATCATTAGTTATCTAAAACTAATGATTGATGCCATCAAACCTTTGGCTTAAATTTTATTTCTAGATATCGGTGGTTTAACGCTTGATACACATCATAGTTTTGTTGTTGAGTATAGCAAGGATCGAGATCACAATCATGGTTTTAATGTGGATGATTTGAACGTCAAATCCATGCCACTAAAGAGTAAATAGAGTCAAAACCATGGAACTGTGTTTATACATTAAAGGTGGTTTGCAGAAGGCTGTAGGGTGGTTGTATGAATTTTCTTTATGCCTCTGCGATTCATTAAAAGGTGACATGTGTTTTGTTTATGGTTTATGGATTGCAGAGGCACAAGGAAAATTAAAAGTGAACATATTGAGCCTCCACAATTATTAAAGACGTGCACATGGATGTTTGATTTAAGATGGGGCATGGGTTAGGTAGTTCACTGTATTTATTGCCGATGGTTCAAATCTTATAAATCTAGGAAATGTTGAGCTTTAATGATGCAATATATGGTGGGAGAAACTCTATTGTAGAGTTTCAACCTTAAAGTAAGGTTTCATGGTTGTGTTTGATTTGGGCATTATATATATGTGGCGGTGACTTTTCTACAAAAGTGATTAATATTATGTTGGAAGATATTTTCAAAGTCATACATTAGAACTGACCTTTAATAGAATCTTCATCTCTGATTATTGTTTCCTTTGCACCTAGAAAGAAACTTGTATTCTTCTCAAGACAAGAGTCATTAGAAGATAATTTTGAATACTTTGATGTGGGTCATTGTGACTTTTGTAGAAAAGAAACTTGTATTCTTCTCAAGACAAGAGTCATTAGAAGATAATTTTGAATACTTTGATGTGGGTCATTGTGACTTTTGTAGTTGCCGAGTTTGTTATTGACATTCTTTATACCACTATACTTGCAAATGGAGAAATAAGGTAGAAAAAGTCCATTCATTATAGCATTGTGGCATTCTTTTCTACAGGAAATTTCTATCATCAACATTTGCTACATAAATTTCTATCATCAACATTTACAAAACTAAACTTCAAGGAGAAAAAATGTTGGCATCATAGAAAGAAAGTTCATAAATTCGTGAATTGGTGTAATGTGTCTTTGTTCATTTTGCTCCTTGGATTTATATCAAGGTTTATCTTAGTGGGAGAATGGAATGTCCAGCCAGTAAAATGCTCGGTGACCATTTACAGAGGCATTCATGGGTAGTTTCATGATTTGATAGATAGCTTTGAAATTGCTAGCAAGGTTCTTGATATCAACTATCTCTTTATGTGCAACTATGTTGATTGTGGGAACTTCTTTGTTGAGACTGTATTGTTGTTGGTTGTTTTGACATTGTGCAATAGGGATGGAGTCACCTACTAGAGTTGGTTGGTCGTATTCAAATACCTCAGACTACACATGCGATGATGAATCTGTAATAAATTTATGCTTGTGGTTCTTTCTAGGTGGTTTAAAAGGTTTCCTGAATATGCATCCAAAGATTTATTATTCAGTAGCAAAAGCTAGGAGGGAATTATATATAGCAAAAAAATTACTAAAATACAACAAACTGACCAAAATATATAATTTCAACCTTCTGGGAACATCTATTGGCAGCCCATTGTTAGTTTAATGTCGATATAACAATGACGTATGAGTTTTTGGTCTCATAGGTTGATTTCCAACTGGAAACAATGAGTCTTATATTGCTCTCCTGAAAAGTTGCAAATTCGACAAGCATAACAAAATGTTGATGTCATCTAATATTTCCAAAAGAGTGTGATGATAGATTAAAGCAGGTAGAAGAGGAATTTTGTGACTATGTTAATGGATATGACAAGATAATCAATGTTTCCCCTCATCACTTATTGAACACGAGACTCAACTAAGAAAAAAAAGGTCAGCCATATGAGCCCAGGATTTGATGTCTACATGACTACTCAAAGCCATTTTTTTTTCAACTTGCAGAAAGTTTAAAAGGCATTACATGAAAATAGAACAAATTTGGCATATGATTGGAGTATGTGTAGAAATATTCTAAATTATACATCATTTGATTACTCATTTTATCAAAAGTTTCTTTGTTGATGCCCTTGGATCATAGAAACCATAATGCCAACGCTGATAGCTCATGGTGGGGTAAGTGTTGGGCCTTAGCTTTCTCGTTTGCTCGTTGCAACATTTCATGTACTTGCTTCTGGATGTCGCAAATTTGATCTCAAAACTTCAAGGATTTATCAACTTCCCGCTCGTTGTAGTCAGTGTCGGAGTTGACTGTGTCGAGGAGTTGATCAAGTCGATAGGCGCTAAGGGTTGAAATCCGTAACAGATCTCAAATGCACTCTTTCCCATAGAGTTGTGCTAAGGAAGATTGTAACTATGTTGTATGTATGGAAGACTTTCATCCCATGTTCGTCGATGCTTGTGGTTGTTCATGCGGAGCAGTTGTATGACCAAGCGATTCACAAATTTTGTCTGTCCGTCGGTCTGAGGATGGAAAGCTGTTGACAATGAGAGTCACGTGTCTAGCTATTTCCAGAGATTCTTCCAAAATATGCTGACGAATCTGGAATCTCGGTCGGAAGTAATGGTTGTCAGTAAACCATAGTGTTTCCAAACATGTGTAAAGAAGAGCTGAGAGGTCTGCTGCGTTGTCGTCGTCTTCTTACATGGAATGAGAATGGCCATCTTGGAAAATCTATCGACTACTATTAAGATCACATCATGCTGGTTTTTGGTAGTAGGATATCCCGTCAATTAGTCAGAAATAGATTCCCATGGTCGACTATGAACTGGCATAGGTGTGCACAATCGTTGTCATTGATTAGGTGGTTTAGCAATGGCACAAACCACGCATGATCGAATGTACTTGTTGATGTTGGTTTTATGTTTAGGTCAAAAGAAATAATTATGGAGAATAGCAAGTGTCTTCGCTAGTCCAAAGTGTCCTGCGGTGTTGCTGTAGTGCGCATCCCAAAGGAGTTGATGTCGATGCTCATCGGTCGGTACACAAATTTGTCCAAGCTTGTATAGCAAGGTGTCTTTCAGAAAGTAGTCGGAGGTCAACGACTTGTCAGTCTGAAATTGTCGGTACACTGGTGAAAATTTGATGTCGTCCTGATACAATTGAGGCCAAGTGGTTGTGTCATAATCCTGCATACTCATCACTGTGAAAAGAAGAGTAATGGGTGGTCGACTTAGAAAATTGGCGGCGACGTTAGCTTTACCTTTCTGATACTTAATCACCAACTAGAATTGTTGTAGGTAATTAATCCACTTGAGTTGTCTGGTTGTTTGTAGTTTCGATTGGGTTGGAGTGAACTGTAGAGGCTTATGGTCAATGAGGATGACCGTTTCCTTGCCAAAGATGTAATGCCTCCATTGCTTGAGAGCTTGCACAATGACGTACAATTCTTTTTCATACGTCAAATATCTTCTAACTGTGTCGTTAAAAATTTCGGAATGAAAAGTGACTGGGTGACTAAACTGAGTGATCACTGCGCCCAAGGCATAGTCTGATGCATCCGTCTCAATCTCGAAGGGCTAATGCAAATCAGGTAACACAAGTACTAGTACAGTGTAGAGATTGTGTTTGAGCTGTTCAAAAGCTTCTTGTTGTGTCAATGTCCATTTGAAGACAATTTTTCCATTTCCCTTTGTCAACTGATTCAAGGGCCAGGCTATGTGACTGAAGCCGAGTATGAATCGTCGATAGAAATTCGCCAAACCAAGAAAACTTCTTAGTTCTTGAATGCTTTGAGGAATGGACCAATCTTTGAGGATCTATATTTTGTCTAGATCAACGTGAATGCCTGCAGAGTCAATTACATACCCCAAATATTTGATGTTGTTCATCGCAAAGGTGCACTTGTCCATGTTCAAGTAGAGTCGATGTAGCTGGAGAGTGTTGAGGATTTGTCGAAGCTGTCTGAGATGTTCTTCCCATGATCGACTGAAAATCAATATGTCGTCGAGATAGACAATGACCCATTTGCCGATGAAAGGTCAAAGGATGTTATCCATATATCGCATGAAGGTCGCAGGTGCATTGGTTAAGCCGAAAGGCATGATTAACCATTCAAACAATCCTTCCTTGGTCTTGAAAGCAGTTTTCCACACATCTGAGGGCTCTATTGGAATCTGATGATATCCCGACTTGAGGTCGGGCTTAGTAAAGAATTTAGCACCTTTCAGACAGTCGATGAGCTCGTCTATCTGCGGCAGAGGGTGGTGATTATTTACCGAAATTTTGTTGAGTGCCCTGTAGTCGATGCACATGCGCCAAGTCTCGTCTTTCTTTAGAATGAGGACGACTGTACTTCCATAAGGAGAGGAGCTAGGTCGAATATGACCTTTGTCGATCAAATCTTGGATTTCTCTACGAATCTCTTCATTTTCGAGAATGGATCTTCTGTAAATAGATGCGTTAGCCAAAGAAGAACCACGAGCAAGTTCAATGGAGTGTTTTACCTGGAAATGTCGAGGTACTCCGTCCGGCTCTTGGAATAAACTCCGATACTCGTCAAGAACGTTGTCGATCAACTGCTTTTGTTGGGAGCTGCATTGGTCAGTGAGTCGACTCGTCATTTCAGTCTTCCTAGAATGTTGTGGTTTGATCATGAATAATTCGAACTTCTAAGCATGATTGATGAGATTCTTTGTCTGTTTAGCAGATATCATTGAGACTGTTGGTGTAGTTCGTCGCTTTGGTATACCGTACCATCGATTTTGGAATCTAAAAATTACCTTCTTAGGCCGTGACTGATAACTTCCATGGCAATCCCACAAGTTAGGTTTCCCAAACAAGGCGTCGTCTACGGAGAGTGGTGCCACCTTGCAAAGTACTTCATCTTCAAAAGTATTTATGAAGTAGGCAAGTTTGCATTGTCGGGTGATCCGTAGTTCCTGTCAATCCTTCATCCAACCGATGTTGTAAGGATGAGGATGCAGAGTGGTGACAAGACCTAGTTTATTCATGAGATATTCAAAAATGAATTTCTTTTGGCTATCGTTATCCACAATCAGATGTAATGGATTGTGCTGAACCCATATCCATGTATGGAACAGGTGCTCTCGTTCCTCGTCATCGACGATAGTCGAGGCTGCTAGAGTGGTTGATGTCAATGTCAAAAGGGTCGTTGCGTCTGGATTAGATTCTTCCACCGTCTTATCGAATGCGTCGGATGTTGACACTTTTGCCAAAAATGTCTTCCGAGCTTTGCATCCAGACGTATCATGCCAAGATGAGTGGTGGTAATCACACCATTTCCTGGTAGGCGGTTGTTTTCTATGTTCCCTTTTTTGAAAAGGATTTTTGTCGTGATCTGACTTTGGCGGGGTCAGTTGAGAATATTTCGACTTGTCGAAGTCGGCTGGTGCATTCTTGTCTGGTGGTCGTCTTGATGTCGGCTTTTTCGCGAAGCGTGATTTTCCCTTCTGCTTGGTTTCAAGTTTGCTGGCATAGTGGAATGCATCCCCGAGCGTATTGACAGTCAGAAATTCCATCTCCCGTTGAATGTACTGGGACAATCTGCTGATGTACTTCAGAACAAGCAATTTATCTTCTTCTTGGACGCCAAGTCTAGCCATGAGTCGATAGAACTCGTCGGTGTAACTCTGTACTGATTGGTCTTTCCATTGCCTTAGCTACTTCCATTTCTTATACTGTTGTTCAAGGTATTTGGGCGGGTAAAATTCCTTTCGGACGTATTCAATGAATTTCTCCCATGTGTTGATGGGGTCTCCTCTTTTCTCCATATTTGTCGAGAGTTTCTCCCACCATCAGTGCACAGATGTTGAAATCTTTAAGGATGCAATGGTGGTCTTGTCAGCTTCTGAGAGTTGATTCACAGAGTAATAGGATTCCAATTGTTGTACCCAATTGTTGACGGATTCCACGTCAATCTTGCCTTCTAGATTGTGTATGTCCAAATTCATTTGCACTTTGAAGGGGTTGATTTTGTCGGACTTAGTTCTCGTCGAAAATCCTCCAGATGTCGAAGCAAATCGTGTGAGAATTTCGTTGAACTGGGCAAACATTTCAGTCTGTTGTCGAGTCAGTGCTTGCTCAATAAGTTGTGTTGTCTCGTCGAATGCATGTCTATCGTCTATTTCTTCTGCTATCTCTGGAGGTAGCATATGCTTGGATTGTTGAGATTGCGAGCGTGTTTGAACCGGCATAATTCAGGTAACTTTGTTGGAAGTGTCTACGCAAAACTTAAGCACGAACAAAACTGAGAGCTCTAATGCCAATGATCTGCATGTGGCCAGGAAGAACGAGGGGGAAAACAGTTCAACTGAATGAGTCGGCTCTGTTATAATGGAAGCTTAAGAAATAGAATAAGCAAAACAAGAATACACTACGTAGATAACACAAATACACACAGACAATATGCAGGAATGCGAACTGATTTCTCTATTACTGGATATGAGACCATGACTTGATGTGTGTTACAATATTATACATCCTTATATAGAATGTTGAGACGCTTGGGTGCCTACCTGTTACATTCAATTACAAAAGAAGTTAGAACGGTTCGAAAGTTCAACCGTTACAGTCGATTGGAAGACAAAGAGATAGTATGTCGTAGTTCAACAGTCGCAAGTCGCAGGTCGACGCTGCATGTTGACGTCGTGAAACAGTTGAGGTCGCTAAACTTGTCGAAGCTGTCGATTTTTTTTAAGTCATGTCGAGTTCGGAACTTGTCGAAGTTAGCATCTGACAATAATGCCAACTGTGATGTGGATCACTTGTCCAGATATTCATAAAACTTTCTGAGATGATATTTTATGATGAAATGACTGTAAATGAATGTTACTTAACCTCTTTGATGTCTGCAACAACCTTCCCCAACCTTCATTCAAGTTTGCTACCCATACTAGTTTGCATATGCTGAGGGGCCCAAGAGCATTGGAGTAGATTGCAGTCGAGCTGCTATTGAAACATAAAAGGTCTCAGTACATTGTGCAGAGGTATTTTATCATATCAGAACCTTCCATACTTCCATAGCCTTTGTTCTTGCCCATCCCCAACAATTCTAGCTTCCTTAGACATTGTTTGATCAAATTTGAGAAGTCTTGAGTTCTTGTGCCACAATCCTAAGTTGGTACATTACACCAGGAAAACCCTCGTGGGGTAGAAAAACCTAGAAAAATTCTTCTATATAGATTCGTCAGAATGTACAATAGTATTCCTCGTATAATGACCCAAAACATGAAGACTCCAAAAGTATCTATTCACTTAACTCTATCTCTCTTACTCATGCGAACTTGATGAGTGAGTGAAGTGACCAAATGAGGAGTACGAGCTCATCAATTATACTAATCATGACTTGACCTTTTTCCCCAAATAGGGCCTACTTGACTCTCCTAACAGGGTCGACTTGTCCAGTTAACAATAAAATAATATTTTCTAGATCTTTCTAGGCCTACCTAATAGTTAAGGTTTACATTGAATCTTTCAATGACTTTTACATGATTAATTACATCAATAATAATTCCCGAAGGAAGTACAATACAAATAATACAAATGATACAAATAAGAATATCTTCTGAAGTTACATTCTTCAACATGAGTAACGTATTTACCTTTCAAAGTGATATACCATATGCAATTTGGGGTGGAGCAAATTTGTCAAAAGGGTAGTGACATCATTTGTCTAAGTGAGAATAAGTTTGGTCTTCTTTTAAAATTGGAAAAATATGGATATCCTATTGAAGGAAAATGACATAAGATTTAGTTTAGTTACTAGTTAACTATATATGTGATGCCTAGGTTGTGCACATGGCATGGAGATGCCTTATATGAACCCATAAGGATGTGAACTTATGAACATAGGAGAGATAGTAAGTGGAATGTGTGAGAATGAGTGGTGAGGTTTCTATTATTTTATTCAATGAAGATGAGTAGATTATGGGAGAGATAATTAGTGTGCTTATATGCTATTATGTTCTTAGTGGTTCAGTACGATGATAATTTTATTTTCTCATGAAGTGAGATGAATCAAATTGGAATGAATTGAATTTTGAACGTGAATACAACGAGATTGGTTGTCCATGTCAAAAGGGTAATTAGTACTAGGCATGTGCATGGTGCATGGTGCCATTAAGTTTGTGAAAGAAGTTTAAGTAGGGATCTAAGGACCCCTGCACCATATTATCATTATTTAATATTATTGAATTATTTATATTATTGTTTTGAAATAAAATGAAATATTTTTATTGATTTGTAATGCACTAAATAATATAATAATAATTTACTATTTCATAATTGAAATTTTGACTTGTAATTTATTATTTTAATGTAGTAAATAATATAATAATTTGTCATTTGACATTCAAACTTTAAAGTGTAATTTATATTAATAATTTTTTAATTTTAAAAATTAAATTAAAAAATATTAAATTATAATTGTGTTTATTAATATTTTTAATACTTTTAAAAGTTAATTTAAAAACTATATTAACTAAAAAAACGTGGAAAATGAGAGAAATTTTGTGTTCAGATTTTAGAGAGAGCATAAAATATAAATATTGCATATTTTGTTTTTGAAAATTAGCTTCAAAATTGCATAAGAGAAAATTGAAGATGTTGATGGTATTACTTCAATATGTATGACATTCACATAAATATTTCATGAATTTTGTAAAGTTTCCATAATGTATGTAATTTTTTTTTCTGCTTATTATTTTTACTTAATCTGGTCAATAATAAAATTAGTCTTCTCTAGACCACTCAAAATTCAACATATATGAAAATAAATTGAATATATATATATATATATATATATATATATATATATATATATATATGATTGTTGTACTATTGTCACTTCAAATATATATATATATGAAGTGACAGCAGTACAACATTACAAAAATATTTTATAAACTTTGTAAAGTTTCCATAATGTATGTAATTTTTTTTTTTTTTTCTTCTTCTTATTTTTATCTTATTTGGTCAATAATAAAATTAGTCTTCTCAAGGCCCACTTATAATTCAACATATATGAAAATAATTTAAATAAATAAAAATAGATTAATATTATTTTTCACAAACTTTAAAATAATTTTGATTTCTTTGTATCATTATCCAAACTAATAGACTAAAAATTTCTTAAATTTAATCTATAAACAAAATTTTTTCTTTAACATTTCATTCATAACAAAACCATAACAAGAAGTTGAAACAACAATTCATATACTACCAAAACCCCAAGTTGCATTAACTCTCACTTTAAGATGAAATTATGGCCACGAATGCATGTTGCATTAAACAACATTGAATTATATGAGCAAAATAAGAGCCTTTATAGAATAATAAAAGGTTTCTTAGTGCTTAGTTTTTGGCCTTCTTTAATTTATCATAAAGATATTTTTAACATTGAGTTTTCATGCTTTTCTAAATGCATATTGCCTATAAAGACATGAAAAAATCATAATAAATATATATTATAAATTTAATATTTAAAAATAGTAATATCAAAATAATTTTTAAAGAAGTGCCATGGCATGGTGAACTCTCTATCATTGATGCGAATGTGAATTAAGCTAATTTGTAAGAATGAATGACAAGATCAACCAAACAAAAACTGAATGAATGATTAGATCAAAGTGTGTAGAAGCAAAATGAATATGGAAAATAAATTTGCAAAAAAAAGCAAAAGCATAAGCAATATAAAGAAAAGGTCTAAATTGTGTGTGTTCATGCCTCGAGTGTGACTTTATTTACATATATACAAACAAATATAAATTGTGAGTGTTCATGCCTCGACTGACTTTATTTACATATATACAAACAAACATATGCCAACGGACGTAAACGTTTGGAAAAATCAAACCATTTATGGATACATGCATCTGTGCATTAAAAGATTGTGTAATGTCGTATTGCATAGATACAAAGAATGACAATATAATTATATCAAACCATTTATTATTGTGTAATAATATCTAGATACCATACATATATGTGTGTTTAAAATGTTAAAACCCTTGCTTTATTTTATTAAAATTTATGACCTGGAAAATTTGGATACATAGAACACCCATTTGAATTTTTTAAAAGAAACTTTAATGAATAATTTATTTTGCAATAAATGTTTTTATTGGGCTTAGTTATTGCGAGGGCTCCCAAAGATGACACGATGGCATATTTGTTCGATCGACTAACCCTACTACGAAAAGGTGATGTTCTTTGTCTAGGAGAGTGTTTATGTTATTCAATGCATGCTTCCACGTGTCCACACATGCAATTTGCAAAGTGACAACAAACGATCCAAGTGTTTACTTCATTGTGTACAAAATTAACCAGTGTTAGCATCCATCAATGGTTAATTGTATGTCATTCGTAATCACAATTAGCGAGTGAGGAGTTCATAGTGGTCGTGAATAGAAACTCATGTAAGATTGATTTTGGCTCATGAACCATCTTTCCTTCCATAGACACTGCATGCACACGAGGGTATAGGTTTGAGATGTTCTTAGGCTCATTGTTACTTGAATCATCATTATTTGTGATCTAACTGAATCATAGGTATATGGGCATAGTTTCATATAGCCTGTACATTTGTTCAAGGTATTGAGATTAGGATTTAACTTGCTTCCTAAGTTTTGATTTCTTGAGAATATGTAATTTTGTGTTTCCAATTCATGAAAATGATTGTAAAATTGAAATTTTTTTCATATACTTTATGAAATTTCAATTATTTGAAACTAGATGCATGTTTGGAGCTAAAGAACTCTTAAATTTCGTGTTATGTTTTAAATATTCATGTTTACAAATTTGTACAAAGATCTTCATTGGACTACGTACTTACTTCTCTTTGGTAATGTTTTTAGAAAAGCTTGTACAAAGCTGACTTGCCTTAAAACTAACCTTCAAATTGTGCTATCAGTTTGATTTGTAACTCTTATTTTGTGAGTCTTCTCTAGCAGTCAATCTTTAAAATGAATTTAAATATTTGATAGATAATTTCATTTTTTTATGCAAATTGTTAAAGTTGTTAGCAATAAAATATGTGAGAGAGAATAAAACACAAATAACAACAAACACAATAGCAATACCAAATATATACTGTAAAACCCCGTAGGGAAAAACCAACCATCAATAATAGATCTATTATTGGTCCCTGACCAAACTAGGCCAAGGTCGCCAAGAGCATCTCTCATGCTCACTTTGGCACCATACAATGAAGGAATCCAACCCTATAAATAGGGTTCATTACATGCAAATACAACTAGCAAGAAACCATGGGAACCACTTTCTACCTTGCTCATTCCAGAGTCAAGGTCAACCCTAACAATCCCTCCTTTAAACTTGACTTTGGAAATTTCTCTAGATCTAACCCCCCCCAACTAGAGTACTCGGGAATCCCATTTACATGTAGATTACACATTGTCATCTCCATTCCTTCCTTTTTTTCTTTCATTGCTATTACATCCTGAATCCTCTCGGATAACCATTGCTTCTTTCAACTCTAATTTCTCTCGCCCTAAATTTCCCTTCATGTGTTGCACTTCCACAAGCCTTTTCTACCCGCAAACAATTCATTATTGATGTCCATATAAAAATGAGTCCATCTACCATAATAAGTGGGTGCTCAGTCGTTGCAACCACCAGTTCTCTATGAATCCTTTTCTCCTACGTGGTTCATCAACACATTAAACTCTTCCTTGAGCATAACCTAGTCCCAATACTCCAAGATAAATCCATCTCACATTCCCCCTCCCCCTTTAATCGAAGACTCATCCTCTCTGATTCCACATCAAGCTAGCCTACAAGTACACATGCCACCCTCGTAGCTACCCAAGTGGTTCATTCCACAACTTGATGCCACATCATCTTCTACACATAAGAGGGATACACCTACTCCAATACATGTAAGCCTAAAACATGGGGAATCAACTCTAACATGGAACCAAAAAACTCTGGGATGTCCGGTACCACCGATCATGCACCCCTTACAACACATGTTCAATAATTTCAACTTTGGTAAAAAAAACATTAAATACTTTTCTGAAAATTGCTTTAATCAATAACTCTAGCTTGGTCAACCTTTCTATGCATTAACCAATAACCAAACCAACTATTACTTCTTTGGAAAATTCGATATTCATCCTTTATGTAAAAACTTATTCTTCTCTTAAAAAAAAAGGTAAATACCATAAATATTTTATTTTTATATTCATGTTGTTACCCTATAATGTGAATCGTGAGAATCCCTTTTTTTTTACATCTCACGTCCACTTAACTTTTGATACAAAACCATTCCCCTTTAAAAATATGAGTATGACGTTGGTATAATTAAAACCATTCCCCGACACCAGAACGGCTACATATTTGTAACTCCAAGGTATAATTAAAACAAGGAAATTGATTCTTTAATTTTTGTGTATGCGGTGGTTTCACTTTACATTTAGTGTAGAAGTTTGGGCATCACATGGTATTGATTAATATAATGGTTATGTATGTTTATTTATTTGATGTGGTTGTTCAAAACTATTGCGAGATATGGGTGTTTGCAAGTTAAATTAAACTAAATCAAAGACTTTTTGGGGGGTATTTGTTTATGGGGATATCATTAGATTTTGATTGTGCTACTCCAGGTTTTGAATGGATTTCACATAGTTTCAATTAATATAATGGTTATGTTAGTTTATATATTTGATGTGGTTGTTTACAACTATTGTGAGATACGGGTATTTGTAAGTTAAATTAAACTTGCAATCAAAGAATTATTTTGGGGTATTTGTTTATGGCGATATCATTAAATTTTGATTATTACATAGGTAGTGTGCAATCTTGTCTTTGTACTCCGTGTTTTGAACAACTTCTCTAAAAGTGAATGATATGATCGTCACATCTCTTAGAGTCTCTTGATTAACCTAGAAGCGTCACACAAAGTTGTCACTTGTTAGTTGATATATATCAACACTGAACAATATTTAAATTGACTTTACTTTAGTTTGCAATATAAAATCCCAAAGCATTAGATTGCATTAGTCATTGTGGAGTGTAATTACACCTCTGTTAATTGGATTTTACTAAAAGTAGCGTATCAATGGGGATGACCAACTTCCCTATCATGGTTTTCAAATACCTTTATGATGATTGATATTGCTTGGATTCTAGGCTCACTCACATCCCATGATGCTCTGTGGCTCATGGAGTTTAAATCCATGTACTATTAACAACAAAGGATTGACTATAAATAGATTCACCCCATCAATGCGTAGAAGTCTATTCTTCCTCTGATCCATGTATCTATGTACCTATAAATACTACATTCCCCCAGTTTGAACTTTTCTTCTTCCATTTTCTCTATTGTCCGCCCCATTTAAAAAAAAGTGGGACTTCACACAACAAGTGAAATGTAATCAATACTTGTTTAAGTATTCATAGTAAATTTCCTATCTATAAGTATTTGATAGCCCACAATTTGTTGGCTGGACTTTGTCCGAGCAATTGTGATAATTTGCATAAGTATTTGAATGTGATATAGAGAGAATAATGTTCCTTTGTCTAACCCACCTCAAATGTTGTCACCTCAACAACTGGATGAAAGAAGAGCAAAATGGCTATGCTTTAATTGTGACAACAAGTATAGTAAGGGACATATGTGTGGTGAGAATAAATTATTCTACATAGATTGTGAAGAGGAAGAAGCAAAAGAACAAGAACCATATCGAGTTGAAGAAATATAATAGATTATTGTTGAAGAGATTACTTCCACCATATCTTGTCATGCATTCAATGGAATTAGCACTCCTCAAACTCTCAAGTTCGAAGGATATATCAAAAATAAAAAGGTAACATTGTTGATTGATCCTGGTAGTACTCATAATTTCATTCATTGTGAATTATCCAAAGTTCTCAATTGCTTTGTATATCCAACACCAGAGTTTCAAGCAAGGATTGCAAATGGAGGAACTATAAATTGCATAGGAAAATGCCATAATATCAATCTTACAATGGGGGAATATGTATTGAATGGTCCTATGATTTCTATCCCAATGGGTGGCAATGATGTTTTCTTATGGGTTCAATGGTTACAAACATTGGGAACAGTGGATTTTAATTTTGAAGAACTTTTCATGAAATTTTCTTGGGAAGGAAAAGAATTTGAAGTAAGGGGTATCACAGGGAAGCCAAGCAAAGTGATAAGCTCTAATGGTATGACAGTTTTTTTTTAAAAGGGACATCAATAAGTAATTGCACAATTATGCTCACTATATGTTCAAACATCTAAGCCTCCTATTCCCCTAGATATCCAAAGGGTCATTGACAAGCACTCCAAGGTATTTGAATATATTCCAAAAGGTCTTCCACCTACTTGATATTTTCATCATGTTATTCACTTAATTCCTGGAAGTGTTCCTCCTAACATGAGACCTTACAGATACCCTTATGGAAAAAAGAGTGAAATTGAGCGTATGGTTGAAGACATGTTAGAGGTTGGCATAATTAGGCCTACCCAAATTTCTTACTCTGCACCAGTGGTAATGGTTCACAAGAAGGAGAGATCATGGCATATTTGTCTAGTCGATTATAGAGAGCTCAACAAGATCACCATTAAAGATAAGTTTCCCATTCATGTCATTGATGAATTGTTAGATGAACTACATGGATTAGTTTAATTCACAAAATTTGGATCTCTGTTCAGAGTATCATCAGATTAGAATGAAGGAAGAAAACATAAAGAAAAAAACATTCATAACTCATCAAGGTCATTATGAATTTATGGCCATGCCTTTTGGCCTTACGAATGCACCTTCCACATTTCAAGGTTTGATGAATTCCATTTTCAAGCCCGTCCTTAGAAAATTTGTGTGAGTATTTTTCCTTGTTATACTAATCTATAGCAAGTCTTGAAAATAACATGTTCAACATGTTGACAGGGTGCTACAACTACTAAAGGCTAAAGGAGCAACAACTATATGCAAAAACTTCCAAATTTTCTTTGGGGTAAAGAAGGTAGAGTATTTGGTTCATATTGTATCTCATGAAAGTATCAAGGTAGACTCTAAGAAAATTAAAGCCATTATGGACTAGACGATTCCCAAAACCTTGAAGAATCTTAGAGGATTCTTAGGTTTGATAGAGTACTGCTTCAAGTTTGTTCAAAACTATTGAAGAATAGCAGCACCTCTAACAACATTATTGAAGAATGAAGCATTTTTGTGGACTCTAGAGGAAACTCAAGCATTTGAACAACTCAAAGAGGCAATGTGCAAAGCTCCTGTTTTGACCACACCAAAATTCGCAAATACCTTCATTGTGGAATGTGATTCCTCAGGAAATGGAATCGGTGTTGTTCTAATGCAAGAATGATGGTTCCTTGCTTTAAAAATTCGACCAATCAAGGGAAATAGCTTATAGAAACCCATTTATGAGAAGGAAATGATAGAAATACTACATGCACTTAAGCAATGGCATCCTTAACAAATAGGTAGGCACTTCAAGGTCAAAACATATCATGATAGTATTAAATACTTCTTGGAAGAGAGACTATAAAAAAAAGATGTTGGGATATGTCTTTGAAATCATCTATAAAAAAAGGGAACCATAATCTGGTGGCAGATGCACTCTTTAGAAAAGATGAGGATGTTGAGGCATTACTTTGTGCGATTTCGATTATACAACCCATTTGGGTAGTGGCAATAAGGGAAGAATGGAATAATGACCTATCTATGTGGACACCCATTCAAAAGCTACAAACGGATCCCAGTGTATCAAATAATTTTTTGTGGAAAAATGAATCACTGTGGTATAAAGATCGCTTATATATATGTAAGAAATCTCAAATAAAATAAAATATCCTTTTGGAGTTACACACCTCTCTTATAGTTGGGCACTCATGATTCCTAAAAACATACCATGGGGTTAAGAAGGAATTCTTTTGGGAAGGTCTTAAATATGATGTTCAAAGGTTTGTAGCAGAATGTTTGGTTTACCAACAAAATAAGGTTGAAATAGTTAAGACCCTAGGTCATTTACAACCATTATAAATACCTTGTTAACGTTGGGAGGAAGTCTCAATGGATTTTATCACAGGTATACCCAAGTCAAAAGGGAATAATGTTATTATGGTGGTTTTTAATAGACTCACAAAGTATGCACACTTTTGTGCACTCTCTCACCCTTTTAATGCAAGTACAATTGTTGTAGCCTTCATGGAAACAATTCAGAAATTACATGGAAGCCCAAATATGATTGTAAGTGATAGAGATCCGATTTTCATTGGAAAATTTTAGACTAAATTATTTTCTTGTTTGGGTATCCATTTGGATCACAATTCTTCTTGTCATCCTCAATCCGATGAAAAAATTGAGATAGATAACAAATGTTTGGAAGGCTATCTTCGTTTCTTTGCATCTGATAAATAAACACAGTGGGTGAAATGGTTATCTTTAGCATAATGGTGGTACAATAATTCCTTCCATACGTCATAAAAAATGTCTCCATTTATGGAAATTTATGGGTGCCCTTCTCCATCTATCACATATCCCTTAAAATGAAAATCTAAAGTTCAAGTTGTGGAATATCACCTAGAGAACCAGTAAGAAGTTCTCCAGTTACTAAAGGACAACCTGGCTATGTCAAAAAATAGGTTGAAACAACAAGCGGATCAACATCGCAATGAAAGGAGTTTTCAAGAAGGGGATTGGGTATCTCTAAGGCTACAACCTTACAAACAGATGTCGCTCAAGCAACTAAATAAAGACAATAAATTAACTCCCAAGTACTATAGTGCCTATAAATTTTTGCAGAAGATTGGTAGTATGGATTACAAATTGGAGCTCCCTTCATCTTCAAGGGTACACCCACTTTTCCATGTTTCTTGCTTAAAGAAGGTAATAGGAGAGAATATCCCAACTCAAAATATCTTTTCGGAGCTTGATGAAGAAGAAAAAATCACATCGGAACCTGAACAAATCACTGAAACAAGGACCAAACAACTACAAAATTAGGCTATTACTGAGTACCTCGTCAAGTGGAAGAACTTACTAGTTGAATATCGACATGGGAAGATAAGTCCTTCATACAAAAGCAGACACAACTAATCAAGTGTTGAGGACCACACCTGTATGAAGTGGAGGGGCATGTTAAGCCCTAAATGTTGGCAGATTACCCCCTATATTGTGGTTCATTACATATTATTGATGTTGGCTTGGGTCTATTAGTGGTAATTGTAATTAGTATTATTATATTAGTTATGTCAACTTGGTTCTGTTAGTTATAATTGTACCTCTTTATCTCCTATATATAGGAAGGATGCCTTTTCATTTGAATCATATTGTCTTGTCTTGTCTTTTCTTGTGTACTTAGTAAATTGTATAAGGAGGTTTCCCCCTCGAAAATGATTTCTATTCATCTCTTTTTTTCATTATTAAGGCATGGATTACTCTTTCTGGTCTATTTATGTTATTTTCATGCTCTTTCTATGACTTGTTTGCATAACATTATTTGATACCAATCTTTAATTATCGATCTCTTTTGAAGGACCCCCCTGTATTATTATAAATGTAATTCAAGAACATATACACAGATAGCTAATGATTGTAATGGGATTAGAGACTTGAACTCTAATGTATTCTTATTTGTAATATTTCATATTCAATACATGATATACTTATTTAAACTCTAGTTCTTCAATTTTGTAGTTAGTTCCTGCAGCATAATCCCAGAGGAGGAAGGGCCCTCCGTTTTGGAAATATTCTTGCATCCATTTCCTATTTCTTTTATATATGTATTAGTATTGAACTGATTTAATGCTATTGTTATTTTCTTTATGCATGATAATTTGTTTCTTAGCTTCCACTACAAATTATATATTTACACATAAAGCATTTACTTATTGAATCATGATCCACTTGATTGAAATGGATTATCTGTTGCAAGAGGTGTTTCCAGAGCATATGAATATGACCTGAAATCCTACATTTACAAACACAGTGGTTCATAGTTCGTAGATAATTTCCCTTATGTGAGTTAACTCTACAAGTGTTTTGATTTGATAATTGCCTTTGCATCTTCATATCTTGGGTCAAAATTAAGTTTTCTTCCAATCTAACAAGATAGGTAATATTTGGAGATAGGATAGTTGAGTGATAAATGAACTTACTATGCACATTTAGTGCTAACAATTCGTAAGATTAAGAACTTTGAATTGATGATTAAATGTAATAAGATTTTACATATAAATTGAATGACAAGCTATGTATTACAATGGTTCATATTTGAAAATCAAGAACACCCATGAACCAATTGGTATGTCACCACCATATGAGATTCTTTAAATTTAATTTCAAGTGATGTCTTAATTTTGGGATCCTCCCATTATATTGCACCCGACCATTCTCTCACCATATAGTCTCTCAAGGTACTCCAACATATCCCCTCCCTTATGCAATCTCTTTAGTTTCACACATCTTGATACCCATAGATCCTTAAGCATGGGTAATGGTAATTCCCTCTCTCCCAACCCTCCACTTCCACTTGTTTTTTTCCCTACCCCCACACACTCCAATGACTCTAATTCCAAAGAGACAACTTCTCCAACTTTTGAAAACCCATCCCCAACTCCAACTCCTCCAACTTATCGCATCTAACTATTTCTAGAACTCAACAAACATGGTAATTCTTGTAAATCCATACCTATATATTATAACTATACTATAGATTAATGTGTATTCAAACAATCGTGTGTGTGTGTGTGTGTGTGAGAGAGAGAGAGAGAGAGATGTAACAAGGCTTACTAAAATGTGTTAAAACCTTGTAAAAATAAAATATAGTAATGCATAAGGTATAGAGTATTTTACAGTAAACCTGATAAACAGTGATAAAAAGAACACGGACATTACATACACTCAACTTTAATACATAAAACATTGAACACCTATCTCTAATATTTATTAAGGTTTAGGAAACAACATGTTGTTAGATAAGATAATATGAAAGGGAAACAACCATCATACTATACAATGGAGGTATCTCCATCTCCCAAAATCCTTTACCTTCAAAAGCCATGTGATCTTATCTAGAATAACCAAACAGTCTTAGCTAACAAAACCAAACTATTTTTCAAATTAAAACCCCCTTGAATTTCTAATAATATAACTTCCGAAACATAAATTCCCTCAACACGATTTCAAGCAATCGTAGGAGAATAGTTATGCCAAGTGTGCAAGTGGAAGAATACTTCTGCTAAGTGTTAATCCAACTATCTCTACATCAATGTGTGTGTAGTCTCTCTCTCTCTCTCTCTCTCTCTCTCTCTCTCTCTCTCTCTCTCTCTCTCTCTCTCTCTCTCTCGCTATATATATATATATATATATATATATATATATATATATATATTGTGTGTGTGTGCATGCGCGCGTGTGTGTGTAATTAATACTTATGTGTTATCTCGTTCCAAGTCATGGGTAATTTGTTTGAATCTAGAGGTAGTGGCCATGTAAATCATTAATGTGACGTAGCCCCTTAATGTCCCACATCAAACATCATCAACTTGGGATTTCAACATATAATGTCACTTTGGTGATGTTGAATTATAATTTCATGCAAGTACATCATTGATTGAAGATGAATTAATGTACAATGCTCAGCCACTTGAGTCAATATTAAACAATGCTAGTAAAACTTGAATCAGGTATAATTGATATTTGAAAAAAAAATTAACATATGTTTCCAAACATGGTTTCCATTAAGCTAGGAAACACATGGGCTAAGATCGAGTTGCAATTCATGATGAAAATAACTATATTATAGATGTTATTGTGTGTGGTGTCATGAAGCATTATTGGACATCCATGCATACTATAAAAATGAATTCAACATGACAAATCCCAATAACAAGAGAAAGCATGTTAAAATGACTACACTACAAAAGCCCAATTACATATAAGTAAGAAATATTACAAATTTATACTCACACAATGAGTGTCTAGTTGTATATGTTTATCCCTAATCTACATTAGTAATTCATGTTATTAATGTATAGCTATGTTACTTAAAATACAACAAACTTGCTCAAATTTGCTAGTGGAAAAAATAATCATGGCTATAATTGTGCTATTACACGATATTTAAATTGACCACAAACAAAGAGACTCCAAAGCCTACAATTTATTTAAAAGGATGACTTGTTTGCTACTTGACATAGAAATTAATCACCCCAAAAATTAGAGTAAAAGCAGTAGGGGACAATTTTTGGGTTACTACCTATGATTTACACAATGCTCAAGAATTTATTTCAATCCAGCAATCAAGTAGATTAGTAATTGGGTTGGGAATTATCTAAGGAATAAAGAAAAGCGATGAATGAACAAGCATGTGAATGTTGTATGCATTTCCAAACCTAATGATTCAATCAAAGGATCATCAAGGTATAAGTGGGTTAATTAGGGATTAAATTTGTGGGGTGTTAGAAATCATTACAACGAGAACAAAAGAAAGAAAATATAAAACAACAGTTAGCCACAATATACACAAAGCTCACATTGAAGAAAACAAAAGGAAAACCTAGAGCATCTATTTGGATTTTCTCAGTCTTTATTTCTCAACAGTGGCAGAATTACAATGGTATTTTATCTCTCTAGAAAATCACAGATTACAATTTTAGAATTTTTTATGCATTCCCTTTCTTCTCTATCGATGAACCCCTTCTTAAACAATGTGAATTTATTGGCAATACTATCTTGTTGGGAGCAACTAAAAGGCCATATGTGACCAACTCTTTAGTGCCCCAACTCTTCAATACACTTCTTCTCCATTTGTCTTTTCTTAGTAGCATTCGAATAAATTTTATTGTCCCAACTCTTCAATACTCTTCTCCTCTCTTCTTCTAATCCATCTATTATTCCAATCCATATATAATTTTAGTTTACATGGTATGAAAGTAAAATTTCAAATAGAAAAATTAATTTATTTTTAATTAATATATTTTTAGTTATTAAAATAGGTATGTACATGTATAATATAACAAATCAACTCTAATTGATGTATAATTTTTATTTTACATGTTATGAAATTTAAACTAAATAAAAAATTTAATTTAACTTTTAATGTATATACTTTTATATTTACGCCATAGGCATTTTCCACAATGAGAAACTCTCTATCAACATTGTGCCGAAATTCCTCGTCCATCGGTCCACTAATAAATGACCATGCCCCTCTCCACGCGTTGGGTTCTATTCCATCCACTTGTTTGCGAGTCATGTCTCATAATAAGGTCTTCTCCGCACACATCTCATGGTAAGGTCTTCCTCGCATATAGTAAGGTGGTATGTTCAAGCATTGATGGAATATGCACATCCACCACCGTGAGACATTATCCTCGTGTTCCCATTTGGATGTTGGGGTTTCATTGCTTGGCCATTACCATTTACTAAGAGTCCCTGCAGCCATGATCCCAGTTTGGAGGTCAACAAATGTGATTATTGTCACCTTTGGTGGAAGGGATATCTTATTCATATATTCTAAAATGGTGGTTGAGGACTAACGACCTGTCGAAGTCGATACAACCATCAAAAAGAAAGGAAAGGGGCATCCAAGAGGAGAAAGATTTCCATCACACCAACTTTTCGATTTTCTTGGACGAGTGTGCACCGAAGCGACAGCTCCTCCATCTGGGTTGCAATCACATATTCCATTCGGATTGCCTTGTCTACAGATTTGATATCTTAGGAAGAGCCTCGACAAACTCAGATGATCATGTTGTTGTTGAAACACTATAGATTGAATCATTATTAGAGCAATGGAAGAGGCCTTCAATTGGAGAATTAAATAGAAACAAGCATGAATCCCACTATCTTTTTTGTTAATCCCAACTAGAAAAGAAAGAAATGCGTTCATAATTTATTTAGTATTTCACAAATTTCTACAATCGATCGACCCAGTTGTGTGGATCAAAGGCCTAAGTGGGTTTTTTTAAGGAATTGGTATGGCTCGGGGGGTGAGAAAGAAGGGGAGGATTAGATGGATCTATTTGTATGCATTCTCTTGCATGAGACTGAGCATCTCAAAGTGGGAGGATCCACATCCATTGGAAGGCCCGGGTTTTTTCTGTGTAGTTATGTGCAATGAATCTCAACTTCACAAAAAAAGAGTTTGAAGTATCCCTCGATTTATGTCTCGACTACCAAGTACATTGTTATCACATTTAAACCCAAAGATCTATTTGAGAAGTTCTGGAGGGTTGAAAACCTTTATTTTATCCTAATGGTTGTGCTTTCTATGATAAACATGATGCCATTTCAACTTGCTAGTGTAATTGCACCCCTGGTTTTTGTGGTAGGGGCAAGTATGATAAAGGAGGCCATCGAAGACTCAAGGAGATTTATTCAGGACATGAAGGTAAATGTTTGGAAAGTGAGTGTTCATAAAGGAAATGGTGTCTTTGGATACAGGTCATGGGAGAAACTGCGGTTGGGAAATGTGGTTAAGGTGGAGAAACACAAATTTTTCCTAGATGATTTACTCCTCCTATCTTCCGACTTTGAAGATGGCATCTGCTATGTCAAAATTGTGAATATGGATGGAGAAACTAACTTGAAGGTCAAGAGATGTCTGGAAACAATAATGCCCCTTGATGACGATATTGAATTCAAGGACTTCAGAGCAACAGTTAAATGTGAAGATCCTAACCCCAATATGTATACTTTTGTTGGAAATTTTGAGTTTGAAAGACAGGTTTATCCTCTAGTCCCTAATCAGGTGCTTCTCCGAGATTCAAAGCTTCATAATACTCAGTAAATTTATGGAGTTGTGATATTCAGTGGCCATGACAGCAAAGTGATGCAGAATAGAACATAACCTCCTTCAAAAAGAAGTAGCAACAACAAAGGATGGAAAAAATCATTTACTTTCTTTTTCTATTCTAATATTGATTTCTTTAATCAATTCCATTGGTTTTTCTATTCAATTAGAATTCAACAGGACCAACTAGTAGTATCTAAAGATTAGATTATACTACCAATGCTTATAATCCAAGTAAGCTCGGGCTCTCAGGATTTTATCATTTGGTCACAACACTAATGCTTTATGGGTACCTCATCCCTATTTCTCTTTATGTTTCAATTGAAGTTGTAAATATTTTGCAAGCATAGTTCATCAACCAAGACATCCACATGCATGATTGAGAGATGGGTACCCCTGCTCAAGATCGGACTTAATCATTTTCATTCTATCCAATTCCTTACTTTACTTTGGGACATTAAAGGCCAAGACGGGAAGTGATTTGTTTGTTAAAACTAACCAAAAATATTGATATGGTTTTTTAAAACCACCGTATATTAGCCTCGATTCAAAAATCCCATGGCCCAAAAAAACTTCATATGTAACTACTTAATTTTATCAATAATTTATAATTTTATAGAAAGCAAATGAAATTCCATAAAGCATTGTTCCACATTTTCAATCTATCCATTCACTGATAATCACCCACAACATGGAGTCTTAGATATTGTGCCTGGGAGTGAACCATCCTAGCTTCGAATTCAGGTTATTATATTTGCAAATAGTCCAAACCGGTTGAAGTAGGGTAAGAAATCCAAAACCAAGGACAAGCGATGGTTGACAAGATCCCTCTTCTTGTTTAGTTACCAAGCCCATCAACCCCATTCAAAACCATCTTCCAATATCCTCCTCATCAAAGCTAAACTCAAAACGAATCCTCCTCTGTACTAATTCCTCTTCTTCAACACCTTTAACTAATCATCCTCAACGTGAGCACAACGCACTCCACCCAAATCTCAACCCCAATTTAGTGAAATCAAGTGGAAAACAAACAAGTGTCTAGTTCTTGACTTCCCCTCCAGGCCTCATTCAATCATAAAAATGTTGCAAATGAGATTGTGGATTGCAATTTTCAATTGGGTTCCAATAAAGACAAGAAATCCTTTGGATGTAAGTTTAAGTAATTCTAATAAATGAAGAGTGGGGAGATACCATAGCAAGAAGAAGAAAAAACCTTGGAAGAACGAGCTCACGGAATTTGGTGAGTTGATTTTTTAGTCCATTGTAGAGCAAAATGAGAATTTGGAGGAAATTTTCGATTTCGGTAAGGATAAATTAGCAGAGGGAGACTTGTTAAGCATCATAAAAGGGATGGGATGGTTGAAACAATGGGAAAAGGATGTGGAAATATTTGTTTGGATGAGGAAACATAAGGATCACAAGCCATATGGACCAACAATTACATCCATACTTAGGATTTTGGGTTGTGGGGCTCATCTCCCAACAACTGTTGACCTGTTTAATTTTCTAATTTTCTTGAGGAAGGAATGCAAAGAAAAAGGGTTGGGTTGGATTAGTAATTCAATGTAGCAAACTGAATGATACCTCTTACTAATGAATCCACGGATGTAGATGTAGATGTCACTCAAAGAGAAAATGATTTTATGGTGGGATGGTAAGTGACTTCCTTAATACTAAGTTTTCAAGTTAACTCTTGCTTAAACCAAGACCTTGAATGCAATAAACAGCCTCACCAGTTGTTTTTTTCATTTACAGTTGATGTTTTCATAGTGACTCAAATAATTAATAGAAAAATTGTTGAAGTGGATGGGTCTACTTTTGTTTGGATAAGGGTGGACATCCAATCTGACATAATTTATTTTTCCAAAGGAGCCAATCCAGTGAGTATAAGGAATATAGTAGGTTCTTGATTATTTTCACTTACAAAGAAACGGGCTCAAAAGATACAAGGGTCATTGGACTTCATTGGTGCCAATTTTTATTTTACAATGTATTGTTTCGATGTTCCAAGAAAATGTGCTCCTATGTCAAGAGACTATGCTCAAGATATGTCTATTGGAGATACAGGTATGAGACATGCTCACAAATAGATATAACCCAATAAATCTCATCTTCGAACAATGTTTCAACTTTCCTCAAATCACAAAATAAAATGTTTTGATCCTTTTATGTTTTATTTTGTTTATTTTCTTGTGTAATGCAAAAGTGATACGGTACTAGGATGAGAGTTTGAGAACATTTTATGGTTGTTCTATAATGCTTGAGGAATACAGTGGAGGGAGATGGAATCCCCATCAGCAATAAGGTAAGAGGATTTGAAGAATCACATGCCCTATTATATACTCGTATGTTGTTCTTTTGAAAAGCTATATTTTTATATGTTCTTTGCATTATCTTTCAAGTAAAGTTTACACCTTGACAACAAAATAATTACCTCATGCTGAAATTTGTGGAAGACATCATTATTCGGTTTACCAGTGTGACGTCCCCAAACCCATCAGTGCCCTTTAAAGGTGATGGGAGACAACCTGATACATTTTTTTTTCTCAAATTCTCCATTAATATTCTATATTTTTACACATAGCCGCAGCAACCTTCGATACACAATCTACAATCTACCATGCCGCGATCTGCAATCCGAAATCTGCAAGCCGCATTGCGGGATTCGGAAATGCAGAAGCCCAAATTCACAACTCTGGCAAAACAACCTTTTGCAATCTACAATCTGCATTGCGAGATTCGGAAATACGGAATCCCAAATTCACAACTCCGGCAAAACACCCTTCCACAATCCGCAATCCACATTGCGGGATTCGGAAATGTGGAATCCCAAATTCACGACTCCGAAAAAAAACCCTTCCACAATCCGCAATCCACATTGTGGGATTCGAAAATGTGGAATCCCAAATTCACGACTCCGGCAAAACACCCTTCCATAATCCGCAATCCACATTAGGGGATTCGGAAATGCGGAAGCCCAAATTCATGACTCCGGAAAAACACCCTTCCGTAATCCGTAATCTGAATTGTGGGATTCAAAAATGCAGAATCCCAAATTCACGACTCCGGCAAAACACCCTTCCGCAATTCGCAATCTGCATTGTGGATTCGGAAATGTGGAATCACACCCCCTGCATCTGCAAACTTCCCAGGCTCCTAGATTCCTCATCCTTCAGCCAAATTGGACAAGTCTGGTACCGTTGGAAAGATCTTGGAGAGATGTTTACACTGGTTTGGTCCCCTACCACATCTTAGGATTCTAACTTGGCCATTTTTCCAACTGAATTATTTCCTAAATTCCCTCAATATGCCTTCAACCTTCTGCAAGGAACTATGCTTGTCCTCTGCCATGACTTCATCCTTCACCTGACCCACAGAGAGGTCATGAGACACCATAGGGGATATATAATTCCTTACCCATGTCTAGGTGAAGTCATACAGTCCATCAAAAGTGTATGCAATACTTATCAAAACACATATAATGAAACTAAAACTAGTCAATGCATCTACAACCTGCAAGGTTAGCAGTACATTAACTCATGCAATTGATGAAGCATTCAAACGTGAAATCAGCCTCATACTTTGTTGGAATATTAAATCTTCCTACATTGGTTACATTAATTAATCTTCTATGGTTAATGCCTATGTAATAGACTAGGAAAATTGCCTTGTGTGGACCACAAGGCAACATTGGGGGGACAACAATACTTCCAAAGTGTGTACCACAAGCTACCTATGCCATTTGGGCACATTCCTAATTGATTCTGGATAATATTTGGTAGGGAAGGCACACTTTTGAGTTTTACTGCTTTTTACAGCTTTTTACTCTATGGGGAAAATCTAGTCACCTTAGAAAACTTGTTTTTTGCACCCATGACACTCCACAATGTGTCTTCTTTCCAAATTTTGTATTTGGAATTTTGTTTCATCATACATCACCTTCATCTCCCTAATTTAGCAATTCGTGAGCTTTTGGAGAGATTTGGAAAGCATACTTGCCACCTAGGGGGGATGAGCATATTTTTAGTAAGTCTGATGATGAGATGATTTATTTGGAATATTTATCCATTCAAATATCTGTTGTAATGATATATAACAACATCCTATTACTTTCATAAGGTTTGCTGATGTATTTTATTCATGAGAAGTTAATACAGAATTGTATCTTTGTGAGTAATTTGTGTGTCTTTGACTAGTTGTGTGAGATATTCTGTGAGTGAGTGTAATTGTTTGATCAGATCTTGGTGTGAACTAAATTTCACATCGTATCAAAGCTATCAATCATTTCCTTTCTCCTTCTATTGTCTTGCAGGATCCAACCAGTCTCAAGGAGGGCGCATTAATCAATCCACCGGGTGAATTCTATTATCTTCAGGGCTCAATTTGGCATCCAGAAGTATACCAAAATCAGTCCATAAGTTATTTCAGAGAAGCCATGTATCATTCACAGCATATCATACTCACACCCTTCAATTACTTTGATTGGAAGGCACAGATGGAGATTCTACTGAGGAGCAAAGGGCTCTACAGGGTGACAATGGCAACTGAAGCTGAGCCAACCTCAATAGTAGAGAAATCTAAATGGCATAATCGAAGGGATGAAGCCTATGGGATGTTATGTCTCACTACATATAGAGAGCTTCTATTTCATCTTGATGGCCTCACTTCTCCCAATGAAGTATGGCTAAAACTTCAAGAATTGTCCGGAAAAACCGATGAATTGAGAGGCCACCAATTGGATAACGAACTAGTCTCTTTGAGTGCACAAAATTTTGATAATCTACAGGATTTCTTCTCCAAATTTAAATCTCTTATATTGCAGCTGAAGCAATGTGGTATTGACAAAAAGGATGAGCAATTATTTTTGGCCATTCTCTCCAAGCTTGGCCCCAACTACTCAATCTTTGTCTCGACCTTCCATTCCACCTGGAAAGCAATTAAAAATTGGAAGAGCCCGACACTTTCAGAATTCATGGAGTCTTTGACACAAGAACAAGAAAAATTGGTCTTGATGGGAGCCATTAAAAATCCATCCAAATACCACTGTCTGAATGTTGGAGATTCAAAGGGTTCGAAAGGCAAGAAGAAGGGCAATTTCATGAAGTCCACCAGTGAGAGCAAAGACAAGTAGAAATTTAATGAAGAATATTCAAATTTCAAAAGGAATCCGAATAAGAAGAATGAGAGGACAAAGTGCAATTATTGCAACAAGGGCTTTCATTCTGACAGCTCTTGCATGAAGAAAACCATTAACCAAATGGCTCAACTCTTGGAGAAAGCCAACATTCCTCTTCCAAAGAGCGCAAGGTGGAAGGATGGAGGACAAAATTTGGATGATAAAGAGAGAGTTCATGCACTAATGGACAACACATCCAAACCTTCTTCATTCATTATTGATTCCGGAGCATCGAGACACATGGTGTCTACAAGTAAGTTTTTCACTTCAGTTGACTCTTCCAGTGGTCCAAATATTGTATTGGGAGACAATTTTGAAACTTCTAGCAAAGGCAAAGGTCGCATAGATCTCAAGTTTGGGTCATTTAATAATGTTTTATATATACCTGGAATTGCTGCAAACCTATTTTCAGTCTATCAGATGACACATACAAGGCTGCCCAAGAGAGTAACCTTTACCCCCAATGATATTGAGATAGCTGAAATTTCAACAGGAAAAATTATTGCATTTGGTACTGCTGATCACTGTTCTAGAATCTATAAGTTTTCTCACTTTGTGCCAAATATCTCACCTTCTTCTCTTTTAACCCATGCCAATGAGTCTAGCAAACTATGGCATGAAATATTTGGCCACCTAAATTATAAATACCTTTCCCAACTTCATGAGAAAGAGATGGTTATAGGGCTTCCTAATATCAAATTTTCCAAAGGTGTCTGTCAATCTTGCATCCTAGGAAAACACCCTGAGCATAAGTATGGGAGATCCAATTCTGAGAGAACCACTGCACCATTAGACCTTATTCATACTGATATATCAGGTCCATTCCCTCATGAGTATTTGAACCATGCCAAATACATCCTCACATTCATAGATGACTCTAGCAGGTATTGTTGGATTTATTTCATCAAGCTAAAATCTGAAGTTTTTGGTTTGTTTAAGCTATCAAAGCCTCAGTTGAGAACTAGTCCGGTAGGAATATTAAAATTATCAGATCTTATAATGGTGGTGAATATGTGAAATCATATTTTCAGAAATTTTGTGCCTCTTCAGGCATTCAGATGCAACACACAGTTCCATATACACCTCGGCAGAATGGGGTCGCTGAGAGGAAAAATAGGTCTCTAAAGGAGATGGCCACATGTATGCTTGCGGCAAAGTCATTGTCTCCCAATATATGGGATGAGGAAATAAATTGTGCCACATACATTCATAATAGAGTGCCACACAAAGCTCTCAAAGGTATCACTCATTTCGAGGCTTGGACAGGTCACAAACCTGATATCTCTCATTTCAGAATTTTTGGCTCAAAGGCTTGGGCTAGGATTCCACTTGAGAAGAGGAGGGCTTTGAAGCCCCAAATCCAACCATGTTTATGTGTTGGATATTCAGAGGAATCCAAAGGTTATAAGTTTCTGAACATGACCACTCATAAAGAATTCATCGAAAGAAGTGTGCAGTTTGAGGAAGGGCCCTCTCAGAGCACTGAAATTGGAGAACCATCTGCACCACCACTTGAAGAAGAAGTAAGTGATGTTCTTGAATTTTTTTATTCTGATATTTCTGATGATGAGGATCATTTTATTGCAGATGCTAACTCACCTTCAAGGCCTAAATGGGCTGCAAAAACTTTGCAAGCAGTAGGTGAACTAGCTGGCAATCCTCATAACCAAAGGAGGACTAGATCACAATTTGAGACTGCTCTCAATGTGAATGATCCTTACCTTTTTGAGAGATGTTATATGATGATAGATTCTGATCATCATATATATGAGGAAGCCTCACATGACCCAAGATGGCATATTTATATGGATGAGGAGTTTCAGTCATTGCAGAAGAATGAAACTTGAGAGCTAGTCAAGCTCCCCGCAGGCAGAAAATTGGTAAGGTGCAAGTGGATTTTCAAAACCAAATGTGCAGCGGATGGTACAACGGTAAAATACAAAGAAATGCTGGTATAAAAGGGATTTTATCAGGTCCAAGGCCTTGATTATAATGAAACCTTTGCCCCTGTTGCACAGAAAGACTCCATTAGATTAGTTTTGGCAGTTGCAACATACAAGCGCTGGGAAATGCATCACATGGATGTGAAAAGTGCTTTCCTCCATGGGTAAATTGAGGAAGAAATATATATGCAGTAGCCACAGGGGTACACATCAGATCCTAATATTGTTTGCAAGTTGAAAAATTCTTTGTATGGACTTAAGCAAGCCCCCAGGGCTTGGTATGCAAAAATGGACAGTTTTCTTCTATCTCAGTTTTATGTTCGATGTAAATCTGACCCAAATGTCTATATGAAGTTAATAGATGGTTCTATAATGATCATAGTTCTGTATTTTGATGATTTGTTGATCACAGGAAGCTCAACAGATCAAATAGCCACTTTGAATACCGATGTGAATCAAGCCTTCTCAATGAGTGATTTGGGAATCCTTAAGCAATTTTTGGGGCTTGAGATTTCTCAAACAAAAGATGGAACCAAGGTATCTCAGTCAAAGTATGCTTATGATATGTTAAAGAAGTTTAATATGGCTGATTGCAAGCCTTCTAAGACTCCATTCCTTTCAGGAGTTAGAATGGAAGATGCAAATCTACACCATTGTTTGACAACACTCTATATAGACAGTTGACTGGAAGCTTGCTTTATTTGACTCACACTTGACCTGATCTTGCTTATGATGTGAGTGTGGCATCTAGATACATGGAGCAGCCACATGAGCTCCATTGGAGGGCTGCAAAAAGAATCCTACATTATGTGCAGGGCACAAAGACTAATGGGATTCACTATGTTGCATATTCGAGCCTAGATCTCTTGGGCTTCACTAATTCAGATTGGGATGGTGATAGCCTTGACATCTGGATTTGTATTCATGCTTGGAGGTGTCCCTGTTTTCTTGTCCAGCAAGAAACATAATTCCATAGCATTATCTTCAACAGAGGCAGAGTACAGAGGAGCAGTGAATGCTGCTACATAGTGTGTATGGTTGCAGGGTATTCTTTCAGAATTTGAGATTGCTTTTAGTACTCCGACTGTCATCTTTTGTGACAATCAGAGTGCTATTAGAGTTTCAAGTGATCCCGTACAGAGGTAGACCAAGCACATTGAGATTCATATGCACTACATCAGAGGCTTAGTGCATGACCAGATCATTGATTTGCAGTATTGCCCCATAGGTGAGCAAACTGCAGATATTTTCACCAAGGCTTTCACAAAGAAGACATTCAGCTATCTTAGATCACTGCTTGGGATGGCTAAACATGTGGTGGAGTGAAGGGTTGATCAGCAATCCTTCAATTTTGATATGTCCATGTTTTGAGGGAGTTTTTTCCCATGAGGTTTTCCTTCTATCCTTGTTTTTTGTGGACCGACAGTATTGTACAGGGTGACCAAGTCTTGTTACTGGGCCCTTAGCATTTCTATTTTCTGATATTTAGACCATAAATTCAGATTTATGGGGGGGTGTTGGAATATTAAATCTTCCTACCTTGTCATTTAATTACATTGGTTGCATTAATTAATATTCTATGGTTAATTCCTATGTAATAGACTAGGAAAATTGCCTTATGTGGACCACAAAGAAACATTAGGCGGACCACAATACTTCCAAAGTGTGGACCACAAGCTACCTAGGCCATTTGGGTGCATTCCTAACTGATTCTGGATAATATTTGGTAGGAAAAGTGCACTTCTGAGTTTTACTGCTTTTTACAGCTTTTTACCCTATGGGGAAAAGCTAGTCACCTTCAGAAACTTGTTTTTTGCACCCATGACACTCCACAATGTTTCTTCTTTCCAAATTTTGTATTTGGCATTTTTTTTCATCATACATCACCTTCAGCTCCCTAATTTAGCAATTCGTGAGCTTTTGGAGAGATTTGGAAAGCATACTTGCCACCTAGGGGGGATGAGCATATTTTTAGTAAGTCTGATGATGAGATGATTTCTTTGGAATCTTTATCCATTTGAATATCTGTTGTAATGTTATATAACAACATCCTATTACTTTCATAAGGTTTGCTGATGTATTTTATTCATGAGAAGTTAATACAGAATTGTATCTTTGTGAATAATTTTTGTGTAGTTGTGTGAGATCTTCTGTGAGTGAGTGTAATTGTTTGATCAGGTCTTGGTGTGAACTAAATTTCACATACTCAGGCCTATTCATAGCCTTCATACTGATCAATTTCATGCAATCATTCATTCAAATAACTTGAACATAACAAATAGACATAACACATGAAATATCACCATATAACACCACAAGGAGCACTTATCTTTGAACTGAAGTTGTCCATGAAACTGGCTAAGTGAGAGAAACGTTCCTCCCAACCTTAGGTCTCTGTCGATCCTATACTCTTTCAGCTGAGAGACCACCCTCGAGCCGGATTGTGTATCCACTAACGAGGGATACATAGGCTCTCTCACAGTCAAGGTTCCATCCCAATGCTAAGCCAACCTATAGTTGGGTTTATCAAGCATACAAGGGAATAGGGAGGATGATCTTAAGCCAATGAGTTCATCCACAGAGCTGCAGGAATCTCAACACTAATCAGTCATGGCACCCACATTACCTACCACACCCAACACAAGGAAGGCCCCCTTCTTTGTTGCACAGTCCCTCAAGGTGCTATGAATATTTAATTAATATTATTATTTATATATTAAATAGATTATTAGGTTAATAAGCGAAAGGGTGTAACCCTTCCCTATTCTTGCTCATGCCCTATAAAGTCGAGCTTATTGTAACTTTATCATCATCTATCAATATAATATTATCATTTTATCTCAAATATGGAAGACGGATTCGCTTCTTAACTTAGTGAACGGATACGTTCACTGCATTTGGTATCAGAGCAGGTTAGGGTTTTCCTAGAGCGATAACATGGGCGTTGGAGGGGGAGTAACGTGGGCATTGGTATGAGGAGGGAGGAGGGAATAACATGGGTGTCCACCACTCTGTCGCCATCGGCCATCACCCCTCCTCTCTGCTCCTCCCTGTGCCCTCTCTGCTGCTCTTCCACGGCCGCCTCCCCACTATCACTTCCCGCCATTCCCAACGACCTGCATACATTCAAAGCACAAAAAAAATTAATAATAAATTTTTATTATTATATTTTTTTCATACGTAATAAAATTATTATAATTTAAATAATAATTATTGTATTATTATTTTTAATATATATAATAAATTGTTATTATAGTTTAATAATATTTATTGTATTATTTTATCCCTAACCCTAACTCTTATCCTTACTCCAAGATTGATTCCAAATATTCACCTCCCCACACCAGGTCAAGAACCATGGCCGAGTTACGAGACCGACTAGAAAAATTAGAAAAAGACCAAATTAGAGATTTAAAAATCGTCGAAGGTCTAAACTTCAGAATGGACGAACTTGAGAAAGTGTTTCGAGAAGATTTAAAGGAAGAGATGAAAAATAACAATGCCATGCTTAAAAAAGAAATCAGGAATGAAGTTGTTCTGGTACTAGAAAGAAGGTTGAGTGAAAAATTTGACACTCTGAACGAAAAACAAAAAGACTTGGATGACAAAATGAGTGCTATGACTCAAAACATAAACACCATAACCCAGAACTTGAGCACCATGACGTAGAACCATAATACATTAATGGAGGTGTTACAAAGACTAACGCCTAAGACAGACCAAGTCAGCAATCCAGACATGATAGATGCCTCATTTCATATTTTCACACAGGAAGCACTTGCCAAGAATCAAGAAGAATTACAAAAAGAAATAAAGATTAACAATGCGACGCTTAAGCAAGAGATAGAAACAAAAGTACTGCCCGGTATGGAGGCACGATTAAACAACCAAATAGAAGCTATCAGTAAGATAGTAGAGAATAAAAAAGATAAAAATCACCGCCAACAACGAAGCAGTTCAAATATGTCACTTACATCGTCCAGTAGTTCCGATCCACCATCAAACCATAAAGCAAAAGGGAATCAATATCATCCTTACATAGTGTACCCACCTAAGGCAAAAATAGAGTTGTCGAAATACAATGGAAGTGAAGACCAATGCGTTGCTTGGCTAAACAAAGCAAAAGAATACTTCGACATTTACAATATTCAATCTGACGAGGAGAAGGTGAAATATGCGTCAATGCATATGGAAGGGTACGCCTATAATTGGTACTTATGGTGGATGAGAGACAATTTTTCCTACACCTGGAACTTGTTCAAAAATGATTTTTTTAATAGGTTTCAAGGTATCAAAGAAGATGAATTTTTCAATAAACTTACCAGATTACAACAGGTTGGAAGCATTGAGGAATTCACACATCAGTGGGAATCCTTATCGACACGAGTATTTGGGTTGTCGGACAAACAAGTACTCGAAACCTATTTAGGAGGTCTTAAACCATACCTCCAAAAAGAGTTAAAGTTACATGACATACCTAACGTAGAGGTAGCAAGACATAAAGCAAAATCCGCAGAACGCAAACTGGAAGGAATAAAAACAAGAGGTGATAACCATTATCGATAAGAAAAAGAGACACAATGTAGGTACTGTGCAGATACTTGGTCACCCGACCATCAATGCCACAAACCTCAATCATATGCCTATGAAATGGAAAATAGATCAAAGTCATCTAACAGTTACTCTGATAATAGAAAAAAGAAGAAAAAAATATGTCGTCGATGCAATGATGATTGGATCCCAGGCCATAAATGTAGGAACAATCAGACAATACAGTGCAAAATCATCAATGGAAAGGAAGTGCAAGTCTCTACACAAGAAATCACATCTAATTTTAATACCGACACTGAATCTGAATGAAGGACGACATTAGGAAAATACTCAAGCTTTGAGGACAAAGCTTTCCAAAAGGGGAAGGCAATGCTATGAATATTTAATTAATATTATTATTTATATATTAAATAGATTATTAGGTTAATAAGCGAAAGGGTGTAACCCTTCGCTATTCTTGCTCAAGCCCTATAAAGGTGAGCTTATTGTAACTTTATCATCATCTATCAATATAATATTATCATTTTATCTCAAATATGGAAGACGGATTCGCTTCTTAACTTAGTGAATGGATACGTTCACTGCACAGGGCCCCTTCCCTCTAGTGCTATTCAGGGTGGGCATAGAAAGGTCCAACTGCTGCTTCTATGAGATTTCAGCCTTCACTGGGTTTATCAAGTAGATCCAACCCTTAGTTTGACCTTCTACTATAATATTCAAGCTGGACTCTTCTCATGGGTTGCGGCCTAAGCTCTGTCCCGAAACTCGGTCCTCTACAACCAGATCTCAGTGTTATCATGGCTTCACTAAGCTTCCCATGCTCAGTAATTCACCCCAGGGTTTGGTTTCATAGGTTTCTCAGCAGCAAATGCTTCCACGCAGGGTTCTGTGTTCTCTCGGCTCTGCCAATTTCGGCTATCATAGAATCACGATTTTCTCCTTTTTGCTTCCGGCTCGGCTCTCTAATGCGTGATGAATGAGTTTGTTGGTCAGCTATAAGGTAGGGATTAGGTTGAGCACATTCGCAGGAGGTATAGTGTCTTACAGGATAAGTAAAATAGAGCCATACCTTGCCATATGGATCTCAGGGCTACTCCATACTCATTCAACCTCATGCACAGGCCTTCTCAACCACCTTCTTACAACAGAATTAAATGTCAACATGGGATTGAAATGGGTTCACAAATGGACACGTGGCAGCATGGGTTCCAATCCCAAAACCCCCTCACCTCTCCCTAGTGTATACACATAGCCCCTTCTCATTGGTTGCCTCCTTAGCCATTTTTCTTGGTATTTCATTGCAATATTTAATAATTACATCATTTACAATATCTCATGGCTTAACAGCATATGGATTATCAAAATATCAAATACTTTCCTGTGAAAATAAACCTAAGCATCCACTAGTGGGGCCTTGAACTTGAGCTCCACACTAGGGAAACACACATTGCATGTACACAATATTTACATTGAAGCCAATAAACCCGAAGGGGTCAAAATAGGGGTATTACAGTGAGTTGTACCACAAAGTATACAAGCATTGCTCAAATATATTAAGGATCGTTCCCATGATACTCATATTCTTGTATATGATAATGGTGGGTAGTCTTCTTATGTTATTCCTCTAGCACAAGTCAAGTTTTAAAGTCTTCATTGAGATCTTTACGTACAAGTGCATATTTGTTTAGGTTCAAGAAAGCATAATTATAGATCGGTGCTATTACTTCTTATTTAATCTTTTGAATCTTGATCATTCTTTGGTGCTTATAATGTTTACACTTGTGCAAGTGATCATCCGATTATTCGTTTTGGACTTAGTATTATTAGATTTCATACTTGTACATTATTTACAAATTCTAATATTTATTCTAGTCCCCTCTCCGACACTTTCAATGACCAATGCATGATTGATGTCCATTGAGATGTCCTTCCACATGTTTTTGAAGCAATAAGGTATACAAAGAGCACATAATGTTCCATTCAAGGCATACCATTTGTTAAACAATTGTTTTTATGAAACTTACAACAAAATCAAGGAATGTGTTAAATGATGATTGTTTATCTTAGACATAAAACATTTATCCACTATGGCAGGAATGGGTCAGACATTCGTGGATACTTTATATGGAATTTAAAGTATTGATTGGTTATGCTTGGTGTTTTGGTCTTGATTATGTGGACTTCAATGACAACTTGAAGCAGTATCCCAATCTATCTGCTCACTGGTACAAGACTTTTTTACAAAGGTGGGAAAGAAGGGGATCAAGAAGTGAACCACAAATTCTACCCAACACCTACACTTCCATGAGCATCTCATAGAACTAAGATTTGAAAATCAATTTTATGAAAACAATGGCATTACATTTTGAACATGATTTTGTTAAACAAACTTGATATTTATATTCACCTCCAAAATGCTTTTATAGCACTCAAGACATCATATTTATACCAAATGTATTTTTTTATTAAATCATTGGATTTCAATTCCTTCATCAAAATTACCTGAACTTTTGAGGAGTTCTTTGTGATCAAATTGTTCTTTTGAACCTTACAACTTATTTAATATTATCTTATACACACCACAATTTTGTTTTAGAGACATCCTAGCTTTAAAATGATTGTTAATATCAACAAAACTTTGAGCTTTTTACTTAAAAATATATGGATTAGGTTGCGTCAGGATATTCCCCTTCTATCTTGTCTGCTTCATTCTCTTACGTGCCCTATTTGTCGTCGGATGTTTGCTTGTTTTCTAAGACATCGAGCCCCAACCAATACACTGTTAGCTCACCCACCTATATTTTATATATTTAATGTCGTCCCACCTATATCTACACCATTTTTGAGTTATGCCAAATTCATTTATCCTCATTTTAGAGGTTTAATCACTTAGACTCTAAACATTTTGTATTTATGACAAATGAAGAAATAGAGGTGCACTTGTGGCCCTACACCTTTACATGAAGAATTGTTGGAAATGAATGAATTAACATATGGCTTAGTGTTTAAATGTTATCTGTGTCATTTGGAATATTCAATATAGAGAATATTTCAATGGTTGGGGGCAAGATGATTGGAGTGTGTGCTTGTGTCAAATTCAACATGTTGCATTGCAAATACTATGTGCCAAAATTGTTAAGTCACATGTAATGGTTGTGTGGTAGGTGAAGTAATGAGAACATTAAAATAGAAGATATACGTTGATCTTTGCATTGAACCCTAATCTAGTCGTATAGAAACCCTTCACAGTTAGCACAACATATAACAAAACAACAGTACTTAGTGAAATAGAACAAGAGATAGAGAGAGAGAAGTCCCCTTTGGCAATTATCAAACTCGATCAAAATAGTGAATGAAGGTTCCTTACAAATGAGGAGTATGTGTACTTATACACATCCATGTAGGGTTGGAGTGCTAGCCCGAAGAAGGTGATTGGGACAACCTTGTCATAAATGATAAAGGGGGTAACTTACCATATGCGAGCTAATTAAATTCCTTAATAGACCAAGTAGTCGATGAACATGTGATCTTAAGTGAAGATTACCCACACTCTTAACACCCCCATTAAGGTGAATGAGGTGTTGTCGATAGATATTATGAGATACAAATGAAGGACTGAGCTTACTAAACTCAAAATAGAGTTAGTCGCCATTAGAAGAAGAGTGCAGTGGGTTTGTGATGACTAACTCAATACAAAAGTCGACCCAATACGTTAAAAAAACATTGGCACTATACTACTATATACTGAAGAAGATCTCAAAACATGAGACCTAACTTATTCATGAGGAGGAAGATTTTGAGGAGAACGAGGAGATTTTTCTAGAGTTAATATTTCTACATATGGTGGCTAAGCAAAGGGGATTGAAATACAAACTTATTTTTCCAAACAATCATGAAAAATTAGAATTGTAATAGAACTAACTTCCTTTGAAGAAACATTTTAGAACAAAACCAACAAATTGGAAAAGAGTTAATATCATACTTAAGAAAACTTTAATTGAACTACCCTTAAACTACTCAAACTAAACCACATAATAATCTCTTCATAACGTTTGTTTTACTACTCTCTTTTTCATGTTAATGCATCTTACTATACTTCCCATTTTTTTCCTTCCGCGTTTCTTTGTACCTTTTCAAGCAATTGCTAGTTTTATATGTATACTATGAAAAAAATTATATTTTAAAAAAGAACTAGAAATACCAAATATAGAGAAAAAAATACATATGTATCATCAATTTTCAATAAATTAAAGTTAATATATTTAAATTTTAATTATAAAAAAATTAATAAAACTATAACTCAATTTTCAATAAATTAAAAAATTTAATTTTTTAATTAAAATTAAAGTTAATACATTTAAATTTTAATTATAAAAAAATTAATGAAACTATAACTCATTTTCTTTATTATATGCTTCATCTTACACATTTTTTATATGATTAATTTTTTATTTTTAAATTTTAAAATATTTCAGAATACACTTATAAAATGAAGGATAATGGTATAATTTCAATAGTATTACAATTTATAACACAAGATTTTGATATATAAAAAAATACATTGTTATAATGCAATACATGTTTTAAATTTTAAAAACATTCAACTTACTATTTAGACTTGTATAATAAAGTATTAAATGGTGAGGAATAAAGATAACATTTAGAAACCATATGCAACATAAAACCTTCCAATTTAGATGTGTAGATAAAGTATCAAAATTATCGAATGGTTAAGAAAAAAAAATCTATGTGCAGCATAAAAATAGCGATCAACCGAAGATATATCTATGTTATTAATGTTTCACATTGGGAAATCAAGCAATATATAACAAACTTTTCGGACACCCATAAACCAATCACTACATCACCGCCACGCTTCAAATCTACTTTGAAGTGACGTCTTAATGCTGGGATCATCGCATTGGATTGAATCCCACCTATGACCCTTTATGCTCTCCAGACACTTTAACTTATCCCATCCCCCACGCAATCTCTTCAATTTCGGACAGAAGAGTACCTCGAGTGTCTTGAGCATGGGTAACGGTGACGCCCCCTCTCCCAACCCTCCACTTCCACTTCCACTTGCTGCTGCCCCTTCACCTGCCCCCACACACTCCAACGACTCTAACCACCCAAGAATCAACTTCTCCAGCTTTGGAAAACCCATCCCCAACTCCAACTCCTCCAACTTATCGCAGTTCCATATCAGTAGCTCTCTCAAACATGGCAACTCCGCGGGGAGCTCTTTCAACTGCTTGCAACGGCTGATCTCAAGGTATGCGAGCTTTCGGAATTGACTAAGCCAACTAGGCAGTCGCTCCACATCGCATCTTTCAAGCGAGAATATTTGCAGATCTTTCATCGCCTGCATATCCTGCGGAAGCTCATCTTGATTCACATCATCATCATAAGACAACCCCAGGTCTCTCATCTTGGACCAATTTCCCATAACCCCCTCCTTAACTGCCGATTTCAAGCATACACGTAAAACCCTGAGGCGGCGCAAACTTTGCAGGTCCTTGAAACAAGCATACATTCTTTCCGCATTTGCGTCCCCCTCGAAATGCAATGAAATGCCACTGTTAAGCATGCTCAATCTTTCCAGTGAAACCAATTCTGAGATGCCACGCGGAAGATGGCTCAACGTGCTACAGGTCTCAATGTCGAGGGCCCTCAGACGCTTAAGTTCACTTATCCTCTCCGGAAGGCACCGTAGCTTCCGACAGGCACAGAGATTCAAGAATTGAAGCTCCTTTAAGTCGCAAATGCTTGCTGGCAATTCACAGATGTCCGTTCCCACTAGCTGGAGAGAGGCCAGATGTTTCAAATTTCCGATACAAGGCGGCAAACAAGTTATGCCAGTCTCACTGAGATCGAGGACCCTCAGTGAGGGCAACTCGTTCAGGAAGCTTTCAGGAACTTCTTTAATATCAGGATTCTTGCTTAACAGCAGAACTGAGAGCGCTGGCCATGCGAAGATGGGGGGAAGGGACTGTAGATTATTACTGATCAATGACATTTTTGCACATTGCTCGCTGTCGACTTCCTCTAAGGGAAAATAGCTCCTGCCATTCCCGGCTTTAAAATAACAGCTGTGTACCTTCTCCGCAATGTGAATCGCCAGATCACGAAGGACATCGTGTATTTTAACAGACTCAATCCTTCCCACAACATCATATTCTACAACCTCGATCAAACAACGATCTCTCAGGAAGCTGATAAAACTCTGTGCAGTATCAGGCAAATAGCTCTCTACAGTGCCTTTCACCACACCTTCTGCGATCCAGATGTCTATGACCTCTTCACAATAGATTACAGCGTCTTCGGGATAAGCTGCAAAATGTAGAAAAGCAGTCTTCAGATACTCTGGTAGATAATTGTAACTCCATTCCAGACGTTGAAATAGCTCTCTGTCAATTCTACTGTGTATATCATAAAAAGTAGAGTCCACGTTCTGCATCTGATGTAAAGCGAGCTCCCACTCATGTGCATACGTATAGTGTGCCATTGCGGCAGCAACTACAAGTATAGCCAGTGGTAAGCCTTTGCACTCCCTTGCAATTTTCCTGGCAATTTCCTCAATTTCCTGTGGAACATTTCCATTCCGAAATGCTCGGCTACAAAACAACTCCCAACCGTCGTCTTCCAACAGTGGTTCCACTCCTATCTTCTCATCGACTCTCATTTCTGTACAGACGACTTTACTCCGAGTCGACAGGACAATTTTAGAACCTCTGTCGTTCAACGACACTCCCAGGCTTTGAAGCTCAAAACTCTCCCACAGATCATCTAGTAAAAGAAGAAACTTTTTGTTCTTCAAATCAGAGGACAGCATATGTTTTCGCTCTTCCAAACTGGACTTATCTGGAAAATTTTGTAACTTTAATCTATTTGCAATGCAATCTTGTAGATTAAAGATATCGTAATCTTTGGAGACCGTTACCCAAATGATAACATCAAATGAATTGCGTACCATGAGGCTGTTGTTGATGGTCTGAAGCAGAGACGTCTTACCGACACCTCCCATGCCGAATATGCCAATAATTCGAATGTTGCTATCTTCGCTTAACCACTCCTCAACCTTCGACTGCATAGATTGTATTGCATTTCCAACAAAACCAGACTCGACGACCTCAATCGGTATCTGAGAGGGCGGAATATAGTCCCCATATTCCCCGCTTGGAGGAAAATCGGACTGTCTCTGTAAGTGGAGTTGAGCAACATCCCCTTTCCAATCTCTGATACGTTTGCTGATTGTGTAGCGGGAGAGGCAGTCAGGACAGCAGCTGAGGCAGTTTTTGCGTTGCTGGTAATCCCTGCCAATAGTCTCTGAACTTTTGATGGCCTCGTCCGCCTTATCCAGCCAAGCCTTCACTACACTTTTAGGGTTCATCTGCACTCGAGCGAGCTCCACATTTATATCGTTTCTCATATTGTTCAGACGCCCAACTTCACCTTCCATGTCCGTGAAAGATTGAGGCAAAGAAATGACCATTTTCACCTCTTGAACAACCTTTCTCAAAAGACTGGTCAACACATTGGCTGCAGCCCCAGTCCCAATATCCGAAGGGCCGGCCATTTCCTTCAGCTGAGTGAGAAAGGCTGAGCTCTTCCAAATCAGAAGCGGCAAGATCAAGATTTCTCTTCCCACAGCTAAAGCAGTAGCCAGAT
Source organism: Larix kaempferi (assembly GCA_027924585.1). Lineage (NCBI taxonomy): Eukaryota > Viridiplantae > Streptophyta > Pinopsida > Pinales > Pinaceae > Larix > Larix kaempferi. The sequence goes on from BSBM01000142.1 coordinate 2,055,898, forward strand.
TAGGATTTCTCTTCGCTCAAATTGGGCTGAATGCATCCACAATGTAGTTACCAAGCATGAGTATTAATTTATTTCGTAGTTCTGGTCCATTCGTACTCGACAGCTGGGAAGCATCTTGACGTTTGGGTGAGTGTTACTTTATTTTGTAGTTCTGTTCCATTCGTATTTGACAGCTGGGAAGCATCTTGATGTTAGGGTGAATATTAATTTATTTTGTAGTTCTGGTCCATTCGTACTTGACAGCTGGGAAGCATCTTGACTTTTAGGTGAGTATTAGTTTATTTTGTAGTTCTATTCCATTCGTATTTGACCGCTGGGAAGCATCTTGATGTTAGGGTCCTGATGTTAGGGTGAATATTAATTTATTTTGTAGTTCTGGTCCATTCGTACTCCACAGCTGGAAAGCATCTTGAGTTTTGGGTGAGTATTAGTTTATTTTGTAGTTCTGTTCCATTCGTATTCGAAAGCTGGGAAGCATCTTGATGTTAGGGTGAATATTAATTTATTTTGTAGTTCTGGTCCATTCGAGTATGGGAAGCATCTTGAGTTTTGGGTGAGTATTAGTTTATTTTGACTTTTGTGTGAGTATTAGTTTATTTTGTAGTTCTGTTCCATTCGTATTCGACAGCTGGGAAGCATCTTGATGTTAGGGTGAATATTAATTTATTTTGTAGTTCTGATCCATTCGTACTCGACAGCTGGGAAGCATCTTGACTTTAGGTGGGTGCAACTTGCAAGCAAAGCATTTGTCCTCCAAAATGACCCCATCTTGTCTTTTATCCTACGCGCTTTCGGTGGATACGGTTCTTAGAATCTTACTGTTCCCACTTCCCAGCCGGCCATACTCTTCTGCTTTTCAGTGGGTACGTTTGATTCCACATTATTTGATTGGGATAGGAGGATTCTTTACAGATGGCTACCATTACAATTACAAAAGGCAAAGTTCATGCTACTTTTAAACTGCAAGTTGCAACGCAATTTTTCACTTTTTTGGAGTTACAAATTTCCGATTCGTAGCCCAGTTATATATTCCAACTTTATGTCATTTCATCATTTGAACGAGCACCGAAATAAACTGATGACTCACTTTATGTCATTTCATCTTTTGAAATGACATAAAAGTTCTCCGTTTGAATTTTTTATATCTTTTGAATGAACACTGAAATAAAATAAAATGATGACTATATGGAATATGGAATAGAATATTCTGAGATTTTAAGTATTATTAGGGTTTTTTCATAATTAAAACACAGTTAAATTTAAATTTTGTAAAATAAAAAATACCAAATTTAAATGAAAACTTTTTGTCCAAACCAAATCATCCAATTTTTAGAAATATTTACTTTAAATTACTTACATTTTAGGTAAAAACAAAATTAAATTATTCTGCCCAAAATTTTCTTAAACACTTTTTTTTCAGAGAAAAATTCAACTTACTATTAATATACGAAATAGTAAATAGTTCCAACTGTAAGTCCAAACAAAATCATACACCCCCAGCTAGGGCGAAACCGGTTACAACAGCAACATGTGCTAGCAAAACTAGATCGGAAATTAACAATAAAAAGTGCTACATGTCCCTAAAATGACAACACTGAACTGTATCAACAAAAACGTACCGATCAAAATATAGGTCCAAAAATATACAACCACAAAAGCCAATCCCAAATGGCAACACCAGCAGAAATGGTGTAGCAGATCGACCCATAAAAACCATCATCAAAAAGCAAAGTGTAAAGCAGAGTTACATCCCATCAGTATATGCCGAACAACATCTGTACGAGGCTGAAATATAGGCCGCAAAAAAGCTTGTGAGTATGTAAAAGTGCCCAACAAGAAGTTGGACTCAGAATTTTTCAAGTATCTGCACAACAGAAGCTAAAAGTCAAATAAAATAATAATGCCGCATAATACATGGAATGAAAATAATAGAGAGCGAACATATATCATCCTGTCCAATGTAACTGGTAAGATCCATGAGAACACAGAATATCATCCCTCCATTCCTGCCACATGATGACCCCCTCCTGAGAGTTAAGAGCCCGTTTAGAGAGCATATCCACCTCCAAATTCACCTCTCTATAAATATGATCAAAGTGAATGTGCTCAAATTCAAGTATAAGCTTTCGAGCCGCTTCCATCCAATGAGAAAGCTAAAGAACATTGAGGGCAGAGGTGCACTTTATCATATGTTAAATGTAAATACACTTTTGCTTTGTAAATGAGGGGTTCTTGAGTCTTCTCCACATTTTATATAAATCTCTATTTTAAATTAATAAAAAAATAGTATCACTTTTTAAAAGATAACAAATAATGGATGGTCATTTAGTCTTTCCACATTTAATATGGAGTTGATATATAATCTTTAAAACATGTATTTGGAGTTTCACATTAAATACAATATTTTAATATCAATTTTATTTGAAATATCTTTTTTTATATTTTTTTAAAATATAATATTTTTTAATAACAATTAGAAATTTATAATAAAAATACTACTAATTATATAACTGACAAATACAAAAGTATGAGACACTCTAAAATACTACTACAAATATAAAGGAAGTGAAAGTTGTTTAAGACAAAAAGATATTTACATATCATGTTAAAATTTAAGTGAAAGCACTATTGGTTGTGGGATTGTTTCCTTTTCTTTGGTGGCTGCCAGAGTAGAACCTAGAGATTGTCCATGATTTGAGGCTACTAAATAAGTACCTTTTATGGTAGCATCAATAATGGTTTTAAGAGTGGCACACTCTATCCCTAGAGCTTGTATTTGTTTCATCTACTGCAAAATAATGTCCACGAGCTCCAAATTTTGTGAATTGGTTGAGAACTCATTGCTTTGCATTGTGTTGGAAAGGGAGAGAATGGAGATCATGCTTTCATAATTTATATAGTCCTCATGTCTCTAGAGGGTCCTATACATGTCATAGATGCCCCTCTAACCTTTGTCATGACAACTTGGGCCATCCATGAAGCTTGGAATTGCCCAGGTGTAAACATAATGCAATAGGGGAAAGGAAATGATATTTCACACCAGAGGTTGAGGGGTTGGTCAACTAGGTAAATGCCTAAATTCCACCCAAAATACCCTTGCCTATAACTGATTTTGAATAATGAACAAAAGTAACCAAGACTTTCCCGTTGAGAGATAATTAGAATCCCAAATACATCAAATCATGGAAATTCAAACTCTGCAAAAACAAGATGCCTCACTCAAATGAACAATAATGGAGCTAACCAACACACACTAAGGGTAAACAAAAAATCAAACAAGATACCAACATGTCCAATAGGGAGCCCCTCTATCCACTAAAGGCACAAATGCCCCACACTCTATGGTCGGAGAATGAAATACTAGAGAACTAGAAGAAATTGAGGCTCAAACAACCACCATTACCATTGTTACCATTGAATGAGTTGGGTACTAAATCAACATACCTCAACCAAGTGAAGTTTGATGGAGCCAACTCCACATTTTGTGCAATCATTTCGATCAAGGAAAAACCAAAAAGGCACAATGATATCCATTATCCCACCTTCTCCAAGATAGATTACCCCTATGCATTAAAAATGAAAGGATGTTGGGAGGAATGACATGTGTGGTGTCGTCCCATACCCATCTTATACCTTAAATGGACCATCATTTGGCTTTAAATTTGACTTGCTATGTGTACCTCTACTCAGACTTCAGTTATGAGTGGTTCATATGTGCTTCATAAAAAATAGCTTTAAGGGATTGGAAGGAAGCTTAAATCCCCATTTTTTTTGCAATGGTCCACTTCCAACTGAACAACTAAGTTGGCCTTGAAGTTTGCTTCACCATTTAGGCCTCAAAGAACATTAAAAAACTTGATCTCCTAAAAAATGAGAGACATCATGCTTGATCCAGGATATTAGTCTTGCTAGAGGGTTGTTTAGAGTGTTGTGCCTCTTGTTCATGAGCTTGACTATTATTGCCGAGTCCCCCATTACTTTTTTTTTAAAATTATTTTTAAGGTCACACCCAAGTCAAACACCAATTTTGGTGTATGATCCCCCCAAATTGGTGGGACAAGGGGCCCTCTCTGCACAACTATGTAACTGATAAAGTCTAGAAAGGTGTACATACCCTACACCCCGGGACAAATTTATACTCTAAATCCCTTGTAATAGTTCATGGGCCTTTGCTTGATTATTGTTCATGATTCCAAGCTCCTAAGCATAACTAATTTCCATAGTTCCATAAATCGATATATATTGTGACCTTTCCTTGTGGGGCCCGGATGACTCTTGGACCAAGTGGGAATTGGGGCCTGTCCCGCAAATTCTAGAATTTGAAGCTCGCTCTCTTCTTGTTGCCCTTCAAGGTCTCTCCCCCGCGTCTTCTAAGCTGAAAGATAAAAGAGGATGGGGATCCTCCTCTGGAAGGTATTCTGCTGCCGCTGGTTATGCAGCCCTGCAAGCAATTCCTTGGGCTGCTCCGGATCCCACGGTATGGAGGAACTTGTGGCTTCACCCCTCGCTTCCCAAAATCGATCTGTTTTGTTGGTCTCTTCTGCACAATAGCATTTTAACCTGGGACAATCTCCTAAAAAGAGGTTGGGAGGGGCCTTCTAGATGCCCTCTTTGTGCCAGCCATGAAGAAAACTCAATTCATCTATTTTTACAGTGCCCTTTTGCTATTGATCTTTGGAACATTCTTCTTGCTCAGCTGAACCTGACTCTCCCCCCTTCCATCTTCGCTCTGTTTGCATTTTGGTCCGATTTAGCTCCCTTTCCCCTCTCTAGTTTGAAGCTGATCAAAATGTGTTGGATGTGGGTTCCTAAAATCTTCTGCTGGAAAGTCTGGCTGGAACGTAACAGCAGAATTTTTCGTGGAAAAGCAGGTACTCCTGCCCATGTTGCATCCAAAGTGAAGGCCTTGATTGGAGATCTGGTTAATTCGAATCCTAATTTATCAAATGAATCCACCCCTGACAATAAGGAGCATAGCTGGTTCCATGAGTTAGATCCTTCAATTCTCACTAGAATCAAGCTCTCTACGAAGCATCATGATCCATGGGAAATCAGATTAGAAGAGCATGAGTTTATTAAATGGAGATCCTCGTTGAATGAGCACATATTGCAGGTGGATGGGGCCTCAAAGGGAAATCTAGGGCCTGCGGGCAGTGGAGGAATTCTGATTGACAATACCGGGAGGAACATTTTCAACTTCTCTTGGGGACTGGGTATAAAAACTAACAATGCTGCTGAAATCCTTGCTATCTGGCAGGGTCTTAATCAGGCAAGAATGCTCTCCATTAAGAAGCCCACTATAATAAGTGACTCCAGCATTATCATCCAAGCTCTCAACCTGAAGAAGGCCCCAAATAATATGGAGCTGACCCAATTCTACAGGAAAGTCACATTACAGATGAAAGCCTTCGAAGAATTGAAGTTCTTCCATGTCCTCCGGCATCTAAACCAGTTAGCTAATCATGAAGCGAATTTGGGAGTCCAGTTGAGCAAAGGAATTCTCAGGCTTAATGGAAACATCATCAACGTGCCCATTCCTTAGTTTTAGTGGTTGTGAAACTTGGTTTCAGTGCATCGGTTCTCCAAGTATTGGATCTGGGCAATCAATTGGCGTCCCCCAGCATGGTCATGCATCTTTCCAGCAATGGATATCTCAAGGAAACAATGTTACTCCTTTCTAAGTTCGTTGAAGTCAAAAGTTTGTAATAACATCAGCTAGATTATTCCAATTATCTCCACCAAGTTTCGCTAAAATCTGCTGATGGAATCGCTGAGCTTCTCTCAGTCTGCGTTCAATGGAATGGAAAGGTAGCAGATAAGGTCGAAATGGCATCCAGATCGTCCTCCTTTTTTGATTATTGTCCTTCTCAACTCCAGGTAGACCGATCCATGATCAAAATTATGGAATTTTGGAAAATATGGATGTAAAGAATTTGAATTTAAGCTTAGGAAAGATCAGAATTTTTGATTGTAAAGCCACTGGCAGTTATTTAGCCAGATGTTAATTGAAAAAGCTCTATAACCATTTTAGTAAAAAAAAAAAACGATGATTCCCTGCACCTACAACCCCTCTCTTTGTATATATAATATTAACTTTATATTAAATACCAATATATTAATAACATTGGACTATAAATTTGGTATATATTGATTTTATATATAGAAAATAATTTGTTTTACTAATTTTTAATGCTATAGTGAAAAATTATTAGTTTTAGTGGTCTTGCACTTCAAAAGGAAAAAGTGGCATCAATTTAAGCATATTTTAGTGGCAATATACTTCAAAAAGATACTAAAAACATAATATCAAAGTAAAATCTTGAAATAATAAAATGAATGTGATTAGAATAAGAATACATAATTAAAATTCCCACAAATTAAAAAACAAAAAAGAATATATATTTTTAGAAGCAAATATATATCAAAGGAAATGATATGATGATAGATATGATCAAATCGAGTTCTAATTTTTTAAGCAGGGTTTTCCATCTTAAATATGGATTTATCATGCTGAAAGGATCAAATCCTTTGATGTGCAAACATTTCTTCAAGGATTTGCATTCTAAAAAAGGTTTGTGCCTCAAGATATTTGATCCCTCTTGATGCATGATAGATCTTAAGATCAAATGGATCTACGCTAGTGTATTCATACAATCAAATTAGATGCCAAATCATACCCAATGCCAAATTATGGTAGCTTTACATTTTGAACATCAAATTAAAAACCATTTACTCTTCTTATTGTTTGATACAATCCTTTAATTTAAATCAATGTGAAAAGGTAGTCTCTAACTTTATTTTCTAAAGTCATATATTCTTTGCATTGTTTCTTACAATATTTTATTTCATATGATGAGATCCAATTTTGGTTTATCCTGTGAAATATGGTAAGGAACTAATTGGTTTGTTTTAGAATTTAATTTCTATATTTGAATCTTCATGGTATTTTAATGGTCTAGAAATTGGCCTCCTCCTCTATTCTCTGATGATTTATCCAACACTTAGCAATCTATGTGCCATCCCCGCTTAAGTTGTAAGTGAATTTCAATTGATCTCGTCTTTCATGTTAGGTGTCTTGTAAAACGAAATTATATATTATTTCTCTTTCTCGCCTGCATATCCTGCGGAAGCTCATCTTGATTCACATCATCATCATAAGACAACCCCAGCTCTCTCATCTTGGACCAATTTCCCATAACCCCCTCCTTAACTGCCGATTTCAAGCATACACGTAAAACCCTGAGGCGGCGCAAACTTTGCAGGTCCTTGAAACAAGCATACATTCTTTCCGCATTTGCGTCCCCCTCGAAATGCAATGAAATGCCACCGTAAAGCATGGTCAATCTTTCAAGTGAAACCAGTTCTGAGATGCCACGCGGAAGATGGCTCAACGTGCTGCAATACGAAATGTCGAGGGCCCTCAGACGCTTAAGTTCACTTATCCTCTCCGGAAGGCACCGTAGCTTCTCACATCCATGGAGATTCAAGAATTGAAGCTCCTTTAAGTCGCAAATGCTTGCTGGCAATTCACAGATGTCCGTTCCCACTAGCTGGAGAGAGGCCAGATGTTTCAAATTTCCGATACAAGGCGGCAAACAAGTTATGCCAGTCTCACTGAGATCGAGGACCCTCAGTGAGGGCAACTCGTTCAGGAAGCTTTCAGGAACTTCTTTAATATCAGGATTCTTGCTTAACAGCAGAACTGAGAGCGCTGGCCATGCGAAGATGGGGGGAAGGGACTGTAGATTATTACTGATCAATGACATTTTTGCACATTGCTCGCTGTCGACTTCCTCTAAGGGAAAATAGCTCCTGCCATTCCCGGCTTTAAAATAACAGCTGTGTACCTTCTCCGCAATGTGAATCGCCAGATCACGAAGGACATCGTGTATTTTAACAGACTCAATCCTTCCCACAACATCATATTCTACAACCTCGATCAAACAACGATCTCTCAGGAAGCTGATAAAACTCTGTGCAGTATCAGGCAAATAGCTCTCTACAGTGCCTTTCACCACACCTTCTGCGATCCAGATGTCTATGACCTCTTCACAATAGATTACAGCGTCTTCGGGATAAGCTGCAAAATGTAGAAAAGCAGTCTTCAGATACTCTGGTAGATAATTGTAACTCCATTCCAGACGTTGAAATAGCTCTCTGTCAATTCTACTGTGTATATCATAAAAAGTAGAGTCCACGTTCTGCATCTGATGTAAAGCGAGCTCCCACTCATGTGCATACGTATAGTGTGCCATTGCGGCAGCAACTACAAGTATAGCCAGTGGTAAGCCTTTGCACTCCCTTGCAATTTTCCTGGCAATTTCCTCAATTTCCTGTGGAACATTTCCATTCCGAAATGCTCGGCTACAAAACAACTCCCAACCGTCGTCTTCCAACAGTGGTTCCACTCCTATCTTCTCATCGACTCTCATTTCTGTACAGACGACTTTACTCCGAGTCGACAGGACAATTTTAGAACCTCTGTCGTTCAACGACACTCCCAGGCTTTGAAGCTCAAAACTCTCCCACAGATCATCTAGTAAAAGAAGAAACTTTTTGTTCTTCAAATCAGAGGACAGCATATGTTTTCGCTCTTCCAAACTGGACTTATCTGGAAAATTTTGTAACTTTAATCTATTTGCAATGCAATCTTGTAGATTAAAGATATCGTAATCTTTGGAGACCGTTACCCAAATGATAACATCAAATGAATTGCGTACCATGAGGCTGTTGTTGATGGTCTGAAGCAGAGAAGTCTTACCGACACCTCCCATGCCGAATATGCCAATAATTCGAATGTTGCTATCTTCGGTTAACCACTCCTCAACCTTGGACTGCATAGATTGTATTGCATTTCCAACAAAACCAGACTCGGCGATCTCAATCGGTATCTGAGCGGGCGGAATATAGTCCCCATATTCCCCGCTTGGAGGAAAATCGGACTGTCTCTGTAATTGGAGTTGAGCAACATCCCCTTTCCAATCTCTGATACGTTTGCTGATTCTGTAGCGGGAGAGGCAGTTAGGACAGCAGCTGAGGCAGTTTTTGCGTTGCTGGTAATCACTGCAAATAGTCTCTGAACTTTTGATGGCCTCTTCCGCCTTATCCAGCCAACCCTTCACTACAATTTTAGGGTTCATCTGTAGTCGAGCGAGCTCCACATATATATCGTTTCTTATATTGTTCAGACGCCCAACTTCAACTTCCATGTCCGAGAAAGATTGAGGCAAAGAAGTGACCATTTTCACCTCTTGAACAACCTTTTTCAGAAGGCTGGGCAAAACATTGGCTGCAGTGCCAGTCCCAATATCCGAGCACCAGGCCATTTCCTTCCCCGGAGCGAAAACGCCTGAGGTCTTCCAAATCAGAAGCGGCAAGATCAAGATTTCTCTTCCCACAGCTAAAGCAGTAGCCAGATTAGGATGTCTCTTCGCTCAAAGATGCATCCACGACGTAGTATTAATTTATTTCGTAGTTCTGGTCCATTCGTACTCGACAGCTGGGAAGCATCTTGACTTTTGGGTGAGTATTGGTTTATTTTGTAGTTCTGTTCCATTCGTATTCGACAGCTGGGAAGCATCTTGATGTTAGGGTGAATATTAATTTATTTTGTAGTTCTGGTCCATTCGTACTCGACAGCTGGGAAGCATTTAGGTGGGTGCAACTTGCAAGCAAAGCATTTGTCCTCCAAAATGACCCCATCTTGTCTTTTATCCTACGCGCTTTCGGTGGGTACGGTTCTTAGAATCTCACTGTTCCCACTTCCCAGCCGGCCATACTCTTCTGCTTTTCAGTGGGTACGTTTGATTCCACATTATTTGATTGGGATAGGAGGATTCTTTACAGATGGTACCATTAGGTGGAGCCTCTGACAATTACAAAAGGCAAAGTTCATGCTACTTTTAACCTGCAAGTTGCAACGCAATTTTTCACTTTTTTGGAGTTACAAATTTCCAATTCGTAGCCCAGGTATATATTCCAACTTTATGTCATTTCATCATTTGAACGAGCACCGAAATAAACTGATGACTCACTTTATGTCATTTCATCTTTTGAATTTTTACGTTTGAATTTTTTATATTTCCCATCTTTTGAATGAACACTGAAATAAAATGATGATTATATGGAATATGGAATGGAATATTCTGAAATTTTAAGTATTATTAGGATTTTTTCACAGTTAAATTTAAATTTTGCAAAATAAAAAATTCCAAATTTAAATAAAAACTTTTTATCCAAACCAATTCGTCCAATTTTTAGAAATATACTTTAAATTACTTACATTTTAAGTAAAAACAAAATTAAATTATTCTGCCCAAAATTTCATTAAACACTCTATCATATGTTAAATGTAAACACACTTTTGCTTTGTAAATGAGAGGTTCTTGAGTCTTCTCCACATTTTATATAAATCTCTATTTTAAATTAATAAAAAAATAATATCACTTTTTAAAAGATAACAAATAATGGATGGTCATTTAGTCTTTCCACATTTAATATGAAGTTGATATATAATCTTTAAAACATTTAGTCTTTCCACATTTAATATGGAGTTGATATATAATCTTTAAAACATGTATTTGGAGTTTCACATTAAATACAATATTTTAATATCAATTTTATTTGAAATATCCTTTTTTATATTTTTTAAAATATAATATTTTTTAATAACAATTAGAAATTTATAATAAAAATACTACTAATTATATAGCTGACAAATACAAAAGTATGAGACACTCTAAAATACTACTACAAATATAAAGGAAGTGAAAGTTGCTTAAGACAAAAAGATATTTACATATCATGTTAAAATTTAAATGAAAGCAGTATAGGTTGTGGGATTGTTTCCTTTTCTTTGGTGGCTGTCAGAGTAGAACCTAGAGATTGTCGATGATTTGAGGCTACTAAATAAGTACCTTTTATGATAGCATCAATAATGGTTTTAAGAGTGGCACACTCTATCCCTAGAGCTTGTATTTGTTTCATCTACTGCAAAATAATGTCCACGAGCTCAAAATTTTGTGAATTGGTTGAGAACTCATTGCTTTGCATTGTGTTGCCTAATGGAGAGAATGGAGATCATGCTTTCATAATTTATATAGTCCTCATGTCTCTAGAGGGTCCTATACATGTCATAGATGCCCCTCTAACCTTTGTCATGACAACTTGAGCCATCCATGAAGCTTGGAATTGCCCAGGTGTAAACATAATGCAATAGGGGAAAGGAAATGATATTTCACACCAGAGGTTGAGGGGTTGGTCAGCTAGGGAAATGCCTAAATTCCACCCAAAATACCCTTGCTTATAATTGATTTTGAATACTGAACAAAAGTAACCAAGACTTTCCCATTGAGAGATAATTAGAATCCCAAATACATCAAATCATGGAAATTCAAACTCTGCAAAAACAAGATGCCTTACTCAAATGAACAATAATGGAGCTAACCAACACACACTAAGGGTAAACAAAAAATCAAACAAGATACCAACATGTCCAATAAGGAGCCCCTCTATCCACTAAAGGCACAAATGTCCCACACTCTATGGTCGGAGAATGAAATACTAGAGAACTAGAAGAAATTGAGGCTCAAACAACCACCATTACCATTGTTACCATTGAATGAGTTGGGTACTAAATCAACATACCTCAACCAAGTGAAGTTTGATGGAGCCAACTCCACATTTTGTGCAATCATTTCGATCAAGGAAAAACCAAAAAGGCACAATGATATCCATTATCCCACCTTCTCCAAGATAGATTACCCCTATGCATTAAAAATGAAAGGATGTTGGGAGAAATGACATGTGTGGTGTCGTCCCATACCCATCTTATACCTTAAATGGACCATCATTTGGCTTTAAATTTGACTTGCTATGTGTACCTCTACTCAGACTTTGGTTATGAGTGGTTCATATGTGCTTCATAAAAAATAGCTTTAAGGGATTGGAAGGAAGCTTAAATCCCCATTTTTTTTGCAATGGTCCACTTCCAACTGAACAACTAAGTTGGCCTAGAAGTTTGCTTCACCATTTAGGCCTCAAAGAACATTAAAAAACTTGATCTCCTAAAAAACAAGAGACATCATGCTTGATCCAAGATATTAGTCTTGCTAGAGGGTTGTTTAGAGTGTTGTGCCTCTTGTTCATGAGCTTGACTATTATTGTCGAGTCCCCCATTACTTTTTTTTTAAAATTATTTTTAAGGTCACACCCAAGTCAAACACCAATTTTGGTGTATGATCCCCCCAAATTGGTGGGACAAGGGGCCCTCTCTGCACAACTATGTAACTGATAAAGTCTAGAAAGGTTTACATACCCTACACCCCGGGACAAATTTATACTCTAAAGCCCTTGTAATAGTTCATGGGCCTTTCCTTGATTATTGTTCATGATTCCAAGCTCCTAAGCATAACTAATTTCCATAGTTCCATAGGATCAACGATGATTCCCTCACCTACAACCCCTCTCTTTGTATATATAATATTAACTTTATATTAAATGCCAATATATTAATAACATTGGACTATAAATTTGGTATATATTGATTTTATATATAGAAAATAATTTGTTTTACTAATTTTTAATGCTATAGTGAAAAATTATTAGTTTTAGTGGTCTTGCACTTCAAAAGGAAAAAGTGGCATCCATTTAAGCATATTTTAGTGGCAATATAATTCAAAAAGATACTAAAAACATAATATCAAAGCAAAATCTTGAAATAATAAAATGAATGTGATTAGAGTAAGAATACATAATTAAAATTCCCACAAATTAAAAAACAAAAAAGAATATATATTTTTAGAAGCAAATATATATCAAAGGAAATGATATGATGGTAGATATGATCAAATCGAGTTCTAATTTTTTAAGCAGGGTAGATCCATCTTAAATATGGATTTATCATGCTGAAAGGATCAAATCCTTTGATGTGCAAACATGTCTTCAAGGATTTGCATTCTAAAAAAGGTTTGTGCCTCAAGATATTTGATCCCTCTTGATGCATGATAGATCTTAAGATCAAATGGATCTATGCTAGTGTATTCATACAATCAAATTAGATGCCAAATCATACCCAATGCCAAATTATGGTAGCTTTACATTTTGAACATCAAATTAAAGACCATTTACTCTTCTTATTGTTTGATACAATCCTTTAATTTAAATCAATGTGAAAAGGTAGTCTCTAACTTTATTTTTAAAAGTCATATATTCTTTGCATTGTTTCTTACAATAAGATATTTCATATGATGAGATCCAATTTTGGTTTATAGTGTGAAATATGGTAAGGAACTAATTGGTTTGTTTTAGAATTTAATTTTTATATTTCAATCTTCATGGTATTTTAATGGTCTAGAAAGTGTCCTCCTCCTCTATTCTCCGATGATTTATCCAACACTTAGCAATCTATGTGCCATCCCCGCTTAAGTTGTAAGTGACTTTCAACTTATCTCGTCTTTCATGTTAGGTGTCTTGTGCTTGTAAATTTGTACCCCATCACAGCCATACTCCCAAAGAGGGAGTGACCAAATTCTATGAGGATATGATAAGCATATTTCTTTTCATTTTAAGATTATAAATTATAATTTAGGCTTCTAGATGTTGGTTCCCAATTTTGTACGATTTAGGGTATACATGTGTAGTCCATGTCAATGTGCATTCAAATTAGTGCACCGTCAAACTAGTGTTGTAACATCCCTCTTTTGCCCTATTTTTAGTAATTGCAAATGTAACTATGTACTTGTTTATGGTGAGGAGCTCAAGGCCTGCAAGGACCCACCAGTAAACCAAATGTAAGTAATGTTATTTATTTCCTAAGTTGTAATTGATAGACCTAGGAGACTGAAATTTTTGACGTAACTAAATGACGAGGCAACGAAATCCACTAGGGGAGAGGGGTCAATTGGCTAGGAAAACCATGAGAATCTAGGATATCGATGATAGCTTTATAGCGCACACATTGCTGGAAAAAAATCCCACTTATGATAACGATCTCAAGTAAATATTTGCAATGAGAGAGTTAGTAAGCGATCTCAACGATCTTTGCAATAAGGGAGTTGGTAAGCGATATCAGTTATTTCCACATTAGTGTTCTTTGTATTATTTTATCTCTGCATATATATATATATATATATATATATATATATATATATATATATATATATATATATATATCAACGATCTTTGCAATAAGGGAGTTGGTAAGCGATATCAGTTATTTCCACATTAGTGTTCTTTGTATTATTTTATCTCTGCATATATATATATATGCAGAGATAAAATAATACAAAGAACACTAATGTGGAAATAACTGATATCGCTTACCAACTCCCTTATTATATATATATATATATATATATATATATATACTTCCTTATTGAATAACGACCAGATTTGCACATATATTTCCTTGATAGAGTTTTATTTACAAAATACCAGTGATCCTTGTATATATCGATTGATAGAGTTTTCATTTCTAGAATAGCAACGATACCTGTATATATCAATTGATAGAGTTGGTATTTGATAGAATCGCAGCATATGTTGTTTGATAGAATTGCATTTAAAAGATTAGCAACGATCTCTGCAGATGAACTTGGATAGAGTTCCATTTTGCATATTATTTCACTGAGTCGCATCAGGAGTCATTATATAGTAGTAAGTCATCCTCCTTTCCTTCCTCCCACTATTCCTTTTGTCTTACTCTTTTCTTTAAGTGTTTTATATTATGTTTCTCCATCCATAATCGGTTCTAGTGCTCATCAATCACTAATCCTCTTCTTATAAAGATTTATATTGCTTGTCGATTATCCTTCATTCTTTTTTTAAAACAATTTATCTGTATTTCTTAATTATCTCCTTCCGCTTTATTATCTATATGTTTTTCCTTGACAATCCCATCCTCTTTATTAATTATTTGTATTTCTTATATTTTTACTTTCACTTTTAATTAAATATTTCTCACATCTTCTTCATTCCTTAATTTAATGTGTTATAACCCTTTCTTATTCTTCTAATAATATAAGATTATTTAACTTAATACATTTATTATTATATGTACTTATTTCATTTTATTTTAAAAGAACTCATTTAAGATTTGTATTAAAGGGTGTTGTAGCTTGGTTGAATAATGAGATAATACGATGTATGTAATATGCAAAAGTCTAAAAAATGTATGGAACATGTAAAAGTCCAAAAAATATATGGAACATGCAAAAATCCAAAAAATGTATGGAACATGTAAAAGTCCAAAAAATATATGGAACATGCAAAAATCCAAAAAATGTATGGAACATGTAAAAGTCTAAAAAATGTTATTCTACAACATGATAGTATGACTTATCATATATGCTTTAGTGGCACTCCATATAAAACATAAATTGGGGTCTATTGGCAGAGTAAATTTCAAAAAAGAAACCTATTTGCAATACATATTTTATTACAAAATTTAAGAAAAGACACATTTGCTTAATGCTTGATTGGATGGGTATGAATCCTACTTGTCCTTTTCCATATCATCTTGAATATCTTGTACTGCTTCTTCTTCCATTTTCACCACTTTTTCTTCCATTTTCACCCATGGAAAGGAACTCACTGAAATTTTATTTGTAGTAGCATAAGAGTCCAACCTTTGCCAAGCTTTGTTGCCATGATTTCATTCATGGACACTCCTCTCTAAATCATGTATTTGTTTTTTCTATTGAAGAAGAATATTCATAATGATTTCATTTTGGGAGGCATGTAAATGCTCTAACTTATGCATTTTATTTATGACTAAGAATATTGAAGTATTATTTCCCTTAATGAGGTCCTCTTGGCAATGGAGAAACCTATGAATATCCTAGATGTCCCTTTGGAAAGCTGAGGGATGGATATTGTCCATTATGAAAGGAAAAAAAGAATCCTTGCCAATGTTACCCCAAACAACAAAGGGATGCAATTGGAAATCTCGTTCCCAAAAAAATATTAAGCCCCAACAAGATATATTGTTCCAAGAAAAAATAGACAGAATAGAGCTCAAGGGTGGTGTCCCATTTTTTCCAAACCATAGAACACAGATTTGGGAAGCCAACTAAATTCAAAAAATTTAGAGAAGCTACCTCTCAAAGGCATTTAAAGGAACCCAAAAATACATCACATATATGTGCCTCCTGCTCTTTAGTAATTCCCAATCCAATTTCATGAAAACAAACCCAGGGTCCCCAATAGACTACAAGCCCAATTCCAAAATCACCTATCCAAATGAAAATAATAGTAGAAATAACCCATAGTTTCCAAACAAACCTTACCTTAACAATCCAATTCCAGAGCACGATACCTATTGAATTCCCATATTCACTCACAGAGGAAGAATCCATGGATACAAGATCTGGAGAATGTGAAGGTAGAAACAAGTGTGATGATTATATGCACCTAATGCATGATCCCTCCATGCCTTGTGAGAATTAAATTGGATGTGACATGGCCCCTTCCTAACTCATTTAACATGCAATGAAGCATTAAGCTTGTAGGGGATGGGACTAAATAAAGAATCCCCATTTATGAAAAGTTTCCTTCTCCTAACCTTTTGGCTAGGTTGGTGAGGAGGTTTGCTTCGACGTTAAGAGAGAGGAGGATATGAAGATAAATTATCTCTTCAAAGCCTTGAATTTATTTTCTTATTTTGTTGACAATTTGTGCCAAGTTGATATCCTTTGGAGTTGTTTTATCTTTTTATTAACTAGTATATATTATATTAATTCAAAAAAGTGATATCAAAGAGGGCACTAACTAGTCCACAACTTGGGAAACTAGACCAGTCAAAATGCAAGTTAGTCTTTGTTCTCATCAATATTGCAGTTTGGATATTAACATAATGAGTAAACAATTTTACTATACTACTATATTCAAAAACTACTTATTTTTCTACCTGGAAATAAACCATCTGAGCTATGACAAAGAAAATATCTATCCTAATCGCCATCTATGATTGGAATAACTAGCACCAAAGAGATCTGAATAGGAGCCTACTTCTATTGGGGAATAGGCTACATCTTGAAGATCACTCATGTAGTGTTTTTGGCCAGGATTTTAGCTTTTTGTCCAATCTTGTATCATCCTTTATTGGGACATTGAATATGTTTTTAAGGGAATTGAGCCTATCATTGAGGGTCTGAAGCTGAATTTGAACTTCCTCTAGGGCTGGTGCAAGCTAATGCTAGCCACTCATGACGCGTTAGTTGCAATGGACTTCTGGAAAAACATAAATATGAACGTCAAAAAGAAATATTAGAGCTACCTACACAACTTTTTGGAATATGGCGTAAGAAGATGAACATATACAATCGGATTACCTTCTGGAATATATAACTATTATTTATGGAAATTAAGTATAACTCCCCAAAAATGGGTTTCTTCTAAGGTTGGTATGTTATTTTTTAAGAAAACATAATGAATATGTTTGCGTTGGGCCCCGATTTTGGTATGCAAATGGTGGAAATTTGTGAAAAAAATTATATAGAGTCATAGATAACATGCAGGTCTAGTGCAATGCTATTTTTCCATATTTATTTATGTTAATTTTAATTTTTTTTTAAATTAAGGAAGTCAGCGAAGCCCTAAAATGACTAGGTCAAGCGTTGGGCCCCGACATCATGGTCTTAACATAATCAATGAGAGTTGTTTTTTTTAGGATGTAGGTCTTTGTGTGTACTTGTGCGGGTTCTTTTCCATTTTCAAAATAGGTGAGCCAATCAAAAGTTATAGCCAGAAGAAATAACTTGCTTTTTGTGTAATATTGACGTTAGTCCAATTAAAATTAAAAAAAAATAGATTTAATAAAAAATTACATATTCGGAATCTGCACATAGAGTTCTACAAGTGTGTGCATTTTCATTAGCAGTGGACAAGTGTAGCATGCGCAGAATCATGCTCGAAATAGAATAAGTTATAGAATAAGATGTATTTTGTTATAACGCAGTCCAAGCCACATGGTTTGGAAACCCGTACCTAAAACCAAAGCATCCAAGTCATCCACCACGTTGGTGGGAAAGGAATTGCCCTCCAAAATTTAGAAATTTAAACAATGCATACGCGTTGTTTTAAATACACGCGTATGCAGTAAAAACGCATACGCGTTATTTAGTGTGTACGCGCTAATAACGCATGCGTGCATTTGTTTACTAATCTAAAATGTAGTTTTGATGTCAACTTCATCTATCTCAACCCCCCCCCCCCCTCTGCAACCCCTATCCCTAAATCTAATCCTCCTCCTCTCCTTTGTATGTTCCTGTCCCTCCCTAACCCTCATCCCCTCTCTCTCTCTCCCTCCCTGACCCTCCTCCCCTCCACCCGATTTCAACCCCTCTCTCTCTCTCTCTTTCTCTTGCTCTCACTCTCTCCCCCTTTAATCCTCCTCTAGCTCCTTCTCTACCTAAACTCCATCTTCTTCTCCCTCTCCCTCCTCTTTACCTAAACTTCTTCTCCTTATCACTCTCCCTCCTATCTCCATCTCCCTAACCATAACCATCGTCCTCTCTCTCTCACTCCTCCCATCTCTTCATAAGCCCCCTCTTGCCTCCCCCCCTCTCTCACTATCTCCTTAACCATGCTCCCCTCTCCCCCTAACCCTCATCCTCTCTCTCTCTCTCTCTCTCTCTCTCTCTCTCTCATTAACTCTCCTCCCCTCTTTCTCCCCCCTACGTCCCTCTCTCTCTCTCGTTAATATTCCTCTCTCTCTCTCACTACAAGGGAAAGACCTTGTAGCGGAGGTTACCCGCAAATTGGCCTTTTATACTGCCCCCAAACCAATGCTCAAGAATTTGTTGAGAAGCGTAGGGAGGAGGAGGATGACTTGGTGTTCAAGAAACCCTAGGGGATTATCGATAGAGAAGACAAATACAAGAAAAGGAGGATTAATAGAGATAATTTCATTGACATAAATGACGCCTTCTCCATGGGTGACAAGACCCCCCGATGCCGCTATCTGGACTTATGTTGATATCATGCAGCAGAGGCCCTCAAGAAGGAAAAAGAAGAAACCATAAGGCTAGTTGCGAAGAAGCACTAGGAAGAGGATGAGCATAAGGTGAAGGATAAAGATGGGGTCACTCAGGCCCTGGTGGCGCAGCTTTCCTGGAAGCGAAGGAATCGATGGGACCAAGCTTGAGATTAGGACAATGCTGCGAAGAAGGTAGAGGATTCGTTGGACTAGGATGTCCCCGATGCCACTCATTGGATTAGCAGGTGGGATGGTACACCTATTGTATGAAGGATGAACAATGATGCGACTTTGGGCATTGTTTGGCGTAACATATTAGTAGGTGGGATGCTACACCTACCCCAGGAAGGGTTAACAATGATACGACTCCTAAGTATCTACTAAGTGAATAATGACTCAAATAGAAAATGAAACAGTTCCTTGGTAAGAATGGAAACCTAAAACGTTGGAAGTTGAACAGTATTTCTATTTGTTGGCATTCCTCTAGCCATGTGAAATATGTAAATGTTGTATGTGAGGAGGGATAGGAGGAAGCATCCATAGAAGGGAGTAAAGGAGCAGCAACGTAAATATGAGAAGTACAGCCGTAGCAGTGACATTTGGTTCTCGATTATACCAATGTATAGGTTGGGCTTGAAGTAGTAGCGCATGGCCCTATTGATGTAATTTGGAGCGGCACGAGTAATGAATAAAAACTTTCATACATTTCCTTATTCCCATTAGTTGTACAATGTTTGTATTTATTGTGCGTCTCTATGCTTGTATAAATTGAATTGGTTGTTGGTTCAATGGTAGTTTTGTTGTCCATCTCTGTAGCATCTTATTTGCTATGTTACCCCCCCCCTCTCTCTCTCTCTCTCTCTCTCTCTCACACACACACACACACACAGAACATGTCACCCTACCTCGCCCATAACGTTCAAGCAGCTTGTACCTCCCGACCATGGAGAGGGTGAGCGAATCCATTGTATGCCTTTCAGTAAGGATATAAATTTTGGTCAGAATCTCTCTCTCTCTCTCTCTCTCTCTCTCTCTCCCTCTCCCCTTAACCTTCCCCCTCCTCTCTCTCTAACCCTCCTCTTCCATCTCACTCTTTATCATTATTTGGTAAACCTTCTCTCTTTGTACTACACAAAAACCTACGCATGACACCCATATCCCATTTAAAGGCCTACAAAGAACTCATACAAGGGGATCATGTGTTGGTTTGAGGACTTGTTGAAGGCTCTTACACATTAGAAGATTCAACAATATCATGATTTATTTCGTTGCTCGGCCATGTTTGAGGCCCTATGGCCCATCTTTGGTGTGAAAAACACATGTATCCAAATTTGATGCTAAACAATTCTTAGAGAGTGTTTGTGTTGCGGTTTATAGGAATTGCTCATGGTGATTGAGCACGAGAAGTGGTTTTTATGGCCTAAGGCCCAAATGATCTCGCTTTGTCCCCTTCCCCCATCTATCTCTCTCCTCAACCCTCTCTCTCTCTCTCTCTCTCTCTCTCTCACACACACACACACACACACACACAGAACACGTAACCATACATCGCCCATAACGATCGAGCAAATTGTACCTCAATCAACCATAGAGAGGGTGAGGAATCCATTGTATGGATTTCAGTAAGTATAGAAATTTCGGTCAGTCTCTCCCTCTCTAACACACACACACACACATAAAGTCTCTCTCTCTCTCTCTCTCTCTCTCAAGCTTACTCCCCCTCTTTCTCTAACCCTCTTCACCCATCTCACTCTATCATTATTTGGTAAACCTCCTCTATCTGCAGTGCACATAACCCTACTCATGACACCCATAACTGTCCTACTTTTCTTGATTATCTATCAAAACTTTGCCTAGCATAGTTTTGGTTTGGCAATATAGTAGCACAGTTTTGGCATTCTTAGTCTCCCGTGTGTGGAAGTTGTTGGCATCATGGACCCAATTTTGCATTTCTTGTTGCTTTGCTTTAGCAGAGAGATTCATTCTCCCTGCTAACCCAAGATTCAACCTTTTTAGTTTTCCTTAAATTTTTCGGGAATGCGTAGGCATAAGGATTCCTCTTCCTCCTCAATTACTTGTTTTACGCATGGCAAGTGAGCACAACTACAAATTTGCGTAGTTCTATCCCCCCTCATCCTTCTATTACGGGCCATGACTATTGATAGAAGAACAAATTTGTGACTAACGAGAGTGAGTGAGGGACTGACAATGATTTCAACTACCACCTTTTCCCATTGTTGCAGCCTTCAAATTGTAGAGAGGTAGAGTATTCAGATCCCTCTATCTTCTTCCATGTATTTTCACCCCAAAACTCATGTGTTGCAATCAATATACCAACAGTGTAGATGCAATTTCTATCATCCATATTATCTCAATTATTCCCTAAACACAGATGTAGAGGAACTCTTGAGCCTGATAGTTGGATTTTATGGAGCACCTATAGGATAAACACGTTAGGCTATTGAAAACCTTCCTTCCTTCATAGGTTCAGATTGAAACCATCCTTCACCATGATGATGAAACATAGCCTTTTCTCCACATGATTTCCATGACCAATGAAATCATTATCCATCCTGGTTCGAGCAGACTCATATTTTGTGAGTGCCTCCATCTCTGCAACCAATTTCATGACTATCACAACAGTTGAGTGTGAAGGTGCAGTGGGTTTCCTCCTCTCATGATGATACCTTCCCTTACTTTACATGGGAAGGATAGGTTCCATCCCGAGCCTCATCCACCTTCCTTGGCTCATGGAGGACATATGTTCTTGGCATACACCCAACTCAAGTGGATTTGGATTTGTTTTGTTATTCATGTCTTGAATGATAATTGTTAAGACCCCCAAATACCATTAATTTCATTATGTTTAACAAGGATGTGACCTTAATTCCTTGAAGGAGAGGACATGACTTGACCTGGTTGTTTGTTGTCATCCATAGACCCCATGCGTAACTAATTTCCTAAGTATCCCTGGGATAAATGAGGATCCCCTCCCCAACCTACCAACCCTATTATATAGAATTATTGATCAACTCAATAAATGATAATTAATATAAGATATTATATATACCATCTTTACGCTCTATCTTTAACTCCTTGTTTTCATTATAATTTATTTAATCCATATAATATTATATATAACTATATTAACCCACTCCACTTCCTTTCTTTAGATTCACGTTAACTACATTTTAACAAATTTCCCTATCTTGAGGATTATTTTATTTTATCCAATTCAGGACTAATCATCTCAATACCTATCTTTTCTACTCTTTGTCTCACTATTTTCTATCTTACTTTGCTTTAATTAGTTCCCATGATGATGGGTGGAGTGTCCACTTGAAACATTGGGAGGTTTCAAAACTAATACACAATTCATATCCAGAAATTCAACACAATTATGGATATTTATTCCAAAACTAAAACACAGTTCATCTGCAAAAAATTCACCACATTTAAGGATATTTAGTTCAAAACTAATACACATTTCATGTCCATAAAATTAAACACAATTATGGATGTTAATATTTTAAGTTATTGTTCAAGGGAGGCAGGTGCCGGGGGGGTCATCTATGACCCTGGAGGAAAAATATTTAACTCTTACGCCTGGGGACTGGGGGAGAATTCCAACAATGTAGCTGAATGGCTTGCTCTTCTACATGGCATGGAAATAGTATCCAAGCTAAACATCGACAAGCTGACTTAATTTTTGGAGATTCAAGGCAAGTCATTCAAAAAATGAGGAATGGTTACGCCAAAGTATCCTTGTGGTGCAGAAGGATTCATCAAAGAATGGGCTTACTATACATCCCTCAAGAGGTAAATTACCTTTATATTCTTAGAGAAAATAACGGATCAACAAACCACTTTGCAAACAAAGGAGTTAAGTTAGGTGTGAGTTAGGTCTAGGGAAATAATCTATGAAGATGGATTGCAAAAACTCATTATGATCCCCTAGGAATTCAAGTCCCACCCGTAAGTGTTCAACCCATCCGAATTTGAGTCATAGTGGGAAGACCTCAAGCAGGACGGCATTGACACGTGTGTGGTTTCTTTGTAGCACCTGTCCTCACTATGGTTGCCTGGCATATGCTTTTATGGGGAGTCTTGTCCAAGGCTCTACCCCTCTCGGCTCACACACAAACAAGATGTCTTAGTTCAGGATTGCAGATAAGGTAGAGGCCACATGGAAAGATGGAATCTAGACGCTACAGCTTGGAAATCACTTGACAGGTTTGTCCCTCATTCCACTTAATTGTGAGGAAGATAGCCGGTGGGAGCAGAGCCCGAACTCAACCATCTTTGTGCATCTCGACGAACCTATAGGAAGCTTCCAGTATCCTAGAGCAATGGCTGGAATTAGGGAGGCCATGACGTATCTAAAGGCTAGCATCGAAGACTTTAAATTGAATCTCAGGAAGGTTTATGAGGTTGCATTCACTGGTTTCAAGGAAAAAAAGGAAACCGCGGAGGACATGAAATACATATCCCAACAGCTCGCCTATCAAGACTCTCGAATAGACGACCTTGAGAGAAATTTGTTAGAGCTTATGAGAACTATGGATGTCATTAAGGATGAAGTGCTGAAAATGGCCAAAATGACCCAATGTAGTCACTACCAGGAGTCCCCAAATGAAGACGCGTTGCCTATGGATGAAGCTTCAGTGCAACAGCAAGTCCAGGGTCCTCATGGGTTTCAAGAATTATTCTCTGCCTCTTTCAATTTTATGTGTTTTGTGTATTGCTAAATAGACAGTTTTAAGGGTTTACCCCTCCCACGCCTTTGTATTTTCTAGGAAGTTTAAAAGAAATTCTGATAGAACTAAAATGGAACAAGTTTTGTTTTCATATCTCTAGCAAATTACAGAGCTCGGGATGAAGCTCTACATTTTTTAATGAATGGTTGTGCACAACTCTTTTATAAATATTATATTTTCTTCGATTTCTGTTAAAAAATATATTTTAAGTTATTGTAAGTATATGTTGAGTATTTTTCTTATGAATAAGTTAGCTCGGTGGGTTAGTTGTAGCGGACTAGTGCTTTGAATTTCGAGTAGGAAGTCACGCGATCAAGTACTGGGGTAGTCACCTCTATGAATAATGTGGGCCGCTCATTTGATGTCCCCGTTAGGTTAGGTTGCCGAAACTACAACTTTTTAAGAATTAGTTTCCTTGTACTAAAAAATGATAAAAGTAACATTTTGACTAAATTTGAATTTTTCAAAACAAAATCAAAACAAGTACATATATAAAAATGGTCATTTAAAAAAAAAAGATTTGATCACCCAAATAGTTTAAAATTAATTAATTGGTTGTATTAATGTTAAAAAATGGATGGTTTGGGATTGATCACCCTTAGTTTATAGTCATTTAAAACAAGACAATGAACTTAGACAAAAATGAAAACATCGTGTCTTTAAATATGTACGAACATGAATAAATATAAATTATTTGTTTAGTTATAACGTATTCTTATCATAATTATCTTTTTTTTTTTATTATCTAATTTTTATGATTTTTTAATTATTTATTTTATATTACAAAATAAAAATAATAAATATAGGGATAAATCTGAAACATAGCATAAAAGAAAAATAACAAAAATAAAACTAAATAAATTTTTAATAAAACACAAAACCATTAATTAATATTTACATATACTAATTTCTTTTGATTTGCTTTATTTCTAATAATATAACTAAAAATCAAAAATTAAATATTCCAATTAACAAAAGAAACAAAGTACCAACTAATTATTTACATGAGTGAAAAGGGTAAATAAAGAAAAATGAATAAGAGAAAAATAAAAAATTAAATATTCCAATTAACAAAAGAAACAAAGTACTAACTAATTATTTACATGAGTGAAAAGTGTAAATAAAGAAAAATGAATAAGAGAAAAGTAAATTCTTTTTACATGTTTTATTATTAGTCGTTCTCTAAGGAAATTTGTTTTTCGATTTGTTTTTCATTAATTTTATAAAAGTACATTTAATATTTCAATATTTTTAAAATGTAACTAAATTTTTGTCAAGGAAATAGGAATCCATAACTTTTTTATATTTAGAGATTCTTAGTATGTGGTAAATTGGGCTGGTGGCCGTGAATATTTACACGCTGTGAAACTTAATGATTGGCTCTTGAGGACTAGAACTCTCATTTCTTCATTAACCTCTATTTCTTTCCAGCATATATATCGAGAACATAATCAGGAGGCCTATCTTCTTTCTAAGAGAGCAGTGGGAGTTATGAATGGATTCATGAATGTGGAAGAATTCTGTGGTGGTACTTTATGCAATGCGACCACCATTTCCTTGGTCGACTGATTCGCATATCAGTTTTTTGTCTTTATGGAGGCTCTCAAGTCTCGGTTTTGTCTTTATGGAGGCTCTCAAGTCTCGGTTTCAGAGATTTCTTGGATTTGACGATGTAGTTATGTAAGAACTTTGCTCTGTAGCTTTCAATTTGTATATTTTGACACAACTTCTTTGACAAGGAAACTTCATTGAGAAGGAAAGTTTTCATTCCAGTTTTTTCTAATTTTATTAGTTTTTTTTATTTTTTCTAATTTCATTTTGTTTTTTTTTCTTCTTGCATGTTAATAGTATTTGTTCCTTTTTACTTCATTTCTTTGGAAGATTGGAAATAGCAAGTTAGTTTCCATTAAAGTAGAGGCAAGCATTTCATACAGAAATGCTAAAGTGGAGGCAAGTATTTCATTTTTTTCTTGATGTTTTATTATTTTTTTTAAAATAATTAATAATAAAATGATTAATAATATTTTAATGTGCATGTAGTGATTTTAATGCGGACTTTACATTTAGCTATTTTGTATGAAATCACAAATAATTTACTACTTTGCAATCATCACTATTTGCATTTTAATAATAATCATTAATTAATCTTTTTTATGTTTTAATATGTGTAATTTTTTAATATTTATAATTTTTTAATGTTCAATGATATAGAATTTTTCAATTATTATCAATTAAAAACATATAAGACTAAAAATTAATTCTTTATGTTTCTAATTTTCTTTTAAATTTTGATTTTAATATTTTTTCAAAAACAACTATTTTTTTTAAAGGTAGAGACTTTACTGCTAACGGTCCTTATTTATGATTTGTTTATCACATTTTTGAAACATATTTTATTGTTTTATTTATGTGTATTTACAAGATAAAATAAAATACAATAACAAAGAAATAAAAATTATATGACAGAAGTAAAGATTTAACAAATTATGTACATTTTAAATTAAAATGAAAATAAAAAATGTGAAATTAGAAAAATTCAAAATACAACTCAAAATTTGAAAGATATGTAAATATAAAAAATAATGAATTTAAAGTAAATAAAACCAAGAGTGTCTTCAAAATTCTGCGAAGTTTTGGATCAGTTATAGTTTTCAAAACCATATTTGCGAACTTCAATGGAAACACCTCCCGTTAAAGAATTTTATAGAACAATAATGAAATTCTGGGCATTTTTTAATATTTCGATTTCTTATTTGGCTCAATATATTCTTCTTCTCTCATAAAATAAATGCCTTTAAACGCCTTATATCTTCACAGTAATAAGATCCAGAAGCCTGCGTTTGATTAAACTGGTATTCATCTACATTCACGCTGTTAACTATCTTGCAGTCCGGCGAAGTTAATTGCTCATTTTTTAAGGAGTTAATCTCCGATTTGCATGCCACTATATCCAGAAAAAACTGAGGCTATCAAGCAAAGCATTTCTTCCTTGGCTTTTGTTTCTTCGATCAATTTTTACAGATGATCTTCGGCACAAAATAGGTTGTGAGATGATGGCATTCCATCATAAAAATTCAGCAAATGCAGCGCATACTGGACTATAAGATGGCGGTGATCGAGCCATGAAATATAAATATCAAGCAATTTTACAGTGTCATCAAAATATTAATGAATCATTTTGCTATAAGAAACCGAAGCTCTGCAACTATATTTTCTTCAGGTCAGATTTCCTTGTTGCCTTGCTGCAACATCTTCTGGGGACAGAAAATCCCGCATCAAAACCAATCAAAGCATATTTCACTGCATCAAAACCAATCAAAGCACCATCCCACACTTTGTATGCTTAAAGTAAACACATCTTTCATAAGACTCACTTGTGATTTTTATATGGCTTATATGGTTCTGCTCTGCCATTGAATTTGGAGCTTTGTGGTTTGACCTTGGCTTGAGGAGATTAATGAACGTTTATGCTGGAAAGCACTTGAATTGGTAGGTTTAAAGATTTTTTTTTATCATATATGAGATACAATATGAAAAGAGGTATGATTTGACATACAAGTCATGATATATAAAAGCCATAGTTGAAATACAATATGAAAAGAGGTATGATTTGATATACCAGTCATGATATATGAAAGCCATAGTTGAAATTTCAAATAATCTTTTCATTTCATATCATAATATAAGGGATAAAGTGAATGGAGGCTTTTGGGTTTTATGGGATTTAAAATATTTGCCATGAAGGAAAGATAAAAAGTACTTTTTCTTACTTGAATTGGTAGGTTTAAAGTTTTTTTATTATATATATATATATAGATATGACATACAATATGAAAAAAGCAATGATTTGACATACAAGTCATGATATATATGAAAAAAAGGAATGATTTAACATACAAGTCATAATATATAAAAGTCATAATTGAAAATTTCAAATAATCTTTTCATCTCATGTCATAATGTTAAGGGATTCATAATATAAGGGATAAGGTGAATGAGGGCTTTTGGGTTTTATGGGATTTAAAATATTTGCGAGGAATGGAAAATAAAAATACTTTTTTAAAGGTTTTATAAGATTTTATTTTAAATATTTAAAAATATGTATTATATTAAATGATGAAAGGAAAAATCACTAAGAAGAAAGCTAAGTTATCAAATGAAATTGAATTCCTTAAATCAACATCCACATCCATTTTTTCCAAAGAATAATATGTACTAAATAACTTGATCTGTTTGTATAATGTAACAATGAGCAACAAATTGTCATTAGCTAAAATGTTTCATTAAAAATTCCAAAGACTCCCTAATGGTGGAAACCTCGGACAATCTAAAGCAAGCTAGAGACATAAGTTAGTTTTTTGCATATAAATTGGAGGCAGTGACTCGGTAGGCATTAAGCATTGTAGCAAACGTGTTTTATATGTAGGAGAGCTTGGTAACTCTTTGCCATCTAAGTATGGTTGGTGACGAAAATCGTCATCAATAGGTTGATTAATTGATTGATTTGGAAGTTGCACGAAGTTTCAGGATGTTTCAAAAATGTCATTAACCATAAATCGTTGATTTTGACCAATTTTAGAAGGGAATATTTATAAAACCTTAAGGAATCTAAAATGACTAATATTCTAGAAACTAGCCCTTATATTTGCAACAATATCAACATTGAAAATGCAATTATTGATCGCATGCCCCCATGCATAGTAGGAAAAATATTTGAATGTTTTCCTTTTTCCAACTAAAGAAATCCCTCATTCAAATTGGTCTTGAATATGTTGTGATCTTGTTGTTGTTCTTGGGATCATTCCCTTGTTTTGAAAGTTTACTTAGAAATGCCATTCTCCCTTCCAATCCAAAAAATTATCTTTTGTTTGGATTGAACTTACAACTTCCACTAGTGTTTATTAGTACTTCATGCTCGACACAAATTGAATCTATTCAACTTCTTTGATTTCTTATCCCTTTTAATATTTCAATCATTGTCACTGATTCATTTGCCTAGGATTTCCCTACTTCATCACATGTCTCTTATATTCCTAAATATATATATATATAGGCCCAATATTCTTTGTGATGTTCGTTGTCTTACACATTCATCTTCATCTAATCTTCCATTTTGATAACCACACTGAGTGATTACTGATAAGACTTTTGTCGGTACCATCAAACCTTTAATTAGGGGTTAGGCTAGATGCTTGATATCATGAAGTAGTCCATGCTTATGGGTTTAGGAATATTATTCTTCAACTGGCTGAAAATATCCTTCAATCAAGAGTTGTACATTTTCACTATTTCCCCCCTCATTTCCCAAGTACCCCGAATCTTTGTAAACATTGTGTTAATTCTCAAATTGACATGGCTCATGCAAGAATATTGAAAACACCCTTGGAGAGTTGGTCAAGGGAAAGATGAGGATGGAAATTGTTGTTACATCCATATTATCAAGGCTACCATGATGTAGATCAGACTTGTCAAAGGCATGATCCTGTCCCTTGGTTGAGATGAGCATTTTGATCATCAATGGTACAGTTATTTTTGAGCCAGCAGCACCAGTTTCCCCTCGTGTTATGAATGATCATGCATGACCCGATGAGATGATTCTAGTTTAGTCATGGTTCACTTTACAGATGAGCAGAGCTGTTGGTCAATATTGTTCTTTTTCCCATACTCAGTTACAGGTGATTCCAGAGACAAGTATATGTTGGATCAGGTATATATTTGTGTATTCTGCATGGATGTTGTATTTGTCTCTATAGTTTATTTTAATAACTATGATTGTGCATGATTAGCTGGAAGTGTCATTTGAGCTATATAGGTTATGAATGAAACTGTATTTTGAGTTGACAGAGAGTCCCTAGTGTAAGGTCTTTGTATATGCTCACAAGTAATACCTACCTTACACAGACTTACCCTAATTCATGCTATGGTGGTGTTGACACAGTGGCTATCGACAGGGGTTCACTTCGCACTATCGTCAACAAACCCAACCAAACACCCTTAAGCACAGGTCCAGAAAGGTTTTACCCTTTCCAGCAACACCCGCAAAGCGAGTGAAGTCTCACCCGAGATGATTAAGGGGGTTGCAGGAACCAAGTTTCCGTAGTGGGGAAAGGACATGCAACTACTTCAACTCTACCGCAATAGAAACCAGAGATTTAGATTCACATACATTCATCATTCGCAGATTCACCATTCGCATATTCAATACATAGTGGACATTCGCATCAACAACAATTACTGAACCATAAAACCTTAAACATATCACAAACACTTGTATTCGTCATTTAACAAAAACAGAGACAAAAGATATAACCATAACCGAACATCTTCATGCATTCATCAAAACCTGCGGTATAACCTTTGCAGAAACAATTTAGAACATATTATTGCATATCCATAAAAAACTGCGAAAACGGAGCAAAACACAATCGAACCGCATAATGACGATGAGAATGATTCTATAATCCCGTCTAGTGTCGATGCCCTTAGGCTTACATTCATACTCCTATTTATATCAAACAAAATGGTTACAAAACGGTCCGCATGACCCTTTCTAACAACCTAAACTAATCATGCGCTTCCTCGTTCTCCGTGAATGACCCTTTCTTCTGCGGATGGTCCTTATTCGCAATTGTCAGCTTCCGTACTTTATGTGGACTAATCTCATGCCAACAGGCCCCCAACACAAACTTGTGGCTTGCCCTCGAGCCACCTCAGCTGGACACCTCTGGTACTGTTCTTATCCTTCACTGTGCTAAACTTCTGAAGTTGTTCTTGTCATCTGGAGCTCGCTGTCGTGTACTTCTCGAACTCATCCTCAAACCTCTGGTTCGTTGTAATGTACTTCTCGAACTCATCCTTGAACCTCTAGTTTGTTGTCATTTACTTCTCGAACCCATCCTCGAACCTCTGGTTCCCTGTCTTGTACTTCTCAAACTCATCCTCCAGCCCCTCGAAACCTTCATCATCTATCCCTTCTGCACCTATTGGTGCGCTTCATACTTGTGTTAGGCTGGGGAAAAGTTCATCGACGTCATCAAATTTTGAAATAAGACAACTGCTCTGGCACATCTATTTTGCACATTTGACCATCCGATGTTGGATCCAGCTTGCCTCCACCCCTGGTGTTCTGGTGGTCACAGAGACCACGATTCTTCTAACTACTACCACACTCTTAGACATCTTCGGTGAGCCCTCATCTTTGTTCCTCCCAATTGTCTGCACTGCTTCCTTCGCTGGTTGTTCATGCACACTCGTCGTTCTTTCCCTTAGCGCACTTGGAGTGCTTTCGCTCGAAATGAAATGCACCATTGTAACTATCTCACTTCCCTTTTCCATAGCTTCCTTGGGTTTGCTCACTCAACTTACCAACTCTCTGCATCTACTTTACTGACTCGTGTCATGGAGCTTACCAAGTCTCCTCTTTCGACTTACGGATACTTCTTTACTCAACTGACATTCTTTAATCTCTGTTCCTGTATTTATGCTTGCTCCTCATGTCCTTGACGCCTGATTTTTGAATCATTTGTGAAATCTTTCCCATAGCCATATGATTATGTCTTCAAGTGTGTCACCATACTCCTCCATCGTCTTCCAGTGATGTTGATCCGCAGTAATCATGCTCGGATTTGAATCCAGTATGCTAAACGTGCAAAGCATCAATGAGCGACCCGGCTGGCCATTCTTTCCACTTTGTCATAATTGCTTCTTTTTTTTTCTTTTTTCTTTTTTTTTTTAACTTTTGGTTCTTAACTGCTATGCACCTGATCATGGCGATAGGGATTCAACCGATTCCCATTTACCAGCTTAGGAAACAATACCCCATCTAAACTTTGTATTTGCATCGCACCTCCGCGCTGAAAGTACTTTGGTTTAACATGGCGATCATGCCAAGCCTTCTATCAATCCTTTTCTACCTTCTAATGAAATCCTGTAATGAACCGATCCTCATCAAGTTGTACCAGTTGTGCCAACCGTTCTTCCAATTCCGCGTCATCGCTCATTCCTGTAGCTGTTGCAATGCGCAAACTTGGGACAATATACTCCATCGGCATTACAGCTTCTTGCCCATAGACGAGCTTGAACAGGGTCTGGTCGGTCAATCATTTGCAAGTTGTGCGATATGCCCAGAGTATTGTTGGAATATTCAAGTCCCAATCATCGCGATTTGTGTTGCATACCTTCGTGAGTGCATGCTCCAAGATTTTGTTGAATGCTTCAACTATCCCGTTAGCTTGCGGATGATATGGGGTGCTCTTCCTGTGTTGAATTTGAAATTACCCTGTCATCGCTTCGATCATCTAATTGAAAAAATGAGTCCCCTGGTCACTCATTAGGATTTGTGGGCACCCAAACCTAGTGACCATGTTGTCATAGAGGAATCTTGTTGTAGTCGCAGCTGAGCAATCTTTCACCAGTGCAACTTCTTCCCATCGCATCAAATAGTATGACGCAGTGATTATGTAGCGCGACCCTGTTCTTTTTCCTGGTGGGTTGATGGGAACAACGAAGTCAACTGCCCACTTGTCGAAATATTACAGTGTCAATTGAGGTACTAATGGCATTTCATCCCTTCATGAAGGAATCCCTGTCCATTGACATACGTCGCAGCTTTTGGCATAGTTCGCAGCATCTCCATGCATCGTCGGCCACCATAGTCCTACTCAAAGGATCTTCCTAGCAGTGACACATCCTCCGTAGTGTCCTCCTGCGATTCCATCATGAGATTCCACCAAAATCCTTTCCTGTTCATGCGGAAGGCGTATCGTTGAAGTATCTCATCTGGTCCCATCTTATACAATGGCCCCGCAATCAATTGAAAATCTACAGCTCTGACGACTAGTTGCTTCTTCTGTTTGGTAGTGAATCCTTCTGGTGCCTCCCATGTCGCTAAAAATTTAATGATTTGCTCGTAGTGGTCATTGACCATTCCGAACCTGAACAACTGAGCATCCGACAATCCTTCGTCAATGCTCCTTGGCTCTTCCCCGGACTCTATCCGTGACAAGTGGTTAGGTCCTGCATTCAGTCGTCCTGGTTTTACAATAATCTCAAAATCGAATTCTTGGAAGCATAACAGCCATCGACAGATCTTTCCCCCCAACAAAAGCTTGTTCACCAGGTATTTTAGTGTTGAATGACGGTGAACATTTTAAAATGGCCCCATAAGAGATAGTGTCAAAATTTGTGTAAGGCGTATACCATCGTCAACCCTTCCCTTTCTGTGGTCATATAATTCTTCTCTGCAATAGACAACTTTCTACTTGCGAATGCTATCGGGTGGTCCTTCTCCTGGTTGGGCCAAGATGACTCCTAGTGCGACTGAGGATGCATCAACGTGAACATGGAACTCCTTCATCCAATCTGGAAAGGCTAGTATAGGTGTTGCAACCATATTTGCTTTTAATATATCCAAACTCTTCTAGCATTCTTCTTTCTATTCGAACTTGGCGTCTTTCTTCAACAACTTTTCCATCGGTGACATGATTGTGCATACCCTCTAATAAACTTGTTGTAGTAGCCCGTGTGTCCCAATGTTGCTTTCAATTTATTGACTTTTTTCGGCTGTGGGAGGTCGACAATAATTTTGATCTTTGCAGGGTTGACCAGCATTCCTTCCCTGCAAACGATGTGCCCCAACAAATCCCAAACAAACCACAGGAGATGCACTTTTTCAGGTTCAATGAAATATGGTGCTGTCGACATCGTTCCAGCATTAGCCTTAGGTTCGCGGCGTGATCCTTTACCAAACCATACACTGTCTAATCGTCCATATAGACTGTAAGAAATTTATGAATGTAATCTTTGAACGCTGAAACTACTAATCTTGAAAAAATTGTTGGAGCATTCTTCAGTCCAAATGGCATCACTGTATACTGAAAACATCCCCATTCTGTGACTAATGTAGTCTTGTGCCGATCCTCTTTTGCAATCTTTATCTAGTGGTAGCCGGAGAATCCATCTGTGAAGGAGTATATTTTCTGACCTCCCACTCCTTCTAATACTTCATCCATAAATGGTGTCGAGAATGGGTCATGTAGACATGCATAATTTAGCTTCCTTAAGTCAACACGGATCCTGACTTCGTCGATTTTCTTATCCTGGACCACCATCGGGCTGATCCACTTTGATTCCTCTACTTGTTCTATAATTCCCGCTTCCAGCATTCTCTCAATCTCATCCTTCACCCACTCCTTGTACCTTCGATTCAACCAGTAGGGTCGCTGCTTGACTGGATTCGCATCGGGTTTCAGGGGGATTTTCATTTCACCTAAGTCCCTAGAAATTCCTTTCATCTCCGAGAATTTCATTGCGAACAAATCCTGAAACTCATGCAATAGATCAATCATCTTCACAATAGTCGATTCATCCCAATAATCTCCAATACTTGCAAAGTTCGGATTCTCCTTCGACCCAATGTTCACTTTCTTGATTTTCAATGGTTGTTGAAACTTGTCGGAAGGCATTTATGGTGCCTCGAAACTGCGACTTCCTTCTTACTCCGGTACATACGTAGCCCTCGGATCATCCTCATCATCTGGTTCTCCTGTGATATTGTAGCATTCCATTAACATTTGGGGTGTCACAATCCACTGAAGTTCCAGTGGTTGCTCTGTCGGGACTGCTTCAAATACCTTCTCCCGGATCATCTGTAATGCACTATGAATGAAGGGGTTTTCATCAGAGAAACTGAACATTTGGATAAAGCAAATTGTTAGTTGTTCCCAAGAGATTGTTCTACGTTGCAGTTCTGCTATGATATACCAACTTTGCGGTACTTCATCCAGTGTGTGAATAAATGCATGGAACCATTCTTGTTTTGCTCGTGGTCCCCATTTTCTTTCACATTCACCCAAATGCACCTTCAGATCTCCTCTTCCATCGAACTTCCTTCTGCATCGCCAAACCTAACCATCATTAGGTGTCGACATAGTGGTTAGTTAGTTATGGTGGATTCGTGTGTTTCCCACCATCGCGCTGGTGTAGCCTTCAGGGATTCTTCCAAGGCCAAGAGTCGTTATGGTTCTGCGACTTTCTCTTCAAAGTGAGTGAGAAATGTAGCGATATTGGGAAATCCCTCATACGTCGGTAGCTCGCACTCTTCTGTGGCTACCCATCGTAGGGACTGAGTGATCCATGCACATCTCCTTAATGACACTTCATTCAGTCGGTTCTGCCAATTTTCAAGTGCTTCATCCGAATCTGACGACCCTGAAATGCTACTGCGCCACCCTAACTCTCCATCTGCAGTAGGATTGATTTAATCTTCGAAAATGTTGTAGATATTATCCCATCCCTCGATGAACTCATCCCTTGTTGGTTTGACATACCTCTGCCCTTCTGCGGGATCAAGAGGTGTGACTACCCTTATCTCGCAGTTCTCGAACAACATAGTTATCTTCTTAAAGTTGATAATAGCCTGGTTCTCCATCGCCCAGCCTATCCCTAGTAGCACTGGGTAGGGGATTTTATTGTCCACAATTTCAATCACATCGAAATCTGCGTAAGTCTTGAGGCCCTTAATCTCAACAAGGACCTGGCATAGTCGACCGATCGGGGTGACCTTACTTTGGTTTTCTAGGCACAGTTGTACTGAGGACCAATCCAACTGTGGTTTCCCCATCGTTTCCCACATCTATTTGGTCAGGATGTTCATGTCCGACCCCAAGTCTAAGATAATGGATTCGACATCGAACGCTCTGAATTGCGCAGACATTCGCATCTCGCGTCATGTTTTTATCTTATATATGTGATTGACTGTCCGCTCATGTCGTTCACCCTCCCATCGATGTAGTAGGTTGGATATCTCCACCAATGCGTCCTGATATTTTTTCATCTCCAGGCAACGCTCCAGGAAGGCTCGTAAGGTGTTCTCCTTTTTTTTGTGAATTCATTGTGTCGAATATCAGTGGCATGTCATATGTAACTTCTTTCTACTGAAGAGGTGGCTGCTTCAAATGCCTTATTGCATCTTGTGCTTTCAAAAAAATATCCCTTTCTACTTCCGCATCAAATGTGACTTGTTTCCTTATTGTCGGTCAGACGCTATCCTGTGACCTGGCAGCCCCTGTCACAGCTCCTCCTCGAGTCACTATTCCGACAGTTGCACTTTGACTTCTAACCTCTGCTGAGATCTTCTGTACTGCTGGAAGATTTTGGTTCTGATTTTTATTTTGCAGAGGTGGGGGCGGGTTCTTAGTTTGCCACTTTGCGATGAGCTGAGGACAATCTTCGATCCCATGGTCCACAGTGCTACAATAAGTGCACTTTGGTGCTAGATTTGGGAAATCCCTCTGATAATGCCCCTGATGCCCACAATTGTAACATATGATGGGTCCTCGACCTCATCCAGCAGCTCCTCCTCGGTCGACACCATCACCTCAGCTGCCACGGAACCCCCCTATGAATCCTCCTCGCAGTGGCCCATATGGCAGGTACTACGATTGAGCATACTGTGGCTGCGGATATTGCGGTTGACCATATTGTGGTTGTTGAAATTGCGGTTGAGGATATGTCAGTTGGCCATACTGCGACTGACCATACTGCAGTTGTGGATTATATTGAGGCTGCGGTTGACTATACTGTTGCTGCTGTATCGGTGGTTGCTCCTCCCCTTTCATGAAGAAAGTGTCCGTAGTCCTTTCTTGGAGTATAGGTCATAAGCTCTGCAGTCTTTCTCATCGTGACCAACCGATCGACAGAACTTGAAATACAAGTTCACTAGTTTCGACACCATCTTCTACATGTACACGTATTCTTCTGGTTGATGTCCTCTCGAGTGACAGACGCGACACCAAGGAAACCCTCCATGACTAAGGGGATTAGGTGCACCTAATTGCAAATATTCTCAAAATTCTGGGAATTGATCCTTGTGATGTCCCTCTGTCCTACACCTAGTGCACCATACGTATTTGCGGGACTCTTTTCCTTTCTTCATGCCTTTTAGCTGTATCATCAAGTTTTCCAATTGTGCTTGTATTCAATCCATGCCCAAACTAGTTTCATCGATTGGTGAATCCTCCATATTCATTGCAATCTCCAGTGCTTCTTCCTGAGTCGCTACCTTATGTTGCATTAGTGGCCCATGAATGTGCAACACCAACCCAACGATAAACCATTCTTTATGTTGCATATCGTTCATCCCAAAACTCACTTTCACCATTAGTGTTTTGTATTGCTGGTTGAAGTCCCATACTGACTCGTTGGGAAACTGTTTGATTTCTTTGAGCTCAGGAATGTACTGCGACTCAGATTTTGGTTTTTCGAATTCATCGATCATCCCCGCTTTCATCTGTAGCAATTTTTACCTGCAGTTCCCATCGGTACCTTAGTAAACTTCATATACCACTCTAGCGCACGGCGCCTAAGGGTCGTCACTATTTGTCCCTTTTTATATCTTCATCATGGACCTGCTTCACGGTCCATACTGCTTCACACAAAAACCAGTATTGTTCGGGATCCTTGGTCCCATTACCTTGAAAGGTTGCCATCTTCGCTTCATCACCCTCCATTCTTGTACTTCTACTATTATTTTTTACTGATGCGCTACTCTTACTACTGTTCTGGCACGTAGGATAGCTCTGTGAATAACTTGTATTTCCTCTTATCAAATTCTGAGTAGTGTGCGGAGTTGAATATACGTTGTAGCTTAGGGTCCGTCCTTCTTTGTCTTCTGTGATATCCTGTTCACTTCCTTCTTCGTTGAAATAAGGTCGATGCCTCCCTTGTCATCCTGTTTCGCAGTCTTCCGTTCTGGTCCTCTCAGGAGGCTCTCTCTCAATCCTCCTCTTCTTCTCAGTAAGTCGAAATATCACCCCACTCCTCAAGGTACCACACTCTTCATCAGCTTCCCTTAAAAATTCATTGTCGCTCATGTCCATCTACTCCGCATATTTCTACTGGACCCACAT
Organism: Larix kaempferi; assembly: GCA_027924585.1. NCBI lineage: Eukaryota > Viridiplantae > Streptophyta > Pinopsida > Pinales > Pinaceae > Larix > Larix kaempferi. The sequence continues at coordinate 2,093,538 of BSBM01000142.1, forward strand.
CCACGCGGTACCCACAACTTCCATACACTGATCTTCTACTCGTCGGAGTTCATCCTTAGTATGCCCTTTTCGCAGACGATCATCTTAATCGACAACTTCAACGACAGCAGGAATCTCCCCCTGGTTCCTTTGAAAAATTTCCTTTCTGGGTCGTTGTATGATTTGATCGTGTCCACAGCAAACTCAGTGATGTATCCTTCTAAGATACTATCTACCCAGAAATCAACAGCCCGTGATACCTTATTGTCCACCCATTTTTATTGTCGAATTAGTTCTGGAGTCCAATGGTCAGGCTCAGTCTTTTGGCAATGGATCTTCTTAAATGTCAGTTGTGCTAACCACTCGTGCAGCAATACCGGTAATTCGCAGAAGAATATCTCGTGGATATCCGAATAAATATGTTTTTCTAACCAATTGCTTATCGTATGCCCGGGGTTTTTCTTTTCTCCTTCCACGAATTCTTCTGCTCTCTTGTCAAACCAATCCTAGATCTCCAGTTTCGTCGGGTGCCACAGCATGTCCTTATATTTCTTCTTCAAGGTCCCAGCAACGGAACCATTTGTTGACACAGCGGCTATCGACAGGGGTTCAGTTCGCACTATCATCAACAAACCCAACCAAACACCCTTAAGCACCAGCCCAGAAAGGTTTTACCCTTTCCAGCAACACCCACGAAGCAAGTGAAGTCTCATCTGAGATGATTAAGGGGGTTGCAGGAACCAAGTTTCCGTAGTGTGGAAAGGACATGCAACTACTTCAACTCTACCGCAATAGAAACTAGAGATTTAGATTCCCATACATTCATATATTCATCATTCGTAGATTCACCATTCACATATTCAATACATAGTGGACATTCGCATCAACATGGTTAAACTGATCATTTGTATCAACAGCAATTATTGAACTATAAAACCTTAAACATATCACAAACACTTGTATTCATCATTTAACAGAAACAGAGACAAAAAATATAACCATAACCAAACCTTTTCATGCATTCATCAAAACCTGCGGTATAACCTTCGCATAAACAGTTCAGAACATATTATTTCATATCCATACAAAAATGCGAAAACATATCAAAACACAATCGAACTGCATAATCACGATGATAATGATTCTACAATCCTATCTAGCATCGATGCCCTTAGGATTACATTCATACTCCTATTTATATCAAACTAAATAGTTACAAAACAGTCCACATGACCCTTTCTAACAACCCAAACTAATCTTGAGCTTCCTCATTCTCCGCGAATGACCCTTTCTTCTGCGGATGGTCCTTCTTCACAGCTATCAGCTTCCATACTTACTAATCCCATTCCAACAGGTGGTATCACCTTTTCGTTATCTCTATCCATCCAGTATCTTCCATATTCCAATATTGTCCCTTACTTGAGAATTTGAATTGTGAGATTGAGGAACCTTCCCCAACTTTACATATGTATTTAATAGACTCCATGTTGTTTTGTGTCTCGGTTATGAGTTGTGTGACAAAACTTGTCGAAGCCTCGACCCTTCTAGGCCGAAGGAACCCATTGGTGTTGGGTCCTGAGCCTAGGTGAGTTGGGATTCTGAAGCCTTGACCTCTATGGTTGGTTACCCCTGATGTTTGGTCCTAATTGTGAATGATTCCCATCAATCGACCCCATGCTTCACTTTTGGACCAGAAGTAATTGTTGTTGTTTTGACATGAGCTAAGACCATCTAGTTTCTTTAGTTGTGTCAAATAGACTTGAAGCAAGTGATCTTATCATTATTAAATGCATCAATATATCTTGTTATATCCGAAGAAATGCAAATGAAGTGAAATTAAAAGTGCCTTGGATGAAAGCTATAGTTAGTTGTTCTTTTAAGCACGTGTAAATTTTGAAGGGTCATATATGAAATTGGCCAAGTAAAAGAAGATGGAAAATAATTGAAAATCTAAAGGATTGCTGGCCTTGAAATTGATGTAATGATTATTCCCCACGGATCCTAAGGGCATGGATGTGGTATGAAACAAGGGATAGCTAATTCTAAGTGTCCCCTAGAACCTCAGAGTTACGGTTGACTGTGCACCAAGTACAGTGGTTCTAGAAAAGATTCTCACAAAGCCTGAATCGGGCTTGGATGTGAGTGGACAATTGTTAAAGTTGAAGGGACACTTCTCAATCAACTTATTCCATTTGTGAGACACCTCATTTCCCTATTTTTTTCTATGTTATGCATGTCACTGTGGATCCCCTCTTATCCCTTATTCTCTAAGATATCACTATGTTAAGGTCACCAAGTCAATTCCCTTGTCCTAGCCTTGTTTCATCCACCTAACCCATCCTAGCAGTCTATCTAATTCTATGAGTGATCATATATAGGGGGCTTCATGAAGGACTTGATGGTTTCTCTTATACATGTTATATTACTATGTGATTTTTGGTTGCCATTGTTATGTTAACATGTTATAGTTTGGTTATTAACATAAACTTGTGAGCATTATCCATCCCCTGTGCATACAGGACTATTTAGGTTATTGCTCAACCTTCAGTTTGAGTATTTTGACTTGGTCAAACATGGTTTGACCTAGCCAACACGGTTCCCAAGGCAGTATGACTACAATGTTCGAGATTACACATTGTTCTCCATATGTATCTAGTACACCATATTCACATTCAGTTGATGGTTATTGGTCATTATACAACATTTTCATGGTTTATTATTATTATTATGGCCATATTTTTATTACTAGATATGGTGTTTGGCTTCAGATGCATATATAGATGGATATTTATGGTATTTGTAGTCATTATTAATGGATTTGATGTCTTTTATTCATTTGATGAACTTAGATACTGATTTTGGGAAAAGGAAAATGACTTATTGGTGCTTTTATTTTTCACCATGATGAACCGACATTTTATACCCTTTAAAAATGACCATGGCTACTCCAGAAAAATCGATTTGGATAATGTGGGATAGGAAATGACTTGGGGATTATATTTCATGATATGGTGAGGCTCTACACACATGTTTCATGAATTATATCTTTCAGAGGATGATTTTTCATGATGTATATTTGTCCTAGGGAGGACGTTGTCCTTGGGGACGCACTCCACCATAGTATTGGATGTATTATCATGTTATACTCTATATATTTGTAATTAGGTACTCCTAGGGTAAATTGAGCCCCTAATGGACCCCCTCACCATGCTATCACATGTCATATGATATTGTTATGTTGTATTTTCCTTTCATAAGGAATTATTAGGCAAATGTGCACCCCCACTTTTGGCTTAGTCAACTCGATCCATGTGTTGTAAAAAAAAAAAGATATACACCATTGATGATCACTTATCTATATTTTAATCTCAACCACTCATTCAAAAGTTGGTTAGGGATTTGGTCTCTCTCGAATCTATTTAAGAGAGAGAACCTTTCATTGTGTGGGACTTTTGGCTCTTGGAGAATTGGAATAAAAGATTTTTTTGCATAAATTCTTGGTTCTTCTTTGTGGCATGTTCTTCTACTTGATTAGAAATTTGATTTCTCTTAGCATTAGAGTGATTGCTTGTGGTTTCAAAAATATTTTGGAAGAGATTGACGAGTATATTTGTCATTGATGCCAACACATTAATGACAAAGGTTAAATAGATGACATGGAAAAGATCAAGAGGTTGTAGACATGGAAAGGACAATGAAGGACAAGGCAATGTCATAAAGAAGCGTGACAAAGATGGAAAGCAAGCACAATGAAATGGAAGACAAAGGAAAGCTGGACCAAGGAAAATGAATGGAAGCATGACAAGTGTTGAGGAAATGACAAGCAAGGAGGATAAAGGTTGAAGTGATGACAAGGAAAAGAATGAGGACATGGCATAAATTAGGCAAGCATGGAAAAGCATGATAAGCAGTGATGGCATGGCAAGAAAGCAACAAGGTCAAAGATATGGAAAGACCCCTTGCAACCATTTCAGAAGAAAGTTGCGGGAATTTTTATAGTGCCCTACAGGCATATTCTACATGCACCTGTGGCCATGTGGGAAGGACCCCTTGCGGGATTCCTTTGAGTATCCTTGCAGGCATTTTGATGAGGTGTTGCGGGCATATGAAGAAGCCCTTGCGGTAATTCTCAAAGACCCCCTGCGAGAATTTTAAAGGGCCCTTGCGGGAATTTTTTAAGTGGTCATGGGGGCATTTTTACATGCCCTTGCCGGCATCTTTAAGAGCCCCCCTACGGGCATTTTTTAAGCAGCCTGTGGGCATCTTTTATGAAGAGTTGCGGGAATTTTAGAGGCCCCTTGCGGCCATCCTGGAGGACATCCTGTGGGCATAAATGAGGCTTATGCATGCATATTTATCAGAGCTAAAAGGGCAAGTAAAAGGACCCCTTGCGGGTGTTGATGTATATGTAACTTCGGAATGTATTTCATCTATATATTATTGTACTCCTATAGAGATGTATTATTCCTCTATACGGAAGTGTCGTCATTTGTATTGACAAGTGTCGCAAGTGTCATAACTTGTTGTGATGGGTTATTAGACCACCTAGTGAGGGGTCAGCCTGGATTAATGTAACCAGGGGTTATTAGGCTGAGTTAGACAAGTCGGCCCCACTAGTTTATTAGGCAGCTTAGGACAAGTATAAATAGAGAGCGGGATCTCTCTATTTAATCATCTCATTATTCACTTGTATATCACTTGGAAAGTGGCACACTAGTTGAGGAGGAGGAGGAGCTACTAGTAGAAGACTATCTCTTGTACCTTGGTTGTATCATTGCTCTTTCAATCTCTGAGGAAGTTGTGGGGTTTTTCACCTTTATGGTTTTCCCCAGTGAAACTCTGTGTGTCTATTGTCTCATGTGATTGTTTGGTGTGATTGATATGCATTGTTATACTTGATATGATGTACATGTTATTCTCTCAGTAATGATCCCAGAGTATATTGAATTAATGCTCAAAAATTAACATGGTATCAGAGCTAACCTAAGAAGAAGACATTGTGCAGTGGCAGAAACTAGGGTTTCTTGTTTATTGGGTTTCTCTCCACAGATTTTGGAAAATCCACAAGGTAGATTGACTCTACTCATCAAGGAGAATCTTTCTGTCCAATCAGAATTCAATTCTGAGCACTTTTAGTTTTGGCCCTAAAAATTAGGGTTTCCACAACAATAGGCATTTCTGAAATCTGAAGACATAGCCGGAAGCTCCTTGGAAAAATAAAAGTTTAGAGCTTTGGATCGATATTTTTGGTTGGGTGAAGCTCTGGGAAACTCAAACCCTAATTCCGGGTCCTCCCTAGTGAATCTGGGAGATTGAAAAGCATTTCTGAAGGGTGAAACTTTGCAGTTTTCAATTTCTAAGTATACCAGGCTGATAAGATCATCAAGGCACATCTTTCTATCCTTTCAGAAATTTGAAATTCACATTTTGAATTTTTAGGGTTTCTCTAACAAACCCTAATCCAGGACCAGATCCAATTTTCAGCAAATCAAGTGGTAAGACCAAAATCTTTTTCTATTTCCATTTGAAGTACTCTTTAAGATGTCTCACCACACCAAGCTTGAAGGGGCTAATAACTTCCGAGCATGGAAGTATAGGATTGGGTTAATCCTAGAAGAAAATGCGTTGGACTCTTACATAAGCTCTGAGGTCCCTGTCCCAGAGGGAGAAGAGGCTAAAGCTATTCACAAGAAGAACTTGGTCAAGGAAAAGAGAATCATTGTTTATTCTATCAAGGACCATCTCATCCCACATGTGTCATCTCTGAAGACACCCAAGGAGATGTTTGATTCCCTGACCAAGCTATTTGAAGGGAAGAACATAAATCGGAAGATGACCCTGCGGAACCAATTGAAAGGGGTAAAGCTTCAGAATGGAGAGACCATTAAATCCTATTTATCTAAGGTCTCACAGATCAAGGAACAACTCGAAGTTGTGGATGAAGTAGTGGATAATGGTGAAGTTGTTATGACCACACTAAATGGCCTACCTAGGTCATGGGATTCCTTTATCCAAGGAATCGTTGCAAGAAAGAAATTGATCTCCTTCTGTAGACTGTGGGAAGAATGCTCTCAAGAAGAAGCTAGGCTTGTGGCCTGAGAAGAAAAGATGGGGAATGAAGATCAAGCTCTCACAGCACATACCAGGAAAGGTAAGTTCAAGAAGGAGTCATCTCATAACAGAAGATATTCATACCAGCATCACCATAAAGATAAGAAAGATCTCAGATGATTCACATGCAATGAGAAGGGACACTTTGTTGCAGATTGTCCTAAGAAGAAGAAAGACAACAACAACAATTTCAACAAGTATAAGAACAACAAAAAAAGGAGATATCATGCTCATGCTGCTGAGGATGATGAACCTCCCAAGAAGAAGGCTAGAGCAGAAAGTGATGATTCATCAAGTGAAGATGAATATGTTCTAATCTCATCCCTCACAGGTACTATTTCTCATGGTTGTAATGATTGGTTAATTGACAATGGGGCTTCTAAACACATGACTGGGTTTAAAGAATCTTTTGTAAATTTATCTGAACATGAATCACCCCATAAGGTGAAACTTGGGGATGATTATCAATACCCTATCAAAGGAAGTGGGGAAGCCTCCTACAACCTAAACTATGGAAAGTCCTTGAAGATGAAAGATGTATTATTTGTTCCTGGGATGAAAAAAAACCTACTCTCCATCTCTGCATTGGATGCAAAATGCATGAGGGTTGCATTTGTAGATGGCCAAGTCCTAATGTGGCCAAAGGGTAAAACTATTGATGATGCAGTGGTGATTTGAGAGCAAGAGGGAGGATTGTACAAATTGAAGAGACAACCTGAACATGCCATGGTACATGAATCCATGGAGCCAAGTGAACTTTGGCATAGAAGGCTTGCACATGTGCACTATAGAGCACTACCAATTGCAAGCAAAGCTGTAGAAGGTCTTCCTGAAATCAAGTCAAAGCATGAAGGTGTTTGCAAAGGATGTGCAAAAGGAAAGAACATTAAGAAGGAATTTCCAAGCAGTGAAAGCAAAGCAAAAGGGATCATGGAAATTATCCACTCCGATGTATGCGGTCCGATTTCATCCAGTTCTATAAGTGGGTATGTATACTATGTCTCTTTCATTGATGATTTCTCTAGGAAGACTTGGGTTTACTTCTTAAAGAACAAAGATGAAGTATTTGACAAGTTCAAGGAATTCAAAACCTTGATGGAAAATCAAACTAATAAGAAGATCAAGACCTTCAGATCCGACAATGGCAGAGAATTCACTTCAGGTGATTTCAAGAAACTATGCAGTGATTCAGAGATTAAGAGAGAGTTGACTGCTCCCTACAATCCACAACAGAATGGAGTTGCAAAAAGAAAGAATAGAAAAATCATGGAGGTAGCATGGGCAATGTTGCATGACCAGGATCTGCCTATGCATCTATGGGCAGAAGCAGCTAGGACAACTGTATATGTGCAGAATAGAACACCTCACAAGATATTGGACAACAAGACACCAGAAGAAGTCTTCACTTGTAAGAAACCTGAGGTCATCCATCTTAGAATATTCGGCTGTCTAGTATATACACATGTTCCAAAGGAAAAGAGAACAAAGCTAGATCCTTCAGGAAAGAAGGGTATCTTTGTGGGGTACAATGAAAGCTCGAAGGCTTATAGAATATAATTTCCAGGGTTCAAAAAGATTGATGTCAGTAGGGATGTAACATTTGATGAAAACTCAGCTTTCATCAAGTCAAGAAAGGCACCTGTTGAAGATCATGAAGAACCAAAGGAAACCAGATTTCAAGATACTACCATGACTAAAGCAATTCCAGAAGAGATCGAGAAATTGAATATACAAAAGAACCTGTAGATCCACCCCGTGAGAAGGACTCTCATAAGAGGAAACATGCATGGGCTAGAGAGCTCATTCAAGATGCAGAAAGGTATGGTATTCCAGAAGAACATAGAGCAAGGAAGAGAACTAGATCTCACACCAGTTATGTTGCCTTACTCTGTGACATTATGAACAAAGAACCTTCCAGTTATGAAGAAGCAGTAGAAAAGAAAGAATGGAAGGATTCCATGGTCGAGGAGTATCAGTCGATCATGAAGAATGATGTTTGGGATGTAGTCCCAAGACCTGAAGGGAAGTCGGTTGTAACTTCCAAGTGGATCTACAAGATCAAGCATGCTGCAGATGGCAGCATAGAGAAATACAAAGCGATATTTGTAGCTCGTGGCTTTCCCAGAAAGAGGGGATAGACTATGAAGAAACTTTTGCTCCTGTAGCCAGGTACACTTCCATCAGATCAGTACTTGCTCTGGCTGCAGTGATGAAATGGAAGATACACTAGATGGATGTCAAGACAGCTTTCTTGAATGGTGTAGTCGAATAGGAAGTGCATGTGGAGCAACCACTTGGTTTTGAGACACATGACAGGGAGTCATACGTGTGTCGGTTGAAGAAAGCCTTGTATGGCTTGAAGCAAGCTCCTAGGACTTGGTATGGTAGGATGGACAACTTTCTATCTAGTTTGGGCTTTACCAAAAGTAAAGCGAATTCCAACCTTTACTACAAGGTTGAGGAAGGCAATCCAGTGATACTACTTTTGTATGTGGATGACCTGTTTGTTACAGGAGAATATAGTTTGATTGTTGATACCAAGAGGAAGCTTGTTGTCGAGTTCGAGATGAAGAACTTGGGGATGATGCACTATTTTCTAGGCATGGAGGTGTGGAAGAGTGCAGATGGGATCTTCCTTGGACAAGGGAAGTATGCAGTAGAGATCTTGAAGAGGTTCGGGATGATGGACTGCAAGTCCATGGCCACACCTATGGCATCGAACCTGAAGCTTCTGTGTGATGCTTCATCTGAGCCAGTTGATGTCACTATGTATCATCAGATGATTGGGTCCTTGATGTAGCTGATGAACATGAGACCAGATATTTGCTTTGCGGTGAACACATTGAGCCACTTCCTAACAGATCCGATGAGTGTTCACCTGGTTGTTGTAAAGCATATTCTAAGGTACCTGAAGGGTATAGTTGATTATGGGCTCAAGTATGATGCAAATCAAAAGTTTAACCTACAGGGTTATGTTGATTCAGACTGGGCAGGCAGTGCTGGAGATAGGAAGAGCACATCTGGGTGTTGCTTCAGTATGGGATCAGGTGTGATCTCTTGGTTTAGCAGGAAGCAGTCCTGTGTAGCACTGAGTACATTCGAAGCAGAGTATGCTGCAGCTTGTTCGGCTAGTTATGAGGCAGTATGGATCTGAAAGCTACTGTCTGAGTTATTTGATCTCCCGTTGGAGACTATTGGTATCTTTTGTGACAGCCAGAGTTGTGTGAAACTGTCTAAGAACCTGATGTTCCACAATAGGTCGAAGCACATCGAGATCAAATATCACTATATCATGGATATGGTGTAGAGAGGAGCAGTGAAGCTCCTGTATGTTGCGACGGATGAGCACGTTCCAGATGTGTTGACGAAAACACTAGCCAGAGTGAAGTTTGAGTACTTCAAAGAGAGGCTTGGTGTTCTTCAGATTGACGACACTTCGAGGAAGAAGTGATGGACACATTTTCTGGAGCCATTCCAAGCATGGTGAGAGGAGTATCCTTCACATAGTTATGGATGTAAGCGTTGGATGATGAGCATCAGGACGATGCTCCAGTTACAACTCTGTATATGCATCATGTTGGATTCTTGTTATGATCAGTTGGATCATGTATATGTATATGCATCATGCTGGATGCTTTTTATGATCAGTTGGATCATGTATATGTATATGCATCATGTTGGATGCTTGTTATGATCAGGTGGATCATTTATTTTTGTATGTATCAGGTGGATACATTTTATGATCAGGTAGATCATATATGATGATATGTATCAGGATGATGATGTGATGATGATCAGGATGATCATGTGATGATGTACATCACGATGATGTATGGTGAGTATTAGGTTGATACTCTGTGGCTATGGACAGGTTGTGCAGATGAGCATATAAGTAGACATGGGAGATCCGACAGGTAGAGTTGTGTGCTCGTAACATCCTGGGATGCTCTTTCGAGGCATTGCTCTGGGAGGACATATAAGTAGACCTGGGAGATCCGACATGTAGAGCTGTGTGCTCGTAACAGCCTAGGATGCTCTTTCGAGGCATTGCCCTATGGCATATACGTAGACTTGGGAGATCCGATAGGTTGGGTTGTGTGCCTGTAATAAGTCCTGGGATTCTCTTTCGAGGCATTGCCATGACCACATGTAAGTAGACCTGGGAGATCCGACAGGTAGAGCTGTCTGCTCATAACAGCCTGGGATGCTCTTTCGAGGCATTGTGGTGGAGGTCACATGTAATATGTCTTGGAGATCCGGACAGGTTGTGCTAGTCACGTAAAAGGCCTCGGATGCTCTTTAGAGTTCTTGCTATGCTTGACACTCTTTTAAGGTTTTGTGACGGTCACATGTAAGTGGACCTGGGAGATCTTGCCGGTCGTGATTTGGCACATAAATGGTCCTAGGATACTCTTTCGAGGCATATTGATGCACGTAATAAGTCCTGAGGATTCCACAGTATGGCCAGTGATGAAGACCTGCAGGTGGTGGGCCTACGTCCAGTATGAAAAAGGAATGGCTCTGTAGAACTTCCTATGATGAGTAGATTCAGAGATTGATTGAGATAGCAACAGCCGTGACGATGACGATGACTCGATCCTATGACGATGATCCAGAGAAGAAGACTTGTGCTAGCAGATCTGTGTTGAGAAATACCTTCCTAGTTAAGAGGGAGTGTTGATGTATATGTAACTTCGGAATGTATTTCATCTATGTATTATTGTACTCCTATAGAGATGTATTATTCCTCTATATGGAAGTGTCGTCATTTGTATTGACAAGTGTCACAAGTGTCGTAACTTGCTGTGATGGGTTATTAGACCACCTAGTGAGGGGTCGGCCTGTATTAATGTAACCAGGGTTTAATAGGCTGAGTTAGACAAGTCAGCCCCACTGGTTTATTAGGCAGCTCAAGACAAGTATAAATAGAGAGCGGGATCTCTCTATTTGATCATCTCATTATTCACTTGTACATCACTCGGAAAGTGGAGCACTAGTTGAGGAGGAGGAGGAGCTGCTAGTAGAAGACTATCTCTTGTACTTTGGTTGTACCTTGGTTGTATCATTGCTCTTTCTATCTCTGAGGAAGTTGTGGGGTTTTTCACCTTTATGGTTTTCCCCAGTGAAACTCTGTGTGTCTATTGTCTCATGTGATTGCTTGGTGTGATTGATATGCATTTTTATACTTGATATGTTGTATATGTTATTCTCTCAATAAAGATCCTAGAGTATATTGAATTAATGCTCAAAAATTAACAGCGAGCATCATATAAGAGCCCTTGTAGGCATATTTGAAGGACTGCCTGTGATGTGGAAAAATGGTTAAAAATATAAATATATATTTTTGATGAGGATAATGTGGAAATAATAAATATTATTAAATGATAAAATAAAATAATTTCGACCTCCAGAAGTTATGGAAAGGAAAATTATAAATAAGTGACAGTTTTATTTTGAAGGAAGGCAATGGAAGGGAGTATTCGGTGGAATGGAGCAACTCTCATTTCAAGTGTTTCTTTGGGGCAGCAGTAGAGCAACAAAGGAAGCCGAAGATGAAGGTTGACTTGACATAGATAGCTTGATATTATGGGGCAGTAGGTTGATGACGACATGGACAGCAGAATGAAGATGACTATGGACAAGCTTATATGAGACACTTTTGATGATTATCTAGGGAAGTAGAAATGGCAGTTTGATGACAGGTTGTGGATATATTTGTGAGCAATCAAATGATATGTTTATGGACATAATGAATATGAATACAGGAAGAATGAGGATGATGTAATTGTGCACAGGATTATGATGATGTGCTTGTTTAATTAGCAACAGATTATTAACTAGAAGATGACAGTGATGACATGTAACATGACTGCATTGACAAGGGAAAGTTGATGAGATATGTAAAGAGTTTTGTATGCAATACAAGCTAGGCCTTATACCATTTTTCTTAGTTGGATCTAAGAAAAAGACCAAGCTGTGTCTTGGAATAGGATTTGGTGCTTCTGATTCAGTTGTAGGTGATAATGCCTAACGGTTGTAGCTGATTGAACCAAATATAAAAAGATTACAAAGCTTACATCTTGTGTCTCTATTGGTGTGAATTGTTGTGATGAACGACATGTTTAATGAGTAGTTGTGTATAGCTTAGTGTAAATGATGATCTCTGTCTACATGTTAAAGTGGAAATGTAAATGATATATGTTAGGGTTAGAAGAAGTTGAAAAATTGGAATTAAGTGCAAGTTAATTGATTCATCCCCCCCCCTCTCAGGGAGCCATTGTGTCCAACAGAGATAGTGTTTGCATGTATGAGGTTGACTTCACTTGGGCATTTTTGTGGACCTCCCCAACTCGTTTCACTTGAAGACACACAATATTATCAAGGGGGTTCAATAGCATCATTTGATATTTTATATGCTTTATATTTATCTTGCATCTATAGTTTTTTTTCTCCATATATCAAATCGCATTTCGAGAATTTGCTTGTGTAGGGAATAGGGGCGCACTACCTCCATTGGGAAAATTGATTTCACTTGAAAACTCATCCAACATGATCTAAATTGATTGGGAAGGGATAGATCATCATTTGAAAGTCATCTACAAGATTTTCTAGGTAATGTCTACTTTATATCTTTTGTTTCAAATTTCTATTCCATTTGTCATACATTTTAACTATTTAAAACCCTCATTTAGGAATAGTAGTTCGGGTCACCTTTTGATTTCACGATTAAAAACCCAAGTTAGAATTGGCATAAAACCCTTAGAGACCAAATTTGGATTTAATCCGACTTCATTTTCCCTACCCATAGCACTGGTCCTCTTTGGGGCAGTTCACCTTCCTTGGGTACTTAGTCATTTTCTCATTCCAATGATCTGGGTGTTGTTTGAACCTTTATAAATTGTCATATCTAGCATCAAGAAACCATTTCGCCATTGAATTAATTAATCTACCAATTCATAGCCTTCATTAATTCAACTGCTTAAACCCTAAGTGGGGTGAATTGTGTATCTCTACTTTGGCACTTGGTTTATCTTAGATCTTGTTTATAATCCTAATTATTGGGGTAAATCATATTGGTTGGAAACATTGTTATTCACTAAAGCCTCTCAACATGTCCCTTAACATCCTATCCCAATAACATTTCATATATCTGAGATATTAAGTCAAGATATCACTTGTACATCTCAATCGCTTATTCTCATTAGTGTATCTCGTCTTTCAAGTTAGTCTCTCTAAACTAGTTACGGTCTCCCCCTTGGTATTTCTCTTAGTTTGATCTAAAGTGACAAGAGCCCAGCCAGTGTGACAACTACTTCCCTCCACTTGGTGTAGTTGCCTTCCCTCCATCGTCCTAAATATGATCCCATTTAGACCACAGCTATAGTCTAGGTGATAACAGAAACCTTGGTTATGCTTTAATCCCTCAGATAAATTGGATTCATAGGGTAAGTTTCTTTAACTAAAGAATTAATGAATTAAAATGTTATTAAATTGAATTTATTAAATGTACTAGCAACTTTAGAATTGAAAGCATTAGTCTATAAAAATATGTACAGAATAAACAAAGCGAATAATGAAATAATTTCAAAATAAAACAATTCAACTAATTAAATAAAACAGAATACAAAGTTGTAAAATATTTACAAAAATAATCTATATAACATTAAGAAATATCTTTTTAGAAAAATAAAACCTACACGTTAGTAAATGAAAGAAAAAGGGTGAGTGCAAGCTAATGAGGGTCGCTTTTGGCGCGTTAGATGCAATAGAAAACTGAAAAATCAGGCATCCCTCAACTTCCTTGGATTTTTTGAGATACCTACACAAGATATCTTGCATTGAGTAAAAAAGATGAAATGTAGGAAATTGAATCACGTTTCTCAATATATAAGTTTTATGTATTAAGAATTTACATGACTATGTCAAATTTCATCTTTTCTAATAGTCACTTTTTTTGGCAAATGATAAGTTATATGTTTTTGTGGGTGTAGCCTTTGAGTGCCTAAATGATGGTTTCAGGCTAAAAATTGATAGACATGTAGAGAACATGTAGCGATAGTGCAACACTATTTGTCCAAAATTAAATGTTTAATTTTTATTTTTATTTTTATTATCTAAGTGATCAAACCTAGAGAATGGTTTAATAAATATGCAATAATGGCACCTCTTTTCCATTGATGTCAAAGAGGGGAAAATAGCATGAAGTTGAGAAGTAATGCGGCTGAGGAGAAATAGCATGAAGCTGAGAAGCAAGAGCATGTAGCAGCAAAGAAAGAGCATGAAGCAGATCATTTGATAAATGGCATGAAGTTGATATAGAAAAAGCAATGAAGTTAAAGAAGCATGAAGCATGAAGCAGCGCAGCAAGAATGATCATGAAGCATGTGGTCCGCGCAGAAGTAATAGAATCATTGACAGCAGAATGCGTAGATATTAAAGGCTCAACAAGTAAAGAAAACAAGGGGAGAATATACATAGGGACAATACTGCGACAAGCACAGATGAATCATACAATCTCAAGAAGATGATTATGCACATCTCCATAAGGTGTTGACCTCAATGTGAAAGGGGGAGATTTTTTAACTTTGGTTTTCATTGATGTCAACTAATGTCAAAGAGGGTGTCAACTAATTTCAAAGAAGATTCGACATTCCTATGGCAGTTTGAATAAGTATATAGAATCCACTTTGAAGGAGTATGGTATGCGCAAGCAAGAAGAAGAAAGGTATGGATGCCATCATGAAGAAGTATATCCAAAAGTGAATCTAGTATGTTCAGAGGTAAATCATGCATATCCAATTTGAAGAAGTACATAAAGAATGCATCGTACTACATGTGGCACATGCGCAGACATCAATTCCACCAAGTCACACTCCTTCAAGGTAAAATCCAAAGAGTTGGTTGGACAAATATTCGAGTGCGCAAGCAAGCAAAAGAGGTGGTTGGACAAAGGTTCAAGCGCGAGCAAGACAAGGGTTGATTGGATGAGATTTGGAAGTGCGCAAGTAGCTTATGGTTGAACAATTATGCAAGCCCTGAAAGCGCGTATAGCTTATGGTTGAACAATTATGCAAGCCCTGAAAGCGCATAAGACTCACCAATCAAAAGAAGCTTCAGTTGTTGAAGCACGCACAAGTACCAAAAAGGGTGTAGCGGTTCAATATTATATATGCACAAATTCCACAGTCGATGATACAACAAGTGCGCAAGACCCACAAGTGATGGTACCGTAAGGGTTAAAATCCCACTAAGTCTAGGAACATGGATGTGCAAGATCCATAAGAGATGACACATTATTGGCACATAAGATGACGTGTGGAAAAAGCATAAACCGTGAAGCAAATAGGAAGGAATGTCACAACCAACTTATGGACACAAAATCCATGTAGGACATGTATAATTAAGAAGCAAGTTGAATATTTGAAGTAAGCTTGATATCAAGGATGACACGCTTATAGAAAAGATGGAAGATATAGATTTATAGTTTTCGGGGCATCAAGGGCTCGTGGAATCAAAAAAGCATGATCTAAATGAATATCTGAGTGCGCACATGTAGAGGAGTGAGATAACTGATAGTGTGCAGAATGATTTTGTGAATCTATGAAGGTTGTGCAAATACAGAAAGGCGTAATTACATAATTATACCCAACTGTGTGAGGATTGAATGACGATATCACAAGCAGCACGCAGATATTTAGTGATGTTCTAAGATAGAAGTGCAAAGATAGACCTAAAGTATATTAGAAGATGTGCAGAAGTTTGTTTGATGCACGAAGATTGAGTTGAAGTGTGCGAAGTAAATAATTCCATCAGATGTGTAAAGACAGAGTGGCATCAGAATCAAGGATGTGCATCATGATGAGGATGATCTGAGACAAGTTTTTTAAACTGAAAGGACGAATCATATGATGCACAATAGGTTGTAGATTATCTGAAAGACTGTGGCACTTTAACCGAACGGACACATCTCAAAAAGTGCACTGTTCCATTTGATATTGATGCACAATATCAGAACAACAAGCTATCAATTGATGCACAGTATCATTTGAAGAGAGTAGTAGCACAGTAGCAGAATGACATAGTGAATATTGACGCAAACTGAAGGATCGGTTGAATTAGCAAACAACACAAGAAGTGTGACATCAATTAAAGTGAAGTATTGAGTGGAATGAGAAGTCAAGTGGTGTATGCAGTAAAGTAACAACAGTACTACAACATACAGAAGGTGCACACGTCAGAAAAAAACAACAAAAGATTTGAAGTGTGTGTGTATCATAAGTATAGAAAGGAAATATCTTTTTTTTTATATATGGGCAGTAGGACGAGGCAAGGAGCAAGGGATTGTAGCCTCCTTTCAGTTCGTGTTGGAAAACATAGTGAGTTGGTGCTTCCTTCAGGTTAGTGCCTGTAAAACCTGGGGGTCGGTGCCTCCCTCCAGTTTGTGCTGGTAAACATAGGAAGTCGGTGCTTCCTCCAATGTAATATTTTTCATTATAAAAGAGCATTTTGTGGTTTTCTCCCATTTTGGTTTCCATGTAAAAATTCGGTGTGTTTTGTATTCCTTGATTTTTGCATATGTGGATGAATGCTTTAATTGTGACGGATTCATAATTGATGATCAAGATTAAGTTCAGAATAATCTACTAAAGATGTTAAAATTGTTCATAATTGAGATAATACTGGTTCACCCCACCTCTCAGTATTAAATAGATTCCAACATTTTTTATAATATAATGCATCTAACAAATGTGTTTATAAACACTTTTGCAGATATAGAATCCTACCAGTGACATTTAAGTTTTGGCATTCCGTGTAGTTTAGGTTTAAAAATTTGGTCTTGGTTGGGCCAAGAGGATTATCATCATGAATGATGCACAGGATCCTTAGGAGCCTAAGATAGATACCATGGGAGAGAACATATAGGTTGAGAATGCAGAAACATAATGTTAAGCCCTAAATATGGGCACATTTCCCCTTATATTGTGGTGCATTACATTAGTTTTGATGTCGGATTTGGTCCATTAGTTGTAATTTTCATTAGTATGGTTAATTAGTTACGTTGGATTGGGTCAATTCGTTGGGATTGGACTCCTTAGTCTCCTATATATAGGAAGGATACCTTTTCATTTGGAGTATCTTATCTTTCCTTGTCTTGTTTACTTAGTACATTGTATAAAGAGGTTGCTCCCTCGGAGAGGTTTATTATTCAACTATTTTCTTCATTAAATTCCTGGATTACTCGTTCTTATCTATTTATGCTCTTTTCATGCTCTTTTTGGAAATTTGTTGCATAACATTTGGTATTAGAGCTCTTTCCTTGGGACTGGGTGCTTCAAAATGAGTCATATTGGAATATTTGCTATAATTTTATTTCTACAAGGTTTCAGAGAGTGAGGCTTGGAACACATCTAGGAAACGGGTCTAAATATATGTGGTATAAGTTTCAAATCCTGAAACGTAACATATTCATATTTATTTGCATCTGTAGTTAGGGTTTCTAACTAGTTCAAAAACTAGTATTAAACATGTTTCATGGGTAAAACTATTATATATGGGGCATGCAAGAACCAAAAGGAGTGAGACCTATTGAATCAGAAAGAGGACGGACTAAAAGGAGTGAGACCTATTGAATCAGAAAGAGGACGGACCAAAATGAGTGAGACCTATTGAATCAGAAAGAGGACCCATGTTTTTTGTTGCTCACCAACATAGTTTCTCAAGTACCCCTCCAACCATTGGTTCACCCTTTATGTTTGGACATCATTTTGAGGATGATAACTTGTGTTAGGATTCAATTGAGTTCCCACCAATTTGAAGAGTTCTTGCCAAATATAACTCATAAATCTAATATCCCTGTCACTCACAATTTTTTTGGGAAGTCCATGCAATCTGAAAATATCTTTAAAGAATAGCTCAGCTACTTGTGCGACAGTAAAAGATGATGTAATAGAAAATAAATGAGCAATTTTTTTGAATCTATCCACTACAACATAAATACAATCCTTAGCAAAATCCTTGGGCAAAGCTGTGATGAAATCCATGGAGATGCTTTCCCACTTTTTTTCTGGAATAGGCAATGGTTGTAAGAGACCAGCAGGATGGGTGTGTTCAACTTTTTTTTGCTGACATATCTTGCATTCATTCACATACTTTAACACATCTTCCTCCAACCCTTTCCAAGAGAACCTTTGTCTTAACTTCCTATATGTTTTAAAGAAACCGGGATGGCCTGCTAAAGGGAAATCATGAACTTCCTTCAAGATCTTTTGCTTTAATTTCGAACCATGAACTAAGTATATTCGGTCTTTATAGTATATTAGGCCATTCAATATCTTGTACCTATCATCTCCCTTAACCCCATCTAGCAATTCACAAGCAAATCTATCTTCGGCATACTCTACTATTAGCACATATTTCCAATATTTTGAAATGTCCATAAGGGAAAATGAATGCCTCCTAGACAATGCATCTACTACAATATTATTCTTCCCCTTTACATATTCAATGTCAAAATCAAAAGCTTGAACCTTACTTACCCATTTGTGTTTCCTTTCATTGAGATCAATTTTGTAAGGAAATGCTTTAAACTGTTACGTTCAGTTTTTACCACAAACTTGTTCCCCACCAGCTATTATCTAAACTTTCCTAAGGCATGCATGATGGCTAACATTTCCTTGTCATATGTGGAGTAAATCCTCTCATGTGGCTGCAATTTTCTACTCTCAAAATATATGCGGTGTTGATTTTTCTTTAGGACCACCCCTATGCCTTGACCCCTGATGCATCACATTCCAAAACAAATGGTTTAGAAAAATCTGGTAATGCAAGTTATAGACAACTACTCAGTACCTCTTTCATTCTTGGAAATCCTTTTCAGCCTCTTCATCCCATTTTAAATCATCCTTCTTGGTCAAATCAGTAAGGGTAGCAGTTAGTTTGGAAAACCCCTTCACAAAATTCCTATAGTAAGTGCAGATCCCAATAAAGCCTCTCAATTCAGTGATGTTCTTGGGTGATGTCCATTCAAGAATAGCCTTTATTTTCTCCAAGTGCACCTTGACCCCATATTTCCCAATGATGTTCCCAATATACAAAATTTATGTCAACCCAAACTCACACTTGGACAGCTTAGTAAACAAATATTTTCCGTGCAATATTTTCAATACAATTTCTAAATGGTGCAAATGTTCCTCCCATGTCTTAATGTAAATTAAAATATCATCAAACAAAACCAAAAAAAAACTTACGGAGCTACTTGCAAAATATTTTGTTCATGCATGATTGGAAGGTCGCCAGAGCATTGGTCAAACCAAAAGGCATGACAAGAAATTAGAAATGACCATAGTGACATATTAAAGCAGTTTTATGCACATCCTCCTCCTTCATTCGAATCTGATGGTAACTAGGTCTAAGATCAATTTTGGAAAAGAACTTTGCTCCAAATAGCTCATCCATGAGTTCATCTATCTGAGGGATGGGATATCTATTCTTTATTGTATTCTGGTTTAAATCTCTAAAATCAATGCACATCCTCAAGGTTCCATCCTTTTTCTTCACCAAGACAATTGAAGAAGCATAGGGACTTGATCTTGGTCTAATGAGCCCCAATTCCAAGAGTTCTTGAATAACCTTCTCAATCTCATGTCTGAACCTTTTTGGGTGTCTATATGGGGGTATTTGGATAGGTGAAGTACCCATGTAATACCCCCATTTTGACTCTTAGGATATATTGGCTTTTAATGCAAATATTGTGTATGTGTGATGTATGATTCCTAGCATGGATCTCAAGGCCAAGGACCTGCTAGTGAATGCTTAGCCTGGTATTTGATATTGTGTTATCCATGTGCTATTAAGCCATGGAAATTGTAAAAATGATGTAAACAAATATCATGCAATAAAAATATACCAAGGGATTGGCTATGGATGCAACTAAATGAGGGGGATATGTGAGGGGGTTGTGGGATTGAACCCTAGGCTTCCATATGTCATCTTGAGAACCCCTTTGGCTATCCTATTTGTCATTTATTTCTATTGTAAGGAGGTGGGTGAGAAATCAGTCCATGAGAATGATGGAGTATGGGCAGCCCTGAAATTCATAAGGCAGGGTATGGGCTCTGTTTTTCTTGTCCCATAAGCCACTCCATCTCATGGGAATTAGTTTCCCTCATCCCCATTGCATTGGGGACCATCTAGGCATTAGTTTCATGGAGGACGCACACCCAACAGGGAGGAAGGAACTAGAAATCATGATTCTAAGTGAAGCCGCGTTTGGAAGTGCCAAGATCACCCAGAAAATAGCATGGACAATGGAATCTGATGGGGAATTCATAAACCCGAACCTTGGGGATAAATTGAGAGGGTAGGATGCCCATAAATCTATTGGGAGACCCGGATTTGATAGTTGAAATCCCAATGGTGGGACAGAACCTTTCAGCCGAACCTGGAGGGAGATCTGTTAGTGGATCGCAGTGGGAAAGAGACTAGGGGGTTAGACTTCATGGTAGAGACAATGAAGGATCATTCATCCTTGGTTTAGCATTCGGGACCAGTCATACCTTCCCAAGTCAGCGCTGAGGGAAGGGACGCCTGAGGGACTGCGCAGCAGAGAAGGGGACCTTACTTAGGCTGAGAGTGGAGGTGATGGGGGTACCTGGACTGTCCGAAACCAATTGGATATGATTGTAGCTCTATGTTGAGTTCATTGACCTAGACACCTCCTTCCTTGTTTCTCCACTTGCTTGACAGATCCAATTGTGTGTTGGATGACCTTGAATGATTGTGAAACCAAGGCAGTGAGTGGACCTGAGTAGTTCCTCCTTAATGGACACATAGCCCCAGCTCAGGGGTGGTCTCTGAGTGATAAAAGAATACAGGATGAGAAGAGAGCTATAGTTGGGTTGGAACGTTGCAATCCATATCCAGTTGCTTGGATATTTAAATAAAAGGATAAGTGTTCTCTGTGAATTATATCATTTTCATTCTGTGTTATGAATGTTTAATTGTTCATGTTTCATTTAGCTGTGTTTATTTGAGTATGCATTTGCATCCATGTGTTTTTATGAATGTGTTCATTGATGAATAGGGCTAATTTTTTTTTAGGCCCAGGAGGTTCAGTCATGGATTGCGGGAGAAATAGACAACCCCTGTTGTGTTCATGTTGCCTATGTGGGTCAGATGAAGGGAGGAGACATGGCAGAGTGGATCAGGGCCATGATAGAGTGGTAAAGAGGCCTTGATGAAGTTTGGGACCACATTTTGGGTTTTAATAAGGACAAGTTCAGAGCACTCAGGTGTGGTAGAGTATCATGCAGGTGCAAGGGATTCGCTGAGAGATTTCCAACAATACCAAGTTTTCCATAAATGGACTTAGGATGAGGAAGTTATCAGCGTAAGAAGTTGGCAGTAACAGGGGTATATGGTTGACTTCCGACGTTCCGAACCCGCAGTGTGGATTGTGGATTTCGGAAGTCTAAGGTGTGATTTCTCGGTGAGGTGCGTTGGCGTCCCGAATTTCAACTCTTGCAAGCCAGATTGCGGAGTGCGGAAGTCAGAGAGGTAGGTTTCCTGGAGTTGGGAATTTGGTGTCCCGACTTCCTACTCCCGCAAGCCAGATTGCAGAGTGCAGAATTCGGAGAGGTAAGCTTCCCGGAGTTGGGAATTTGGCGTCCCAACTTCTAACTCCCGCAAGCCATATTGCGGAATGCGGAATTCAGAGAAGCAAGTTTCCTGGAGTTGGGAATTTGGTGTCCCGACTTTCGACTCCCGCAAGACGGATTGAGGAGTGTGGAAGTCGGAGAGGTAAGTTTACCGGAGTTGGGAATTTGGCGTCCCGACTTTCGAATTCCTCAAGCCATATTGCAGAGTGCAGAAGTCGGAGAGGTAAGTTTACCAGATTTGGGAATTTGGCATCCTGACTTTTGAATCCCGCAAGCCGAATTGCGGAGTGCAGAAGTCGGATGTGTAATTTTCCCATAGAAGAGAATTTGGAGTTCTAACTTTCCGACTCCTGTTGTTCATGTATTTGTAACTTCGGAAGATATTCACTTGTATATTGTATGTATTACATTTGGACTTTATTGTATCCCCAACGGAGATGTATTATTCCTCTGATTGGAAGTGTCGTCAATTGTACTTGCAAGTGTCGCAAGTTATATTGTAAGTGTCGTAACTTATACTTGATGGGTTATTAGACCACCTTGATGGGGTCGGGGTTGTATGAGTCATGTGGGTTAAAGGATTATTAGACCACCCTAGTGGGGTCGGCCTAGTCAGTATTATGTTAAGTGGTTAAGTTGGGGCCGACCTAGTTGAGTAAAGGTCAAGTGAAAGTAAAAGTATAAATAGAGAGTGTGACTCTCTCATTGACACATTCTCTCATTCATTCACTTCGCATTAGTGAGAGAGAGGAGGAGTGTGCACAAGTGGAGGAGGATTAGTTGTTGCACAAGTGGAGGATCCCCGGTGAAATGTTTTGTGTCTCTTGTCTCTTATCTCTTATGCTTGATATGATGTACATATTGTTATTTCAATTAATATCCTAGATCATATTGAATTAAATGATGAAAAACTAACATGGTATCAGAGCTAGCCTGAAGGAAGGCATGGTATGGCATTTTTGACACTTGTTGCACTTGCGACAGATTGGAAGTTAGGGCTTGATATAGCAAAAACCAGTCATCCTGGCACTTTCGCTATAAATCCTTGTTGGAAAAGGTGCAGGTTCTGAAAATTCTACAGGTCGAAGATAACATCCCCATGTACCTTTTTTCTGAAGCACAACATCGAATTCGTTGTACTTTATGTTTTATGATCCGTACAATCTAAGGTTTCTGCCTCTTCCAGATGTCAGTCCTAAAAAGGTGACCTAGGAAAAAAAGGTCACAACTTGGGCTAGGAAGCTCCAAATGGAATTCCGTAAAAAGTGACAGTTAGGGAACATACTGTACTTTCACAGGTCTGGGTTTCAGAGGCCGAATTTGAAACAGTGACACGTGGCACACCGTACAAGTTCGATGTACTGTTTTATCCCATAAACAGGCCACATTGCGACATTTGGCATATCTCTCTCTCAGAGAATCAATTTGAGGTCACACCTGTAGGGTTGGAAATATGATAGGTCAGGATACTACAGGACAAATTTTTAGACCCTGTGGATTCGTAATTTCAGAGATGCACCAGAAACAATCAGGCACATATTTCTGTGAAATAGAATTGAATTCTGAGCATTCTCATTTTTGGCTTATCACTACTGCTGGAAATTAGGGATTTTGATAGAAGTGGAATTTTGGAGTGATCTCAGCATAGGATTTCTCTCCTTAGAAAAATCAAAATTTAGAGACCAAGATCAAATTTTTTGGTTGGGCAGAACCCCGGGCATCATCAAACCCTAGTTCAGGATTTTGATGAGAAAGGTGGAAAATTAGGGTTTCTGAAAAAATTGAAATTTTTGGAATCTGAGACCATGGCTGGAAGCTGCTCAGAAAAATCGAAGTTTGGAGTACAAGATCGAACCTTTTGGTTGGGCAAAAGTGTAATGTCCCCAGTTTGACCCCGTGGCATTAACATTATAAATGATGTAATATTGTTATGAAATCATGGTGAGGAGCTCAAGGCCAAGGCCCCGCCATCGATTTCGTGATGCATATGGTTTGCGTGCTAGCAATGCACAGTGGAAATTCAAATATCATGTAATATGCCTTTTATTAAAAATACCCACAACTAGCTATGCAATGCAACCAAGAGATGGGGGCATGATTTCACAAGGAATTGGGAGGGAAAAACATTCAAACCCTTGAGCCACTAGAGTCAAGCCAAGTGTCAATGAGAGAACCCATCAAACCCTCAACTACTCATGTTGAATTTTGTACCCAACCATTGATTTCTCCCAAGAATTGGTTGGGGAAGTTAATGCCTTGGGAATGGGGAGGTATGGCTGTCCAAAATCGGGTATGGGCAAGCCACCCTTCATGAAAAAACGTGTTGGCCTCTTGGGGCAAGAAGAGAGCCATGAAATGGCTGCCCAAGCCATTATTTACCATGGCCTTGCTCTCTCACGCAGCTCAAGCTGCCTAGGCGTTTTCCTCCCTCGTTTTTCTGTGTCTCCCTCCATCTTTTAGCTGGGAAGGGGCGTTTTTATGTTGGTTACCCGTGGGGAAAGAGAGGAGAACGTTTTGGGTCTTCCTGGGGTTCGTTTAGGCCATTGGAAGGGATCCTAACCAGTGGAGAGGAATCGGTTTTGCTCCCTGGGGTTGAACTCGAAATTCAACAGTTCGTTTGGGTGAACCACGAGTTGGGAGAACCAATGTGGACCCTGTTTTGTGAACACCTCTGTTGTAATGTGTAACCCTGTCAATAATCGTTTTGTTGTGAGAAAGAAGAGTATGATGGGCATGGGTGATGGGTAATCCCTGGTTCTGGATTGAGATTGGGAATGAGCATCCATTGTGCAAGTGCAGCCTGATAAACCCAGTTAGACTGGCTTGGCTAAAATAAAATGGTTAATAGACTGTGTGTGAGCGTGAATGTCCCCTTTGTCCTTGTGAAAGTCATGCCCAGCTCGGGGGTGGCCTTCGGACAGACTCAGTACAAGCTGTCGAAGAGCCTATGGCTGGGTGGAACGTTGCAGCGACATAGCTAGTTGCTAGGGGACGATTGCAATAAAGATAAGTGTTTCTGTCTATGTAATTACTTCTGAAAATGTTTATCAATGATTGAAATTGATATGTTGAATGCATATGAAGAGTGTGTGAATGTTGTTTCCGCTGTGCATAATTGGTTGTTTTATATCTGCACACCCATTTATTATTTATATGAATCTAACAATGGGCTGAGATCATGTGAAAGCCCTGAGTATTGGCATCATGTTTCCTGCCTTGCATTGGGTCAGCAGGTGGGTACATGACAAAAAGATTGGTCTTTATCAAACCCTAATTCGGGCAGGGATGATTTTAAGAACCCCCCCAAAATTTATATGTATAAAAAATGGGCAAATCTCCGCGATATATAGGAAAACTTGAAGGCGATTTTATCAATAATATAATATGTATATATAATTTTTTGGCGAATCTTTCATTTCATTATATAATGCTGTAAAATCTTGGCGAATCTTTCACTAAATTATAAGATATTGTAAAATATTGGCGATTATTTCACTTAATTATAAAAAATTTGTAAAAACTTGGCGAATCTTTCACTAATTTATAAAATATAGTAAAAATTTGGCGAATCTCTTGCCAATAAGACTCAAGCTTTTGATTATGTAGATTATTAAGGTAGTGCAACAAAAGAACGTACACCGGAGCTCAACTCTGAATCTCTCGACTCCTAGACTCTCGAATGAACAAGTGTATGAATGAGGAAAGGATGGATTTATTTATACATTTCACAAGCAGTATTTGATCACTCACAACTAGAAGGTGTTGACGAAATACGACTGCACTAACTAGGTTCAGGGCAAGTAGGTGCTCTACTTGTTATCTCGTTCCTTAATGGTCCAATGGGCATGTGGGGTCATGAATTCAAAATTCTCCCAAAGATGATAAAAAATCCCTAAGCACTTCAATGTTTTCCCAGGCACTTCTAAATTCTCCCGAGGATGATAAAAAATCCCCATGCACTTCAATATTTTCTCCAAGCACTTCAGAATTCCCTCAAGGCACTTCAATACTTACCCCATGCACTTTTAAATTGACCCAATGATGATAGAAACGCACCATGCACTTCAATATTTGCCTCAACCACTTCAAAATTCTCCCAACGATGATAAAAAGACCCAGACACTTCAATATTTACCCCAGGCACTTCAAAATTCTCCTAGCAAAGATAAAAATGCTCCCATCCACTTCCATGATTTCCCAAGCACTTCATTACTTGCCTCGGACACTTCAAAATTCGTCCAATGATGATAAAGATGCCCTATGCACTTCAATAGTTGCCCTAGGCAAGGGAGAAAAACACCCAACAATGATATAATCACCCAGGCAATCACAAAAATGCCTCAATCCACACAAATTTTCCCCGACAAGTGATAACTTTGCCCATCATTGTTTTAAAACGTCCCAACACTATAACAACATTCATACATTGATCTATAACAACCCCAAGCACTTCTAAATTCACGCAGTGAGGAGAAAAACGGCCCATGCACTTCTAAATTCACCCGTTGATGAGAAAAATGCCCCATGCATTTCTAAATTCACCCAATGACGAGAAAAAACGCCCCAAGCACTTCAATACTTGCCCCAGGCACATCAAAATTTTCTGAAAGATGATTAAATTTCCCTAAGAACTTCAATATTTTCCCAAGCACTTCTAAATTCACCCAAGGATGATAAAAATTCCCCATGCACTTCAATATTTTCCCAAAGCACTTCAAAATTCCCCCAAGTCACTTCAATACTTGCCACATGCACTTCTAAATTGACCCAATGATGATAGAAACGCCCCATGCACTTCAATACTTGCCTTTACCACTTCAAAATTCTCCCAACAATGATAAAAACGCCCAAACACTTCAATATTTTCCCTAGGCACTTCAAAATTCTCGCAGCAAAGATAAAAACTCCCCCATCCACTTCCATGATTTCCCAGGCACTTCATTACTTTCCCCATACACTTCAAAATTCATCCAATGATGATAAAGATGCCCTATGCACTTCAATAGTTGCCCTAGGCAAGGGAGAAAAACACCCGACAATGATATAATCACCCAGGCAATCACAAAAATGCCTCAATCCACACAAATTTTCCCCGGCAAGTGATAACTTTGCCCATCATTGTTTTAAAATGTCCCAACACTATAAAAGCATTCATACAGTGATCAATAACAACCCCAAGCACTTCTAAATTCACGTAGTGAGGAGAAAAACGACCCATGCACTTATAAATTCACACGGTGATGAGAAAAATGCCCCATGCACTTCTCACTAAGACTCAACCACTACCACCACTGACAAGGGTATTGCAAAAGATCCTGATTCTCTAAGATTACATATGTTTAAAGAATGAAAGAGATGAAGTGCCAAGGCTAAACACGTATGATGTAGGTAATATATTGATTACCATATAATTTTCAAACCACAACACAAGAAATTTGAATACAAGCCCAATACCCTACAGTAGTAATAAGGCCAAAATGCTATTCTTCCCCTCCTTCCGGGTAGGTGGCAAATGATAATCTTGAAATCTTAAATTGCGAACACTGTAAGCTAGAGCTACATCATCTTGTCCGTTTGATCTTCCTTCATCACTTGTTTCTCAAATACTGGATTTGTTGCAATCTGGGAAACTGCATGTTGATTCAATTGATTTTTTTTTTTCAAATAAGTCCATTCCTATTCTACATAATAGACATGCTGAACAGAGTGGCTGGCAGAATCAATTGGATTGGGAAAGGTACAACATTTATTCAATGAATCAAGGTCCTCTAACTAGAAGTGATAATGTGGGTTCTTTCCAATTCAATATGGTCTCACAACACAAGAGTATGCTTTCATAGCTATTCACCATCCCATCGTGTACATGTTCCATGTGGAATAATCTCAAGAATCAACGACATACTAAAATTGCAATTCCATTGATTACAAGGAACAAGTAAAAAAAGAAAGGAGAAGATGCTACATTCTATTTTGACTCTAAAAACAACGGAGAAAAAAAACTAAATGAATGATCACAACACAAGGTCTTATACATCAAGATCCATATGTACCACATTAAAGATGCTTACATTGTGAAAATAAAATTCGGAATGATTACAAGAGGAAGAAAAAGAGAGCCCCATTTAAAAGCAAAGGCAAAAAAAGTCATTGAGTTCATACCAATGCAGTTTCTTGTTAATCCAATCTCTCCCAATTCAAGAAAGTTGAAATGCAAATATGTTATCATAACAAAATTGTTAGCATTAACTTAGGACTTCAGCTATGATTTCAGGTCAAAATAGCTGTTGTGAGAAATTTGTTTATTGACCGGGCTTGGATTATCAATTTATCATCAAGATTGTATACCACCAAATGGTGTTAAATATTTTACAATCCCATGAGATTAAGAGACATATTTGACATTTCATCTCAGTCCAAACATTACCTTTTTCCTTTCTTAGTTCACAAGAAGTTTGTAGAAGAGTTGAATTAATGCCTACATTAGGCACACTACAGGATTTGTTGGCCAAATGCAAGTTTTGGAGGGCACTATTTAGTTGAAAAGTCCTTGGATGCAATAGGATGCATTAGAACAGTCAAATCTAAACAAAATATTTGTCTTGAATGTGCTATATATCTACTAAAGACTTTAAAACCACCACTTTCAGTTCTATTTTCTAGGCATACAAGTATCTCTATGAGGATGTATGATTGCATGCCTTATATCATCTCTTAGAGAGACGCACTTTACTTAGCTCATCTATCCATGCAAGGAAGGCACTTCAGGGTTGGGTTCTGATACCTTTAGTTGACATTCTTGTTACCCCACATTCCCATGTGGGTATCTTAGGGGATGTTGAAATATTGTAACTTCAAAGAATATTATATTTGTACTTTATTATTCCGGAGATGTTTCAATCCTCCGTGAAGATCTTATTGTATATCCGGAGATGTTTATTCCTCTGTCGGAATGTGGTAACTTGGGTTATTAGACTTCCCTTGTGGGGGTCGGCCTTGTATGTGTTATTTGGTTCAAAGGGTTGTTAGACCACCCTAGTGGGGTCGGCCCAGTCAGTTGTGGTGGGGTGTTTAACCCAGTGGTAAAGTTGGGGCCGACCTAGTTAATATAAAGTACAAGTCAGAGATGTGTATAAATAGAGGAGGCGTGTTCCTCATTATACACACACTTCACTCACTCAGAATGTAGCGCACTTGTGAGAGAGAGGTCTGTTATGGAGGAGGAGGAGATCATGTCTTTGGTTTGCATCTTTGTATATTGCTGGTCATCTATATTGAGGAAGCTTTGCTGGGTTTTCTAACCCATGAGGGTTTCCCAGGATAAATCTGTGTCTCTTGTATTTATGTTGTACTTGTTGTTTCTTCAGTGATCCTGTATATGCTATTATTGTGAAATGGAATGTAATGATGATATTTTCTGTCTTACCATAATAAATCTTAACATGGAATCAAAGCTAACCTGAAGGAAGGCAATGTATGGTAGTTACGACACTTGCTTCACTTGCAACAATTTCAAGGTTTGGGTTTTGTATAGCAAAAAACAGTCATTGTGGAACTTTCACTATAAATCCATTTTAGCGAAGGTTAAGGATCAGAAACCTTTACATATCGTATATAACATCCCCAGGTACCTTTTGTCCAAAGGACACCCTCATATTCGTTGTACTTTGTGAGTTATGATCAGTACAAGTTAGGGTTTCTGCCTCTTCCAGATCTCAGTCAAAATTAGGTGACCTAGGAAAAAAGGTCATAACTTGGGATAGGAAGCTCCAAATGAAATTTCGTAAAAAGTGAAAGGTAGTACACAGACTGTACTATCTCAGGAAACGTTTTCAGAGGCCGAAGTTGAACCAGTGACACGTGGCATGCCATACAAGTTTGCTCTCCGATTTTATCCCATAAACAGGTCACGTTGCGACACTTGGCATAACTCTCTCTCAGAAAATCCAATTGAGGTCAGACCTATCGGGATGGAAATATGACAGGTCAGGATACCACAGAAAAAGTTTTCATACCCTGTGGATTGAAAAGTTCAAAGTTATAGTAGAAACAATCAGGTACATATTTCTGTCAAAACATAATTATTTTTGGAGCACCTTCATTCATGGCTTCCGGAATTTAGGGTTTCGGAGAAAGTTAGAATTTTTGGAATCAGAGTCCACGGCTGAATGCTACTCAGGAAAATTGAAATTTAGAGACCAAGATAGAATTTTTTGGTTGGGTAAAAGACCGGGCTTGATCAAACCCCAGTTCGGGATTTTGATCGGAAAGATGGAAAATTAGGGCTTCAGCAAAAGTTGGAATTTTTGAAGTCTGTGACCACGGCTGGAAGCTCCTCAGAAAAATAAGAGTTTAGAGCCTTGGATCAAACCTTTTTATTGGGCAAAAGGGTGGATTCATCAAACCCTAGTTCGGGATCCTGTCCAGAAGATCCAGAAGTTTTGAAGACAATTTTGAGGGGTCAAATTTTGGAGATTTTAAAATTGAAGTATGCTAGTTTGATCAGCTCAGCAAGACACATCCTTCCATCCATTCAGAAGTGTGAAAGTAAAAGATTGAATTATTAGGGTTTCTCTAGCAAACCCTAATCAAGCTCCAAATCAAGTTTCAAGGAGAGTTGAGGCTAAGGCCTTACATAAGAAGACTACAAGAAGTCTCGACAGGTATGACTTAAGGAGGTTCATGTATGTCTTGAAATCTGATCCCTAGTTAAGTTCATAATGTGTTTGTCTTCATATTATTTATTAGTACAATCTTGATTAATGTTAGAATTGTCTTATCACCCTAGTAACAGTATGAATGCATGTGAATGATAGAAGACATTCATTGATTAGGGCTATATGATTGTACTAATGCACTGTGGTGTTGTATGAGGTTGACGTTGTTTGCTAACAAGATACAGGTACATCACGAAAGACAAATCAAGTTCCATGACCATGACAACATGAATACAAAGACTCATCCATAATCTTTGTTCTACTTACGAGGTATGTATGACTTTGTTATATTATGCTTAACCTATGATATATGCAAGTTCTATCACAGGATCTCTAAATCATTGAAGAGATCAAAGAAGATATTGTTTAGGTAGGTTAGATATAACTAAGCAGGTATACTAATCCAGGTATGTTTTCCT
The DNA here is from genome assembly GCA_027924585.1 of Larix kaempferi. Lineage (NCBI taxonomy): Eukaryota > Viridiplantae > Streptophyta > Pinopsida > Pinales > Pinaceae > Larix > Larix kaempferi. The sequence continues at coordinate 2,124,417 of BSBM01000142.1, forward strand.
ATGTCAAGTTAGAATGTTACCTTGTGTTAGGATCCCTTATATAAGTATACTTGGTATGATTGGTTATGCTTATTCATAATGCTAGTAATAAAGGGTTTATGCATATTATGTCTCTTATCTTGATTGATGATTTAACTAACCAGAAGAGTCCTATGATCAAACAAGAATATGCATGAGTAAAAGAAGACTTTCCTGAAACCTTGAATACTAATGTTTATTATCTATGATCATGACTATACATATTCAAGATTATTTAGAATTATAATGTTTTGATAATATTGAGAATATACTAATGAACGTATGTTTGTGTATGAGATCATGAGGATGACACTAGTGCACACTTGAGCATGCACAGTGGTACAGAATGAATAGAAGTTCAAAAGACATATAGAAGATCAAGCGAGAGACAACCACGCAAACATAAAAATAAGTATTTGAGTTGTTATTTGAAATAGTAAATGATATTGCTTGTAATAGTTGTATACATATTTGTATTCCTAGAATATATCATGCTGAGTGTAAACATTCATATAGCATTGAACAGTATACTACTAATATGCATATGATTGGTAAATTGGACAAACATTTCATTGTTGATTTTCTAGAATGAAACCTCTTTGCTGACATGCTGAGAGCTGTGCACACTCTCGATAGTATGTTCTAGTAGAGATGGAAGGCATCTAGATAGCCACTGTATGCATACAGGATATGGAAAAGTGTTGTGTCAAAGTATTGGTCAAGATAGTTGCATAACTATGTAAATGATATCTGTATGCATAATAGGTTATCATATCAATATGATTTGATGATTATGAAGTATTACTAATCATGTACTTAATTTTGATTTGTAGGAAAGATCATGACGAATGATGAACACTGAACAAGTGATGGATGTTCAACAAAAGGATTTACAAATCAAACACACTATAGAAGACTCGTGGCTAGAAGATTCTCTTAGAAAGAGGAAGAGAATCATGATGAGATGTTTGCTCCAAGTGGCTAGTTAAGACCATTATCTTAATAATGTAATTGAAGAAAGCTCTGTTCGAGTACCCAGGATCAATAGTGATCACCATGGGTGATGTGGATCTCAACCTTTGCTACAAGGTTGAATATGGTTTCTATACACAAATGAGATGGATGCAAGAAGGAACTCACCACAAAGTTCGAATGATGTTGAGGCTCATATCAGTAGACCCATATGACGAGAGATGGCACAGATAGATGGCTGCAGAAATGAAAATGAAAGATCTCAGATTGATGCATTACTTCCTAGGTCTGGAAGTATGGCAAGGCTCAGAAGGAATCTTTCTCAACCAAGGAAAGTATGCTGTGGAAATCTTGATAATATTTGATATGTTGGAATGTACAACCATGGTCACTCTCATGGGTTCAAACTTGAAGCTGTTAGCTGATGACTCCTCAGAATTAGTTGATGTGACTCTGTACATATATATTATTAGGTCATTGATGTATCTGACGAATACCAAGCCGGATATATGCCTTGCTGTGAACACCTTGCAGTGTCAGTATCTAGTGGAAACTAGATGTGTTCACCTGATAGTTGCAAAGCATGTGAAGAGGTACCTAAAAGGTACGATAGACTTTGATCTATGTTATCTTGGAGATCATGACTTTAGATGGCTACACAAATGTTGATTGGGTAGGAAGTGTATCAGACAGGAAGATCACATCGAGAGGATGTTATTGTCTGACATCAGCCATGATCTCGTGGTTTAGCAGGAAGCAGTATAGTGTGGCTCTCAGCACAAGCGGAATATATGGCTGCTTGCTCTGCTAGTTGTGAAGCAGTATGGCCTCAGGATTGTTTGACTTAGAAATGGACCCTACTGTGATCCTATGTGACAAACAGAGTTGTATCAAGATGGCAGAGAATCCAGTGTTCCATGATAAGTCAAAGCACATAGAGATCTGAAATTTCTATATACAAGATATGGTGCAGAAAGGAACTATAAAGTTCGAATTTGTAACAGGTTACCGATGTACTAACTAAACCTCTACCTCAAGAAAAGTTTGAGTATTTCCGAGACAAGCTTGGAAGGACCCTCCTCGAAAGGGGGAGTGATGTGGTCACTTATGATGAGATTTCCTACATCGACAGTGAGGTCGATGATGTGGATACCTATATTGGTGATGCCGACAAAAAGGTTGGTGGATGGTCCTTAGACAAGATCTAAGTTGACAAGGGGATTACATCATCCTTGAACATATGTTCTAAAAGGATCCGTAGATAGATGTCTCCGAGAAAGAAGAGGGATTGCATCATCCTTGAACACATGTTCCAAAGTGAGCCGTAGACATATGTCTTCAAGAATGAAGTCCTTAGTGGACATGTGGGGATTGGATCATCCCTGGACTTCAGTCCTAAAGTGAGCCGTAGACATATGTCTTCAAGAATGAAGTCCTTCGTGGACATTTGGGGATTGGATCATCCCTGGACTTCAGTCCTAAAGTGAGCCGTAGACATATGTCTCCGAGAATGAAGTCCTTAGTGGACAGGTGGGGATTGTATCGTCCCCGTACTTTGGTCCCTTGAATTGATCCGTAGACATATGGTCTCCAAGAATGAATTCCTTAGTGGACAGGTGGGGATTGTATCGTCCCTAGAATTCGGTCCCTTGAATTGATCCGTACACATATGGTCTCCGAGAATGAAGTCCTTAGTGGACAGGTGGGGATTGTATCGTCCCCGGACTTCGATCCCTTGAATTGATTCGTAGACATATGGTCTCCAAGAATGAAGTCGTTAGTGGACAGGTGGGGATTGTATCGTCCCTGGACTTCAGTCCCTTGAATTGGTCCGTAGACATATGGTCTCTGAGAATGATTTCCTTAGTGGACATGTGGGACTAATCATCCTTAGACCGTAAATCTCGTAATTCCCAAAGGAAGGATTGTCTTAAAAGAGATTGAGTGGGACTAATAATCCTTAGACCGTAAATCCCGTAATTCCGAAAGGAAGGATTGTCTTAAAAGAGATTGAGTGGGATTAATCATCCTTAGACCGTAAATCCCATAATTCCGAAAGGAAGGATAGTCTTAAACATGATTGTGATTGATCCCGTAATTCCAAAAGAAAGGATCATGTGTATTGCAGAGTATACTGCTATTGTGTATACTTGACTGATGAGGATACTTGTATTGACGATATGTATACTTGTATTGATGAGGATACTTGTATTGATGATGTGTATACTTGTATTGGTGTGGATACTAATACTGATGGTCTAGATGACGATGTTGCTGATCGTGATGGTCTAGATGACGATGTTGCTGATCGTGATGATCTAGATGATGATGATGCTGATCGTGATGATCTAGATGATGATGTTGTTGATCATGATGGTCTAGATGACGATGCTGCTAATCGTGATGGTCTAGATGATGATGTTGCTGATCGTGATGATCTAGATGACGATGCTGCTGATCGTGATGGTCTAGATGATGATGTTGCTGATCGTGATGATCTAGATGACGATGCTGCTGATCGTGATGGTCTAGATGACGATGCTACTGATCATGATGGTCTAGATGACGATACTGATGATTGTGTGATGACGATGCTGATGATCGTGAGGATCTAGATGTTGATGTTGCTGTAGCTATTCGAGTGCTGCAGAAGATAAAGGCTCAGTACTGAAGATGTTGATGTTCCATTATTGAAGATGTTCCAGTAATTGCTTGAGTTACTGATGATGTTGAGAAAGCTTCCAATGATTTATAGATGTATCATGTATGATGTTGATGACTCCTTGCTTGTGCAGATGTTGTTATAATATCCTTCTCATTAAGGGTGAGTGTTGAAATATTGTAACTTCAAAGAATATTATATTTTTACTTTATTATTCTGGAGATGTTTCATTCCTCCATGAAGATCTTATTGTATATCTGGAGATGTTTATTCCTCCGTCAGAATGTGGTAACTTGGGTTATTAGACTTCCCTTATGGGGGTCGGCCCTGTATGTGTTATGTGGGTCAAAGGGTTGTTATACCACCCTAGTGGGGTCAGCCCAGTCAGTTGTAGTGGGGTGTTTAACCCAATGGTAAAGTTGGGGCCGACCTAGTTAATATAAAGTACAAGTCGGAGATGTGTATAAATAGAGGAGGTGTGTTCCTCATTATACACACACTTCACTCACTCAGAATGTAGCACACTTGTGAGAGAGAGGTCTGCTATGGAGGAGGAGGAGATCATGTCTTTGGTTTGCATCTTTGTATATTGCTGGTCATCTATATTGAGGAAGCTCTGGGTTTTCTACCCCATGAGGGTTTCCCAGGATAAATCTGTGTCTCTTGTATTTATGTTGTGCTTGTTGTTTCTTCAGTGATCCTGTATATGCTATTATTGTGAAATGGAATGTAATGCTGACATTTTCTATCTTAGCATAATAAATCTTAACAGGGGATATTTCTGAACTTTTTGAAGAAATATCAATTGTCTACATCAACCTTCATCCTTGCATTTTTAGTTAGAATATAGTTACACTTCATTGTAGATCATTGATCTTGTCAGTCATTCAATAGAGTGTCATCATATGATCACAGAATGATAGAATATCACTACCACTTTGACGACACTATTTTCAGATGCCATGCTAGTAGCTATAGTAGTATTTCTAAGCAGTCTTATTCCTTGATTGGGCTGGTTACCCACTGGACTGGGTTGATTTTTTTTTAAATGTAGCCTTTCAATCTCACTAAGAAATGAACAGGGTGAAAGACGACCTGGTGGATTTCTTAAAAAAAAGATGGTGTTTTTATAAGATGTGGTAGTCTAAAAACTTTCCTCCTAAGGAATTCCCTATTGTTGACTTGGAATAATTGTGGTGCCAATGCATTCTGGAACTAATTGGATTGTCCCAAGTCCATCAGTAAGTGGACAAACTACTTCAAGTGCATACCATGCATAATAGGATAAGAAATTGGTGTGTCGTCTCTTGATTCCTGAATGAAATATGTGACTATTCTTTTACTATATGTCATCAAGAATGTCACCATTCATAACATCTATTTCTGACATAATTTGCCTAAGCCATTGAAGTGCATGTCCAAGTTGACAAGGACTTAATCATAATTATAGAAAATTTCTGGAGTTAAACTATGTTCAAGTTTTAAACTTATCCATTTTTAGAGTGGACACTCCACCCATCATCAGGGGATTCAGATAAAGCTTTGATAGATAGAACCGAGTGAACCAAATTCTCCTTTTCTCAAGCCATATATGTGCCTTTCGCTCTGATTTCAAGAGACATACAGATACACCAAGGATTAAACCCCTATAATATCTAGAATGTAATGCCAGAAATTAACATTTTGAAGTCTACAAGTGCTAGTAAAATGTTAAAATATATAAGAATGTAGCATTCAAACCAATCAAATACTTAGATTACCTGTCTCTCATATCCAAGGAAACTTGGCATAAGAAAGTCAAAAAGCGATCAGAGCTCTAGAACATTGTTCTGCAGACACATTCAAAAGCAGGGACAACATAAGAAAACACAGAACAATCTCTAGTTAAAACTTAAAATACCTCAAGTCAAATTGCTAAAAACAGAAAGGGAAAAAAATCAATCAGAAGTACCCTAGTGACCTTCAATGTGCAACTAAATATATGACAGAAGGAATGACTTGAAAAACAGAACCTCACAAATGATAACAATGAAAATCTAATTATTGAACGTTTAACTGAAACTTTCCTCTCAAATACAGGTAAAAATTCCACTACCTGAATTGGTGTTCCACTCAGAATAAGACGGTGTTCAGCTTTTAACTGTTTCACCACAGTAGTAACTTTCGTTTTTGCATTCTTTATTACGTGACCTTCATCTAAAATACAATAATTCGAAACAATGTGCCCCAAGAAATCAATATCTTTGCGGATGACATCATAAGATGTTAAAATGATGTTGAACTTTCCAAACTGATTTTGAAGCAAAGAACGCTCTTGAGGAGACCCAACATATTGGAGAGGATTCAGAACAGAACTATCAATAAATTTCTCAATTTCAAAGGCCCAATGACCTACTAATGTTGAGGGACAGACAATCAAAGAACTTAATTGGTCCTTTTCTCCCTTAAAAGCAAGGTGTTCCACAGTATCAGATGCTACAATTGCAGAGGCTTGGAGTGTTTTCCCAAGACCCATGTCATCATACAAAATCCCATGAAGCTTGAAATGTTTGAGAAATTCCAACCAGTTTATTCCTTTTTGTTGGTACCTGAAACAAGAGTAAGTGCCTAAGTACCCACATCTACAAACACAGATGGAGGATACCTCTAGATTTGACCTCCTTCGTGGCAACTTTTCAGTGTATTTTGAAAGCAATTTTATACACCTATTATCTAAAATCTTAACCTCCCATCTCAAACATGATTCTGAGCTGTGACATGAACAAGAAACCTAAAAGATTAAATGGATAAGAGAAATTAGTTATTATTATGGAGATATACTTTAGCTGTAAAATAGAATAAAAATGTTTATCATGATAGGTTTCTATAAATATTAAGGGAATGTTTAGAAACTGTCTTATCACCATGGAAAACTGCTAGAATTGAAGTCAATTGGGAAAATGCATAATCATCTCCTCTAAAGGACTTCATGGTAAATTTAGAATCCTACCCATATCCCAAATTTTAGAATTCAAAGTTATTTGCACAAGGTGCACAATTATTATTTACCTTCTTCGAGTCACTTTCAACTCTAGAGCAAGTTTATAATCATCAACTTGGGAGTTATCAAGAAGTTGCTCCAAAAAGTGAGCATCTTCAGAAGTTCTTGATGATAGATTCTCACTGAGTCCAGTAGGTGGAGGAACACCCCTCGCGAGTGGAAGAGATGGAACTAGAGCAACAAAGCTACATCTTACACCATATGCCACCAGATTTACTCCTAATTCCTCAACCAATGAAGTAACAATGGAAATGGTGTACACAACCAAAGATGCCGGGAAGCAGTGTAAGCAATTTCATTTGCAAAGGTTGTACAAGCAGAGGCACAATGGAATGCACGACCTATAATAAAATAAGCAAATTCGTCAAAACCATACATAAAACAAATCATGGTTACAAGATAAAAACACATAAGCATAACAAGGATTTCAGCATTGCAATAGATCCTATAAGAAGCTCCTCTAGATAATAAAGTTGTCATTTCTTTAGAGGCATGGTTGTAACATAATTGTACCTGCACTAGACGTACTCTTTTAGTCCCATTGTCCTACTTTATTGATCATTTGTTGGACATTAATAAAATTATCCTATCCTCATCTTTGTTGATTTATTTCTGGTTATATCTGTACTGCCTCATTAAACACATGATTGTTTAGCCATTTTGTACCATCTAATATAACCAACACTCAAGTTAGCCACATGTGGTTCTTATCTAGTAAAAGAGATGATGTCATGAGTGTTTAGAGTAGATATGCTCTTTCACTGACACAACACCATCAAAGTTATGTTTACTCAATCAAATGATGCAAGAAGGAGACATGCTTTATTCTAGTAAGAATGTAAAGGTTACACCTCAAGAGCAATTATCAAGGCCACCATACTACCACAACAGGCATCTACTGAAGCTCTTGGGTCAATTCATGGCTTTGATTACTTTGCATCTTGTAAAAATACCATCTTATAAAAACACCATCTTATAAGTTGCTTTCTCTGCATCTTATAAAACCTCATGGCTTTTCTTACCCTGCTTTAAACTTGTGGCTTTGCTTACAGTCAACAGACAAAGCAGTGCTTCTTTTTGACATTTGTGGATGGGTCCCAAAAATATCAGTTGTTGATAACAAAAATTCTAGATTCTCAACAACCACAAGAAGAAATCATGCAAATTTAAATGAAGGTAAGGCTTGTTCTTTAACCAAGAAATGAAAAAGATTATTAGTCATCATTTCCAGTAATTCCATTACTGCAATAGTTTGAAAGTTAAGCAATTGATGAAACTTATGCACTTTCTTTGCCAGAGGAGGGTTTCAAAAGAGTTGGAAATGTTGCAAATAAGTCAACTGTTGGAAGCCAGTCGAAGCCTAAGAGTGACAATAGCATTGAAGCTATAGGAGTGAATGTAGGGGCAGACAAGAATAAATTTGTGAACTAGATATTGAGAGATTAGTAGTTGCTATTAAATCCAAGGGAAGAATGTCATATGATTTAATAGGTGAGGCTTTGAATGTTTACACTTTCTATTGGTTGAATGGAGATTCAAAGGATTATGACCATAGAAGTGCTTTAAAAAATGAAAATGGGTTAACTTCAGATGTTGTGGAGACAATATAAAAACATAGACAACTTCTAGAAACAATTACCACCAAAAAAAGGATATGGTTCCTGCAATTTTTTGTTATAGTTATTGAAGGCTACTACTATATTGGGGGAGGAAACTTCATGTGAAATGGAACTTGCAGGGAGGATAGGAATCAATTTAGAAAAATATGCACTTAATTCCATATTCATCACACACAAATGATTCTCTGTATGATATATATCTTGTACGATGCATGTTAGATCATTTTCTGATGCAAGATAAGAGCCCTCAAAGTAGTCCAGAAAGGGAACAATTTCCTTATGAGGGACAAAGAACAAGGTCTGTTGAAACTTAAGAATTTTCTGAAGGTAGAAGGATGACTTCTGCAATCCATACTTCAAATTTGAGTGTTGCAAATCTCATTGATGGATACCTTGCAAACATAGCTCGTAAGACACATCTACCTCTGTCAAAGTTTATCAATCTTGTTGAATCTCTACCTGATATTGCACGACTAGTGCATGATGGTTTGTACAAGCCTATTTATAGGAAATCACAACAGTCACCTAGGGTTTGTAAAATTCACAATATGCTCCTTTCAATTTCATTGTGATTCATGAATATCCAAATCTGCTTCCTACTAGATTTCTCCCAAAATTCAAAGGAAATATTGGTTGTACAAAACAACACCTTGAGGATTTTTATAAGTTTGTAGAAAATTTCAATCTTCAACATGAGGATGTGATGATAATTTTTTTTCAAAGACCTTATGTGGAGATGTCGGAGAATGCCAGTACCGTCATGTATTGAGGAAAGGAGGCACTGGTTCAATGTTGGCATTTAAACACCATCATGAATTGTTGGGGAAAAACTGGAGCTTATGAAGATTTCCTAGAAGAAAATGCATAGTACAACAATAAACCAAAACATATGGATGATGACAAGGAAGTATAGAGTGGATTTGGAGAACCCATCGCTAAATTTCAAAGCATGCAAGTAGAATATGTGACTGTGACTGGTTCTCATGTACTAGTTGAGCACAATGTTGAAGAATGTTGAAGGTAAATTAGATCTTGGAGAACACAAATTAGAGTACAATGAAAAGCAACCTCTAAGGGCCTATTCTAGAAGGACGAGCCCTGTAAGGGTTGTCTCTTCTCAACAGAAGTGGCTTCGTGGACTGAAATTTGGCTGGAAATAAATATCATGGTGTGTTGCATGCTTTTTCCCAAGCATTACTTTCTTGATTCTCACAATGCTTAACTTCCTTCTGTGGGGAAGTCAAACCACTAGAGCAATATCGATCTCTTTATTTATCATTCTTTTGGCCCTGTGGTTTTGTATTTCAGTACCTATGACTCCTTTTGATGGGTTTTTTTGGAGCCAAGGAACCACATATTGAGTACCCTGTGCATACCAATCAGATTCCCAGAGAGATTTCACCCCAGAAGTATCCTTCTTGGTTGCTTGTTCTTTGTGCAGGAACACTTCCTTTTGTCACTCTTTTCATTGAGCTCTTCTTCATTATGTCAAACATCTGGTTGGGGTGGGTTTACTATGTTTTTGGATTTCTTTTTATTGCATTGATTCTCCTTGTAGTTGTATGTGATAAGGTTTCTCTAGTTCTGGTTTACATGCACTTGTGTGTGGAAGATTGGAAATGGTGGTGGAAACCATTCTTTGCATCTAACTCTGAGTCAGTTTATTATTTTGTCTATTCAATAAACTACCTGGTGTTTTATTTGCACAGCCTTAGTGGGCCTGTGTCAGCTGCTTTGTACATCGGATACTCTCTTCTTATGGTCTTTTTCCATCATGCTTTCCACATGGACCATTGGAATCCTTGCATCCTTCTAGTTTGTGCATTACATGTTCTCTTATGTTAAACTAGATTGATATCAAAGCAAAGTAGTGCTCAATGGTCAGCAAGCTGGGGGATTGTCTGAAGTGTAAGAAATTGTGTTCAAGCTTCTGACATGTCTATGATGGTTTTAGCTAGTTGATGAGGCTTGGACTCTCAGTTTTATGGTTCTCACAGAAAGGTTCAGAATATGAATGACTTGATAGAAATTTGTAAGTCATGACATAGATATTTGTCTTTCAATCGGTGATGAAGAATCTAGCAAGCCTGAACTTGTCTTAAATTTAGCATATATTTTGCAAGTTGATCAAATACTTGAAAAATGAAACACAATTTCCAGGCTTCCAGAACTATAGATACACTTCCCAAGAGGTGAAGTTTCTCGCAAGAAATCCTATATTCACTACTAACATGATATCAATTAGGGTGAAAATCATTCATAATAGTTTCAATGTTTATTGAAAGTGAAAATACAACTTTTAAATTTGATCAACATGAAAATCCCAAATCAGATGCATCATTAAAAAATTAAAATATAACAATTACAGTTTACATTGTCTAGCACTAATTAATGCTTTAGGGATTGCATGGTGCCAAAGGTGCATAATTGTACAATTATGACTGGAAGAGATCAAGGTTCCAGGTGGATGCAATTCAGTCTGTTGACCACTAGTGAGCAATGCCACAATGTACCTATGGGAATCATATATAGCTATAGCCTCATGGGAAGTATCCTGCAACATATGCCTCAGCCTAATAATTCCATTTTAATACCTTAAATAAATAGACTTTTGACACAATGAAGACAAACACAATTTTAAATTTTTACTTGAGAGTTGATACCTTTATCACATAAGTTGTTACTTGCTCTTTCAATGACCCTCCAAACAGTGCTCGCCAATTAGCACTCCACCCAAAGAGACTCCTCCATTCATTGTATAAGCACTGAAAAATAAATGGGAAACATTTCAGTTATTTTCCATGTTCAACTCTAATGACAAGGTCCTTCAATCATGTTTTTGCAACTTACATGTAATGTAAAATGGTTCATTTTAAATTCAAATTTTAAACTCGATATTTATTTATAATTTGATAAAAGGAAAAAAATCACAAGGCCTTGTTTTCTACTGAAAATTTGAGCTTAGTATTAAGAGTTTGAAAATAGATTTGCTTCATGCATTGCTATGGTAAATGCTATGCTATTTAATTATGTTTTCCAGCGGCTCTGCAGGAACGTCTACTATTTAACTTTGTGATCTCCTTATCCCTAACGAAGAGTGTAGGCTCATCAAATCATAGTCAGTAGGGCATCAAAAACTTACAAATTCTGCAACAAAGGATGACAAGTATGATATTTACAAGATTATTTCATTGTTTCGCTTGGATGCAAATTAGTGGATTTATTGTCTCATTTCTGGCACAATTGAAATTCAAAGGAACATACATATCAATCTTTCTATGTCTTCCCTTTGGAAGGTACTAACCCATTTTTTCAAGATAAATGTGCATCATTTACTTGCAATGAAAACAAGCATAGGGAATGGAAAAGGGAACGTGTAATGGAAGGCCCAACTTTTCTAGGAGACAAAAACTGCTGCGGTGAAAATTATCTGCCCAAGCCAGTATGAAACATATATTAGTAAACAAAAGGAAATGAATATATACCAGTCAAGCACCCTTTCATCTAAAACCAGTAGATAAATCACATACATGATCAAATACTAACTTTAAAGATTGAACATGCAAGTAATACCGACATTTTATGGGAATCACATTAGGTTTTCAAAATGAAGGAAGTTCTGCAACTCTTTGGAAAGATGGCTTACACTGGGCAAGCTATGGTAATGACACAATTGGGACAGAAACAAATACAACTGGAGTGTTTAATTGGCAAGGGAGTGATCATTCCTCAAGTCATGCCTTGTTTCATGGATCTTCTTGCACTCAAGATGAGTATAATTATTTTAAAGTTTTGTACACTAATCTCTCTAGGATTGCAAGGGATAATATGCTTCCACCAGAGTGACAAAGGTTTGGGTTGTTATATAACATAACTGTCATTTATGTTTTGAGCACCAATGTCCAACACAAATCATTACTTATGTTGCAATTTCCAAACAGCCCAAACTGCTCCAAAACTTTTGACAGGGGAAATGATCTTAAGGAATTTTTAGTGACACCCCATCCTCTTGTGACTGAGTTAGGTCCCGTGATTTCCTTTCTAGGCTAGCCATTTCACTTGTCCTGAATTAAAGAATTTAATTGTTCTGTAAAAATATTGTTTTTTAGTTTGCTGCAAAACAATTTTTAGCAGTTAAGTTGGTGAAAGAAGTATAACATATTCAAAGCTACAACAATACTAAATGAAACCAATAACTTACTTTACTCAAAAGACATTAATCAAACTAGAACTTATATTAGTAGAAAAAATCTTCAATTTTACATCAATATGTTTTGCCAAACATTTAGGCATCCAAATGATAAATAGCAAGGTACAACGGTTTAAGAATCAAATTCATAGCATCAAATGTATAAAATTTTGGGCATCTATGATTTGAATTTGTTGCATGTCCTCGTGTTGCCCTTGAATCTCCCATCTAATCATTGGATTTGAATGAGTCTGAGAGGGCTAAGTGGGATGAGTCTAAATGGTAATACTTTTGTTGAAGTTTTCTCTAGCTATAAGGAGGGTGGCCATGCTCCCCCATCACACAATAACTAATTTTGAGGTCAATATATTTCCATTTCCTATGTATGATTCTAAAAAAAATGATATATTGTTGAAGAGCACCAAGTGTGTGGGAAATGGAATTTCATCCCTAACCATCATGTTCCATTATTCCTTAGAGATTCCATGTACATATAAGATATGTTTAGATATTTTTTGAATATATCATGAGATAGTGGCTCTCTTTTTCTAAGTTTAGGGTTTAAAAAATCCCATATATGTTGATAACCAGGCAAAGCCTCCAATCCCAATAGTGCTATTCTCCTCTTGCATTTAGAAAGAGTAGTCCTCTGTGTTTGTTGGAGGTAAGGAGAAATGTGGGGATACTCGAGTAACTTTTGATGTTTCATGATTACCAGAGGGGAAGTAATAAGTTTTCCTTTTACCCACAGGTTGGCATTCTATTATGCATTCTCCAAATAAGACCAATACTTACTCCACTAAATCTGGTTGACTAAGAATGATGTAAAAACCCTCAATTATTTATCTCTTACAAATGGATCAGGGTTCCATTTCCTCAAATGCCCTAGTAGAAATTCATGATGGTGTAGCTTTATTAACATTTTTTTCTTCCTCACAGTAACTAGAATAAATATGACATATTTTTTCTTTGGTGAAAGTATTACAAGATGTACCTTCAATTAGTTGGTGCAGTTGAGACAAAAACCATTGTGTCGGAAAGAAAATTGTATACACCCAGGAAGGGGCCTTGCATTTTAATGCTTCATAATCTAAATTCCACATCTTTCATTTTTCTAAATTTAATTGATGGCTTTCTTTTGTAATTTCTTTTTGTTTTTCTTCTAAGGTCATTTGAGCTACTTTTATGGTCAACTATATACTCTAGCATTATTTCCAAAGGTACTCTAGCATTATTTCCAAAGGTACTCCCATGTTCCCTCTTTCACACATAGAATTCATCCCATTGCCCCTAGAAACCAAGAGTAATTTGATTATGAGTTTGCATGGATATTAGAGATACCTCATCCAAAGGATTCAACAATAATTTTCCATTTAGCTATGTCAGCTCTAATTCAAAGAATCTCAAAGGATTATCTTGTTGTTGGTGTATCTCCTTGTTGATCCTCTAGGGGGGCCTTTTATATCATGGATCGAATATTTTGTAGTCTCCTTCTATGTTTCAATATAGAAACGTCTGTAGCAATCTCAAACTAGGTTTCCTTTAAAAATTCCTGTTCAAGTTTTGCAGTAGAGGGAATATGGTCTTTGCTTACTTTATCAACAAAGGATTTGTAGTAACTCCAACATCATTAGGTTCTATAGAAATATTTTAAACAACAAGATTTAAAGTAAATTCAATATCATTAGGTTTTAGGTAAAATGTCTCAAAATCCATTTCTACATTAGTAGCACCACCTTCATGTGAAGTAAAAGGTGGACATCCTTTCCCATCATACTACATGTATTTCTCTTTACTTTTATTTGTTCATCTATGGATTGAATCAAAGCATCCATGTTTGGTTTGATCATGTAACATTCTATTTCTTTCTGGGCAATGACCAATTTTTTTTGCAAATGCTTGACGCTACGACCAAATTTTTATGCAAACCCTTGACCATCTATCTCAAATTCTTACTAATTCTCAATAATTTAGAATAAGAGAGTTTACTTTTCTATAATGAATTTTGATGCATATGCTTACCAAATAATTGATTCCCTCTTCTCTTCCTCCTACTAAGTCAAGCTCCCACAATAGTTTATTCCTAGTAGTATCCTTCCTAATTATTCAATAGCTTTCATGGAAATAGGTTCTAGATTAGTAGATTTTCTTGGCTCTTCTATAGATATCATGGCAACACATTCTATAACACTATTTTACCTAGCTCTTCTTTGTTTAAAATGTCCCTGAACAGTAACAACCCTACTCACCCTGCACTTTCTCTCGTGTTCTTGGTTAGAACCATCAAATAAACCCAACGTAGAAGAATAATCTATCTGAGGAGGAGTAATATTTTCCCTTTTAGGAGGCTTGGGAACAATTTGGAAAAAATGAAGGCTAGAGCTTGAGGTGACCTGGAAACTGGGCATATACTTCCCCTCAAAGATACCCTTGTTTTGGGCAGTCCAAAACCTCCATAGAATTAGGAAAGGGACTTCCTTATATTGTTTGAGTTTATGCATATGTAACCATTCAATAAAAATTTTTAGTAAGCTTCATTTCAACCACAGATTAGGAATTTTAATCATAGCCTCAACATCTTTCTAGACTTGTTTTGTAAATTGACATTCCTCAAAGAGATGTGCACAATACTCAATATTGGATTGACATAGAATGCATCTACTAGGGCCATCCAGGTGATTCTTTTGTAGTCTATCCCACATTAGGAGTCTGTTATGAAGGATCAGTGAAATCAAACATGTGCTTTTGGGAGGGGCACACACTTCCCAAATATTTTCCCACCACTAGTCGAAAGAGATCCCATTCGGATCGTACAATGCTTCATAGCCTTTAGAGGCTTCATATACAATGTTGTCACCTTTCCATGTCCATGCCAGCTCATTGGGACAGTCAGTAAGTCTGATGTGCTCTACAAAACTCTTCAATATATTGGTTCCAGACAAGAAATTGGTTTCCATATAAATTTAATTCTTCTGTAGAGATCCACCCTTGGCTCTAGATTGTAGTATTTTCGGCCTTCCCAATATTATTCATATTACAAAACCCATGAGCTTGTAAATGTTCTATTATTTATGGAGGGAGAAAAATGTGGTGGCTACATCCAAGAATTGCATCACTCCTACTCAAACCTTATTACCATGTCCAATCCACCACACCAAATGCTTACCAATGACCAGATATTCAGCTAATAGAGCTTTCCAATGATTCAATGAGTTGTTAACCTTCTTGCATGGTTTCCTAATACAATCAATTATGCTTTGAGAAGCGATATAATCTTGCAATTATGATGCAGCATGGGAACTTCTTAGATGAATTTGGTGTTTTTTAAAAGTGAACCGCAATTCTAGGCACCTCTCAGCCCTCATACAGCCTCTGTTTTCAAATCTAGGTGGCACTTTGAGGCATAGTTGTAGCAAAACACATTTTCTAGCACTTTTGAGCATTTATTGGAAATTCTAGGCATGTAGCAGGCTCTTAAAAAACCTTAAGGTCAAATATGGGCATCTCTAAGGTTCAAAACAACCCTAAAGGCTAAAATTGTGATAGACAACAGCAAAACCAAGCTTTGTTAAGTTCTGGGTGGTTTTGGAAGCATGTGGGTGGTTTTTGAAGCATTACAACAGTCCTAAGGATGTTCTGAGCATGCATTCGATTGGAATAAGAAATAAACCAGTAGTTTCAAGTCAATGTTCAATGTTAAAGGAATCACCAGAAGGCCACACCCTTCTTGCAGTTCTCTCCTCACGTGTAGAACAGATCGTTGGCCTTTGGAGCAGTATTTACATACCCTGGCTAGTCTTGGGATGTCCAGCTTTATTATGAAAGGATAACAGTATTTTATATGCCATTAATGAGAGGTATTACATACTTGGAGGTCACTTTATGGAAGTGGTCCCTCTTGAAGGTCAAATGTATTATTTTTTGGACATTGTTTGTAGAAGCCATTTGCATTTGGAGTTGATTGATTGCCATGTGGACATTCTCACATTGTAGCATTGCCCTAACGAAAGTTCTTTCATCATTCTTGATATGGATTGTTGGAGTTAAGAGGAAGTTTGGGGGATCATCAAACCCTCATTTTCTTGATCTTCGCATCATGTTGAGAAGGACATTTCCCTTTGAAGCTAAGTTTGGTTGCATAGTGGGCACATGTTGGTGGAGTAGCCACCTTTTTGTGAGATTAGTTGCACATTCTAGTTGGGGCACATACCTTGAAGAATCCTTTTGGGTTGCTAAATGGACATCTCTTGTTACTTGGAGTTTACTTCATGAGCTAGCATCCACTTTGAGCTTTCTAGATGTGAGAAGATTACACGAAAAATTTGTCACTTCAAGGAAATGCATTGATATTTTACAACTGAGAGATTCCTAGTAAACAAGGTCCCATAAAGAGTTGAAAGGTTGACAAGCTTCAACAAATCTCTAATGATCTATCTTGGTATGTTAATTCTATGGTTAAGCCATCCATATGCACTACACATATTAAGCTTGTCAGATGTCCAAGTTCAATACTTAAAATGTGGAAGCAAACAACACATTGTTCAATAGGTAAAGATGCAAGTACCATCATAGAAAGTGTGCCAAAGAATATAAGTATATAAGAAAAATGACTATGCTATGCATAGTTATCTAGATAGTAGAAGAGTGCAAATATACATATTTTGGGAGATTCCAAGCTTATTTTTAACTAGATGAAGGGGTTGGCACAGATACAGAATATTCTTCTCTTGTCACTACTCGAAGAAGTGATGATATTAAAGAAATCTTTGATATAAATATCTTTCCGCCATCTCTATCTAAAAAGGAATACAGAGGCAGACAGATTATCGAAGTTGGGTCTTTGATAGGGAGCTAGTCAATGGCACCTATGACAGAGAAAAGAGGGTCAATACATAGAATTTGATCTTGTTTCTTTTTCATAGTTTAGATTTCTAGATAGACTCAAAGATGTTTTTTTGTTTTTATTGATAAAATCAAAGTCTAGTGACTCTTTTCATTGATGTTTAGATGGAATTGTTATAAACTGTATAGAGGATAATTGGATGGCGGGTTAACCATCTCAAATTACAAGTTTCTCAAAGGCAGGAAAAGGGGGAGGAAATCCCATATTAGCATAGCCCAAAAGAGAGTCTTTCTAGAGGGTCAATATGGGAAATAGTTAATTGTTTTGGGTTATTAGAGCAAGCCAAACCACATCTATTGGTTCATGATGTTGTATCTCATTGAACTGTAGAGGATTGATCAAACCCAAGAAAAAATTGTCCCTTAAGAGGTTAGTGGAGGTGCAATACCCAGATATTATTTTTCTTCAAGAATCTCTTGGGGGGTGTAAAATTGTGATTGAGTTAAAAAAACTTCTATGTGGGTGGGATTTTTTCTATCTTGATGCAAAAGGTGGATTAGTTGGGATAATTTCATGATGGAAAACTAGGAAACTTAAGTATGTTAGGTATATGTCTGAACCTGTTCTCTTTGGACCTAGGCAAGAAATTCTCACACTCAATTTTTATGGCCTATATGTTGATCGGGTTCCCTTTTGTGGAGGGCCTTTCAGTCTAAGTCTTTTCAATCAATTTAATGTGGTTATGAGGAAGACCTAAATTTTATCATTAGGGTATTAGAGATCTAGGGGATCAAGGAATAGGTGGATCCCCTCTCAAATTTCATTGTCAACAAGTTGGACAAAAGTGGGATTATTGACCTAAACCCTACAAAGATTTTCCCTACATAGAGGAATACAAGAGTGGGCAATGGGAGTATAGATAACAGGTTGTATAAATTTATGGTATCAGAAATCTTGTTGTGGGGTGATTTGAGAGTGAGGTAGTGGATAGGGACTGGAGGGGATTTAGATCATTACCCTATTTTTCTAGACTTAAGTGGTTTAATTGAAAACCTTAGGCCCATTTAAATTTAACTCCTCTTAGTTCAAAATGAATACTATATTAATATAGTTAAAAATATTTGGTCCCCTTTTGACAGTAAAAGTAGGGGCATTGTAGTTGTATAATTCGAAGGAAAATTGGTGACCTATAAATAGATTATAGTTAAATGCGATAACAATAAGAAGGTTAAGGATGAGGAGTCTTTCAAAGAAGATGAGAGGTTGTTAGAAGGTGTTTACGGTGATAATAAGGCAGGATACTATTCTGAGGAGCACAAGAACAGAGCTAATGTGTTAGAAAGGAAGAATAGGATTCTATTGAATGAAAAAGAGGCCATGTGGAAGGTTAAAAAGTACAACATTGTGGTTGGAAAATGAAGATAAAAATACAATAAAAACTCAACATTTTGCAAATCACAAAAGGAGTATGAATACTATCTAGAATGCAGAAAATTAGGAAGAAGAGGAGTGAACAATTTTAAGGAGGTTTCAAAACAAGGAGTTAGTGATTTTAAGGAAATCTTCAAAGTGGATTCTAGGGCCTCTACTGCAGATGTGGTTAGGATGGAAACTATTTTTCTTAGCTTTGTCTCATATGAGGATAATGAATCCATGGGGGATGTGGTCAAAAAGGAAGAGCTATGGGTTTTTTTTTAGCCTTTCAAGAAATACAAGAGTCAAGGACCAAACTGTTGGACCATTCAATTCTATTTGGATTTATTTAATAGCCTGGGGGGAGGACCTTCTAAGGGTAATGGAGGAGTCTAGTTCAAGGGGAGGGAATGCTTGGTTAAATTTAACTCCACTTTTATTGCTTCAATCCCTAAGAAGGATGACACTTTTGGGTTTGTGGACTATAGACCTATTTCTCTATGTAACATCTATAAAATCATAGAAAAAAGTATATATAGAAGGGTGAAGAAGGTGATTTCTAAATTTGTTTCTCATGAACAGTTTGGGTTTTTGGAAAGTAAATGGATTCATGAGGCAGTGGGGTCACCTAGGAAACATTATACTCCATAAAATTGAACAAACAAAAATTTATGGTGACTAAAGTAGATCTTTCAAAGGCATGTGGCAGGGTTTATTGGATCTACCTTATGCTTTTGATTATTCATGTGGTTTTCAAGTTGTAAGTGGTAAATTAAGTAATGACCTATGTAAATTCGGTATCTTTTGTTGTTCTGAAAAATGGGGCAGTGTCTAGTTTCTTCAGACCTAGCACAGGCCTGAGGCAATGGTGTCTCCTACCTCCTTTACTTCTTGTGTTGGTAGCTGAGGTGCTCAATAGATCACTGATGGAAGCTAAAAGGAATTGTTACTTTAAATTAATTAAACTAGGGAATGCATTGTTCATATTTCATACGTGTTTTTCTTGTGATGGACCCTGAGGGATGGGTTGAATCTAAAAGAGATTCTTGACCAGTATTGGTTAGCTACAAGAATACAAGTAAATGAGAGAAAGTCTTTAAGTCTTCAATGAATTTCTTGGGACTGACTATTGAAGAAAGACAATAGTTATCACATATATTTCCTTATGTTCAAACAGATTTAGAGGCTAGAATAAAATATCTAGGGTTTCATATCAAGGAAAATGATTATTCCAAGGAGTGGTTGTGGATTATAGAAAAGGTGGAGAAGAAATTGTTTCCTTGGTGCAATAAATGGTTGTCAGGAGGAGGAATATATATTCTAATTAAATTAGTAATAGAAGATATTCTAGGCTTTTGGCTGTCCTTATCCTTTGTTCCAAAAGGCATCTTGGACCATGTAAGGAATATCAACTTTATATGTTTATGGGCTATGGAGATGGAAGAAAACGCCTTTGATTGGGTTGGATAGGAAAAAAATACAAAACCCAAATAAGTAGGAGGATGGGGAATCAAAATTGGTTTTGTCAAGGCTCTCACCTTGGTTTCTTCTCCATTCAAGATATTTCAAGGTGCTTTTGAAGATTCTTGTTTCATTGACTTGTTTCAATTTCTAATGAGTCAAAGACAAACAAAATGAATACAGAGAGAGAAATAGATATCCTATAATTAAAGCACCGATGCTGGAAGGGGTAGGTTAAAGTGTTTTTTTTGTCAAAAGGTTAAGCATGGAGACAACGTTAACCACTCTTAACAATCACCTCACCAGAATAATAGACAAGGATGTTCAAATTTGATCTCGTGTCCCTATGATGTTCCTGAGGACAAAATGAAAGCTGCCCAACAAGATAGCGAAAGATACAAAGCTAAATGACATGAATTAGCAATGGCACCAATGATGTTACTTTTCTATAGTATTCAACCCTACTATTTCAGCTCCAATATTTGAAAACTACAATAAGACATGTGGAAGAAAGGTTAACATGTAACTCACAGTGTTGTCAAAGAGAGCCTAGACAGATGCAGCACAACAGCTCTAAGATGACTTGATGAGACCCAATTTTCCCAATCGTTGGTGCAGAAATCCACTAGAAAAGCGAATCAAACTGATTTTATTACCATATCTTGTTTGTCCATTAATAACCACGCATGAGAAAACCCATCGGGGATGCCAAATGGGGCTGAGAAAACCCATCGAGGAGGCCAAATGGGGCTGCTTTGTAAACCCTGAATGCTCAAAATCAAGGGAAAATATGGCTCTGTAACTCATCATTGCTCGAAATCATGGGCGATTTGGGCTCCAAAAATTTTTATTAACCCATCGAGGAGGCCAAATGGGGATACTTTGTAAACCCTAAATGCTCGAAATCGAGGGAAAATACGGCTCTTTAACTCATCATTCCTCGAAATCATGGGCGATTTGGGCTCCAAAATTTGTTATTGCCTAAAATTGGAGGCAAATAGAACCTTTAGACCATCCATGGAAATGAAGGGCGAATGCTGGTATAGGAACTTCCATAGCTAGAAATATGGGGTGATTGAGACAGAGTTCAAAAATTTTCTAAGAATCCCAGGGCGAATGGCGGATCTGGGTTAAATTTGAGCGGGCAAATATTTGTTTTTGGAACATTTCTTACATATACAATTTGGCTAAACATATTCTTAATTTGTTTTAGATAAAAGAAGGGCTAATTAATATTATTTATAAAAAACACTTTCTATATAAAAATTCACCCCGGGAAAATTTTGATCCCCTTTAAATTCGCCATTGGGCTAAATTTCGCCCTTAAAATCATCCCTGAGTTCAGGATCCTGTCTAGAAGATCCGAAAGTTTTAAAGGCAATTTTGAGGGGTCAAATTTTGCAATTTTTGAAATTGAAGTATACCAGCTTGATCAGCTCAGCAAGGCACATCTTTCCATCCGTTCACAAGTTTTAAATTCAAAATTTGAATTTTTAGGGTTTCTCTAACAAACCCTAATCCAGCTCTCCAGATCCAGTCTCAACAAATCAAAGTGGATTGGGTTAATCCTAGAATAGAATGAATTGGACACCTGCATAAGCGAAGAAGTTCCAGTTCCAGAGGGAGATAAGGCTAAAGGCCTTACATAAGAATGCTACAAGCAATCTCGACAGGTATGACTTGAGGAGATACAGGTATGTTTTGAAATATGTTCATGATTAAGTTTATGATATGTTTGTCTTCATATTATTGAGGTTAGTACGATCTTGATTGATTTTAGACTTGTCTTATTACCCTAGTAAAAGTATGAATGCATTCATTGATTAGGGTTATGACACTTATGATTGTACTATGCACTGTGTTGTTGTATGAGGTAGATGTTGTCTGCTAACATGAAAGGTACATCAAGAAAGACAAATCAAGTTCTAGATCAAGAACATATGACCATGGTGACATGAAGACAAAGACTCATCCATAGTCATGGATCACATAGAAGCTCTACTTACGAGGTATGTATAATTTGGTTCTACATTGCTTAACTCACGAGATATGCAGGTTACTAGCACAAGTCATTGGAGGGAACAAGAAGACATTATGTGGGTATATTAGACATAACTAGCAAACATGATAACCAGGTATGTTTTTCCTATATCAAGTTAGAATACTACCTTGTGTTAGGATCTTATACTTTTGTATGAATGATAATGATTATTCTTGAAGTTAGAAGTTTAAGTAATCAAGGGTTTATGCATATTATGTTTCTTAGTTTGATTGATGATATGACTAACCAGAAGAGTCCTATGGTCAAATAAGAATATGCATGAGTAAAATAAGTACTCCTTGAAACCTTGAAGACTAACGCTTGTGATAAATTACCTGTGTATGAAATGATCATGACCATACATGTTTAAGATTATTTAGAATCATAATGTTTTGATAGTATTGAGATTATACTAATGAATGTATGATTATGTATGAGATATTGAGGATGACACAAGGATGACACTAGTGCACACTTAAGCATGCATAAGTGGTCCAGGATGGATATAAGTTCAAAGACAGATAATCAAGGAAGCAAAGATAAAGAGGGAGCACGCTTCAGTAATTCATGTAAGGAAGCAAAGATTGAGAGGGAATCCACCCAACAACCAAACAAATATAAGTATTTGAATTGTCATTTATTATATATATGATTACTTAAATGATGCTTTCCAGTCATACTTATGTTGCTAGATTTAGGATGTATATTATGCATACTAGAAAAGATGCATTAATGAACAAGATACTAATAATATGCAAGTAATGGGTAAGTGGCCTATGGTACTGTACAACATTCCATCGCTACTTATCTAGAATGAAACCTCTTTGCTAACATGTTGGGAGTTGTGCACACTCTTAACAAATGTTCTGGTAGAGATGGAAGACATATAGAAAGTTACCGTGTGAATACGGGATATGGATAAATGTTGTATTGAAGCATTGGCTAAGATAATTGCATTGTTGTATGGCATATGTCTTTATGCATAAGAATGTGATTTTGAAAAACTAAGAGAAGTTTCTAATCATGCAATTGAATTTGACTTGTAGGAAATATCGTGTACACCTACAAAAGAAGGACAACAACATTTATTCCAGCAACGAAGTTCAAGAATACTATCTATTGAATATATTGAAGAATCTAAAGTTCCCAGGATTCGGGATGCAGTAATGGAAGGATGCCATAATCGAAGAATACCAATAGATCATGAAGAATGATGTTTGGGATGTGGTCCCAAGACCAAAAGGGAAGTCTGTTGTGACTTCCAAGTGGATCTATAAGATCAAGCATGTTGCATATGGTAGCATATGGAAATACAAGGCAAGGTTTGTGGCTCGTGGATTCTCCCAGAAAGAAGGGATAGATTATGAAGAAACTTTTGCACCTATAGCCAGATAGACTTCCATCAGAACAGTACTTGCTCTGGCTGCAGTGATGAAATGGAAGATACGCCAAATGGATGTCAAGACAGCTTTCTTGAATGGTGTAGTCGAAGAAGAAGTGTATGTGGAGCAGCCACTTGGTTTTGAGACACATGACAGGGATTCATATGTGTGCAGATTGAAGAAATCCTTGTATGGCTTGAAGCAAGCACCTAGGACATGGTACGGCAGGATAGACAGCTTCCTGTCCACTTTGGGCTTTACCAAGAGTAAAGTGGATTCCAACCTTTACTACAAGGTTGAGGAAGGCCAGTGTTACTCCTATTGTATGTGGATGACCTGTTTGTGACAGGTAAGGATAGATTGATTGCTGACACGAAGAGGAAGATTGTTGTTGAGTTCAAGATGAAGGACTTGGGTATGATGCATTACTTTCTAGGCATGGAGGTGTGGCAGAGTGCAGATGGGATCTTCCTTGGACAAGGGAAGTATGTAGTAGAGATCCTGAAGCGGTTCGGGATGATGGAATGCAAGGCCATGGCCACACCTATGGCATCGAACCTAAAGCTATTGTGTGATGCTTCATCTGAGCCAGTTGATGTCACAATGTATCGTCAGATGATTGGGTCCTTGATGTACCTGACGAACATGAGACCAAATATTTTCTTTGCGGTGAACAAATTGATCCAGTTCCTGATGGATCCTAGACATGTTCACCTGATTGCTGTAAAGCATATTCTGAGGTACCTGAAGGGTACGGTTGATTATGGGATCAAGTATGATGTGAATCAAAAGTTTAACTTGGAGGGTTATGTTGATTCAGATTGGGCAGGAAGTGTTGCAGATAGGAAGAGCACTTCAGGGTGTTGCTTCAGTATGGGATCAGCTGTGATCTCTTGGTTTAGCAGGAAGCAATCTTGCGTAGCACTGAGTACAGTCAAAGCAGAGTATGTCACAGCTTGTTCAACCAGTTGTGAGGCAGTATGGTTGAGGAAGCTACTGTCTGAGTTATTTGATCTCCCGTTGGATGCTACCTGTATCTTCTGTGACAACCAGAGTTGTGTGAAGTTGTCTGAGAACATGGTGTTCCATGACAGGTCAAAGCACATCGAGATCAAATATCACTATATCAGGGATATGGTGCAGAGAGGAGCAGTGAAGCTCCTGTATGTTGCGACGGATGAGAAGGTTGCAGATGTGTTGACTAAACCACTAGCCAGAGTGAAGTTTGAGTACTTCAGAGAGAGGCTTGGTGTTCTTCAGATAGAAGATACTTCAGGGAAGAAGTGATGGGACACATTTGCTGGAGCCATTCCAAGCATGGTGGTAGGAGGATCCTTCCCATGGTTGTGGATGTAAGCATTGTGTGATGAGCATCAGGACGATGCTCTGATTACTGCTATGTATGATGATCAGGATGATCATGTGTGATGGGCATCAGAATGATGCTCTGGATGATATGCATCAGGACGATTCTATGATGATGATCAGGATGATCATGTGATGATGATGTACTGTATGATGATCAGGATGATCATGTGTGATGAGCATCAGGCCGATGCTCCAGATGATGTGCATCAGGGTGGTGCACTGTATGATGATTAGTGTGATCATGAGCATCGAGATGATGCTCCGTGTGATGATGATCAGTTGGATCATGAGTATCAGGATGATACTTCGAGGTCGCGAATGATATGTGGTAGGTTGTGCAGTAGCATGTAAAATATCCTGGGAGATCCGATAGGTTGAGCTGTGTTCTCGTAATAAGTCCTGGGATGCTCTTTCGAGGTTTTGCTAGGGAGGCATGTAATCAGTCCTGGAGATTTGATAGGTTGAGCTGTGTGCTCATAATAAGTCCTGGGATTCTCTTTAGATATATTGTCGGTTGTGCTTAGGCATGAAAATGTTACTGGGATAATCTTTTAAGGTATTGCCTATGCACATGTAATCAGTCCTGGAGATCCGATAGGTTGAGCTGTGTGCTCGTAATAAGTCCTGGGATGCTCTTTAGATATCTTGTCGGTCATGCTGCAGCACGTAAAATGTTCCTGGGATGATATTTAAAGGTATTGTGAAGGGATGCATGTAATCAGTCCTGGGAGATCTTGTCGGTCGTGCTTAGGCACGTAAAATGTTCCTGGGATGCTCTTGTCAGGTATTGCATCAGCACATAATTAGTCCTGAGAGTCCACCTCTATCAGACCATTCGCACATATGATGAAGACCTACAGGAGGCTAGGCCTACATCCAACATGAAAAAGGGTTGGCTCTATAGAACTTTCTATGACAAGAAGAATTCAGAGATAGCCCAGTGATCGAGATGACGAGTACAGCAGCAGTGATGATGGTGATGCTCTGTGATCCAGTGGCGATGATCCAACTCCAAAATTGAAGACTTGTGCCGATATGTATTGATGACCTGTGTCAAGAGAATACCTTCCTAGTTAAGAGGGAGTGTTGATGTATTTGTAACTTCGGAAGATATTCACTTGTATATTGTATGTATTACATGTGTACTTTATTGTATCCCCAATGGAGATGTATTATTCCTCCAATTGGAAGTGTCGTCAGTTTTACTTGCAAGTGTCGCAAGTTATATTGTAAGTGTCGTAACTTATACTTTATGGGTTATTATACCAGCTTGATGGGGTCGGCCCTATATGAGTCATGTGTGTTAAAGGGTTATTAGACCACCCTAATGGGGTCGACCCAGTCAGTATTATGTTAATTGGTTAAGTTGGGGCCGACCTAGTTGAGTAAAGGTCAAGTGAAAGTAAAAGTATAAATAGAGAGTGTGACTCTCTCATTTGACACATTCTCTCATTCATTTACTTCGCATTAGTGAGAGAGAGGAGGAGTGTGCACAAGTGGAGGAGGAGTAGTTGCTGCAGTCATCTATCTCTTGGGGTTTGATCTTTGTGATCTTTGTATTGATTCTTATTCTATCTCTGAGGAAGTTGTGGGGTTTTTCACCTTCTTGGTTTTCCCCGGTGAAATGTTTTGTGTCTCTTCTCTCTTATCTCTTATGCTTGACATGCTGTACATGTTGTTCTTTCAGTTAAGATCCTAGATCATATTGAATTAAATGATGAAAAACTAACACCCGCAATGCGAATCACGGATTGCAGAAGCCGGAGAGGTAATTTTTCTGGATTTGCGCATTTGGGATTCTGAGTTCCAACTCCCGCATCATGGATTAAGGAGTGTGGAAGTCGGAGGCATGATTCTACAAAGCTGAGAATGTTGGGGTTCCAACTTCCAACTCTCGCATCGCAAATTGCGTAGTGTGGAAGTTGGAGACATGATTCTGCCAAGATGAGTATTTTGGAGTTACGACTTCCAACTCTTGCATCGCGGATTGTGGAATTCGGAGGCGTGATTCGACGAAGCATAGAATTGGGTGTTCTGGCTTTTTGACTTCCGCATCACGGATTGCAGAATGCGGAAGTTGGAGGTGTATTTTCCTTGACGTCGTGTATTTGGAATTCCGACTCCCGCACTGCGTAACGTGAAATTCATAGGCGTATTTTTTTCGATGTTGTGATTTTGGTGTTCAGAGTTTCGAGTTCCAACTTCCGACTTGCGGCTTGCAGATTGTTGATTGTGGACTGAAGTTGTAGCATTTGTGTAAAAGTGAAAAGTTGCAGACAATTAGGAAGAAAAAAATTAGTAGGTCATTTCTAAGTTTATCCCCCATCGCCTCTAAAGGGAACTAGGTGACCGGGGACGTTATAGATGGTATCAGAGCCCAAGGTTGCAGAACTGGGGCTTCTTGGGCCAAAACAAGAGCTTATGGGCTTGTTGGAGCTCCAGAATGAACAGAGACCAAGAAGGATCGACGGCCGCGTAGCATTTCGCTGGGTGAATCATCCTTGTGGCCAAGTGTAGCCATGATCAGATAAGTTGAAAGATATGAACCAGTAAGGAGAATGGGTAAGGAAATTCCATTCTCCAAAAAGTTGTCACTCATAGAGATAAGACATCCCAATATGTGGAATTGGCATGTGGCTCATGATAGTGACATGGTGGCCATGCAAAGGCTGCTAATAGGGGATTGAGGCATTCCCATGTGTGAATCAATTGTGTGGCTCAGAATTGTGGCAAATATTCCCATGTGAAAGGAAAGAAAGTATCACATTTGAATGAGGTGCAAGGGCATACAATGTGCCTTGAAGGAATCCATATGGAGTTGGAATTGAACAAATTGCAGTGGTGATAAGTGAAGGGAAGTCCAAGAAAGGCCAAGTTGGACTTGACCATAATTTCTGAAATCAATGTGAGCAGCAAGGCATGTGAACCTAGGGGAATGAGGCATTCCCATGTGTGAATCAATTGTGTGGCCCAAAATTGTGGCAAATATTCCCATGAGAATGGAAAGAAAGTATCACATTTGAATGAGGTGCAAGGGCATACAATTTTCCTTGAAGGACTCCATATGGAGTTGGAATTGAAAAAATTGCAGTGCTGATAAGTGCAAGGAAGTCCAAGAAAGGCCAAGTTGGGCTTGACCATAAATTTTGAAATCAATGTGACAAGCAATGCATGTGAACCTAGTGCAATGTGAGCTATTGCGGTGATCAAGGAAAGCTACATAGGGCTGACAAGATGGTTGTAAGGCCAAATACAACATAAACATGGTTGAAAATGTTGATAATGTTATTACATGTAACCAACAACCTTGTGAAGAAAGGTTGGAGCAACAAATCCATGATCAAGAAGTTGGTGGAAGGGCTCAGTAGTCCTTGGTAAGAGGCCAACAGACCAGGTACCATCAGATATGTTAATGGAATCCATGCAGGTAAGGTTTTATTTATACTAAGTGTATAAATGTTGAGAAAGGGTGGGTAAGAATCCCTTTAAACATGTTTTAATCATCATAAAATGGTATGCATGCAATAGTGAATGCATTTATGTGAATGACATCCCACAGGGTATGGTGAGGTATGTGGTAGTAAAGGAATGAGCATTATACCATGTGATTGTTTAAAATTTTGAATGCATCCATAAGAAATCAAAGCATGCCATGTGTGAAACCATGAGGATGTTGAGTTTTGAAGCCTACAGTGCTCAACAAGTATACCATGAACTCCCTATTGGTGTTAATCTGGGATGAAACCACCTTTCCAACATGCAGGGAGTGAGTAAGCTCCCAGTGTTGTATTTAGATGAAGAAGGAAGGCCCCCATATAGATAACCAAGTGATTGGGGAGATAGTTGGGTATGGTGTTGAAGCATCGGCTAAGATATCCAACTTACCATGGTAAGAAACCTGTGTAGGCACAAAAATGTTTTAGACCAATGTTGGAGTGCATTGGGTGCATTGAGTAAATGTACATTAAAATATTTTGTAAATCTTGTGGTTATGCATTGTGTGAATGCATGGTTATGATATATGTTTCATTTCAATTAGATAATAGATTAAATTATGAGTTATTGGTAATTATAAGATCATTTCATGAGCTGCCAGTGATGCTGAAAAAGAATTGCATGAAGAAGGTAGTCATGTTTGATGGGCTACCAGGATGCTCTATTGGAAGGACGGAGTTGCATGAAATGATATGATTTTGTAATCATAAATATTGAAAAGTTTTATTTGACTTCATATAGATAATGTGATTGTATATTGCATTTTATTGTAATAATGATGCACATAAAATGATTGTATTTCTTTGCAATTGAAATATTAACAGCTGGTAGTGTTTGAATTATAGTATGTTATAATTTTGAGATCACTTCAGTGGATTTTGTAAATGTTGCACTAAAAATAGTATATGCGTGGGTATTCACAACTTGTTTGGCTGATTGAAGAATTCAGATTGCAAATAGAATTGTCATGGACATGGCAATGCATGTAAGTCCATAATACAGGATGGGATCTACCGTGTGCAAGCCAAACATTGTGAGAAGGATCTCATGGATGTGAAATATGATTTATGTATGAAACATATTTGATATTTTGAATTAAAAATTATGAGAAGGGTCTCATGGTTGCAAAATCTAATTTCTGCAGGGAATGGATTTGTAAATTTTCTGATTTAAGTTTATGAGAAAGATCTCGTGGTTGCAAAAATCTAACTTCTATAGGAAAACAGATTTGAAATTTTGTTAATAATTGTTAATGATTGCTTGGCTAATCCATAATTGTATCAAGAGGACATGTTGTAGGTAGATGTTTATGCTATGGGAGAAAGCCTAAATCACAATGGACAGAGTTCTGCCACTTACAAAAGCCAAACAATATGAGGATGGCCTCATGGTTAAATAAATCAAATTTATGTAGTGAACAGAATTGTAAATTCATATTTGAGTTTGATTATTAATTTCATTGATTGGTTAACTTTTTGTGAATTGTGTCAGGAAGACACATTGCAAGAAGACCATGTGCTATCGCTTGCCAAAGCCAAACTCCATGGGAAGGATCCCATGCTTTGGAAATGGGTTTTAGGTGAAACGCCATTGTAAATTTTGATGACATCTCATGTGAACTGCTTATTGGTAAACAACGCGGGTGAGATGGTGAAGTTATGCCAATAGGGCATGTGTTGTTTATGAAACAAGAAGGGGATTGGGGTAACAATCCCGAGGGACTGTTAACTCAGAGAAGAGAGACCCATTCCTTACGAAAGGAAGAGAAAACACATCTGCAAACCAATAAGTATTTTGTAACCCTTACTGGGAATATGTATGTCCAATTATTAGAATTACTATACAGAGCATTTCTTTTTTTAGACTGCTTGAGTGAGCATGTTTTTATTTTAGGTGGCTTGAGTGTGCATGTTTCTATTCAGACTGCTTGAGTGTGCAAGTTTTTATTTCAGACTTCTTGAGTGTGATTAAGGTCTACATGGATCAGATAAGAAAGGGGTGCACACCTTTCGAGTGTTGTGTTGTGTTATGGTTGTCAACATTGAATACACCCTAATGGAATGGACGCATTCCTGGTGTTTCAATATTAGAGAGTTATTTTTTATACAATATGTTACAATTTTATATCATGTCATTTGGTGTTGCATACTAGGAAGCAAAGTGAAGAAGGGGTACGATCCCTATGTGTGTGGATGGTTGTTGTATGCTTGATAAACCTAGTAGGAGAACTGGCTTAGCATATTGGTTATTAGAATGTTGTGGAGCAGCTTGCATGTTGGCCAAACATTCGTTGGATGCTTGGTAAATCCAGTCAGTGCATTGGTTGAGCATTGAATTTTGTGGAGCAGCCTGCATATTGGCCAAACATTCATTAAATGCCCGATAAACCCAGTCAGTGTACTAGCTTGGCATTGGTTATTTGAATGTTGTGGAGCAGCCTGCATGTTGGCCAAACATTCATTATTGTATCCACAGGTGATCCAAGGCTTGTAAAGCAAAGAAGGAACCTGTGGAATAACGTGAAGACGTCCAATACAGATAATTATTTGGTTATATTGCATCTTCTTGCTTATTTAATATGAATATACGTGTGTATATGATTTGGCTATGATTTTTAAACTATTGTTTAGAGATGAATCCTATGAAAATAGATTTGACATGTGAATTGACTCAATGTTGAGTGTAGGTATTGCATGATGCAAGAACCTTGAAGGCAGCCTAAGGATGCATTTGGACATGTGATTGTCCTAGAAAGCTCAGTATGAGTGGCAATGGAGAATGGTGCTAGTGTACTTCTGTGTGTCCTAGTAGCCAAAGGTTCTATAGGAAAATCATTGGGAACGGTTCCCTGGTTGAGAAGCCTTGGACAGACCTTAGACACCAAGTGTCATCACCCAAAAAGGGAAAAGGCGATTCAAGCATTGACATTTGAAGTGAAAGAGACCAAGGAGTATGGAACCACAGTTGTGGTGGGGATCCGAATTGGAACAAGATTAAGAGGGGGAAACTCTTACTCCTCTCTTTCCTTTTGATTGATGCATTTTAAAAACAGGAAATTGTTGAGTTCATGTTATGGCTGAAATTTGAATGTGTTTATTTTGCTTGGAATAGAGTGTGAATGTTGAATTAGTTAATTCCCTGTAAAAGGATGAACATGAATGATTTCAATTGTATGTTGGACAAGCCTGAAATGTGTGGAAGTCTTGTGGATAAAGCAAGAACTTTCCATGTCAATTGGGAAATTAATTGATTGATATTAATGCTTATCTTATGATTGTCCTAACAAGATTTGCAATGATGAATCTCATAGGTGAAAGTTAAACCAATTGGTTGCATCTATTACAAGGCAAGTGTTTCTATTTAGCAAAGTGTGGGAAATTGTGCACATTGACCAAGGCAGCAGACCAAAAGCTAATTGGTTTGGCTGAAAATCTTCTTCAAACAATTGCCAAGACCCAAGAAAATCTTGAGAAAGTGCTCAAGCTACAAAAGCAGCAAAATGAGATGAACCACAAGGTTTTGCAGGACTCTATTTCTCTGCAAAATGAGGTAAAAGTAATTTTGGAAGCTATCAAGAGTGCAAAGGACAGCAAGAAGAATTGTAGCCATAAGGTTTCCATACTTGTGGATCAACTGGAAGGTAAAGAAAAGGAAGGGACTATTGTGGAGCAATGTCCACATGTGGAGCTGGAAGGTCAAATCCAGAAGGAGAATCTTGTATAAGCCAAGGGACTTGGTCCTGAAAGATCAAAGTAAAGGATGAAATGCAGGACAGACCTACCACATTTTTTGAATTTTGATGTGTAAACAATGTGTATGTATTCCTAATTATTGGAACACCAAGGATGGTGTTATTCTAAGGGGGGGAGAAATCTAATACCCCCATTTTGACCCTTAAGAAAATTGGCTTTTAATGAAAATATTGAGTATATGTGATGTATGATTCTTAGCGTGGAGCTCAAGGCCAATGACCTTCTAGTGAATTCTTAGCTTGGTATTTGATATTGTGTTATCCATGTGCTATTAAGCCATGGAAATTGTAAAAATGATGTAAACAAATCTCATGCAATAAAAATATACCAAGGGGTTGGCTATGGATGCAACTAAATGAGGGGGATATGTGTATCTACTAGGGATATGTGAGGGGGTTGTGGGGATTGAACCCTAGGATTCCATATGTCATCTTGAGAACCCCTTTGGCTATCCTATTTGTCATTTATTTCTGTTGTAAGGAGGTGGGTGAGAAATCAATCCATGAGAATGATGGTGTATGGGCAGCCCCGAAATTCATAAGGCAGGGTATGGGCTTTGTTTTGCTTGTCCCATAATCCACTCCATCTCATGGGAATTAGTTTCCCTCATCCCCATTGCATCGGGGACCATCTAGGTATTAGTTTCATGGAGGACGCAGACCCAGCAGGGAGGAAGGAACTAGAAATCATGATTCTAAGTGAAGCCGCGTTTGGAAGTGCCAAGATCACCCAGAAAATAGCATGGACAATGGAATCTGATGGGGAATCCATAGACGCAAACCTTGGGGATAAATTGAGAGGGTAGGATGCCCATAAATCTATTGGGAGACCCGGATTTGATAGTTGAAATCCCAGTGGCAGGATAGAACCTTTCATCCGAACCTAGAGGGAGATCTGTTAGTGGATCGCATTAGGAAAGAGACCAGGGGGTTAGACTTCATGGTAGGGCCAATGAAGTCTCATTCATCCTTGGTTTAGCATTTGGGACCATCCATACCTACCCAGGACAGCGCTTAGGGAAGGGGCACCCGAGGGACTGCGCAGCAGAGAAGGGGACCTTACTTAGGCTGAGAGTGAAGGTGATGGGGGTACTTGGACTATTTGAATACAATTATATATGCATGTATATATGTGTTGATTTCATTGACCTAGAAACCTCCTTTCCTGTTTCTCCACTTGCTTGATAGAGCTAGTTGTTTGTTGGATGACCCTGAATGATTGTGAAACCAAGGCTGTGAGTGGACCTCAGTAGTTCCTCCTTATTGGATACATAGCCCCGGCTCGGGGGTGGTCTCTGAGTGTTGAAAGAATACAAGATGAGCATAGACCTATGGTTAGGTTGGAATGTTGCAGTCCATAGCCAGTTTCTTGGAGATTTCAATAAAAGTAAAAGTGTTCTCTGTGAATTATATCATGTTCATTCTGTGTTCTGAATGTTTAATTGTTTATGTTTCATTCAGTTGTGTTTATTTGAGTATGCATATGCATCCATGTGTTTTTATGAATGTGTTCATTGATGAATAGGGCTAAGTTTTGTTGAGGCCCAGGATGTTCAGGTGGTTCATTCATGGCTAGGGGGAGAAATAGACAACCCATGGTGTGTTCATGTTCCCTATGTGGGTCAGATGAAGGGAGGATACATGGTAGAGTGGATCAGGGCCATGATAGAGTGGTAAAGAGGCCTTGATGAAGTTTGGGGCCACATTTTGGATTGGAATAAGGATAGAGTCAGAGTTCTCAAGTGTGGAAAAGGATCATGTAGTTACATGGGGTTCGCCTAGTGCTTTCCAACGGTACCAAGTGTTCTAAAAATGGACTTAGGATGAGGAAGTTATCAGCCTAAGAAGTTGGCAGTAACAGGGGTATATGGCTGACTTCCGACGTTCCGAAACCATAGTGCGGATTGCGGATTTTAGAAGTCGAAGGCGTGATTTCTCGGCCAGGCGCGTCGACATCCCGACTTCCATCTCTCGCAAGCTGGATTGTGGAGTGCGGAAGTCAGAGAGATAGGTTTCCCGGAGTTGGGAATTTGGCGTCCCGGCTTCCGAATCCTATAAGCTAGATTACGAAGTGCGGAAGTCGGAGAGGTAAGTTTCCCAGAGTTGGGAATTTGGTGACCTGAATTTCGACTCTCGCAAGCCAGATTGCGGAGTACAGAAGTTGGAGAGGTAAGTTTCTTGGATTTGGCAATTTGGCATCCCAACTTCCGACTCCCGCAAGCTGGATTGCGGAGTGCAGAAGTCGGAGAGGTAAGTTTCCCAGAATTGGGAATTTGGCGTCCCTACTTTCGACTCCCGCAAGCTGGATTGCGGAGTGTGGAAGTCGGAGAGGTAAGTTTCCAGGAGTTGGGAATTTGGAGTCTCGACTTTCGACTCCCGCAAGCCGGATTGTGGAGTGTGGAAGTCGAAAGTGTAATTTTCCCAGAGCAGAGAATTTGGAGTTCCGACTTTCCGACTCCCACAAGGTGGATCAGGGATTGCGGAATCTAGAGAGGTAATTTCTCCATAGTTGCGCATTTGGGGTTCTGAGTTCTGACTCCTGCATCGCGGATTGCGGATTGTGGAAGTCGAAGGCGTCATTCTGCGAAGCTGAGAATGTTTTGGTTTCGACTCCCGCAGCGTGGATTGCGGAGTGTGGAATTCAAAGGCATGATTCTACGAAGCTGAGTATTTTGGAGTTCGACTTCTGAAACCCGCATTGCAGATTGCAGAAGTCGGAGGCATGATTCTGTGAAGTAGAGAATTGGGTGTTCCAACTGTACGAGTCCCGCATTGCGGATTGCGCAATGCAGAAGTCGGAGGTGTATTTTCTTTGACGTTGTGTATTTGGCGTTCTGACCTTTTGACTCCCGCACTGCGGAATGCGGAATTCGGAGGCATATTTTCTTCGACGTTGTGATTTTGGTTTTCTGAGTTCCGACTTCCGACTTGCGGCTTGCTGATTGCTACTTGCGGATTGCAGATTGCAGATTGAAGTTGTAGCAGTTGTGTAAAAGTGCATAATTGCGGACAGTTAGGAAGAAAAAAATTATCAGTTTGTTTCTAAGGTTATCCCCCATCGCCTCTAAATGGCACCAAGGTGACCGGGGATGTTACAACCCACCTCCAAAACAATGGTATGCTCAACTCCTCTATCAGGTGCCCTTCCAGCGGGAAGTTCTCCAAAAACCCTTTCATACTTGTGTAGTAGTTTCCTTATCTCCCTTGGTTCATCTGCAATATTTATGTTTAGTTTGGGGGAAGTGATGAAACATTTTGCAGCCCATTCAATGTCCCCATGTCTCAATATGGACGTCATACTGTGGGAAGACACCACTTGGTTCGGATAGGTGTGGATTCCTCTAACTACCCTTTGTTTTCCTTCTGAATCCTTGAACTTCATTTTAGGTATTTGGTAGTTCACTATATTTTCTCATATAGAGTACAACCATTGTACTCCCAAAACCACATTTGTATCAACAACATCCACCAAGCTATCATAAAATGTGTAATTTCATATGGTAAGTTGTAGCTTTGGAATCCATGTGTTGCATTCCATAGAATTGTTACCTGGAATGATGACTATGAACCCTTCGAATGATTTAGTAGGTAAATTTCTCCTCTCCACCAAGGCTGCATCAATGAAGTTATGATTTTCTCCTCCATCTACCAATACCGAAACTCTTTTCCCTTGTACCAATCCCTTGCATCGGATGGTGTGAAAAAGAGGCACTCCTAGAAGCAATGCCATTATCCCTTTTTCGGGTGATGGATGATCTTCTTCTATTGTGTCATATCCCTCTTCTTGGGATGACAGTTGTTCTTATTCCTCCATTCCCCCTTCATCATCAAAAAATAATTCAATGAATTGTACTTTCCCCTTTGCATATTTATGGCCTAGTACCCATGGTTGAAAACATGTGTAACATAGTTTCTTTCTTCTAAGTTATTCCTTGCTTGGTCCCTCTTTCTTATCATTCCCAAATGAATGTTTTTTCCATGTTCTCTTGTCAAATATGAACTTGGAAGGAAAATTTGGCTTGGGAGGATACTTTGTCTTTGTTACGGAGAAAAATTCCTATGGCTTCGGGGCAGACCACAACAGACAGCTGACTACCAGAAAATGACTCAATCCCCAATACAATGTTATATAAATGACAATTCTAAGATAATGGAGAGTATGACCAACCTTCAACCGGATGTTCGAAGTAGATCCCCGTTGAGATTTCACCCTTCTACCCTTGAACCTGCAAATTAGTCTCAACAACCAATACAAAACAACTGCATATAATATATGAAAGACATTAGCATCATCAATAACAAAGGTCCATGATATTATAAGCAAATATAACCCAATGTAATATAATACTATTCACAACATCAATTGGACGAGAATACGAGTATTTCCATTAATGAATAACAAGAAGTACAATATACAACCTCTTGCCGGCAACCAATCCGAACCAAGAACTGGGTCTCTCCACTTGTGCCTCCACCACTTCAATCCTCCATACTATGGCAAACTCAAACTGTGAGAAGGAGTTTGGGAGGTGAAAATAAGAAGTTCACAACAATAAGGATCAATGAGTGTAGATTCAAGTCATGAAAAAAATCCACTAGATTTCTCTTACTTTTTCTTTCTCCTCCCTTCCATATGCCATAATAGCTCAATATATAGCCTTACAAAGGTAAGTGAAAGGACAAATCAAGGAGTTTCGGGGCACATGGAGGGCCAAAGGTCACCCTAAGACCGCTTTTTGGGAGTAAAAAGTAATTTTATAATGACTTTTACCATTTTACTTAGTACTCGCGGGCTATAGTGGAACAGCCTGCATGTACGCGAGCTAAAGTGGAACAACTCGCGTACAAGAACAAAAATAGGAAAATGTGTTCCTGAAGGGAAGATCACAAATCTGAGTCAATGAAATGGATCCTAAAGGCCAATCGATGTTGATGCTCACAAGGTGGAAATTACGTTGTAACAGATGCCCCCTAATGTGTGAGGTCAGAGAATGGTGCTACGATGGCCGAAATACATTATAAATCTC
Organism: Larix kaempferi; assembly: GCA_027924585.1. NCBI lineage: Eukaryota > Viridiplantae > Streptophyta > Pinopsida > Pinales > Pinaceae > Larix > Larix kaempferi. The sequence goes on from BSBM01000142.1 coordinate 2,161,698, forward strand.
AGAAGTGGAGTGATGGAGACACAAGTGGAAGGAACAACTCACTCGTCATAATAAAATAATATCTCTAGGTACATGTCGGTACAATACAACAATCTAATACAATGGCCATGAATAGGCAGTACATAGTGAATACATGTCATAAGTGATCATAGCCATGATCTTTCTACAATAAGATATGGTTCCCTGTTGAAAAGGAAACAACTGGTGCAAATTGGAGGTACAAACTATTGATATCTGAGAGATGATATCTCAGATGTAAAGTCATCGTCATAAGTAGCATACTGAATGCCACTATCGCCTAGGGTCTTCTACGCAAATCATCTATGGTGCAAGTCCCATCAAGTGAATAAAGGTGTTGAGGTCGAACCTAGTGTGACATCATCTGACTACCGGTCAATGATGTATACCGTTAATAGACTCGAGATAACCCACCAATAATGAAAATGGGCATCAAGGCACAAAGTACAATCATCAAAGTGCGAATAGATGTGTTGAATTCGAACACTGGGATGAATCCATCAATCAGGGGACATTGATGTATTCCCAAAACTGTCGATGGCGAGAGAACCTACCACTAATGACTGCAAGCCTCAAGGTACTCAACCGAACTCTAAGTGTCAAATACCAGAATAAATGAGTTGAGGTCGACGGAACGAAACTCACTGGAAGGAGGGCATTATGTTGAGATATTGTAACTTCTAAGAATATTATATTTGTACTTTATTATTCCGGAGATGTTTCATTCCTCCATGAAGATCTTATTGTATATCCGGAGATGTTTATTCCTCCGTCGGATTATGGTAACTTGGGTTATTAGACTTCCCTACTGGGGGTAGGCCCTGTATGTGTTATGTGGGTCAAAGGGTTATTAGACCACCCTAGAGGGGTTGGCCCAGTCATTTGTAATGGGGTGTTTATCCCAGTAATTAAGTTAGGGCCGACCTAGCTTGTGTAAAAGTCAGTCGGGGAACTAGTATAAGTAGAGGAGGATGTTCCTCACTTATCTCACTCATTCATTCACTTGTGAGTGGAGCACTTGTGTGAGAGAGGTCTGTTGTGGAGGAGAAGGAGCTCATGTCTAGGGTTTGCATCTTTGTATTTGTTGGTCATCTATATTGAGGAAGCTTTGCTGGGTTTTCTACCTCATGAGGGTTTCCCAGGATAAATCTGTGTCTCTTGTGTTTATGTTGTGCTTGTTGTTTCTTCAGTGATCCTGTATATGATATTGTTGTGAAATGAAATGCAATGCTGATATTTTTTGTCTTAGCATATTGAATCTTAACACATTAAGGCATCCCCCATCAACCAGCACGAGGTACCAGCTACGCTGAAAGATTTGGAAGAACTTAGGTGAATTGGAATGACTCAATAAGGATGGCGAACATGCAATAGTCAAGAGATCTGAGGAGTGGCCGACACTGGTTTCAGGACTTCCTTTGAACAAGAGCATGAGCAGATGGATAGACTCAGGTAGCATAGACTTCAAATGACTCGGCGAAAATAACACTGTGCGATGCAGGAGGCATCAAAAAAGGGCTCCATAAGGACTGGAAGCTTAACCAGCCAGTGGAGTAACAATTGAGAAACGAGTACAACTCCTAAGGTCCTACTAAAGTCCCGACTCATAATGGATGGAGTGGAGTGAATGCTCTGTTCAAAGGCGACACAACAACTTCCAACTAGAAGTAGTAACCATAATCCCATCCGACTTTTTGGAATATTTGTTTTTTTTGGTCTTTTTCATATTTGGAAAGCTTGAAAAAGCATAAAATTGGTTATAGTACAACAAGTGAGGGAACGAGTGTCAAGTAGCGAGAAAACTAGTTCCAAGCAGTGGAACATACCTATGATCAATGCAAGGAAGCATGTGCAGGATGTGGACACTCGGGGAGGTTCCCTCAGGGTAAAGGATCATCAAACTGTGAAAGGAAAATGAAAGCTCTGCAAGGCTCGACAGGGAAAGTGCTCAGGCACCAGGCTAATAATCGAGTAAGCAGGAGCCGGCACAAGGCTCAAGCGACAACAACAGTTTTTCTCCCTTGGATTCTGAAGTCGAATGTCAGAAATGCAACAACTTTGGGCATACAGCCAAAAATTGCAGAATGACAATCCCTCCTACAGGCATTAAACAAGTATCAACCAATCAAATAGGTGACCAGCAAAAGGTATGGATCAAACAGAAGAACAACCTGAATATTCATGAATGTGGGATAGCTCTTCAAGCTCAAGCTCAAACTGGTAGCAACAAATGGTATGTTGACAGTGGTTGTTCTAGGCATATGACTGGTAACAAAGATGCTTTCATGTTTCTTGAAAAAGATAAAGGATCTGTCTCTTTTGGGAACAATAAATCAGCAAAAGTTGTTGGAAAAGGTATAGTAAATCTTGGCGGCAAAGATACAGTAGCAGAAAATGTGTTGTTTGTTGACAGTATGAAGCATAATCTGTTGAGTGTCAGCCAGATGTGTGATCAAGGACATGAACTTACATTCAACTCAAAGTCTTGCAAAATAAGAAAAGAAGGATCAGGAAAGTTAGTGGCTACTACTACTAGGACTCCAAACAACATATATGTTCTGGATGAAATCACGGAAGAGAAATGTCACCTAGCAAAAGAAGATGAAAATTGGTTATGGCATAGAAGAATGGGACACGTACATTTTGATTATCTGTTCAAGATCAGCAAGAAGCTAGCCGTAAGGAACATGCCATAGATTACCAAGCCTACTGATACTATCTGCAAGCACTGTCAGCATGGGAAACTTACGAAAACCAATTTCAAGACAAAAGAATACTCTTCTACAAAACCCTTAGAGCTTGTTCACACTGATCTATGTGGGCCAACCAAGAATAAAGGATTGGATGGTGAAGAATACTTCATGCTGCTCATTGATGACTACTCCAGGATGACATGGGTATGCCTTCTTAACAGGAAATCGGAAGCCTTTGAATGCTTCAAGATCTTTAAAGAACAGGTTGAAAATGAAATAGGTAAACGAATTAAGTGTCTCAGATCCGATAATGGCGGAGAATTCACATCAAATGAATTCTATCAGTATTGTGAAGAAAATGGTATAAAAAGACAATTTTCAGTTGCCAGAACACATCAGCAGAATGGAGTAGCAGAAAGGAAGAACAGATCAATGTTAGAAATGGACAGAACTATGTTGAATGAAGCCAAACTAAGCGAAAAATTTTGGGCTCAAGAAATACATACAGCAGTCCACATTATGAACAGAGGATTGCTCAGAAGCAACACTGATAAAACCCCTTACGAGCTATGGACAGGAAGAACAGCTAATGTTCAACACTTCAGAGTGTTCGGAAGCAGGTGCTACATTAGAAGAGATGATAAAAAGATTAGAAAATTTGAATCTCGTGCAGACGAAGGAATATTTGTTTGGTACTCCTCCACAAGAAAGGCCTACAAGTGTTACAACCTGAGAGTAGGTAAGATAGTGGAAAGCATCAATGTAAAGGTTGATGAATCGAGCTTGCCAAAATGTCAGAAAGACTCAGAAGACCATGAAGAAGAAGATGATGATGATGAAGTAGAAGAAGAAGAAGAAGAAGAACAGAGAAAAAGTCAGCCAACAGTTACACAGGATCAACAAGTACAGGATCAACAACAAGAACAACAAAAATCTCCTAAGAATTGGTATCAGAGCGGCTCCTTCACAGAAAGCCTTACCATCTTGAAGAAGATCCTTGACACACCATGGGGTTCTCAGTGAATGGAGCACCATTGTTTTGTGGGACAAATTACTTGATCTGGAAAAGAAGAATGCAAGGTTATCTTGAAGCAGAAGGCAGTGGAGTATGGCAGTCAGTGCTTACTGGGTACGATCATCCGAAGAAAGTGAAAACAACAGCTCAGAAGGAAGCAAGGAAAAATAATTCAATGGCTATGGAATCCATTCTTGAAGGCTTATCAGATTCCATAAAAGAGAAAATTGGAAAGTGCAACACTGCTAAGGAACTATGGCTCAAAATAGAACATATCTACTCCTCTAAGGAACATGAAGAAGAAGTTATGAAGCTCATGACTACAGATCTGACAGATCTCCAAAAGAAGAAAATAGGAAAGTGCAACTCAATTGAAGAATTGTCACTGAAGTTAGATCAACTTGAAGAACAAAAAGCAGAAGACAACTCCATAGAAAGGTCAGTACAAGATCCAGGTAAATATGAAGGTAAGTCTATTGAACACCCTGTTTGTAATGTTTTAGAATAAATATGTCTATCGGGTATAGAGGATAAGTACTATTCAAAATTCATAGATTGTAATACATCAAAATGTGATGAATCTCATTGTTTCTTGATAAATGATGGAAATGAATGTTTAAACAATGATATTACTAATGCTTTGCAAAAGGTTGAGAAACTTTGTAAACAGAACCAGGTATTACAAGAACAATTAGACAAATCTGAGAAGAGGAATCAAGAAGAATCTGAGAAAGCCACACAGACTATAATTGATCTAAATCTCCAAGTTGAAGAAGCTACCAGAATCAAAGAAGCCATATCCAACTCTCTGAAAGATCAACTTGAGAAGTCTGCTGTTGAAAATAAAAAACAATCAGAAGAAATTGACAAGCTCAGAAGACAGCTAGAAGATAAGGAGAAAGAATTGACTCGCAAGCTTCAAGACAAAGATAGTGAGATCAGTATCTTACTTGAAAAAATGCAGAAGGAAAGATTCGCCAGTCAGAAAGAATATCCAAGTGACAAAACGGGAATTCATTTCAATCATGAGATTGAAGAGAAAATAAGAAGAAAACAAGAAGATTAAATCAAATCCTTGAAGATAGAATTATGAAAGGTATGTCTGACGAATTTTGACTTTGAAAAGGAACTCTCAAAACTCAGAAAAGAAAATCAAGAAATAAAAGGACAGATGGAAGACAGTATTGTCATTGATCTGAAAGAACAGATAGAAGAAGTCAAGAAAATTGAAGAAGACCTAACAAGACAACTCCAAGAAAAGATAGAAATTTGTCAAAAGCAAGAATTGAAGATCCTCTCTCTAAAGGAAGATCTGAACAAGGCAGTTGCTCAGTTGAAGACAAATTCAAAGATTGAAAAGAACATTGAAGAAAGTGAAAGTTCCAGGGAAAAAGAAGAAAAGGATAATAGTTATACAGATATTTTCAGTAGATCCCATGATCAGCAAGATTCAAGGAAGAATAGAAACAAAGAACTTGCATCACAAAGAAGATCCTTTGCTCAGGGAGATCCCATGATGTTCAATGGTCACTACTACAAGTGTAACAACTATGGTCACAAAGCCATCCATTGCAGAACTCATGACAGAATAATTCCAGATATAAATCAAGGTATGTTTTCCGTTCAATGTTATAATTGTTATCATTATGGTCATTTTGCGAAACATTGCAGGATGCAGGGAGAAGTTAAAGTTTGGAGAAGAAAGCAAGTTCAACCGAATGTCATGAACAGTGATCAGCCTACCAAAGTATGGAAAATAAAGTCAGTAGATTGCACCAATGATCAAAACAGAAATGATGAAAATATTGGGAAAAACCCAATACCATTTTGAAGACTATCGATCAGTGTTATGAAGTGTAAAAGGAGCTATGTACTTGATTATCCTGCAGTAGTTGGTTCCAGCATATAAGCAGCAGCAGTGCCCAGTGATAGGGGGAGCAGTATTGTTAAAGAAATTTCTCATTGCCATTGATGCAAAAAGGAAGAGAAGTTGTTGACAGGGGGAGCATGCACTGAGGGGGAGCTGTATTGTCAAAGGATGTTCCCTTTGCCATTGATGCCAAATGGGGAGAGAAGTTGTGAATAGGGGGAGCCTATTCTCAGGGGGAGACTGAGTGTTGTCATCAATGACAAAGGGGGAGATTGTTGATTAGGTTGTCATTGATGCCAACAGTGCCTGGTCATTGATGCCAACAGTTAAGTCTTGGTGCCCCTTGTGGAGCCCCTGAGGGTTAGTGTTTGATTTGTGGTCGTCTGTGTCAAGAGGAGACCTTTTGAATCTGTCCAAGCCCAAGCTTGAAGCCCTTGGAGGCCTATGGAGATTGGAAAAAGCCCTGAACACCCTTTAGAGTGTTTAAGTACCCCTAAGTTGTTTCCTTGGTCCCCCATACCACAACCTATGCCCTGGTACCCTAGGAAGTGTCCTTGTTGGGTTGAAGAAGGTTTGAAGAAGTCCTTGGTTCCACACTTAGTGGATTGATGACCTTGCAACCCCTATTGAAGTCATGGATCTCTTGTATGTGAAGATGTCATAAATGACTTAATAAAGTCAAGGAACCCACATCGTCATATGGAGAAGACCTTGATGTCCACTATTGGCAATCAAAGAGGTTAAGGAACCCACATCGCCATATGGAGAAGCCCTTGATGGGGTCATGAAGTCCACACACTTGGAAATGAAGGTACCTTGATGTAGCCCATGATCATGTGGATGAGAATCCCACACACATGAAGAAGAAGCCCTCAAAAATTTGAGGAAGCCCATACAAATGGTGGTATGTTGGTGTTCGTGGTGCCCTAGGGGGATTGGGTCTTGAACTCACACATTTGGTGGCTCTTAGATAGTAATGTTGAAGCTCAAAACATTTTAATGAAGCCCTTGATTAATTCCTTAATACTCCTACACCACTTATACACTTTGAAGATGGCCTCAAAAAGTTGATTGTATTGTGGTATCATTAAGCCATTGAGAAGACATTATCATGGCATAAAATCCTTGAATGGTGAAGCCCTTGGTCATCTGATGAGTTATTTACTATTTTTGAATAAATAAATAAATTTCAAAATAATATTAAAAACTCCATGCAGAAGTCGGCTAAGTAATTTTTTGTTAAATAAAAATAAATTTAAAATTACAAGAAGTCGGCTCCAAAATAAATTCAAATTAAAATTTAAAAATTATATATTCTTTGAAGGTCGGCTCCATAAATAAATTTCAAAATAATATTAAAAACCCCATGCAAAGTCGGCTCCAAATTATTTTTTGAAAAAAAACCACTATAAATACCAGTCAAATGACATGTCATTTTGTGAGTGGAGATTTTCGGTGGAGCTCTGAAATTTTCGGGTACTGTAGCAGCTACAGTAGACAGGAAAGTTTTTTGTTTTTGATGATGCCCTAACTTATTGGATAAGACAAATTTCGTGGGAGCAGAGAAGTACAAGATCCAAATTTCCAACAGCAGATTTGTTTTATTTTCTTTTCTTTTGGACTGAGTTTTGATGGACTAAAGGAACACGTGGCAGCAGAAGAATTCTGGGTTATTTTTGCAGCAGTCCCTTCTTCCCTTTTTGAGCAGCAGTAGAGGAGTAGACCCAAATCTTTGAAGGATAACAATCTTTTGCAGCAGTGGACTTGTTTTGAAGGCTCTCAGTGATGGTTTGAAGTTTGAACAACAGCACCAGTGGTTAAAGGTCTGAGTTTTTTTCATGAATTTCGTGGACTGAGATGGCAGCAGTCTAAGAAAACAGACCCGAATTTTACAGTCTTCATTAGCATGCAAAGACCCGAAGTTTGGTGATGATACAGTGTTTGGTGCACAGTCCAAGTTTGGTGAATACACAGTCCCGAAAAGGAACGAGTTCTTGTGGTTTTTACCAGCACCTAAACAGTCCTAAATTAGATGGGATGAGGTCACTCTTGTAAGTATGCACAGACCCAAATTTGGATGCATAAACAGTTTAATGATGATGCTTGGTTGATGCCCTAGTTCCAGTGCATTGAAAGTTACACATACAGTGATGAAGGTATGTATGCTCAGAAATTTTGTGTACCCTAGAAAGCTTATACAGTGAGATGCTAGATGCACTATGAACAGATTTTGAAGTGATATGCAAGAAGTGTTTGTGAATATTTATCATGTGCAATAGTGATGATGAGAAGTGGCATCTATATAGTGAGCATACAGAACACAGTGGTATTTCAATATATATACAGTGGTTTGTACTAAGTGGTCTATACAATAATGAGTGAGCAATATTGACTGTATACAGTGGTATAATGATACATGCTATATAGTGATGATATATATAGTGATATACACAATTTACACAATGATAATATACACAGTGATTTACACAGTATGTTTGCTTAGTCTACACAGGGATATTTATTTACATATATACTCAGTGAACCAGTAGCACATACAGAGAAAGGTTCAGATGCTAGTAGTGATTACAGAGTGATATGATGTGTATGCTCAACACACTCAGTGAAATGTTCAGATGATATGTACAGTGACATGATGAGGCAGGTGATTTGGCATGTGAGCAAGAGTGATTTGGGCAGGTCTATTATTGATCATAATTGTTGATTAAAGGAAACATTGTTGAGGACAGCTTCAATCAAGTAAGTCTGAAGATTGGAAGATAGTTGAAGAAATGCTTGAAATTGATGGATTGAGAAACTAAAGGTTATTAGCAGCTTTTGATAACTGGGCTTTCTGCCTCCACCTGTATGTGTTACATGACAGCCTTAACTTGAAAATTTACAGCCTATGAAGTAATATCTGATTGAAAGTGACAGCTATTGAAAGCCTTGTTTATTTGACCTAACAGTTGGATGTGACAGCATTGATTTGAGAATGGTATGCACAGTAACTTGTATGTTGAATGATATATGCATGAAATATTTACACAGTGGCATATACATATGTACTTAGTAATATTTAAACAGTGGTATGTTCAGTAAAATACACTCAGTGGCATGACAATTAGTACACAGTAATATATGTATGATGAAACACAGTGATAAATGCTCAGTTTATGTATGAAGTGCTAGAGATGTTTACACAATGATGTGCTCAGTTTGATATGCTCAGTGATGTTTACACAGTGATACTCAATGATGTATGGTGAAAACACAATGTATAGAATTATAAATGATGCATTGACGACAATAGTACAATGGTGAATAGTGGTAATTAGAAGTGAGTACATTGGTTCAGTTGAGCAGCATTAGCATAGGCTACTACATGTGCATTTGGTCTGACTCATATTGGATGAGTTGTATGAGTAGTTGGTTTGACTCAGGTGGACTGAGTCTCGTGTACGGTTGGTTAAACCCAGATTGACTAACTCGATTGATGTGAACAGCGGATTGATTTATGTAGACAGATTGATTGCTACAGCTAGATCAGACAGATTGATTGGTGCAGCTAGATTGCATAGATTGATTGTAAAGGATGATGAACAGTGTGGCACAGTTGTGATGAGCAGTGGTCAGTTAATGAGCAGTGAACAGTGATAAGCAGTGGTTAGTTGATGAGCAGTGAACAGTTGATGAGCAGTGGTCAGTTGATGAGCAGTGACAGTGATTGTGCAGTGTGGTATAGATTGGGTACAAGTGTTGGATAGCAGGTCCCCAGGATCAGTGAAGGTTGTGGTTCAGTAGTTTCAGTTACTATCTTCATATCAGGGTGGCAGGACGGGGCAAGGAAATTTAGGGAGCTAAGGCTTCCTTCAGGTTGTAGCCTGTAAACCAGGGGGTTGTAGCCTCCTTCCAGTTGTAGCTGGAGAATTGAAGTCTTTGTAACAAAGGAGGTTGTTTCCTCCTTCCAGTTGTTGCTGGTAAATTATTATTATAAAGGCTTCCGTGGTTTTTCCCCCAGGACTTGGGTTTCCACGTAAAAAGCTTGTGTACTTTGTTTTTCTATGCTTCCTATGTGATGATGATATGATGATAGGTGATGATGAGCTGTAATAGTTAATAATGCTGATGATATAATGATAATGTGGTAATACATTAATGAATGATGCATTGAAGAAGCAGTTGATGATTGTTAAAGTTGAAAAAGTAATAAAAAGCTATACACACTGTTCACCCCCCCCCTCTCAATGTGCTCGGTGTGTCCAACAAGCTCTACAAGGCTCGACAGGGAAAGTGCTCAGGCACCAGGCTAATAACCGAGTAAGCAGGAGCCGGCACAAGGCTCAAGCGACAAGCAGGAGGATGCAATGCAATCACAAATTGATACAAATGGGGGAGTCCTTATGGGAGATGACCAACATAAGACAAAGTAGAGTATGAGTCTTTATCGCAAATCCATGGCGTAACTACGAAGGTTCTAACTAAGGCACCCATATTCGAAAAGGCCCTACCACCAAATAACGACACTTCTATAACAGTGTGAAGGCTCTGTGTCAGTTAAGAAGCGGGGTCGCACCTAGGGTTAAAAAATGGTCAAAAGGTCAAATGCATAATTCATGTGAAAATTAAATCTAACCTATATGCCAGGTGTGAAATATACTTGCCGTAGGCGCGAAACGGTCGAAAAATCATCTCGTGTCCGAAAAAACTACTCAAAATGGTACTCCAATACATTATATTAGTCCACAACAGCTTAACATGGCAAAAACTATAGAAAAGTGGGTTTGTAAAACTATAAATAGTAAAACTAAATTACTAGTTACCAATTCATTTTCATTTTCATCCAAATAGTGGTTTTGGGTAGTTTTTACCTCCGAAGTTCAATTGCTGATTCTGGGAGCTGTGGGCGACCATTTTACGAACCGTCTAGAGCAGGTTGGTCATTTCATCCCTCTCTTTCATTTAGTAGCATTTATTTCAATATTTAGTGGTCCAAATTTTCTATTGGGGAATCCCTACTTCTCCACGGTGTTGTACGCGGGCTACAGCTTTACAGGTGGCGGGTAGGGCTTGCTACCCGTGGTCAATGCATGCGTTGACCGTGGGTGGTCGCCTCTGTCTTCTAGTTAGCTCGCGGGTATGGTGTGAAGAAGGTTTTTTAAATGCAAATGGCTAAAATATATATTGTTTCCTCTTCCATGATGGTCCTAGAGTGGAGGGAAAGGGAGCATGACCTTGTGGATGAGGCCATTCGCCAAGATTTTCCTGCACAACAAGCACTACAAGCATGTGGGCTTTACAAATTATGGAGCATTGGGGGTTTGAGGACCCAAAACCAGTTGCTCCATCGGTTGATAGAATTCTGGGACACAGAAGCACAGTACTTCAATATGGATGGTAAAACACTCTCCTTGGAGGTGGATGACATATACTTCATCACAGGGTTGTCCCGACGAGGGGATGTGGCAAGTCTCCGATCTCGCACGGTGGGTTGTGGGGTTAGTGTCTCTAACTATATAAAGCGATATTGTCTCCCCAACACTGGGAAGGTGGGGAGTCAGATACCCATTGGATCCATAGTCAGTTTGAGGATGAAAATCAGTGTGGCTACCCTCATTAGCATCATAGGTTCAGCAGCACTACATCAAGATTCTAGGCCGGTGATGTTCTACGCCTCAAAGTTAATGAGGCCTATTGTATTTGACTGGTGCACAACATTACTGATGTCTATGAAGACTCAGTTAATGGAGTGTAAGCGTGGGGAGGCAAAGAAATTCGGGTACAGTAGCATACTATGCAGCTTCTTCGAGAGATAGTTCCAGGACTCAGTCCGAGGGTTGAAGTCCCTCCTCATAGTCTCTATGACCCAGCCCTGACCTGGTGGGCAGAGGTTCTGATGCGGCAGGGTGATGGCCGACAGGAATCACCATACACAGATGATTTATTCCATTGGTGGGACCGGCAGGTCATAGCCATTGACGACTATCCCTATGAAGGGATAAACTTTTGTGACGATCATGACATGTCGCTTCCTCTAGGGGCCACATTTGGAGACATTGGTGAGTTACTCTTTTTGTGTTTTTGTGTATAAAAATTTTTGGGATTTTTGATTATATGAAAATGCAAAAATCTTTTTGGGTGTAGTATCACATATTGACATTCGACTGTTGGCTCGCAGATGTTGGTCCGTAAAGACCAAATGGTTTCTCAAGACATCGTCGACGGGGCATGGGTGGAGAGGTAGTAGGTGTTGCGGCAGAGCTCACAATTGAGACCGTACAGGTCAACCTGTCACGTATGACCACCAGAGTACCCATGATTGAGGTGGAGCATCTACCAGAGGCGATGTAACAGCATGTGGTAGGAGTACCCGGCACCTGGGTGCAGCTACTGCGGCATATAGCCCATGCAATACACTATTACTATCAAGGTCATCCTGCCGAGGTAGCTAGGCCTCCTAGGGGATAGAAATCTCAAGGTTCCACATTTTGTATCCATATGTATATTTTTGAGAGCTACGGGCTCCAGTTTTGTACTGTGACACCACTTTTTGGACATGTTATTTATAAAAAACTATGGTTCTCCGATTCTACTATATGTGTATGTACAAATGTATGAATGTATGTTTATTTGTGTGCTTCATTATGAATGTGACAAATGCAAATCTAGGACATAGTTAGCGTATGCATCAGATACATGATTAAAACTTCTCAGAACATGAATGTGTGTAATGGAAACAAAATGACGTTCCAAGAGTCTTACCCTTGAGAATCTCCATTGTAAAGTAGGATCTCTCACACAGTACTGACCATTCAATTGAGACACGACCAGTTGTGAATCCAGGAGGACTTCTAAAGACTGGATACCATGCGAAATGGCACCACAAAGTAGATCAACTATGGCACTGTACTCGGACACATTGTTGGATGTAGGACTAAGACAAACACATCCTGAAGACACAATCTGATGGTCAGGTGAATAAATAACCCATGCAGCATAAGAGAGTCTCTGTGTGTGACGGCTAGCACCATTCGTGAATCCCAAGAACACAAGATATTCCGCTGACATTTGTCAACCAAACGGAAGTGAATCAGTAGACCGAAAAACCAAAAGAAATATAAACTGTGTACAGAAGCAACTATACAATAGTATACAAAAGTACTAGCTCGAACTAGAAGTTCAAGCGTAATACCGCTTGAGGTAGAGCCCATTTCTAGGCTCCCTCAAGGTATTCCCTTCATAATATTCCAACTTGTATGCTCCTTTCTCCAGGACACGCCTCACTATGTAAGGACCGTGCCACATGGGGTTAAACTTGCCTGCCACCATGGGTTAGTTAGCTTGGTCGTACAAGAGAACCAAGTCACCTTCATCATACTACCGGGGATGGACAGACCTATCGTATTGAACCTTAACACGACGTTTGTTGGCATCTATAGCCACGGCGGCATCTCGACGCTGCTCAAGGTGGATCAAACGTTGCTCAACATCTGAAGTGTCAGGCAGGAGCTCTATGGCTAGTTTTAATGAAGGGATTTTGCATTCAATCGGTAAAATAGACTCCACACCATGAACTAGCTGAAATGGTGAGAAACCGGTGGCAATCTTAACTACGGTTCGATACGCCCACAAAGCAGGGTATAACATAATATGCCAGTTGCTCTTGCTTTGTTGGCTGGTACGTTGGAGAATGATCTTCAAGGACTTATTGACTGCCTCAACTTGACCATTCGCTTGGGGATAGTATGAGGAGGAGTGCTCTTAACGAAACCCAAGCTTGAGTGACAAATCCTCCATCATCTTATTCTAAAAGTTACTGCCATGGTCAGTGACAATCTCTCTGGGAATACCGAACTAAGCGATAATCTGATTGAACACGAAGTGGGCTGCTATAGCACCATCGAATTTAAAGGTAGGCATGGCCTCGACCCATTTGGAGAAATAATCCATGGCCACTATGATATGGTGATGCCCCCCAGCCGAAGCTGGTTTGCAATCCATGAAATCCACCCCCCACTTGGTGAAGCGACCAACGGTGATGACCGGGTGAAGGGGAGTTGGATGCGAGTGTATATTCCGAGAAAACACCTGGCAAGGGTGACATCTCTTTACGGTATTCATGCAATCTTTAAAGATCGAAGGCCAAAAGTGACCAGCTCGCATAATGCGTTGGGCTGTAGCAAGTCTGGATAAGTGACCACCACACGCCCCAACATGGAAATCATTAAGAACATGCTCCGCTTCTTCATGATTCAAACAACGACGGATAATAGAATCCTTTCCTTGACGATACAGAGTCTCGTCGACGATGGTATAATCTTTGGCATGATGTTTCACACGCCGTCGTTTGTCTCATGAATAGTGTGAAGGAAACTTCAAAGTTTGGAGATATACAATGATATCCCCATACCAAGGGTCCTCAGACAAGATAAGGAATAAGTGCTCATCCACAAAGGAATCTTCATGGACCATATCATCATCAAGTCGAGGAAGGTCCAACATGAGCTCGGCGAAAACCAAGGATTTCACTGATTTCATCGAGGAAAAATTGAGATCAAACTCCTGAAGGATCACAATCCATTTATTGTACTTCCCCCCTATAAGACGTCGTGATAGAAAAAACTGAAATGGTTGATATGCGCTATGACTGTGGTTTTCCTAAGCATGAGGTAGTGTCGTAACCGTTGAAATGCATGAACAGTCACAAGTGCCAACTTTTCCACATGAGTATATCTCAGCTCAGCGTCTACTAGATTTCGATAAGGTAATAGATCACATGCTCCATGAGCACATCATCAACCTGAACTAAGACCATTCCAGTCATCTCTTGAGACACAGCCACATAAAGTATAAAATCTCTTGCAAAGTCGGGTGGACTAAGCAGAGGGGTTGATACCAAATCTTTCTTTAAAGCATCGAAAGACTGTTGGGATCACTCATCCCATATAAACGGTGTGTCTTTCTTCAACAAGCACGCAAAACCTTTGGTAAGACTAGCATAATTCACTACAAAGCGACATAGAAAAGTAGCTCTCCCTTGGAGGCTCTGAAGTTGAAACAAGTTGCGCAGAGGAGGCAACCGAAGTATTGCCTCAACTTTAAGAGGATCGACTTTGATACCCTCTTTAGAAACTATGAAACCTAGAAGGCGACCTGTCCTCATAGCAAAGATGCACTTATTGGGATTCAACCGAATCTTGTAGCGTATACATCGTTCGAGAATCAAACAGAGGTGCTTGGGGTGGTCCACTCTCTTGTGAGAATGTCCAGCCAGATCATCCAAGAAAACCTCCATTATACGTTTAAGGTCGTGAAAGGCGTAGGTCATAGCACGCTGGAACGTAGCTCCAACGTTCTTAAGGCCGAAGGGCATTTTTCGGTACACAAATGTACCCCAAGGACAAATGAAAGCAGTCTTATGTTGGTCCTCGGGTTTGATTTGAATCTAGTTATATCGCGAAAATCCATCCATGAAAGAAAAAATCTCGCTTCCCGCACAAGCATCGAAGATCTGATCTATGAATGGAGTGGGGAAATTGTCTTTCGGACACGCGCGGTTCAGGTCTCTAAAATCAGTGCATACACGGATAGTTCCCTATTTCTTATCCACAAGAACGGGGTTTTACACCCATTCGGTAAGGGGAACTAGGTAGATGAAACCCGCCTTAAGCAGTTTCTCCACCTTTGCCTTGATAGCGGCTGCCTTCCTAGGGTTAACAGCACGAAGACGTTGTCGAACTGGTTTAGCATTGGTATATGTTCTAATATCATGTTCGACAATACTGGGGTATATTCCTTCCATCTCCTCATATGACCAGGCAAAAGCTTCCCGAAGTTCTTTAAATAGTTTGGTGTAAATGGAAACCTCCTCAGAGGAGAAATCATCACCGATGTAAATGTTCTCAACCTTGTCGGGAATTTGAGAAATGTTGATCGGTATAGTAGGGGAAATACTAGCCATGTTCCCCGCCATATAAATTCCATGTGAACCCAAAGGAGCCACGGGGTGACCAACCATATCAGCAAGAGTCGACCTAAACTCTTCTTGCTCGGCGAGATCGAGGTTGGGGAGAAAATAAGAGCGATGATGCATGTCTTCCCAAGGTCTCTCACTACCATACATAGCCTCGACAATAGCTTTATCTGAAGGTAAATTACCATCAAGACAGTCGTGCAAACAAGATGAGTTGACTGCCCACGCGGGCAGCATAACGGGATCTTCTACTTCTGTCCGTGAAGATGAAGGATCCAGTTCTGCAATGGCTTGTTGAATATCTTGATATGCAAGCTCAACAGCAGACAGTGGCATAGCCATTCCAACATGCGCAATGTCTCCAGACGAGGAACTCGTGGACAGTAAGGTCCATGGGTCACTAAAATACGAAGTCCAGAATGGTATAGTATGAAATGGAGGAGGCGCATCATCAGAAATGGTTCCAATAAAAGTGATTGGTGCAGGGAGCTCAAAAGATCCCATCAAAGAGGGGTACAATCCTACACCAATGTTCCCAGTTGTCGGCTGAGAATCTTTGACTTGGGGGACAACAGGTCCCGTGGATGCAATGGAATAAGGACTAACAAAATCTAGTTGGTCGACCGTCACAATCTTGCCTTGGTGAGGAAAGCAGATAATCCTGAAAACGGAGGACATGACCGCTCTCATAGCGTAAATCCAATTCCTTCCCAGTAAAAGGTTGTAGTCGATGGGCGCAGCAACCACCTCAACTTCAATAGGCATGGCTTTCCCACCCAAGCAAACAACAAGGGATGGGAGAATTCCATGTGGTTTAAATGACCTACCGTCAAATGCAGTGAGCATGGTCATAGACTTGGATAAGGTAGGAGAGCCAAGAGCTTTCCAACAAGATAATGACATCACTGACGTAGAAGCACCTTCGTCAACGACCGTTCTTTTGACGAAATTCTGAAGGCACTCCACATGGACTTGAAAAGCCACATGGTAAGCAAGGTTGAATTTCAGTAGTGTCAAACTTGATAATGTTAGGACTTCCCCCATCCTAAACTCCTAAAGCACGTAAAAGAGCACTCCTTTGAGAAGGACATGCCTATAAAACCTCAAGAGCCGACATGGCACACGGAGTTTTACCCAAATCTTCTACAATAGAGTAGTTCTGGGAGGCTCGGGCATTGGGATTATGCGTAGAGCACTTGAGAATACCTTTCGGTATCCACAGCATAGTAGTGGGCCTCTCGATATGCAGAGAAGTATCAAGAGGAGGAGGAGGTTCATTCCCCATATTCGGTTGTGGTGCATCATAATCATGTTGGCGAGTAGCAACACTAACCTCCAATTTGACCATATTCACACATCCAAAGCCACTGGTGGATGTTGACGTATCATTAGTCCCATAACCAGTAGCGGGAGCATTCGAAGCCATATACTGATGGTGAGGAATGGGATCTTTCAACATAGTTGGGCTCTATGCAAGATGCTTCGATGCTTCTTCGATACAAGGACACAAGTGAGTAAGATGATCTTCCCCACAAAGCTTGCAAGGGAATTTCACTTTACGCCTAGGTTTACGGTCCTCACCAGCATTTATGCACTCTTGAGGAGGGTTGGCATTCTCTTTCCGAGGGGTATTATGATTACTACCATTGTTCCCATTGTTTCCACCCTTGCAATTTTTTCTCCCCTTCTTCTTACCACCAGGCTGTTGTTTACCCGATGGGTTCGTCGATTCCATAGCATGTACATCAGACGATGGGGTGGAAGTGGACAAGGTGTGAACCTATCCAAGAGTAGATTGGTTAAGTGACCAATTTTTCATTTGATTACAAACCAAATCTACGGTTCGAGTACTTGCGGATCCAACAATGCCATCGGCATGCGGTCTAGGCACTGACTTGGGCTCATGTCGCGTTCGCGGTGCGTTAGGAATAATGTCATACAAGATGCCAGACTGAGAATATTGTAAATCTAGCTGTTGGACTTTTAAGATGGCTTGTTCCTCAGTCACAATGCCAGACATCGAAACATCCTTAGCAATATATGGAAGCAAAAACTTGAGAAACCATTCCAACAGAAACTCTGGAGGAATGTTGGCTTTCACTAACCTCTTCCGTCAACACCACTCTTGAACGTGGTCAAAAATGTGTGTGGCCTATTCTGGCTGAAGGTAGACAAGATTTCAGTACCAGTATCGTAACGAACCGGCAACGGGAAATGATCCAAGAAAACCAAATATATCTCGTTGAAACCCCTATACATGCCCCAAGGCAACTCGACATACCACTTCACGGCTGCCCCCGTGAGGGTGCGTTGAAATAGTCTCAAACGAAAAGAATCGTGATTTAACGAGTTTGATGAACACCACAGGTGAAAAGTCGTAACATGATCACCCGGATCCTGACCACCCTTCCCCTCAAACTTGGGAATGTCTAAAGGAAGCTTGGTAGGGACTGGAGGCCAAGAAGGATCGTGACACACCGGATCATTCGTGAGCTTCAAAAGATCCGGAAGATTCAATTGAGCAAGGAACGGAAGCTACGGATGTAAAGCTTGATTATAAGCTCCCATAAAAGGTTGATTGTACAGACCTGAAGGATAGGATTGACTATAAGCATGACCATGACCATAAGGTTGATAACCTCCTCCAACCTGACCCGTGTGAGGGTAAACAGGCATATGTGTATTATGAGCACCGTAATGAGGTGGGTTATAGTGAGGGCCAGAACCGACTATATTATAGCAAGGATTACCACCATAGCTATGGGGCATATAAGTACTATTCATAGTGGGAACCATGTTGTAAGAACCATAATGGTAAGGTATGTTCCCACCCCCTGCATAATTACTGTGAGTAGCAGGGGCAGTCGCGTTGTGACCATAAGTGTAAGGTATATTCCCCCCCCCCATGTAAGCACTACTAGTAGTAGGAGAGGTGGTATTGTGACCATAATTATAAGGTATATTCCCACCCCCCACATTGGTGTTATGAGTAGTAGGAGTAGTCGTAAAAGTATACGATATGTGTCCACTCCCGGTATAAGGAGGATTGTTGACATTAGCGAAAGTGGTCGTAGGTTGACGTGTAGAAGCATGTGTATTATACTATGGAATATGAGCCATATTGTGAACAGCATTCCCACCAGGTAGGGTAGTCCTAGGAGGCGGTCCTCCCCCAAGATTTGGAAAGTTGGAAGGGATATGGCTCACCCTCGCACGATGTGTGTGAGTAGCAAAAGTCGTCCCTCCAGTGAGGGTAGTGCCCCTAGTGGGTGTAGTGTTGCCAACACCATGACTAGTGCTAGCATGACTACCTGACGTAGTGGAGGTATTAAGTGCATTCAAACTAGGCATACCATAAGAGAACAGGGTAGTGTTGGTCATAGTACCTGTGTTAACATGTGACTCTGGAATCCCGTATAGGAAATTATGTGGAATCGAAGGATCGAACAGGTCATCCTCGGGTGGATCCGGACCAAACAAACTAGGTTGGGTCTCACGTGGATCACCCCCCCACACCTCTCTAGGAGTAGGGGTGTCTGAAGTGTGTTCGACTCTACCAGATGGAGTCGTAGGGATTTCTCCCATGCCAGAATGTGCAATCATGAAGTTGGTGCAATATGCTTCATAAGAATCCGAAGACTCAGAGATGGAGTTCCGACGTCCCTTATTAACACGTCATGTAACCTCGACGGCTGGTAAATCAGCAAACCGACGAGACCGGCGAAGGGTTGGACCTCGTGCCATGATATATCCGAAGAGACAATAAAATCAAAGCGTCCCCTAACGGCAAAACTATCGATCAAAAACATAAAATCAAGAGCACACACCTAGAGAAACTACAGCCAAATGCAAAAAAACAGAGTGGCTAAAGGAACTTCCCGACACTACAGTCGGTATGTCTCACCTAGGAGAGGCTTGAGACTCCCAAACTATAACCGGAAGTTAACAAAATCAGTTATAAAGGCCCCCAGACTTCACTGCGTGCACAGGGTCAAGTCCCTATACAACAACAACTGTGTTGTCCGACCTCTATCTGACTCAGGACACTCGCAGTATAACCACTACGAATACCCTATGCGATACCTAGGTAAGGTAACTAAGGTCACCAAAATATAACCAATGCTCAAGGGGACAGTCGCAGGTGGGATCCGTCATATGGGCAGGGTAGCTAAGCCCAAAGCACAAGAGGACAAACCTCCGGTACCCCCAGATACGAACAAATCCTGGAAATATCTCCCATGTTCAACTAGTATTGGAGGGCTATCTCCGCAACCAACCTCCCGTGACCTCGTGCTTAACTCTGGTATGAGTAGAGCTTCCTGAGAACACTGATGTATATAATGGGTTTCACCACTCCCTATTCAGACACATAATGTTTCGTCTAGTAGTCTTGGATTGTTAACTCACAATGATCTATTCCAAGACTCTAAACCTATACTAGTTGGTGCACCCTATAAAAACAAAATGTTCTAATCAATTTTAAGATTAAGCATTAATTTTAGGTGGCTGTGATTACTCAAAGGATATGGTCGTGAAACTGATGATGTATAATACTCAATGGTATGCACAATCGGAAAACACTAGACTCATCTACTCAATAAAAACAATGCCACTAGAATGACAATCAATCCAACTGTTTCAAAATAAAAATGCAAATCTTTTTATAATTCCAATGCACAAGTAGATCCTAAAATGAAAGCACAAGCACTCAGATGCAAAATGCAGTACTGAAAGTAAATATTTTTGTATTTTCACTTATAAGCAAAAGGAAAATGCAAAACCATGTTTTTGTATTTTTCAATATAATGGAATGAAAAATGCAAGCAAAATCTAATTATTCAGTTAAAAATGCAGATCAGATCACTAAGACAACCCAGCAAGTCCCAAACAGTAAGACTCAGCCAATGTAATGAGCTAGAAAATAAAAAATGGTGAAAAAACCAACAAGGCTCAAAACAAAAGAAAGAGGAGTCTCGGGTCACAAACAGGGCATGGAATAGTCAGGAATGAGGCCAAATAAGACTCAGGAACACTCAAAACCAACCCAGCAACAGTCCAAGGTCATAAACCAAGAAATCTCAGAGTTGTACACTACTGTCTGAAGGAAAAACACGGGCAGACGCGGGCTATAATGCAGACAGAGGCGGGTAGACGTGAGCAAAGCTAAGCTGACCCGCGTACAGGGAAAAGCAAATGAGTAAAAGAAGAGTCCAATCAGCCAAAAAAATCCAGTTTTCTATGGTATATTCTAAAGGCCAACCAATGACACAGAGATTCGACAAACAGCAACTCTAAATAAGGACTAGTGCCAAAAACTCCCCAAAAATGGATGTTATCCCCAGTGGAGTCTCCATTTCTGTTACGGAGAAAACTTCCTATGGCTTCGAGGAAAAACACAACAGACAGCTGACTACCAGAAAATGACTCAATCCCCAATACAATGTTATATAAATGACAATGCTAAGATAATGGAGAATATGACCAACCTTCAACCGGATGTTCGAAGTAGATCCCCGTTGAGCTTTCACCCTTCTACACTTGAACCTGCAAATTAGTCTCAACAACCAATACAAAACAAGTGCATATAATATATGAAATACATTAGAATCATCAATAACAAAGGTCCATGATATTATAAGCAAATATAACCCAATGTAATATAACAATATTCACAACATCAATTGGACGATAAAATGAGTATTTCCATTAATGAATAACAAGAAGTACAACATACAACCTCTTGCTGGAAACCAATCTGAACCAAAAACTGGGTCTCTCCACTTGTGCCTCCACCACTTCAATCCTCCATACTATGGCAAACTCAAACTATGAGAAGGAGTTTGGGAGGTAAACATAAGAAGTTCACAACAACAAGGATCAATGAGTGTAGACTCAAGTCATGGCAAAAATCCACTAGAGTTCTCTTGCTTTCTCTTTCTCCTCCCTTCCATATGCCATAATAGCTCAATATATAGCCTTCCAAAGGTAAGTGAAAGGACACATCGAGGCGTTTCGGGGCACATGGAGGGCCAAACGTCACCCTAAGACCGCTTTTTGGGAGTTAAAAGTAATTTTCTAATGAATTTTACCATTTTACTTGGTACCCGCGGGCTATAGTGGAACAGCCTACGTGTACACGGGCTAAAGTGGAACAGCTCGCGTAGAGGAACAAAAGTAGGAAAAATGTCTTCCTGAAGGGAAGATCACGAATCTAAGTCAATGAAATGGATCCTAAAGGCCAATCAATGTTGATGCTCACGAGGTGGAAAATTACGCTGTAACAGTCTTGGGTAGCACATTTTGCAAATCTCTTTCCAAGTTCATGGCATCTTTTAATGAAGTAGGTTTGTGAGATTTAACTAAACCTTTCAAAGGTTCATCCAATCCTTTAGTAAAGAGAAATACCAATCGAACTATAGATACATCATCCACCCTAACTGGTAGTTTTTGGAATTCCAACATGTACTCCTCAGGGGTTCAAGTTTGCTTCAACTGTGTTAGTTCCTTGAAAGGCATTTCAGGGTCTTTTTGCTCAAATATTTCCACTAACATGTTAACAAACTCTTCATATGATATGACCTGATAATTCCCCAAGGTTTTAAGTCCATGGAACCACCAATCATTTGCTTCTCCCTCAAGATACAAAATACCCATTTTTAAAGCATCCTCTTCAACCATTGGATTCAGCTGAAAATATACATCTAACTTTTGTACCCAAGTATTTGCAGAACTTTGAGATGAGCCATCAAAGGGAGGAAGGCACATTTTACCTATGGAATAATTCAATTCTTTTATTTGGAAAGGATTTATGTTGCCTCCCCTCGTTTTGAGCTTGTTTGAGACAGTAAAGAATTGATCAAATGGTAAGGTCCTCCTACAAATTCACTCAACTACTGCCATTCTGCTAGAACTTCTTGCATTCCATATTGGGTGTGAATATCTTCTTTGGCCTCAAGAAACTTGGATGTGGTGGCTCTTGTTGAGATCTAGAATTCATTGGGTTGATTGTGAGGCCCTGTCTTTGAGAAAATGATTCCACCAAACTCCTTCTTTTCCTTGAAAGGGGAACTACTGCTGCCTCCTATTTCCAATTTGCTTCCAAATTGACTAGCCATCAATTCAAACCCTTTCATTATGTTCCTGTTCATGTCCTCAAAAAATCGCTTCATGAATTTCCTAAACTCCTCTTTCTCCTCCATCTCTGAGGTTCCTTTCTCATCCTTAGCCATAGTCTCAACAGAGTGCACCTCTTCTCTTGCTTCTTCCTCTTCACCAAAGGTACTTTCAGTTTCAGTTCTAAGGGTGGGAGCTGAATTCTTGACCTCATAAATGGTAACCCAAATCAGATGTAAGGACCATGCTTTGATACCACTGTAGTATCCCTCCAAAGGAAAATGCTTAGGTTCACCTTGTTTTGACTCTAGGGTTTTAGTTTACAACTGGTTCCAAACACTTCCAAATGCTTGGGAAGGAAGGTATTGATGGGGAATAGGAAACATTAACACATCTATCATACACCCAAACAACTGATATACCCATCTATGGTCTGCAATTTGCAAGGAAATAAGTTTTGGGACAAGACTAGTTAATTTGAGAACTGGAAATCCCCCCTAGGTCTTCCATTAAATGCTTTTCCAAACACTGTACGGCATTCACTAATTCTTGGTCTGGGAGTTGGATCTCTTATAGGGAATTAAGGAAAATATGTGTGCAGCATTATATTTTGTTTTAGGGTCGAATAGGTAACCCAATTAACAACAGCTTCTAGAGTCTAAGATTTGTGGTGAAAATGGTGGATAAGGAGTCTCAAATTTAATCATAAACCATAGTAACACTTCAGGGGTATGCAAACATAATTTGGTACATAACATTAACTTCATATACATCTCATAACATGGATAAATATCTCAGCAAAATCTGATACAAAACAGGTACAACATCATTCCAAATTCACTATGCAAATGCTATGGGGAAAATGGCTCGAATCTCTTTCTTGATTGGAAATATCACTTGAAATACATGGTGTTTTGCGTTGTGGCTCTCATTATATGATTATTACAGAGATATTCAGAAACTAACATTTCCATGAAGTCGAAATAATAATCCTCCACTAACTATATGCAACAAGAAGCGTGCCCTTGCAAATTTACATGTCATTGAGAGAAAGATAGTAGAATAGGCATAGAGAAGAATGAGAGAAGATGAACTCGAACTCAGTTGGGGTTTGAACCTGCATCAAAACATATCCATGAATCTCTATTGAGAGGTATGAATGGCCTCTCCATCAACCAACTAGGATGGGAATATTTCATCCTCGAAATTGGTTCTAAGGCAAGGAGGATAAACATTCATCATTCAAGGACAAGCTTAGCTCTCCAAATTTTTCCAGATGAGAAATGATCAAAATATGGTATCCTTATTTATTCTTGTCTTTTATTAACCTCCCAAGGCCTCCATGCCTCGAATTCCCTCCAAGATATTCATCCCAACTCGAATTAGGGAGATATTCCCATGAGTGCCACTTGTCTAACACTTCCTAGCCTTCATCTTCCATCAATTCGAATGGGGGGGGTCTTGGATGCCATAACTCCCCTTGTGCGCCCTCTTGGAGGCTATTTTTAACCCTGACATGTCATATAGGTCAGATGTCAACAATCAGCTCTGATATTTTTCATAGGTGTCATAGAATCTTCATCATTGTTATCATAGAGGTTAGGGAATCTAGCTCCAAGTGTCACAATACTTATAAGATGCCTCTTTCTCTTCCATGGGAGTTACACTTCCACTCTAATTCGACCCTCCTTGATTCATACCATGAATAATTCCTCTCCAAATCCCCCAAGAACGTTAGACTCGACCTTGGATTCGAATGGGTGAGAATAGGATGCCATGTGGAATGGAGAATCTTGCCTTATGTGGATCCCACACCACTTAAGCGCCCTCGTGACCAAGTGCCACCTTATTTTCTTATTATTATTATTTATTTATCCCCTTTAATGTATATTTATCAATCTAATTTCCATTTGGGATCTTATAGCTCCCTTATTCCAAGTTTACATGTTTCCACCCCAACTTAGGGAACTAGTAGATTGGTGGAAATTTCCCTTCATATGATTTATTTGGATGGGGAAATTACACAGCTCCTCTAACAACATTATAGAATAAAGATGTGTTTTATTGGAATCCTAAGGTAACTCAATTTTTTGAACAAATTAAACAGGCAATGTGCAAAGCTCCTGTTTCGGCCACACCAGACTTCACAAAAACCTTATTGTGGAATGTGATGCTTGAGGAAATGGCATTGGTGTTGTTATAATGCAAGGACACCCACTTGCTTTCAGAAGTCACCCAATCAAGGGAAAAAACTTAAAGAATCCCATTTATGAGAAAGAAATGTTGGAAATACTACACGCTCTTAAGAAATGGCGTCCTTACCGAATAGGTAGGCACTTCAAGGTCAAAACAGATCATGATAGTCTTAAATACTTCTTGGAAGAGAGACTATCTTCGGAAGAGAAACAAAAATGGTTAACCAAGATGTTGGGATATGATTTTGAAATCATCTATCGAAAATGGAAATAGAATGTGGTGTAAAATTCTCTTTCCAGAAAAGATGAAGATGATGGGGCATTACTTTGTGCCATTTCCATTCTCCAACCAGATTGGGTAATAGCAGCAAGGGAAGAATGGAAAAATGACCTATATATGTCGACACTCATTCAAAAGCTACAGAATCATCCCAGTGTATCAAATACTTTTGTGTGGAAAAATGATTCACTATGGTATAAGGATCTCTTATATTTATGCAAAAACTCCCAACTCAATTAGAAGGTCCTCTCATAATTACACACCTCTCCTATAGGTGGGCACTCTGGATTCCTGAAAAATTACCACCGGGTCAAGAAGGAATTTTTTTGGGAAGGTCTTAAATCTAATGTTCAAAGGTTTCTGGATGAATGTTTGGTTTGCCAACAAAATAAGGGTGAAACAGTTAAGACTCCAGGACTTCTACAACCATTAAACATACCTTGCCAGCGTTGGGAGGAAGTCTCCATGGATTTTCTCACGGGTCTACCCAAGTCAGAAGGAAAGAATGTTAGTATGGTGGTTGTTGATAGAATCACGAAGTATGCACACTTTTGTGCACTCTCTCACACTTTTAATGCAAGTACAGTAGTTGCATCATTTATGAAAATTGTTCATAATTTACATGGAAATCCGGAGATTATTGTAAGTGATAGAGATCCAATTTTCACTGGAAAATTTTGGACGGGATTATTTTCTTGTTTGGGTACCCAGTTGGCTCACAGTTCATCTTATCACCCTCAATATGAAGGGAAAACTACGATAGTGAACAAGTGTTTGGAAGGATATCTTCGTTGCTTTGCATCTGATAAACAAACACAGTGGCTGAAATGGTTGTCTTTGGCAGAACGGTGGTACAATAATCCTTTCCATACATCATCAAAAATGTCTCCATATATGGAACTTTATGGGTACCAACCTCCATCTATCACATCTCCCTTAAAAGGAAAATATAAAGTTCAAGCTGTAGAAAATCACATACAGCACCAGCAAGAAGTTCTCCAGATACTTAAGGACAACTTGACTATGTCAAAAAACAAGATGAAACGACAAGCTAATCAACATCATAGTGAAAGGAGTTTTGAAGAATGGGATTGGGTATTTCTGAGGCTACAACCTTACAATCAGATGTCTCTCTAGAAACTAAATAAGAACAATAAACTAGCACCCAAGTATTATGGTCCTGATAAAGTGTTGCAAAATATTGGTAGTATGGCTTACAAATTGGATCTCCCTTCGTCTTCAAGAGTACATCCAGTTTTTCATGTTTATTGCTTAAAGAAGGTAATAGGAGACAATATCCCAATTCAAACAATATTTCCGGAGCTTTATGAAGAAGGAAAAGTCATATTGGAACCTGAACAAATCACTGAAACAAGGACCAAACAGCTACTAAATCGGGCTATTACTGAGTACCTCATAAAGTGGAAGAAATTACTAGTTGAAGATTCGACATGGGAAGATGAGTCCTTCATACAGAGGCATCCACAACTAATCAAGCGTTGAGGACAACACTTGTCTAAATGGGAGGGGCATGTTAATCCCTAAATATGGGAACATTCCCCCCTATATTGTGGTGCATTACATTAGTTTTGATGTCGGATTTGGTCCATTTGTTGTATTTGTCATTAGTATGGTTAATTATTTACGTCGACTTGGGTCAATTAGTTGGGATTGGACCCCTTAGTCTCCTATATATAGTAGGATACATTTTCATTTGGATTATATGTTCTTGTCTTGTCTTGTGTACTTAGTACATTGTATAAGGAGGTTTCCCCCTCGAAGAGGCTTATTATTCATCTATTTTCGTCATTAAAGTCGTGGAGTACTCTTTCTGATCTATTTATGCTCTTTTCATGCTCTTTTTGGAAATTTGTTGCATAACACATAATCAAATGGGAGAAGAGACCAAGAGACTCCCCCAGATATTGCAGCCACCATGAGGAGCCTAAGGGTGGAACTACAAAGTTGTAGAGAATACAATGAGAGGTTGATTAAAGCTCAAGAATAACAGAATCAATTGAATGCAACTATGCATCTATGCTGCAAAGTTTGATAGACATTCAAAGGAGGGTTAACTCTGGTCATCACTCAACAAATCTAGAAAAGAATGGGAGTAGTTCAAAGAGAAATTCCTGCAAGAGGTCCAATATCTCAAGAAGAATTTCTAGAGACTGGACATATACTCCAAAAATCTCTTCTAGTGGATCATCTAACTCTGAAGAATCCATTTAAGGTTCAATCTGTTCATCTCTCGTGAATAAGAGGAAGAGGCATTACAAGAACAATTCACATGGGGAATTTAAGAAGGCCAAACCTCCTACATTTGATGGTGAGGTAAAATCTGGTCAAGAAGTTGAAGCTTGGCTTATTGGGATGAGGAAGTATTTTCAAGTGCAAGACTATTCATGAAATATGAAAGTAGGAGTGGTTATATTCAATCTAAATGGAACAGGATCTATATGGTGGGATCACAGGCTTAGGAAAGTGAAGAAGATTAATGAAAGGAATATTGTGTGGAAGCAGTTCAAGAAGTATTTCAAGCATAAGTATCTCTCTAATAGGTACTACGATGATAAAATCAAAGAATTCCATGAATTGAAATTGAGGAAAATAACCATGGAAGAATACGCAAAAAAATTCTTGGATATGTTGAGATATGTCAAGTATATCAAAGATGACAAGGTGAAAATCTAGTGTTTTCTAAGTGGACTACCTTAGTCATATAAAAATAGAATTGAGTTTGATGAACCTCGAACTCTAGAAGAGGCCATGAGAAAGGCCAAGTATTTATATGATAAAAAAAAAAGCAAACTTGATTTCCATAAGGCATGGAAGGACAAGAAAAATAAGAAGTTTAACCAAAGGAGGAAGGGGTTCAAACCTCCTCATCTCAAAAATAAACAAAGGCATCACCACAGGGTGTAACTAATCCAACTAGAATGATGGGAGACAAGCCAAGAGATCCAAAGGATCCAAGAGAGCCAGTTCAATGTTGGGGATGTGGAGAGGACCATATGCTTAGGAATTTTTCACATCGGAATGAGAGTGTAAAGCAAGTTCACAACATCCAAGGAGCTGAAACTATGGGTCGGCTGAAAATTACTATCCCTAGAATCTATGCAGCACTAGAGGATCTCCAAGCAGACCATCAATCAACTATGGTTGAAGTTGAAGGTAATATGCTAAGCAATCTGTTTCTATTTTGATTTACCCTGGATCTACTCATAGTTATATCACTCTTAAAATTGTTGAGATTTGTGCTCTTAAGAAATTAAAGCATAGTAAATCATGGTTAGTTCAACTAGCCATTGGAACCAAGAGAAAAGTTAGTGAAATGGTAGAGAAATTTCCATTAGAGATGGATAGGATATTCACTTGTGCGAATATGAATATTTTACCACTTGGTTCCTATGATATTCTCACTGGAATGGACTGGTTATAAGCACACGGAGTTAAACTTGACTTCTACAACAAGACTTTTGAATTCCTGGATAAAGAAGGAAACCCAAGGATTGTGAAAGGCATTCCAAAGGTGATTTATGTTCGGCATATTTCTTCCATGCAACTAAAGAAGTTCTGTAGGAAGGGTTGTCAATTGTATGCAGCTAATGTTTTGGAGACAACATAAAATGAAATTTCCAAGTTGGAGGACTATCATGTGTTGCAAGAGTTCAATGATGTGTTTTCTGATGAGATTCTAGGACTCCCTCCAAAGAGAGACATTGATTTTACAATTGACCTTGTGTCGGGAGTTGCACCAGTGTCCAAGACACCCTATAGGATGAGTACACTAGAATTGCTAGAATTCAAAATGTAGTTACAAGAGTTGTTGGAAAATAAATACATCAATCCAAGTGTGTCCCCATGGGGAGCACCTGTTCTTTTTGTGAAAAAGAAAGATGGAACACTCAGGTTATGTATTGACTACAGGAAGTTGAACAAAGTCACTGTAAAGAAAAATACCCATTACCTTGAATTGGTGACCTTTTTTATCAAATGAGAGAGGCAAAGGTATTTTTAAATATTGACTTAAGGTATGGTTACCATTGTTGACATAGCAATTGTCGACAGGGGTTCACTTCGCACTATTGTCAACAAACATCAACGAAACTCCTTTAAATACCGACCCAAAAAGGTTTTACCCTTTCCAGCAACACTCGTAGAGTGAGTGAAGTCTCACCCGAGATGATCAAGGGGGCTACAGGAACCAGATTTCTACAGTGGGGGGAGGACATGCATCAAATCTCACTTTACAACTACAGAAACCAGAGATTATGTCTTCGCATCATGCTAACAGTTCATGCATTTAGTCATTCTTTCGCATATTCAATGTATAATTAACATTCGCATCAACATAGTTAAATTGATCATTCGCATCAACAGCAATTGCCGAACCACAAAACCTTAAACATATTGCAAACACTTGTATTCATCATTTAACAGAAGTAGAGACAAGAGATATAACCATAACCGAACATCTTCATGCATTCATCAAAACTACAGTACAACCTTCGCAGAAACAGTTCAAAACATCTTATCGTAGATACAAAACAGTTCAAACTATCTCATTATCCGATTCAACTATGATGCCCATAGGATTACAATCACTCCTATTTATATCAAACTAATTAGTTACAAAACAATCCACGTGACCTATTCTAACTAACTAGACAACTTTTGCGCTTTCATCGGCTCCTTGTTCTCCGCGAATGGTCCTTTCTTCCGCAGATTGTCCTTCTACGTGGTTGTCGGCTTTCACACTTTATGCGGTCTAACCCCGTTCCAACAGGCCCCCAACACAAACTTGTGGCTCGCCCTCGAGCCACCTCAGCTGGACACCTCTGGTACTGTTCTCATCCTTTATTGTTCTAAACTTCTGAAGTTGTTCTTGCTATCTGGAGCTCAAATTCATGTACTTCTAGAACTCATCCTCCATCCTTTGGTTCATTGTCATGTACTTCTCAAACTCATCCTCTATCCTTTGGTTCATTTTCATGTACTTCTTGAACTCATCCCCCAGCCTCTCAAAACCTTCGCAATCTGTCCCTTCTGCGCCTGTTGGTGCGCTTCATGCTTGTTTCGAGCTGGGGAAAAGTTTATCGATGTCACCAAATTGTGAAACATGCCAATTGCTCTAGCACATATGTTTCACACATTTCATCGTCCGCTGCTGGAACCAATGGGCCTCCCCCCTGGTGTTCTGGTGGTCGCAGAGACCACGGTTCTTCTAACTCCTACCACTCGCTTAGACATCTCGGGTGAGACCTCATCTTTGTTCCTCCCAAGTGTCTGCACTACTTCCTTTGCTGGTAGTTCATGCACAGTCGTCGTTCTTGCCCTTAGCGCACTTGGAGTGCTTCCACACGAAATGAAATTTACAATTTCCACAACTCCCTTGGAATTTCTCGCTCAACTAATTAATTTCATGCCTAATGCTCATAAGCCTTCGATATTCCAACTCATCGTCACTTGTATTTATGCTTGTCCTCATGACCTTGTTGTATGATGATCAAATCATTCACTTTTTTATTGGATTGCGTTCTCAAGTGTCATCATAAGCTTTCATCGTCTATTTTTTATCCCACGTCGCAGCAATAATGTGCTTAGTGGGATCCTGCGTCCAAAACATCGATAAGCACCATGTTACCACTCTGCGTGCTAACCATTGCCCAGTTTTTCCATGCTGACATTCCCACGTTGTAACCGTCG
This sequence comes from Larix kaempferi, assembly GCA_027924585.1. Classification (NCBI taxonomy): domain Eukaryota; kingdom Viridiplantae; phylum Streptophyta; class Pinopsida; order Pinales; family Pinaceae; genus Larix; species Larix kaempferi. The sequence continues at coordinate 2,192,561 of BSBM01000142.1, forward strand.
ACGAGCATCTATCCTCGTTATGATTCCACTTTTGTTTCATTATTATTTTTTTATTTTTTTTTGCTTCCGCACAGTGTTTCTCATCCGTTATGCTCCTGGTCATGGCGACAATGTTAAATTTTCAAAATTTACTTCAATCTGATCTAGGATCTTAACTGAGAGAACAACATGTACAACAAATCTACAACATATCAATCATGGACACAATAATGCAAGCACACAAGAGACACAGAGTTTACTTGGGGAAAACCATAAAGGTGAAAAACCCCAATAACTTCCTCAGAGATAGATAGAGCAATGATACAACTAGAATACAAGAGATAGTCTTCTCCTAGCAGCAGAGCCTCCTCCTCCACAAGTGAGCCACTCTACCAAGTGTGAGTGAGAGAATAGAATGTGTAAAATGAGAGAGAGACACTCTCTATTTATACACTAACTTGACTTGACCTTTACTCAACTAGGTCAGCCTCAATTTAACCACTTAACATAATGCTGACTGGGTTGACCCCCACTAGGGTGGTCTAATAACCCTTTGACCCACATGGCCGACCCCCAATAGGGTGGTCTAATAACCCTTTGACCAACATGACTTATACAGGGCCGACCCCAACAAGGTGGTCTAATAACCCATCAAGTATAAGTTACGACACTTACAATATAAATGACGACACTTCCGTATAGAGGAATAATAACATCTCTATAGGAATACAATATACATATATGTGAAATACATTCCGAAGTTACATATACATCAACACTCCCTCTTAACTAGGAAGGTATTTCTCGACATAGGTCTTCTAGCACAAGTCTTCTTCTCTAGATCATCGTTACTAGATAATCGTCATCGAGTCATCATCATCGTCACTGCTGCTGCTATCTCAATCAATCCCTGAATCTACTCATCATATGAAGTTCTACAGAGCCAGTCCTTTTTCATACTGGATGTAGGCCCACCACCTGCAGGTCTTCGTCATCACTGGCCATACTGTGGAATCCTCAGGACTTATTACGTGCGTCACAAAACCTCGAAAGAGCATCCCAAGCTGTTACGAGCACATGGCTCTACCTATAGGGTCTCCCAGGGCCATATTATATGTGACCTCACCACAAAACCTCACAAGACCATCCCAGGCTGTTACGAGCACACAGCTCTACCTATAGGATCTCCCAGGGACAGATTATATGTGGTCACCACAAAACCTTGCAAGAGCATCCCAAGCTGTTACGAGCACACAGCTCTACCTATAGGATCTCCCAGGGACAGATTATATGTGGTCATGGCAAAACCTCACAAGAGCATCCCAAGACTTATTACGGGCACATAGCCCAACCTATCGGATCTCCCAGGGACATATTATATGCCATAGGACAAAACCTTGAAAGAGCATCTGCCAGATATCCCAGGGCCAGATTATATGCCATAGGAAAAACCTCAGAAGACTATCTGCAGATCTCCCAGGGCCAAATTATATGTCCTCCCAGAGCAAAACCTTGAAAGAGCATTTGCTAGATATCCCAAGGCCAAATTATATGCCATAGGAAAAACCTCAAAAGACTATCTGCAAATCTCCCAGGGCCAAATTATATGCTCATCTGCACAACCTGATCCACGGCCATAGAGTATCAACCTGATACTCACCATACATCATCCTGATGTATACATGATCATCTTGATCATCATCACTGCAACATCCTACTGCAAGTCATCTGGAGCAACATCCTGAAGCTCGTCATCCACGATCATCCTGATCATATCATGCATCTACCTGATGCATACCAAGTATCTACCTGACACATATCATCGTACATGATCCACCTGATCATACAATGTATCCACCTTATGCAAATACAGATACATGATCCACCTGATCATTCATGATACATATCAACATACATGATCTACCTGATCATACAATGTATCCACCTGATACATATACAGATACATGGTCCAAGCATCCAACATGATGCATATACAAAATACATACAAATGATCCAACCGATCATATCCAGCATCCAACATGATGCGTACATACATAAATGATCCAACTGATCATATCCAGCATCCAACATGATGCATACATACATATACATATAAATGATCCAACTGATCATATCCAGCATCATCCTGATGCATATACAGAGCAGTAGCTGGAGCATCGTCCTGATGCTCATCATCTAGCGCTTACATCCACAGCCATGTGAAGGATCCTCCTTCCAACATGCTTGGAATGGCCTCTGCAAATGTGTCCATCACTTCTTCCTTGAAGTGTCATCAATCCGAAGAACACCAAGCCTCTCTCTGAAGTACTCGAACTTCACTCTGGCTAGTGGTTTCGTCAGCACATCTGCAATATGCTCATCTGTCGCAATGTACAAGAGCTTCATAGCTCCTCTCTGCACCATATCCCTAATATAGTGATATTTTATCCCTATGTGTTTCGACCTGTCATGAAACAGTGAGTTCTCGGACAACTTCACACAACTCTAGTTATCACAAAAGATACCAGTAGCATCCAATGGGAGATTAAATAACTCAGACAGTAGCTTCTGTAGCCATACTGCCTCAGAACTAGCTGAACAGGCTGCAACATACTCTTCCTCAATTGTACTCATTTCTACGCAGGACTGCTTCCTGCTAAACCAAGAGATCACACCTAATCCCATACTGAAGCAGCATCCAGATGTGCTCTTCCTATCTACAGCACTGCCAGCCCAATCTGAATCAACATAACCCTGCAGGTTAAACTTTTGATTCGCTTCATACTTGAGCCCATAATCCACTGTACCCTTCAGGTACCTTAGAACATGCTTTACAGCAACCAGGTGAACACTCCTTGGATCCGTCAGGAACTGGCTCAATGTGTTCACCGCAAAGCAAATATCTGGTCTCGTGTTCGTCAGGTACATCAAGGACCCAATCATCTGACGATACATAGAGACATCAACCGGCTCAGATGAAGCATCACAAAGAAGCTTCAGATTCGATGCCATAGGTGTGGCCATGGCCTTACAATCCATCATCCCGAACCTCTTCAGGATCTCTACTGCATACTTCCCTTGTCCAAGGAAGATTCCATCTGCACTCTGCCACACCTCCATGCCAAAAACAAATAGTGCATCATCCCCAAGTTCTTCATCTCGAACTCGGCAGCAAGCTTCCGCTGCATGTCGGAAATCAATCTATCTTCACCTGTAACAAACAGGTTATCCGCATACAAAAGTAGTATCACTCGATTGCCTTCCTCAACCTTGTAGTAAAGGTTGGAATCCGCTTTACTCTTGGTAAAGCCCAAACTGGATAGAAAGCTGTCTATCCTACCAAGTTCTGCACACATATATGACTACACCATTCAAGAAGGCTGTCTTGAAATCCATTTGGTGTATCTTCTATTTCATCACTTTTATATTTCTCTATGCTGCCATCTGCAGCATGCTTGATCTAATAGTTCCATTTGGAAGCCACAATATACTTCCCTTCAGCTCTTGGGACCGCATCCCAAACATCGTTCTTCATGATCGACGGATCATGGCATTCTTCCCGTATCCTGGGAACTTCAATATCTTCAATATATAATTTTGTTGCTTGAACAAATGTTGTAGTCCTTCTTTTGTAGGTGAAGGTATACGGTCTTTTCTACAAAACAAGTTAAATTGCATGATTAGAAACATCTCATAATTTTCAGACAAATTCTTACACATAAAGAAATATGTCATATAGTCATGCAATTATCTTAGCCAATGCTTGAATACAACATTTATCCATGTTCCACAACTTTCTAGATGCCTTCCAATCTCTACCAGAACATTGTTAAGAGTTTGCACTACTCCCAACATGTCAGCAAAGAGGTTTCATTCTATATAAGTAGCACTGGAATTTTGTACAGTGACATAGGCCAATTACCCATCACATGCATATTAGTAGTATATTGTTCATTAATGCAATCATTCTAATATGCACAATACATATCCTAAGTCTAGGAACATGAGCATATACATCATTGAACAATTTTATTTAAACAAACAAATATGCAAGAAATGATAATTAAAAATACTTATCTTTGTTTGTTTGTTGGGTGGACTCCCTCTGATTCTTTGCTTCCTTGCAGGAGCTGCTGAAGTAGCTTCTTCTACACCTTTCTGTTGTGGAATGCAGAAGGATGGTCAACTCCCTCTGGATATCTGCATCCTTGCAGAAACTACTGGAGTGAGCTCCCTCTTGATCTTTGCTTCCTAGATTACCTGTCCTTCAACCTATATTCATCCTAGGTCCCTATGCATACTTATTAGTATCATGATTGTGTTATCCTTGTAATCTCAATACTATCAAAACACAATAATCTTAAGCATTTATAGTCATGATCATTTCAAACAGAAATAATAAGCATTAGTATTCAAGGTTTCATGGAAGTCTTCTTTTACTCATGCATATTCTTATTTGATCATAGGACTCTTCTGCTTAGTTAAATCATCAATCAAGATAAGAGATATAATATGCATAAAACCCGTGATTACTCAAACCTATACCTTCATGATTCTTCTGGTTAGTCATATCATCAATTATGGTAAGAAACATAATATGCATACAGCCATGACTATTCAAACCTATGACTTCATGAATAATCATTATCAACAACACAACAGTATAAGATCCTAACACAAGGTAGGATTCTAGCTTGATATAGGAAAAACATACCTGGATTAGCATGGTAGCTAGTTATGTCTAACATACCCGCATAATGTCTTCTGGTTCTCTTCAGTGACTTGTGCTAGTAACCTGCATGTCTCATAGGTTAACCATTATAGGACCAAGTTATACATACCTCGAAAGTAGATCTTCTATGTGATCCATGACAATGGATGAATCTTTGTCTTCATGTCACCATGATCATATGTTCTTGAAGTAGAACATGATTTTTCTTTCTTGGTGTACCTTTTATGTTAGCGAACAACATAAACCTCATACAACATCACAATACATTAGTACATTCATAAGTGTCAAAACCTTAATCAATGAATATCTTCTATTAAGGTGATACGACAAGTCTAGTAATTAATCAAGATTGTACTGTAATGATATGAAGACAAACATATGATAAAATTAACCATGAAACATACCTGTAAGCCATACCTGTCAAGATTGCTTGTAATCTTCTTATGGAAGGCCTTAGCCTCATCTCCCTCTGAGACAGGAACTTCTTCACTTATGCAGATGACCAATCCATCTTCTTCTAGGATTAACCCAATCCACTTGATTTGCAAGAACTGGACCTGGAGCTGGATTAGGGTTTGTCAAAGAAACCCCAAAAATTCAAACTTTGAATTTCAAACTTCCGAAAGGATAGAAATATGCGCCTTGATGAGCTGATCAAGTTGGTATATTCAGAATTTGAAAACTACAAAGTTTCACCCCTCAAAATTGCCTTTTAGATTTCCGGATTCACTAGGGAGGACCTTCAATTAGGGTTTGAGTTTCCCGGAGCTTCACCCAACCAAAATATTTGATTCAAAGCTCTAAGCTTCGATTTTTCTGAGGAGCTTCCCGCCGTGGTCACAGATTTCCAAAATTCCAAGTTTTGCAGAAGCCCTAATTTTCCATATTTTCGATCAAAGTCCCGAACTGGGGTTTGATCAAGCCCAGCCTTCTGCCACCTAGCCGAATTTATGAACTTTTTCCCAAGGTCACCTGATTTTGATTGAGATCTGGAAGAGGCAGAAACCCTATATTGTACAGATCATAAATCACAAAGTACAACGAATTAGAGGTTGTCCTTTAGATACAAGGCACATGGGGATCTGATCTTCAACCTGTAAAAGTTTCAAATCCGAACACTTCTCCAAAATGGATTTATAGCGAAATTTCTACGATGACTAGTTTTTGCTATATCAAGACCTAGCATCATAAGTGAAACAAGTGTCATACGTGCCATATCATGCCTTCTTTCAGGCTAGCTATGATACCATGTTAAATTTTCAGAATTTACTTCAATCTGATCTAGGATCTTAACTGAGAGAACAACATGTACAGCAAATCTACAGCATATCAATCATGGACACAATAATGCAAGCACACAAGAGACACAGAGTTTACTTGGGGAAAACCATAAAGGTGAAAAACCCCAATAACTTCCTCAGAGATAGATAGAGCAATGATACAACCAGAATACAAGAGATAGTCTTCTCCTAGCAGTAGAGCCTCCTCCTCCATAGGTGCACCACTCTCCCAAGTGTGAGTGAGATAATAAAATGTGTAAAATGAGAGAGACACACTTTCTATTTATACACTAACTTGACTTGACCTTTACTCAACTAGGTCGGCCTCAATTTAACCACTTAACATAATGCTGACTGGGCTAAACCCCACTAGGGTGGTCTAATAACCCTTTGACACACATGACTTATACAGGGCTGACCCCAACAAGGTGGTCTAATAACCCATCAAGTATAAGTTACGACACTTACAATATAAATGACGACAGTTCCATATAGAGGAATAATAACATCTCTATAGGAATACAATATACATATATGTGAAATACATTCCGAAGTTACATATACATCAACAGATAGGGTTTCAACCGATTCCCGTTTACTAGCTTTGGAAACAACATGCCATCTAAACTTTTTAATTGCACCGCACCTCCGTTAGCCACAAAATATATTATGTAGGGACCCATCCAATGCATCTGTAACTTACTTGGATGCTTGGAAAACTTACTGTCGTATAATAGAACCATATCTCCTTGCTGAAAATGCTTGGGTTTGATGTGTCGATCATGCCAAGCCTTCTGTCGATCTTTTTCTACCTTCTGATGGAATCCTGCAATAAACCAATCCTCATCGAGATGTAGCAGTTGTGCCAATCGTTCTTCAAGTGCGCCATCATCGCTCATCCATGTGGTTGCTGCGATGCGCAAACTTGGCACAATATACTCCATCGGCATGACTGCTTCCTGTCTATAAACGAGCTTGAACGGGGTCTAGTCAGTCAATCATTTACAAGCTGTGCAATACGCCCAAAGTATCGCCAGAATCTTCAAATCCCAATCATCGCGGTCTGTGTTGCACACCTTCGTGAGTGCATGCTCCAGTATTTTTTTGAATGCCTCAATTGTTCCATTAGCTTGAGGGTGGTAGGGGGTACTCTTCTTGTGTTTAATTTGAAACTCCTCCGTCAGTACTGCGATTGTTTTATTCACGAAGTGAGTGCCTTCGTCACTTAGCAATATCTTTGGGAACCCAAACCTGGTGACCACGTTGTCAAAAATAAACCTTGTTGCAGTGGCAGCTGTGCATTCCTTCACTGGTGCAGCTGCTTCCCATCGCGTCAAATAATCTGTCACAGTGATTATGTATCGTGACCCTGTTCTTTTTCCTGGGGGTTTGATGGGTCCCACAAAGTCGACTGCCCACTTGTCGAAATCCTGCAACGTCACTTGAGGTACTAAAGGCATTTCATCCCGTCGTGACGGTTTCCCTGTTCTTTGACATACCTCGCAGCTTTTGGCATAGTCCGCCGCATCTCCATGCAGCATCGGCCACCATAGTCTAGCTCGAAGGATCTTCCTAGCAGTGGCACGTCCTCCATAGTGACCCTTGTGATCCCATCGTGAGCTTCTGCTAAAATCTTTTCCTGCTCATGCGGAAAGACATATCGTCGAAGTATTTTGTCTAGTCCCATCTTATATAGTTTCCCAGCAATTAGTTGGAAGTTCGTCACCCTAACAACCAACTGTTTCTTTTGGTTTGTAGTGAATTCTGTAGTGTCGTTCTTTTCGCCAAAAATTGAATAATGTGCTCATAATGGTCATCGACCATGCCAACCTTGAATAACTGAGCATCAGGTAGCCCTTCGTCAATATTCCTGGGTTCTTCTCCTAATTCTATCCTCAACAGATGATCTGGTCCTGCATTCAGTCGCCTCGGCTTTAGAATTATCTCGAAATCAAATTATTGAAAGAGTAAGAGCCATCGACAAATCTTCCCACCAACACAGGCTTGTTCACTAGGTACTTGAGTTTTGAATGATCAGTGAACATTTTAAAATGGCCTCCAAGTAGATAGTGTTGAAACTTTTGTAGAGCGTAGACCATCACCAAACCTCCCCTTTCTGTTGTCGTATAATTCTTCTCCGCAATAGACAACTTTCTACTTGTGAAGGAAATCGGGTGATCAATCGCTCCTTCTCCTGGCTAGGCTAATATAACTCCTAGTATAACTGATGATGCATCAACATGGACGTGGAATTCCTTCGTACAATCCGAAAATACTAATATAGGTGCTGCAACCATCTTTTCTTTCAATATATCAAGACTCTTCTGGCATTCTTCGTTCCATTCGAACTTGGCATCCTTCTTCAAAAAAATTTCCATTAGTGTCGTGATCGTTGCATACGCTCTGACAAACTTGTGGTAGTATCCTGTGTGTCCCAACGTTGCTCTTAATTGCTTTACTGTTGTTGGTGGCAGTAGGTCAACAATAATCATAATCTTCATAGGGTCTACCATAATTCCTTCCCTGCATAAAATGTGTCCCAACAGATTCCAAACGGATCACAGAAGATGCATTTCTTCAGGTTTAGCGAAATCTGGTGTTGTCGACATCTTTCCAGCATCAACCTCAGATTCACAACATGATCCTTAACCAACCCGTACATTGTCCAATCATCCATATATACTGCCAAAAATTTGTGGATGTAGTCGTTGAATGCAGCAACTACCAGTCTGGAGAAGGTTGTTGGTGCATTCTTCAGGCCAAATGGCATCACTGTATAATGAAAAAATCCCCATTCTATGACGAGCATAGTCTTGTGCCGATCTTCCTTCGCAATTTTGATCTGGTGGTAGCCCGAAAACCCATTTGTAAAGGAGTATATTTCCTAACCTTCCACTCCTTCGAGCACCTCATCCGTGAATGGTGTCTGGAACGGATCGTGTAGGAAGGCATCATTCAATTTCCTTAAATCGACATAGATTCAGACTTTGCTTGTTTTCTTATCCTGTACCACCATTGGGTTGATCCACTCTGATTCCTCCATTGGTTCTATAATGCTTGCGTCCATAATTCTCTCAAGTTAAGCTTGCACCCGCTCCTTGTACCTTGGATTCAACCAGTAAGGTCGTTGCTTGACTGGCTTCGCATCGGGTTTCAAGGGGATTTTCATTTCTCCTAAGTCCCCAGAAATTCCTTTCATCTCCGAGAATTTCATTTGGAACAAATCCTGAAACTCATGCAACAGATCAGTCATCTTGGCAATGGTGGAGTCATCCCAATAATCCCCAATACTCGCAAACTTCGGATTCTCCTCCGACCCAACGTTCACTTTCTTTATTTTTAGCAGTTGCTGAAACTTGTCGGAAGGCATTTCTAGTGCCTCGACACTGCGACTCCCTTTTGATTCCTGTACATACGTAGCCCTCAGATCATCCTCATCGTCCGATTCTCCTATGATATTGTAGCAATCCATCAGCATTTCCGGTGTCACAGTCCACCAAAGTTCCAATGGTTGCTCCGTCGGGACTGCTTCAAATACCTTCTCAAGGATTTCCTATAATGCATTGTGGATGAAGGGGTTCTCATCGGATAAACTGAACGTTTGGCTAAAGCCAATTGTTATTTGTTCCCAAGAGGTTGTCCCGCGTCACAGTTTTGCTACGACATACCAACTCCGTGGTACTTCATCCAGTGTGTGAATAAATGCATGAACCCATTCTTGTTTCGCCCGTGAGCCCCATTGGCTTTGACATGCATTAACATTTTCCTTAGGATCTCCTCTTCCATCATACTTCCTTCCGTTGTATCCTGCAATGTCACCAAACCTAACCTCCATGAGGTGTTGACATAGTGGCCATTTTGTGATACTAGACTTGTGTGCCTCCCACCATCGCGCGGGCGTAGCCTTCAAGGCTTCCTCCAAGGCCAATAGACGTTGTGGTTCCGCAGCTTTTTCTTCAAATTCGGTAAGAAACCTAATCCGATTGGGAAACCCCTCATATGTTGGCAGTGCGCACTCCTCTATGGCTACCCATCGCAGCGACTATGTGATATGTGCACATCTCCTGAATGACACTTCATGTAGCCGATTCTGCCAATTTTCGAGCGCCTCATCTGAATATGACGACATCGAATTGAAACTGTGCCATCCCAACTCTTTGTCTGTTGTAGGATTAATGCAATCCTCGGATATGTTGTATAAACTGTCCCATCCCTCCGTAAATTCATCTCGTGTTGGTTCAATATATTGCTGTCCTTCCGCAGGATCAAGAGGTGCGACTACCCTCATCTCATGGTTTTCAAATGACATAGTCCATTTCTTGAAGTTGATGATGGCCTAGTTCTCCATCGCCCAGTCTATCCCTAGCAACACTGGATAGGGGCTTATTTTTTCAACAATCTCTATTACATCAAATCTGTGTAGGTTTTGATTCCCTCAATTTCAACTGGAAGTTGGCACACCCGACCAAGTGGAGTAACCTTACTTTGATTCGCTAATAGCTTTTGTACCAGTGACAGGCCAACTGTGGTTTTCCCATTGTTTCCTAGGTCTGCTTGGTCAGAATGTTCACGTTTGACCTCAGGTATAAGATAATTGAATTGACATAAAATGCTCTAATTTGTGCAGACATCCGCATATCTCTTCCTGTCTTCCTCTTATGTATGTGATTTATTGTGCATTCCTGGCATGCACCCTCCCGTCGATTCAACAAGCTGGATATTTCTTTCAACGCATCTCGATCTTTTTCCAACTCCAGGAAACTTTCCAAGAAGGCTCTTAAGGTATTATCCTTTCTCTACGACTTCGTCATGCGGAACATCAGTGGCATATCATGGGTAAATTCTTCCTGAATAGGTGACTGTCTCATTGCTTCCTGCGCTTTCAAGAAAACATCCCTTTCGACTTCCGCGTCAAATGTGGCGTGCTTCCATGTTGTTGGTCGGATGGTAGTGTGTGACCTGTCGACTCCTGTCACAGCTCCTCCTCATGTCACTACTCCAACAGTCGCAGTGTGACTTCTGACCTCTGCCGATATTTTCTGCACCGACGGCGGCGTATTCTGATTCTGATTCTATGGAGGTGGGGGCAGGTTCTTGGTTTTCCATTTTGCAATGAGCTGCAGACAATCTTCGACGCCATGGTCCACAGTGCTGCAATAAGTGCACTGTGGTGATGGATTCAGGAAATCCATCTGATAATGCCCCTGCTGCCCACAATTATAACATATAATCGATCCTCATCCTCATCCCGTAGATCCTCAATGTCCTGCGTCAGCACCTCGACCTCTGTGGAATCCTCCTCTAAGACCACCACGCGGTGTCCCATATGGAGGGTACTGCGGTTTCCCATACTTTGGTTGTTGATATGGCAGTTTCCCATACTGCGGTGTTTGATATGGCGGTTTCCCATACTGCCCCTGATCATACTGCGGTGGCTGCTTATACTGAGGATATTGTTGGGTATACTGCGGTTGTTTTTGTATCGTAGGTTGCTCTTGCCCTTTCATAAAATATGTATCGGCAGTCCATTCTTGGAGTAGGTCATAGGCCCTGCACTCTTTTTCGTCGTGGCCAACCGATCAAAAAAATTTGCAGTATAAATTTACTGGCTTTGACACCATCTTCTGTAGATACACACATTCTTTCGGTCGATACCCTCTGGTCTGACAGATGCGACACCAAGGCATCCCTCCTTGAATGAAGGGATTCGGTGCACCTAATTGCAAATATTCTTGAAATTTTGGGCAATTATCCTTATGGTGCCCTTCAGTCTTGCATCTACTACACCATATATCTTCACGGGTTTCTTTCCCCTTCTTCATATCTTGCAGTTGGAGTGTCAAATTGGCCAACTGCACTTGTATCCTATCCATTCCTTTACCAGCTTCTCCAATTGGTGAAGCCTCTAGCTTCATCGCAATCTCCAGCGCTTCGGCTTGGATCGCTACCTTATGTTGTATTAGTGGTCTGCTGATGTGTGGCACCAATCCTGTGATAAACCACTCCTTGTGTTGCATATCATTCATTCTGAAACTGACTTTCACCATTAATGTTTTATACCTTTGATCAAATTCCCACACCGACTCATTCAGGTATTGCTTGATTTCTTTCAGATCAGTGACATACTACGACTCTGACTTTGGTTTTCTAAACTCATCAATCATTCCTGCTTTGATCTGTGCCAATGTTTTTCCTGGAGTCCCTGTCGGTACCTTAGTAAACTTCATGAACTAGTCTAGCGCACGGCCTCTGAGGGTCGTTGCTAACTGTCCCTTTTTAATATCTTCATCCTAGACCTGCTTCGCACAGGAACCAATACTGCTCAGGATCTTGAGCCCCGTTCCCCTGTAAAGTGGGAATTTTTTCATCGTCCACCATTCTTACGTTCCTACTGTTATTTTTTACTGATGCACTACTCCTACCGTTGTACGTAAAACAACTCTGCAAATAAATTGTGTTTCTTCCTGTGAAATTCTGAATAGTGCGTGAGGTTGAAGGTATGTTTTAACTTATGATCCGTCCCTCTTCTGCTTCTAGGGTAGCCTGGTCACTGTCTCCTTTGTTGTAATAAGGTTTCTTTGTCCCTTGTGATCCTGTTTCATAGTATTTCGTTCCAGTCCCTTTAGGAGACTCTCTCTCTATCCTCCTCCTCTTCTCTGGTCACCGAAATATCACCCCACTCCCCAAGGTACCACAATCTTCCTCATCCTCCCTCAAAAATTCGTTGTCACTCATGTCCATCTACCGTGCATCTTTCTATCGGATCCACATTCATGCGATACCCACAACCTCCGCACTGATCTTCTACTCATCGGAAGTCATCCTCAATATGCCCTTTTCACAAACAAGCATTTTAATCCACAACTTGAGCAATAGTAGGAATCTCCCCCTTGGTCTTTTGAAAAAGTTCCTTTTCGCGTCGTTGTATGATTTGATTGTGTCAACTGCGAACTCAGTAATGTATCCCTCTAGGATACTATCCACCCATAATTCGACAGCCCTTGATACCTTATTGTCAACTCACTTTAGTTGTTGAATCAGTTATGGGATCCAATGGTCAGGCTCAGTCTTTTGGCAATGGTTCTTCTAAAACATCACTTGTGCCAACCACTCGTGCAGCAATACCAGGAATTTGCAGAAAAACACTTCATGGATATCTGAATAAATATGCTTTTGCAACCAACTGCTTACTGTTTGTCCAGGGTTCCGATTTTCTCCTTTTGCGAATTCTTCTACCTTCTTGTCAAACCACTCTTGAATCTTCAGTTTCGTCGGGTGCCACAGCATGTCCTTTTCTTTTCCTCTTCAGGTCCCGGAAATGGAACCATTTGTTGACACAGCGACTGTCGATAGGGGTTCACTTCGCACTGCTTTCAACAAACATCAACGAAACTCCCTTAAACACCGGCCCAGAAAGGTTTTACCCTTTCCAGCAACACTCACAGAGCGAGTGAAGTCTCACCCGAGATGATCAAGGGGGATGCAGGAACCATATTTCCGCAGTGGGGGGAGGACATGCATAAAATCTCACTTTACAACTATAGAAACTAGAGATTATGTCTTCGTGTCATGCTAACAGTTCATGCATTCAATCATTCTTCGACATATTCAGTGTATAATTAACATTCACATCAACAGCAATTATCGAACCACAAAACCTTAAACATATAACAAACACTTGTATTCATCATTTAACAGAAGTAAAGACAATAGATATAACCATAACCGAACATATTCATGCATTCATCAAAACTGCGGTACAACCTTCGCATAAACAGTTCAAAACATCTTGTCGTAGATACAAAACAGTTCAAACCATCTCATTCTCTAATTCAACTATGATGCCCTTAGGCTTACAAACACTCCTATTTATATCAAACTAATTGGTTACAAAATGGTCCACATGACCTATTCTAACTAACTAAATAAATTGTGTGCTTTCATCGGCTCCTTGTTCTCCGCGAATGGTCCTTTCTTCCGCGGATTGTACTTCTTCGCGATTGTCGACTTCTGCACTTTATGCGGTCTAACCCCGTGCCGACAACCATCAAATAAGAATCAAAGATGAATATATTCATAAGAAATCCTTTATAACAAGGTATGTACACTATGATTTTTTGGTAGTACCATTTGGTCTCATGAATGCACCAGCTACATTCATGTGTCTGATGAATAACATTTTTATCAAGTATTTGGACAATTTTTTTCTTGTTTTTCTAGATGAAATTCTTATCTATTCTAAAAATGAAGAAGAGCATGAAGAACACCTAAGAATGGCCTTGAAATTGCTAAGGGAGAGTAAGTTGTATGCAAAGCTGAGCAAATGTGACTTTTATAAAAATAAAATTCATTATTTGGGTCACATTATCTCAGAGGAAGGAATATCTATGGACCCTGAGAAGATTGAAGCCATTATGAATTGGCCAACTCCAAGGAACGTGACATATGTGAGATCCTTTATGGAAATTGTTGGTTACTACATAAGGTTCATTGAAGGATTTTCCAAGGTTGCACATCCAATTACTTCCTTGCAAAAGGAGGGCATGAAAATTGAATGGACACCAAAATGTGAAGAGAGCTTCCAACGGTTGAAGAATCTTCTCACGAGTGCACCAATTTTGAAAATTGCAAACCCGGAAAAAGACTTTTTGGTGTGTATTGATGCATGCAATCAAGGACTTGCAGGGGTTCTTATGCAAGACAACCATGTGGTATGCTATGAGTCAATAAATTTGAAGAAGCATGAGAAAAACTATGCTACTCATGATTTAGAACTTGTAGCCATAGTGCATGATTTAAAGATGTGGAGGCACTAATTAATGGGAAGCAAAATTGAGCTAAGGACAGACCATTGTGGTCTGAAATATTTGTTTGAGAAGCAAACATTAAATGTTAGGAAATCTAGGTGGCTGGAAATTTTGTGTGAATTTGATTTTGAGATCAAACACATAAAGGGGAAAGAAAATAAGGTGGTTGATGCACTCAGTAGAAAAGTACATGAAATGCATGTGGCAACCCTTAGCACCTTCCAATCAAATTTGAGACAGCATATTGTTAACTGTATTGTTGAATATGAAATGTATGTGCAAATAAAGGACAAATTGTAAGAGCGGAAATTTGAAAAGAGATATGAAGGGTATCATTTGGAAGGTGACGGACTTCTTACTTATAAGAATAGAATTTATATTCCAAATGTGGCAAACTTGAGGAGGATTGTTATGGATGAAATCCATAAAGATCCATATTCCATTCACCCGGGATATCAGAAAACAATTGCTACATCTAGAAAACAATATTTCTGGCTAGGGATGAAGAAGGACATCGTTGAATACATTTATAAATGCATGAAATGTCAACAGGTAAAGGTTGAACACCAACACCCAGCAGGTTTATTGCATCCATTTCCAATTCCAAAATGGAAATGGGAGATAATTTCCACGGATTTTATTACCAGTTTTTCGATGACAATAAATCAGCATGATTCCATCATGGTGGTAGTGGACAAGTTAACAAAGTCAGTACATTTTATACCATTTAAGCCAACATATAAAACCGATGCCATTGCAAATATTTTCATGAATGAAATTTTCAGATTGCATGGATTTCCTAAGGAAATAATTTCTGATAGGGATACCAAGTTCACTTCAAATTTTTCGAAAGGTCTTTTTGCATATTTTGGTACACAGTTGAAATTTAGCACAGCATACCATCCTCAAACAGATGGGCAAACAAAAAGAGTAAATCAGGTGCTTGAAGACATTCTTTGCATGTATGTAATGGACAAACCATGCAGATAAGCACAAGGTGCATAGGGAGTTCAATGTTGGGGATCATGTTTACCTTAGAGTGAGACCAAGGAAGAGTTCGTTGAAGCTTGGAAGTTGTGCCAAGCTATCACCTAGATATTGTGGGCCATTTAAAGTGCTTGAAATAAGAGGTCCATTTGCATATAGACTTGCATTTCATGCCAACACTAGAACTCATAATGTTTTTCATATTTATTTTCTTAAGAAATATATACATGATCCTAACCATGTGATTAATTGGGATGTGATCCAGGTGGAACCCGAGGGAGATTCCAAACTGAGCCATTGCACAACCTAGACGGGAAGGTAACATTGCTCTGGAACCAAGCCATCGGACAAGTGAAGGTGCAATGGAAGCACTACTGTCCCGATGAGGCTACATGGGAGATGGAGGATGCCATGAGAGTGGCATATCCATTTTGTTCAATTTTGAAGAGCACTGAGGACAATGCTAATTTAAGGGGGAGGGGAATGTAATATCCTAATTTTGACCTCGTTGCATTAAACATGTAAATGATGTAATATCAATATAAAATCATTATGAGGAGCTCAAGGCCAAGGCCCCGCCATCGATTTATCATTTATGTATCAGCAATTAAAAATCAATGCATGTGGATAGCGTGCAAGCATGGCACGATGGGAATTGTAAATATGATGTAAATCTATTTTAATAAAAATACCCACAACTAGCTATGCAAGGCAACCAGAGTATGGGGGAGTGATTTTTACAAGGAATGGGGAGGGAAATATTAAAACCCTTCAATCCAATAGTGTCAATCCAAGTGTCAATGAGAGAAACCATGAACCATTAACTATCCATGTTGACTTATGCACCCAATCATTTAATTCTTCCAAGTGGTGGTTGAGGTAGTTATTGTTTTGGGAAATGGAGAGTATGGCTATCCAAATTTCTTGCATGGGAAAGCCATCATTTTGGATAAACGTGTTTGGATTCCTAGGCAAGAAAATACCCACGAATTTGCTTCCCAATCCATCATTCATTCATCAGTATTGCTACCTCACGTCCCTATTGCTTGTTGTGCATTTCCCTCTCCAAATTTACTATGTTTTCCTTCATTTCTAACTAGAAGAAGGGCATTTTTGGGTTGCATAATGACTGGGAGGAAATGGAATTCGAGTTGGGGATTTAAAGAGGTCATTTTTTTCTATCTGAATGTTTGTATGCCTATGGGAAAATCATTTTATTCCCTAGTGTTTGATTTCCCCTCTCAAATTTTTTTTTTATATGCCCAACAATTGTGCCTTGTTGTGTGTTTGGGATATATTTATGGCTTGGGTTATGAGCATCCCTTGTTTGGTATGACAATGTGGTATCACAACTAGGAGTAGACAATAATTTTGAATTAAAATGGTAAACCGAGTGAAGGGTGTAACCTCATTGAAGATGATAGGGCTTTGGCTACTTTTCTATGCACACCCTGAAGAGCACTAGAAAGGAAGGTATTTCCTGAGGGATTGTGGAGAAATGAAGGGGATACTTCCTTGTGTTGGGTGTGTAGGTATTGTGGATGCCAAGCTATCTAAATATTTTAGAGGTGCCAATAGCTATGTGGCTGAGCTCACTAGCTTATCAATTCCTTCCTTTCTATTGCCTTGATAGCCTGATAAACCCAGTTGTGGACTGGCTTGGCCGAGATGTGATATACACTTGGTTATGTGTGAGTTTGTTGTCCCCTTTTCCTTCTGTAAATCATGCCCACCTCAGGGGTGGAAATTGTGTTGAGATATTGATGAGCACAATTAGCTTATGGTTGGGTGGAACGTTGTAGTTGCATAGCCAGTTGCTTGGGACGGCATTATTTCAATATAACTATTCTCTTGTATTAATTATGCAATGTCTTTAATTGATGACTGTTATAATTATGCTAGAAAATTGCATGTTAGATGTGTGTACCAGAGTTTACATCTATTATGTTTATGTTTATTATGAATCTGCACACACGTAATTTAATTGTATGAATTCATAACTCAAAGGATAGATGGGAGGGGATGTGACATCAAAGGATTGAAAATATGGGAGGTTGGTTTCTCACTAAAGGTTCCACTTATCTGTGCATATATGGGTGCTCATAATGACCATACATTTTTCCCAAGTACATCATGGATCGAGTATTATTGCAGGATATAGTCAAACAAACCTTCATCAATAGGATTGGAGTTCCATTAATTAAGGCCAAGAAAGCTTTGTGGCCACATTTTCCCATCATTTTAGGAGCTTACAAGATGGCCCGATATAAGGATGTAGAAGAAACCATAAGGGACCTACGCTCTTTCAATTTTTGTGTGGATAAGTACAAGAGAAATGAAAGAAAAAGGAAGGTATTAAATCACTTCTCATCCATAGGATATAGGTGGCCTATACAGATGAATTTTTCGTAGAAGAGGAATTCATGAGTAGGGACAAGACTCTAGAGGAATTAGCAAAAAGGAAAAAAAATGGTGAAGGAAATTCCTTAGTAATATTGGTTGTTGAGGAAGCAAGAAAGGAAAAACAAGAAGAAGAAGAATCTTGCAAACAGAAAACTCAAAAAATTGAAGAGGATTGAAAGAAGAAAGAATACAAACAAAAGAAGGTTGCATCCCAGCAAAAGGAGAAGGGGGAGCTCAAAGAATAAAGAGGAATATGAGGCTTAGAAGAAAAAAGAAGAAGAATAAAAATGACAAGAAGAAGCACGACAAGAAAAATATCAGAAGAAAAAAGAGGAAGAGAAAAAACATTGAGGAGGAAGCTGAAGCCCAAACCAGTGTGGCACAAGATGTTGAAATGGAAACAATTTAATAGGAGAAGGAAGTACACTTACTGGTGGACACTTCATGCTGGAGGAATTGGGACTGGGATTATACACTCACGCAAAAGAATACTATCTCTCAACTCGGTTCTTTTGTCTTTAATCGGTAAAAAAGCAAATTGTCAAAAGAACCCACAAAAAGTTAAAATTTTCATCCCAATCAGAGACGGAGGTAACACTCGAAACACATGTGTTTATAGGCATTGATCAAGAACCTGAATTCATGGCCTCAGAAAATTTTGCAAGCGCAATGGCCACTAAATTTAATGTACAAACTCTTAGCAATGATTTAGCCAAAGAACTGAGAAAAAACAGCCTCCTAAAGGATGAAACCTGGAAACGTGGGGAGGAGCGGTGACCCTCAATCATGAATATGACACATTGCAAGCAGAGAAAAAGGAACTAGAAGTATAAGTACAAATTTTAAGAGGGGATAAATGAACTTTAATATAATTCCATACATGTGTTGCTTCCATACAACAAGATCTATCGAATATACAGGATCAAGTGTTAGAACAGGTACAGGAATTAGATTGTAATGTCCACACTTTAGACACACCATGGTAATCCCTCTAACCCATTCAATTCCCATGGGTTTAGGAGGAAATTAAATAAATTAGTTAGGAAATAATTTTGACCTATAGTTATCTTGTATAATTAAAATAAATCATGAATAAGTGATGCAATCCATAGATTTGAATATTTAAGTGTTAATTAATTTTTTAATGAGTTGGAAACGCCTAGGTGGCCCAAGAGTGTGCATAAGAGGTTGGGTGGACCCTCATGAGTTGTATCCCATAAAGGAATCTGGACAAAGTAATGAAAAGAAGGAAAGAAGTTCAAAAGAAGGAAAACAACTGGGAAAAAAAAAAAAAAAAAAGGAAAGAAGTGAAAAGCAAGAAAGCAGCAGAAAATCAAGGAAAGCATAATTTTCTAGATTTTTCCTAAAAGAAGGAAAAGCAACCTAAAGAAAAAAAGACAAGAAAGCAAGGAAGGAATTTCAGGAAAAGTTGAAAGTCCTAATTTTATCCAGTGAGGGCACGATTGATGAGGCAAGTGGTCCATATGCAATGTAACTTACCAAAGAAGCCACCAGAAGCTTATAAAAGGAGTATGAGAACCTCCATGAAGAATCTTTTGGCAGATTATTGATTGACTTGAAGAGCTCTGTGCTTTTCACAGCTTGGGTGATGTGCCCCTTTCTAGTTTTGGGATATGTGCCCCTTTGCATCCAGTGATCTAGTTGGGAGATTGTGAGACCCTTTAAACTGGAGATTTGAAGGAGAGAACACATAGTTCTTCTCATGGAGATTCAATGCAGCATTTAATGTCTTTTGCAGTCTTTTGTATCTCCAAATCACATTCTAAAAGTTGTTATAGTTAGATAAGAGGAATTTGGACCCATCGCAAGCCTCATAATAGAAATTCGTAAGGCTCGGTGCCTTTAGAAGCCGTTTGGAAATTGCCTAGTGGAGTTGTCCAAATTTCAAAGCTTTCTCCAATCCTCCCAATCTTGCAGTAAAAGAGCAATTGTCAAGTCTTGTGTTTCCATTTCAGGTTAGGGTTTTCACAGGTCAATATACTTCCATATTTGCACCAGTAGTGGAAGGATTTCCACATAATTCATGGGTAAATTGCCTCCGGTCATTTGGTTTATCCAAATGGCCTGCCCAAGTGTCATGCATCCTAAAATGTGCAACTGTCAAAGTAGGAACCTAGATTAAATATTCCAAGTTTTGTTGCAGGTTGTCCTAAGTTTGTTTCAGACCCTATAGTCCCTCCTTGATACATTTGTAAATTCCTAGAAGTGTTTGGGAACAAGTTGGTAAAAGACTCGTCTCAAGTTTTCCATTTCTAGCTAGTCACAGTGTTGGGTCAAGGTTGCATGCAAGGAGTGTGTGAAAAGTTTCAAAGCAGACCTGCATAAATCAGATTTCAATCCTTCATATCAAACCTAAACATTGTCATAGAATAGGCCCCGAACCATTCCCCATGGGATTCACTATATAAATCCTATTCCAAGCATGTCTCCATGTGCCTAGTTTGAAGCAAAATCACCTAGTCTTGAGGCATTTCGATTTCTTGAGTTAGGGGTTGAGTTAATATTCCCAAATTTCAGATTGGGGATATTACATGTATAAATTGGAAGGCGTTTTGATAAAATTGTGTTAGGAAATTTCGTGGAACATTGTAAGCAGAGAAAGAGGCACTAGCAGAGAAGCAGAAAGTTTAAGACAGGAAATACGAAGTTTAAGAGAATTCTAGACATATGATACTTCCATACAACAAGAGTTGTTCAATATAAAAGATCAAGTGTTAGAATAGGTACATGAATTACAGAATTTGGCTGGAAGGGTGAAAATTGTGACAGAAATGGTCGTGGAACATAACAGTCTAATCAAAAATGTCAAATTAAACCTAGATTGTTTGGAAGCATGGTAGCAGCAAGAAACAGGAATGCCTTTGAATCTACCCTGGAGAACCTAGCAAGAAATTTAGTGAGTCTATGTTGTCATTGCTAGTTGCAAGAAATTTGGTTCATCCTTATAAAAGGAAATCACTATGTCATTGAACATATGCGAACATTTGCATCGGGGGGATATGAACTTAATGGAGAATTCCCAACTTCCATCATTAGGAACAATTAAAAACTCCATGCCAAAGGGATATAGGACAGCGGAATCGAAAAGTACCAAAAGTAACATGCATGTAATTATCAGAAATATTATACCAATCACATTCATTGCACTAAAATATCATTTTTAGCCCCTAAATGAGAAGTGCACTTGATGACCTCATGTAACACATCTATCACTAGAGGATTACCTACGTTAAATGAAGAAGTTATTGGGCATGAAGCTTCATTAGATATTTTGAGCCATCAGCAAATTAATGTTATCACATATGACTGTGAGCTATGGGATACCTTTATGAAGTCAAAAGGATTTATTTTCCCATAAAGACGATGTAATAAATTGAATTTTAATTCTCCTCTTTGTAATTTCAAATTGTCAACAAAGAAGCCCAAAATTTACAATTGATTGGGAATTTGAAGAGTTCCCTAGAAATTACTTTTGTATGTGCTATAAAGTAGAGGAGGGGAAAAGTAGAAGGGGATTTTTGCTTGCACATTTTTGTAGAGAACTATTTCTTACTTTATGAGAAGGAGAATCCATTGGTGGTCCTTTTGAGTAGGAATACTCAGTCATTTGATGGTTGTTGTTGAACTATTTCATGCTTTTGTCATATGTAGATATGGAGTAAGATGTTCTGGAATTATATATTGACTATTCTACATAGTTTTTATTCATTGCTTCGTATGTTATTCTTGTTCAAAAATTTATTTCCATGAGTAGTGAAATGCATAATGGTATAAATATTGGACTGTTATAATATTTGTATTTCATTTCCATCAATTTCTTAGTTATTTTTTGAAACGACTGTCTAGATTTGGAATATGGATAATCAATTGTTATCTCGTTGTTCACTTTATTAATGGTGCTCGTAGCTAGGATAGGATAGAGTAGTTAGTAATCTGAATTTAGAGTAGACCATTCTGCATTTCATCTTGTAATAATAAAAAATCCTAAACATGGATTGGGCTGCAATAAGTAAAACCCCAAGTAGTCGGGTCAGAATCCAAACGAATTCCATACTCCAAATGGTGTGAAGATGAATTGGGACTTTCTACCAAGGGAAACCCCTTGTTGTCAGCATGAGGAAATTTTTGAGTTCCAACAAGTGGCTTTATGGGAAAAGGAATTTTTAATTAAATTTTGGAGAACATTAGATAAGCGAACCTTAAGGGAGGTACCCCTATGTTTTATCAATGGTATTTCAAATAGGAGACCAAGGGGGGTATTTTTTTACCTTAGGGTATGAAAGGCATGACGACCAAGTTAAAGGATGAACTAGTGAACTCAAATAGAACAACACATGATTAATAAAATAGGCAAGGTTTCGTCTGAAAAAATGCACATTTTGTTTAACATGAAACTTCAGACGAGCGATGCAAGGGTCAAACGAAGGTGTTTTTCCAAAAACAAATATGGGCATGTTGAGAATTTTAAGTGCAACTCAACGATGTAGAAATAATGACCTGGCAATGCCAATGGAAAGAGCAAGAGACTTTCAAATATTGACTCAATTTTATGAGTAAAACATGCTTAATGAAACTTCCCAAAAGAAGCATGAAGGACAAATAACAATGGATATGGCAGAATTGAATATGGATGGGAAGAGGGCTTCGTATTGGGCACCATGGTTGAGATAGAATAGAAAAGTGATGCATTTTAATACGTTCTCCTCTATCATTATGTTCTGGTGCTTCAAAATCATGTCGATGTTGGGAATCAACATCTAGCCAAACAAACAACAAATGAAAGGAACACAATAGCGCATGATGACTTAGCGATTATTAAACAACATGACATGTATATGACAACGTAACCGTGAAGAAGGTACATGTACTCAAATTCATCCCTCAAAATGGTGGGGAGAGAAAATATTAAGGATAACATTCCACAATGGGTGAAGCATAGGGATGAGAAGAAGTGTTTGGAAAACCAAAATGGAAATCAAATAATAGTTCAACATACCCAGAATGATCACTAGGAATTACCCAATAGCTCTGCCTTCTCCACATCATGTCCTCTTTTGTATATCACAGCTAAACGTCATCATGTCAAAGATTAACATGTACACAATCTAGATAAAGAGCATAGTGGCATATAATACTAAAAGACATCAAATTCCAAAGAAACTTATTTGGGAAACAATGACAAGCAAATAGCTAAATGAAACTAAACAAGCAAATAAAGAACGTCAAACTACAAAAATTAAAAACACATGACCTAAACCGATGCAAAAGCAAGAAAGCGAAATGATGTATGACTAAAAATACAAGCCTACTCCTACTCCTACAAAAGGTGAAAATCATATCATGGTGGATGCCATTTATGGTAGAGGAAGGGATTCATGATTCATGATGATTATAGGTTGGTCCATGATGATTGTCAAATATTTTGCATTGAGTGCCCAAAACATAGATGGATTTGATCTTCAAAGACTAGAAATAAATGTTAGACCTAATTGAACAAGATAAAAAGAAATGCAAACAAAACAAGTTTGTCTTAGTGAGATCAAAAAATTTCTCAACCCATGAATCCCAAATGAAATATTTGAAAAACAACCCAAGAATGTCCCTGTCCAATTCATTAATCATGATTGATTGATTATGGATAATGCATTTAATGTCATATTCAGAATTAGCAATGATGAAAGTTGCATGGCCCCTTTCATACTTATTGATTTTCTCATCCTCAACATGTTGATTTGGGATTGGCTCAGGGCACTTATCATAAATAAATTGTAATCTAACTTGAGATGAGGCATTGATTTCAAGAATGATAAGCTTATTTTCATTGGGAATCTCAAACATTAATATATGGTTGTTGAAATTAGGGACTTCAATGATCTTAACCTATTCATTAATATAGTATGCATCTTCAGCAAAATCATCAGGGAAATCATCATTAATTGGATGATGGAATCCCTGCAAGTCACAAGGTTCTGATTCAAAGTTAGGCTCATGAAAAACTGCGTTCTCACCCCCAATCCGAAAGTACAGATCATATTTTTTATTTAGGTCATGAACTGGTGGAACAAGGAGGGGCTCGTAAAAATTATCAATCACAATGTCATTCAATATTAAACATTTGTTGTCAACTAGGGTCGGAAAAACACTCTCAAGATCATGATGAATCACTTCCTCAGAAAAAACAATTTCTTGATGATCATTCACAAAGAAATTTTCCAAAGGCAGCTCATCATTGAATAAGATATTGTCTTGAAAAGTACATCCCACATCCTTAATTAAGACCTCATCCTACAGATCAGGCGAACATGGAATGTTAGGACAAAGCGAGATGATGTCTACTTAAGGAAAGGGAATCTGAGATAACTGCTTGAGATCAGCTTGGAGGATATCATCATCATAATGGAAATCCTCGTGAATGTCTTGTGCATGATGAATAATTGAATTAGGAACATCAACTGTATTCTTGATAATATTGAGAAGGGAGCTCGGCATATCCTCATACTACTTTCAATGTTGCTCGATCTTGGCTAATTTCTTTGCTTCTATGAATTTCTCGTCGGTGCTGGGATTATGATGTTCATTGCAAAAGTCACACCAAGAAGGCTTTGAATTGTCATAAACAATTTTGAAAACATCAAAAATTTGTCCCCAACCCATTATCTAATAGTCAGGTAGAGAATAAAACCACTTGGATGCCTTATCTCTAAGTGTATGTGAAAAAATACAAACCATCAAAGGAGGATAAGGAATGTGATTGGCATGGAAATATTGGACAAAATTTTTGATATGGTCATTAGGATTTTCGTGAGGAATACTTGTGAATTTGGGCAGGTTAGGAACTTCGTTCAAACACCAGGTTCTCGAGCGATAATACAAGATGCCTGGAGTATCTACAGGGATAAAAACATGCCACCACACATTGGTCATGATTGGACTATAATGAAAAGAAGATTCATCATAACTTAATCTCAAAGGGATCAGATTATAAAGAATTCAAAATATAGACAAGAACTATGTCGTGAGTATGGTCGCCATTTTATGTTGATGCTCAAATCGACATTATTCGAGAAAGGACATTGAAAACAACCTTAGAGGGTTGGTCAAAGAGAATATGGAGATGGAAACCCTAGTGATAATTTAAGCCCTTAAATAAATTGGATTCACAATATAAGTTGCTTTAACTAAATTCATTAATGAATTAAGGCACTATTAAATTGACTTTATTAAATATGTTAGCAACTTTAGAATTGAAGCATCAGTCTATAAAAATATCTACCAAATAAACTAAGTGAATAATGAAATTATTTCAAAAGAAAATAATTTATCTAATGAAATAAAACTAAATACAAAATTATAAAATATTTACAAAAATAAACTATACAACATTACAAAATATTTTTTTTTAAAAACAAAACCTAGGTGTTAGTAAATGAACGCAAAAATTATTAAAAATATTTATGATGTATAAGTTGAATTGATTAGTTGTTTCGTGTATGCAGTACGTCAATTGAATTGCAAAATCTGATTTGGGGATTGCAATTTATTTCATTAAGGGTAATGCATGAAAATAAACTGCTCTATGAGCTAACAGACTTTAAGCTTTGAGCCTTTTATGAAAATGAAAGGTTTAAACTTAACTAATTGCATTGCAAAGGACACACATTAACTAGAAGCTAATTTACTTTTGCAAAAAATACATCAAAAAGCTATATTTACAAACTACACAAATTTTGAAATGATAAAAACAAGCAAAGTTGAATGAGAATACCAAGTCACTCTCAACATTCCGGGTTCATCTAAGTGAAACTTGAACAGCTTGAGTACTCTACCTTTAGACTGCCATAAAGAGGTAACCTGCATGCATGAAGACATGACCTGCATGTATGAAGACATGAGTCATAAAAATATACAGGAAAGCCTAAAAAGCATTGAGGAAAATAGAACCTACCTTCGTGGAAGGACACTATTCCTTCACTCTAATGAATGGAGGGGACATAGTCTTACCTGCCATCACCACAGTAATAGGCTCTTGGATGATTGAGTATGAAAGGGGGAAAACGTCAGAAAGTGCCTACTCCATGTTATCAACAATGCTCTTGGGTTGGGTTGGGTAACTTAATGGGCACAAAATATGTACAACTCCCATAAGACGAAAAACCAACAGGCCCATATTTGTCTCATGATAACCGAACTAGAACATCAAAAATGACAAGACAAACATTTTCTGTGATGATATATTCCTTTGCAAAACCAAATGAGTTCGATACAGGCATATTTGTGTTTGGGTACAGTACATTATTAAACATGGCATTCATGATAGCTACTCATGGTGATAAAATGAGGTTGTACATGCAGATTTTCATAATAAATAAATAAAAAGTTGACAATGTCTCCCACTCCTCATTCAAGAAAGGTTTCCTTTTAGATTTATTGTTCATCAATCTTGGAGTTCGGAGGTGGAGTGTTTTGGAGTACAGATTTACTAACGATAGGTATTTTATGGATAGATTGATCAACCCATTGATATTTCGACACACAGACGAAAAGTTCCTACATTTTTTTCTAATTGCTAAATCCATTGGGTTGTCCTTTATCGATCACTTCCTCATTCACGTAGGCCACAATGACCTGTGCGCTCGTTGTCATGCATCATCAAACAACCTTGCTCTAGGTTCTTGAAACTTTATACATCATTTCATCTTCCTCTTAATTTATATGCATTTTTCTTTGTCGGTTAAAAGGCGCATAGCAGAATATCCACCATCGAAAAACCTTCCCTGATTGATGGTCCACCAGCGTGAGCTCCAACTACTACCACGAGTGTTTCAACAGGAAAAATAGAAGTATGATGTACAATCCAAGGAACGTATTACTTTGAAGAATATGTGTTCAACTAATACCATCGATTATTTCATGCCTCTTATACTTTCATTGATCTTCTGCATTTTATAGCCATATATTTCGTCCTGGCTCAGTTTCATAGTAGTAAAAAGGTAATGGCCATATCACTCCTTTTTTATAATATGAATGTATGTAGTAGTCTTAGTCTAGAGTAGTTTTAAAATTGGGTAATTAGTCTGGGATAGGCAATCTCAATTGCTAAAATTACAAAATGTAAAAAAAGCAATTCCCAACCAAAATTTTAACCCTTTTTCATCCCAAAATTGCCAAAAAAAAACCAGCGATTTTAGTTGTCTTTTATCGACATAGGTGATAGCTCTTTAGCATCCTCGACAGCATGTTTTTTTGCTTCTCAGCTGGTTCCAAGGAGAAACCAGTGTTTCAAACCCCTTCCGATTCAGGACGACACTATTATTTGCATCCTTGCATGGTTCAACGTTGTATGCATGAAATAGTATCAAAACTCTTGGTAAAGAAAAATTCACTGAAATCTACCATTCACCGTGATGCGTGTTGTGCTATCTCACCCATTCTGTGGTTGTATTCAGAGTAAGTTCCGAAGAAACAATGAGCCCACCGTTACACCTGCCCTCCTGTTGTGTTGTCATGCGTTTATTGAGTGTTTGGGTTGTAAGCAAGGATTTTGAATTAATTCTAATGCCTGTGTGTTCAATGCAAAGTCTCCTCGGCTGAGCTATCACTTCCAGCATGTCGTTTCTGCTACTTTCTACTGGGGTCTACATGAGTTTTTTATACTGCTTCAGCTCTTTTCCAGGACAAACCCTAACTGCATGGATTTGCTTGAGCCTGTCAGATGATTGATAATCGCAAAAGTTGTCGAATAAACGAGATATGAGATGATTCAAATTCAATGAATATACTCGATATATATTTATACACCACGTGTGGATTGACTTGATCCATAATTCTCCTACATTTTCCCCTCGACCTGCGTTGAACTATGCGCCATTTTTACCATTTTTACCATTTCTACCACTATATTTTACCATTTCTACCACTATATTGCGGAATTTTTAAAAAATTCGAATATTGGGATTGGAAAGCAGAATATTGTTTTTTTATTTTGCAAAATTGAAATTTAACTGATTTTGATGGTAAAAATAGATTCAGCACTTTCAAAAACTTTTAAGACACTCAAAATTCTAAATTTAACAATTATAACTTGGATTTTGAAAAATTATAACCTAGATTTTGAAAAATTATAACTTGATTTTTTCAAAATTGTATTGGAAAAATTCATCTATTCCAACTTAAATTATATAATTTTTAGACTACACTGTTTTCCTACCTTTCACACCTCCAGCTTGCTACTGCGATTCCATGTATACATAAGTGGATATGCATCTTCATCGGCCTTCCATATGTACATTGCTTAAACTTTGCCTTTGTATTTTGAGACACGGCCATAAATAAAACTGAGAAAACTTTATTAGAGGAATGCCATTTTGATGGGGATTTTTCATTAGGGAAAAGGTAAATTTTCCTTTGGGAATGGAAGAGAGACTTTTGGCCAAGTCAAAGAGGAGAACTTTCTTTTAAATTCAATGGAAAAGAAAGGCAAGGTGACTTTAGGGATAAAAGGAAAAAAGGGGAACATTTTAAGATAATAATAAAAAAATAAAGGGTGAGGTGGTTTTACGAGAGAGTAGGGGACTAAGGGTGGGGGAATTTATTTTATTTCTATCTTGAGGTATGAAAGGCGTGACGACCAAGTTACAGAATGAACTCATGAATTCAAATCAAACGGCACACAATAAATAAAATAGGTGAGATTTCGTTCGACAAGATGCACATTTGCTTTAACGTGACGAAACTTCAAACGAGTGATGCAGGTGTCAAATGAAGGCTCTTTTTTCAAAAAGAGATATGGGTGCGACAAGAATTTTGAGTGCGACTCCATGGTGAATAAATAATGACATGGTGATGCCAATGGAAGGATCAAGAGACTTTCAAAGCTTGAATCAATTTTACCAGCAAGACATGTGTAATGAAACTTCCATAAGAGGCATGAAGGCCAAAAGATGACGGATATGGTGGAATTGAATATGGACGGGAAGAGGGCTTCGCACTGGACACCATGGTTGAGACGAAATAGCAAAGCGACACATTTTAATATATTCACTGCTATCATTATGTTTCGCTACTTCAGAATCACGCCAATGTTGGGAATCAACGGTTTGATTATTTTGGATGTGTACCCATGGATTCTTTAAATTGATGAATAACATTATCCCATCATTGAAAATCTAAGTGTTCATGAACCTTCTAATTTGAGTCCTATGCATCTTAGGCCACAACCTTGAATGTAACCCTTTAAGTCTATGGATCAGCCTCTTTTTCATCCTCCTGGTGGGTACTGAGGGTGAACAAATGATCATTCACAATCCTCATACCATCAAAAATAGGTAACTTGGATATATTGGTTCAACATATCTCTTGAGATTTATATCACACTTTCTCCTCGAAGTACAAATCCTTATATATTTCCCTAAAAAGGGTTTGAATGTGTTACCTCTTCGTCTTTGGATTCTTTGCAATCTTGCTGGATTTCCCTCATGATTCCTTAACGGGATTTATTTACCCTTCTACATGTTCATGTTATGATTCTATTACATGTTCAAACTCTATCTCTACTAGTGAAATATCCTTGGAATATTTGTTTCCAATCTTCAGGAAAACCCTTGATGCCTACTCATCTTTCAAGTTTCGACACGTATTAATCTTTCCAAAATTATTTTGTAGTATCATTGATATTTATTATCTTCATTACTTTTTGGGTTTCCCAGCAAAACCCCTTTAGGAGTTCTCTACTGATTTGGTCCCCTTTTTTAAGGTCCTCATGAGCACGTGAAGTGCCTGCCAAATGTGGGTTTTGAAAATGACTCCAACCTAAAAACACAAACAACAACAAATATTTTCCACATCAGGTAAGTAGCTTCCCACTATTCAAAAATACTACAATTAACTAATAATGGATTATTGATAAATTCACTTTATTAACACTCCATTAAATGTCTAATCATTCAATAATTGTGATAAGGTAAATAACTAAAAATAGTGATAACTGATAACTTAGCAAATTAATTGAAACACCTAACAGTTATCCTCAAATGATAGATCAATCGTAAACATATCTTCCCTTGGTGCATTATCGATCAACCATAAACCAACACAATTGCACATATGGACTTGTTCATATTGGGAAGCACCTTAGGATAGGGAAGAAAACCCATTCTTGAATAGAAATTAATTATTTTAAATAATATTGCAATCCAAGTTTGTAATGCTAAGCCTAGAAGTTGCACCACGCAAATTAAAATATCATAATCAAAAGATGATTCTAGCATATCTTATTTATGAGAGTACTATTTATAACTAGGGGACACTTGACAAGGTCGACTTTGATCAAGCACCCCTTATAGTTATGTGTTTGATAATGTCAAACCTGTCACTATACAACTCATTACATTACTTTTGTCGATAACTGTGTGAATTTATTACAAAAAGTATGTTTTGTAGCGTACTTAATGTAATACCCTATTTTTTACCCCAAGATGTAAATATGATGTAAAGTCTAGAAGTTGTATATGAATAGTCTAGGATGACCAAATATATTGTAAATATCTACATTTTCTTTTTAATATAAGAATCCCCAACAATTGCAAGAGAAGAAGGGCGAAAAAGAGATTGTGAACAATGAATCCACAAGTGGGGGAAGTGAGAGGGGATAGGGGTGATTACCATAGTGGAATTTAACTATGCCTTAGCCTGTATTAACATTTTTAACCCAAGGTCCCTTAGCCATAGTTATGAGGGTGAATTTAATTAATCATGGGTTAATTATCTTAATTGAGTATTAAGAGGGAAAAATGGATTCTTTTGGGGAAGCCATGTGTCAAGACAAAACCATGCATATTTAATATTAGAAACTCACTTCATTTAGGATTCATTAGTTTCAGCATCTAGAGAGGAAGAAAATCCATTCCATGGTAGTTTTGGTACTTGGAAAACCAAAGGAAGATTAGTTTACCAGAACCTACACTCAATCCCACCCTGATAAATGGCATCATATCTACCTTGATAAACCAGTGCCTGGGATTAGGGAACCTAACCTACAATGTGACTTCCATGGAGCCTTGTCATGGATACTTCTTGGTCAATCTATACTAGAGCGCCACAAGGGAAACAGGACAGCCTGAGGGACAGTGGTATAGAGAAGAGGGTACCTTCCCTATCATTGTGCAAGTTGATGGGGAATGAGTGAGTGGTTTGAGTCAATTGTGTATGGGGTTACCCACACCATTTGGGTAAAGGATAGGTGCCCTTGGGTGAAGAGTGTGGTTGTAATTGAAGAGGAAGAAGTTGAAATTTGTCTCTTGTGGATTGATAGCCCCAGCTCGGGTATGGCATCTATCAAAGAAAGAGACAACTTGATACAGTTCCTATGGTTGAGAGGAATGTCCTTAGATTGCAACTGGTTGGAGAGCATTCTTAAGATAAGTGCCAAATTATGTATGATTTCATGGTTTATAATTTCTGATATGTGTATGCATAAATTACTGTTATTGAATTGTTTATATACATGAATTATTAGAGCACGGTTTGAATACATTTATGGTAGGAATAATCCAATAAAATTGAATGAGTATTTTGAATAATCCATAGTTATAAATATAAGTATGTTTACGTTATAAAATTCACAAAATAAATGTGAATGGCAGGGGAATTTGAATTTTGTATCAAAGAGCACAATATATGCACAGATTTGAGTGTCTCGTGGTCTCAACAGTGTAAAGAGGCTACTAGGTATGTGACACTTAATCTATAAAAACAATAAATTATGAGCAATATCAAAGGAAATATAAATTACAAAAAGTAAAATAGGAAACCAAGAGTATTGAACCTGCAGAATATAAACCCTAGGAGGGGGTAACCTCGAAATTAGCATATCTCCAATACAATAAAAATACTTGACAAAACATTACATAACCCTCTACCTTTATAAATGGTTTCTCACTAGAAAAACTCTAACTACTCGTGGTCTCATCATTAATGAGTACCAACCACCTAGTGGACCTTATTTAATAAAGACGACCCTTTTACAATGACTAACCACACACCAACTAACTAGTGGGGCTTCTTCAAAGAAGATGGTCGCATACATAAATTCACTAAATCTTAAGTACCCCAATGTAGGGGGCTTAGGGTAGGGCCCTAACATTCCCTACCCTTCAAAAACAACATTGTCCTCAAGGTTGGATGTGTGGAAACTATTGTAAAATAATTATTGGTTCCAAGGTGGCATATTCAGGCTAAGTATCCTTCCACTCTATTAAGACTCCCTAAATAGTGTGCTAGCATAGTCGACATTCCCTTGTTCCCAATATTGAATTTGATTGTAACCAAATGGAGGCTTATTCATCAAGTTCAGGAAGGTTGATATAAACTTAGTAATTTTTCCCCAATACCTTCTTCAAACAAGGAACATGAAAAATTGGGTGGATCTTGAGGTGGGCCAAGTGAGCCAATCTTTAGGCAGCTTGTTTAATGCATTAGAGGATCAAATAGGGTTCATAAATTTTGGCACTAGCTTCTTAGGGATCTTATATTTGAGACATATCTGATTATAGGGATGGAGATGAAGAAACACCTAATTCTAAGAGTACTTGTAGTGATGTTGATATGCATGTTGCCTCGTTCTATTTTTAGCCAAAACCAAAGTTTCCTTAAGTGTACTAAGAATGGCCACTCAAGTGTTAAGAGTGTGATCCAATCTGTAAACCTTAGATGTGCCTGGAAAATATGAAGTGACCAAGGGAGGTTCATGTCCATAGATATCTTCATACGGTGACATTTTGGTAGCATTGTGTTTGGTGATATTCTGCCACTAAACTAAAAGTGGTAACCATAGAACCCTTTAGCGTTGTCAATCCAATGTAAAACATCAAAATATAAGTTTCTAGACACTTATTGACCATAAGTTTAGGGATAATAAGTGCAATACCCTTGTTGTGAACCCCTTATGTAATGATGTACATCTGGATGATGAAATGCCTAAAAGGTTGAACAAATTGTATTTTGAAATATTAATATAAAATACAGTTGGTTGTGGCTAAGGCAAACGCTGAAGAGAATGGGAATCTATGAATCCACTAGTGAGAAGGAAATGGGGTTTGTAGATAGCCTACGGAGGTTTATAACATGGCCCTGGCCTAACTTGAACCCAAAAAGTGTTTTAATAATATATTAAATCATTTTACCTTTTTGAACTTTACCATTTATGCTTCATGCAAAACGAAGGTTTAGTGGCATGCTAAATGAAAGTTGAATAACACATATGGGACATTAGCCTTTTTAGAGAGACCATGTGGGAAAAGTCAGGCATGCAGCTAAAGTATGCATGCATGAAGAATTCATGGGTGGTGAAGGTTAATTGTGTCTTTTGGTCGTTTACCAGTGAAGGATTATGCCTGAATTGGAAGTATGGGTTCTAAATTTGTCATTCAAATTTTGTTATGAAGCTCAAAATCTAAGAACTGATAATTGATGGGTGATGATTGTCCTGACGAACCCATAATTGAGTTACCATTGAAATGTTGAACTGTGTGTTAACTTCCCTCGGTGGAACTGGAAATAAATAACCATTTTATTGTGTCAACCATTTTATTGTTGTGTATGATTTAATGAATGGAGTTATTCATGAAGGAATTGAATTATTGTTGCATTGAATTCATCCAGATAAGCATTATGTTTCATATCAAAATGAATTATCTTTAATTGTATAGTTAATTAATGGAAGGAAATAACGAAGAATTGAGTTATGTGTTGTGCATGGTTATGCATGGATGCAATTTGCAAGTTTCTACTTGAAAATGTGTATGCCTATAACTAGTTTTATGAATATGTAAAAAGGGAATTGCATTGTTTTTCCTATTCTTGTTGTTATGTGTTCAGGATGACTAAATCCTATTAATGGTTTGGTTGTCGTGTGTTGTATCTACATTCTAGTGTGAATATATGATGTTTGAATAGCAAATGAAAGATATGTTAAAAGCTTGCAACCTGTAGCAATATGGTCTGTATTGTCTTTAAGTGAATTTTGATATAATTGTGCTCTAATTACGAAGTTCTTGGAGTGCTTGAGAGCTTCATAGTGTTATTCGATGGAAATTGTTATGCTTAATCGAAATGATGGTGCAATTCTATGGTTTTTGCTAATGAATGTTAAGATTGGTATTATTACCTATGCTAAGTATGGAGATTTTCACTTGGAATATTCATACTCAAATTCCATATAATTGTTATGCATCTTCTCCCGCATGAGTAACAAAGAAGTATGCATGTGTAATTATTGTTTTGGGTTTATGTTGTCAAAAATAATGGTAATTTATTGTAAAGAAATATTCTTAATGGAATTCATGCTAGGGTTAATACATATTTCATGTAGGAAGTTGTTTTATTTCCCATAAATTAATTTGTTCTAGAGTTGTTTGAATGTGGTGAATTGTCTATGCTTGGATTGTTCATTCGCCATAGGAAAAATTTTACTATTTGATATGCCTGCAAACTTTGGGGTTACTTGGATGTTCCAGGGTAGTTAATGAGGTTTTTAGTGTAACAAGGTAAATTACAGAGTGGTATCAATTATCGGGTGTGTGTTATAGAATTTGTAACGAGGTACATTACAAAGTGGTATCAGAGCTAAGGCTACATCTATCGAACCTCATGGGTTTCAAATTAAAGTCAGGAATTGAATTTATGCTTGCCTGGAGAAAGTAAATTCAAATCATGGAATGACTCTAGTTTTTCCATCTGGTTGTAATGTGTGATAGGTGTGAGAATGGTTTGGGAACTTCATTGTACATGAGATTTGCTTATAATTTTATGTAGGTTTCCATATTCTTGTCAATTAATCAAGAATATACTTTTTGAGCGTCCTTGGTTGTTGAAAGGAAGCATGTATATCAAAGATCAAGTAGGTGCTTGGCCCCCGCCTGAATATTAAATACATTTTCAAGCTCATATATTTTATATGAATTTTATGGTTGTTCATGTCAATAGTGTGGCAATGCAGGATTGTGCATGCAATTGTTTGAAGAAACTTGTTTTCAACTCGTCAAATTGTTTGTCTAAATCTCTCCTAGAGAGCAAATCCCGGTGGCTAATATTTTGCAAGGAAATTGGTTTCTCAAGCGAGAATTCATTTTCTTTATCGGAATTGGTTGTGTCCAGTTTATTTATGCAAGCCAATTTTCCAATGATGGTTACCTTTCCCTTACTAACATTAGTTGTGTGTTCCATTTATTTATGCAAAAAAAAATTGCAAAAGTCAAAATTGTTGTCCTCGTAGGCATTGTTTTTGTGTTTTTGCTAACAAATCAAATTTTCAAGGGTGAAAATGTTTTCATGTTTAGTTTTAGAAAAGTAACTATGTTTCCCAAGGGTGTAATTGTTTTTTTCTTTGGACATCATGTTTGGGGTCTAAATTAAGCAAGCAATCAGAACTCTCAGAAGGGAAATCGTTGACCCTTATAGGCAAACCTTTGGTGTTAAATTTATGTATGCAAATTAATCTTATTATGGTGGAATTGAATTTTCATAGTGTATGTAATTAATGAAAATATTGTTGGCAAGTAAATCTAGCATAGGCGAGATTGTTGCCTCTTATTGGACGCTTTGCCAGTGTAAAATTTTGTCTGTAGATTAAGTTTTTTTAAGAAAATTTTACCTCTTTGAAGATAGAGAACAACGAGTTGCCTGAACTTGGACGGCCAATCTAATGATTCCTTGAAAGGGTTTATGCCATGCAAATATGTAGGGTGTAGTTGTTATGATGTTGCAAATATTGTCGAGTTCAAAATAACTGCATGAGATGAATATTACAATAAGAGGTCCATTTATGAATGGTATCCATGTTATTGGTTAATGTCCATGTTATACGTGTTGAATTAATGTAACTTCGAAGAATATTCTACTTGTATTATTCCTCCTTCGGGAGATGTCATTAATGTAAAAGTCATGAGGTAAAACCTCCATTGTAAGTCGGGTCATTAGTACCCAAAAGAATGTAATATAAATATTATTTGAGTCTTTCTAGAGAGGTCAGCCCAGTTAAGTTAGTGAGGCCTACCTAGTTAGGTTAATTGTCAAGTAAAAAGTAAAGTATAAATAGAGAGTATTACTCTCTCATTTGTACCATTCACTCACTCAAGCATTGCGCACTAGCGGAGAGAGGAAGATTGCGAAGGAGGAGGAAGATTGATCTTGGCTCTTGTTTTTGGGTTTTGCCTCTATTCTTTATAAGACTTATTTCTTTTGTCATTGTACTTTGGTAATCTATATTGAGGAAGTTCTTGTTGGGTTTTCTTCCACTTGAGGGTTTCCCAGGATAAATTGTTGTGTACCTTTTGATTGTGTGTCTTTCAGAGATCCTATTTATGCTGATGTTATTGTGAAAATGTATTAAATGCTAATGAAGTAGGAATCTAAGTTATTGCAGCATATAAACTTAATAAGATGTCCAGGTAAAAGCAATCTTCTAGAAGACCAATCTTTTTTAGAGGCTTTGCAATAAGATGTATGTGTTGGAAGTGCATATGATGTCTGGTGCTTGGAATTGTGTCTCTTGTCAAAGTTGCCTTTAGTTAGAATAGTCCTTCTGTACCTATGGAATCTCAAACTAAGTCCTTGTTTCCAAGTGTGGATTGACAAATGTTTTAATTTTTTTGTGGAGAAGCAAGCATAGTATTGAGTGTTAACACTATATGCTTGCCACCAAGTTTTTATTTGGCAAGTCACTTCTAAATAAATAAATAAATAAATCACTTGGATCAAATGATAGTATAAATTGTTGGAACCTTGGCTAAGTTAGCATCCATTAAAGTCCCTGATAAAAGGTTGTATTAGACAACTAGCTAGTTTCTTCTAATAGACTTTATTTCCTATGAAGAGACTGAGATTATCATAAGCAAGTAGTGAAATACTATTATTTAATGGCAACTTAGTGCAATTGTTGAATTTTGTCAATGCAAATATTAATCTACAAAGGTCCAGGAACATCAATGAAGTGTTTGAATTCAATGCAAATTTTGCACTCATATGTTTTAGAGCAGGTCAAGATGATTTGGAACTTGTTCATTGTTTTCCCCAAGGAAAATATTTATAGAAGAAGCCATAAAACATGAAAGGAAGAAACCATAAGAAAAGATGAAGCAATAAACATGTTAACTAGTGTAAATTGTTGTGTAAAATATTGTTGTGTTTTCTTTTTATAGCTATGACTTGTAAGTGGTGTAGAAATAGAATTAAACAGCAATGTAGCAATCATCTCCAAGCCTAAACATGTGTATCAACTCGATTCAAGCAAATCTCGAGATATGTTTTGGGACTAGGAAAAAGAAGGAAATATTCTTACCCTTGCCTCAAATAATATTGAAGAGTTTAATAGGACTATTTATACTCCAAAAGATATATTAAGACAATCAGGTAGTCAACCAAGTATCGAGAAGTAGGTTGAGTAGAGTAAGGTGTTTTTAGTTTCATGACAGATGTACACAAGTAGGTTGAGTAGAGTAAGGTGTTTTTAGTTTCATGATAGATGTACACAAGTATTGATATGTTTTTAAACTACCTAGTGATCATGATACAGATAAACATTTACTAGTTTTTGTGTATTCAACAAGAGAGAATACGCAAAAATAATCAAGTGCTCACAACTGCAAGGAGCGCTATTAAAAGTAGTAAAGACGAGGAAGAATTAATTTGAGTCCTATGCATCTTAGGCCACAACCTTGAATGTAACCCTTTAAGTCTATGGATCGGCCTCTTTTTCATCCTTCTAGTGGATACTGAGGGTGAACAAATGATCATTCACAATCCTCATACCATCAAAAATAGGTAACTTGGATATATTGGGTCAACATTTCTCTTGAGATTTATATCACACTTTCTCCTCAAAGTACAAATCCTTATATATTTCCCTAAAAAGGGTTTGAATGTGTTACCTCTTCATCTTTGGATTCTTTGCATTCTTGTTGGATTTCCCTCATGATTCCTTAATGGGATTTATTTACCCTTCTACATGTTCATGTTATAATTCTATTACATGTTCAAACTCTATCTCTACTAGTGAAATATCCTTGGAATCTTTGTTTCCAATCTTCAGGAAAACCCTTGATGCCTACTCATCTTTCAAGTTTCGACACGTATTAATCTTTCCAAAATTATTTTGTAGTATCATTGATATTTATTATCTTCATTACCTTTTGGGTTTCCTAGCAAAACCCCTTTAGGAGTTCTCTACTGATTTGGTCCCCTTTTTTAAGGTCCTCATGAGCACGTGAAGTGCCCCCCAAATGTGGGTTTTGAAAATGACTCCAACCTAAAAACACAAACAACAACAAATATTTTCCACATCAAGTAAGCAGCTTCCCACTATTCAAAAATACTACAATTAACTAATAATAGATTATTTATAAATCCACTTTATTAACACTCCATTAAATGTCTAATCATTCAATAATTGTGATAAGGTAAATAACTAAAAATAGTGATAACTGATAACTTAGCAAATTAATTGAAACACCTAACAGTTATCCTCAAATAATAGATCAATCGTAAAGATATCTTCCCTTGGTGCATTATCGATCAACCATAAACCAACACAATTGCACATATGCACTTGTTCATATTGGGAAGCACCTTAGGATAGGGAAGAAAACCCATTCTTGAATAGAAATTAATTATTTCAAATAATATTGCAATCCAAGTTTGTAATGCCAAGCCTAGAAGTTGCACCACGCAAATTAAAATATCATAATCAAAAGATGATTCTAGCATATCTTATTTATGAGACTATCTATTTATAACTAGGGGACACTTGACAAGGTCGACTTTGATCAAGCACCCCTTATAGTTATGTGTTTGATAATGTCAAAACCTGTCACTATACAACTCATTACATCACTTTTGTCGATAACTGTGTGAATTTATTACAAAAAGTATGTTTTGTAGTGTACTTAATGTAATACCCTATTTTTTACCCCAAGATGTAAATATGATGTAAAGTCTAGAAGTTGTATATGAATAGTCTAGGATGACCAAATATATTGTAAATGTCTACATTTTCTTTTTAATATAAGAATCCCCAACAGTTGCAAGAGAAGAAGGGCGAATAAGAGATTGTGAACTATGAATCCACAAGTGGGGGGAAGTGAGAGGGGATAGGGGTGATTACCCTAGTGGAATTTAACTATGCCTTAGCTTGTATTAACATTTTTAACCCAAGGTCCCTTAGCCATAGTTATGAGGGTGAATTTAATTAATCATGGGTTAATTATCTTAATTGAGTATTAAGAGGGAAAAATGGATTCTTTTGGGGAAGCCATGTGTCAAGACAAAACCATGCATATTTAATATTAGAAACTCACTTCATTTAGGATTCATTAGTTACAGCATCTAGAGAGGAGGAAAATCCATTCCATGGTAGTTTTGGTACTTGGAAAACCAAAGGAAGATTAGTTTACCAGAACCTACACTCAAGCCCACCCTGATAAATGGCATCATATCTACCTTGATAAACCAGTGCCTGGGATTAGGGAACCTAACCTACAATGTGACTTCCATGGAGCCTTGTCATGGATACTTCTTGGTCAATCTATACTAGAGCGCCACAATGGAAACAGGACAGCCTGAGGGATAGTGGTATAGAGAAGAGGGTACCTTCCCTAGCATTGTGCAAGTTGATGGGGAATGAGTGAGTGGTTTGAGTCAGTTGTGTATGGGGTTACCCACACCATTTGGGTAAAGGATAGGTGCCCTTGGGTGAGGAGTGTGGTTGTAATTGAAGAGGAAGAAGTTGAAATTTGTCTCTTGTGGATTGATAGCCCCAGCTTGTGTGTGGCATCTATCAAAGAAAGAGACAACTTGATATAGTTCCTATGGCTGAGAGGAATGTCCTTAGATTGCAACTGGTTGGAGAGCATTCCTAAGATAAGTGCCAAATTATGCATGATTTCATGGTTTATAATTTCTGATATGTGTATGCATAAATTAATGTTATTGAATTGTTTATATGCATGAATTATTAGAGCATGGTTTGAATACATTTATGGTAGGAATAATCCAATAAAATTGAATGAGTATTTTGAATAATCCATAGTTATAAATATAAGTATGTTTACGTTATAAAATTCACAAAATAAATGTGAATGGAAGGGGAATTTGAATTTTGTATCAAAGAGCACAATATATGCATAGATTTGAGTGTCTCGCGGTCTCAACAGTGTAAAGAGGCTACTAGGTACGTGACACTTAATCTATAAAAACAATAAATTATGAGCAATATCAAAGGAAATATAAATTACAAAAAGTAAAATAGGAAACCAAGAGTATTGAACCTGCAGAATATAAACCCCTAGGAGGGGGTAACCTCGAAATTAGCATATCTCCAATACAATAAAAATACTTGACAAAACATTACATAACTCTCTACCTTTATAAATGGTTTCTCACTAGAAAAACTCTAACTACTTGTGGTCTCATCATTAATGAGTACCAACCACCTAGTGGACCTTATTTAATAAAGACGACCCTTTTACAATGACTAACCACACACCAACTAACTAGTGGGGCTTCTTCAAAGAAGATGGTCGCATACATAAATTCACTAAATCTTAAGTACCCCCAATGTAGGGGGCTTAGGGTAGGGCCCTAACATTCCCTACCCTTCAAAAACAACATTGTCCTCAAGGTTGGATGTGTGGAAACTATTGTAAAATAATTATTGGTTCCAAGGTGGCATATTCAGGCTAAGTATCCTTCCACTCTATTAAGTCTCCCTAAATAGTGTGCTAGCATAGTCGACATTCCCTTGTTCCCAATATTGAATTTGATTGTAACCAAATGGAGGCTTATTCATCAAGTTCAGGAAGGTTGATATAAACTTAGTAATTTTTCCCCAATACCTTCTTCAAACAAGGAACATGAAAAATTGGGTGGATCTTGAGGTGGGCCAAGTGAGCCAATCTTTAGGCAGCTTGTTTAATGCATTAGAGGATCAAATAGGGTTCATAAATTTTGGCACTAGCTTCTTAGGGATCTTATATTTGAGACATATCTGATTATAGGGATGGAGATGAAGAAACACCTAATTCTAAGAGTACTTGTAGTGATGTTGATATGCATGTTGCCTCGTTCTATTTTTAGCCAAAACCAAAGTTTCCTTAAGTGTACTAAGAATGGCCACTCAAGTGTTAAGAGTGTGATCCAATCTGTAAACCTTAGATGTGCCTGGAAAATATGAAGTGACCAAGGGAGGTTCATGTCCATAGATATCTTCATACGGTGACATTTTGGTAGCATTGTGTTTGGTGATATTCTGCCACTAAACTAAAAGTGGTAACCATAGAACCCTTTAGCGTTGTCAATCCAATGTAAAACATCAAAATATAAGTTTCTAGACACTTATTGACCATAAGTTTAGGGATAATAAGTGCAATACCCTTGTTTTGAACCCCTTATATAATGATGTACATCTGGATGATGAAATGCCTAAAAGGTTGAACAAATTGTATTTTGAAATATTAATATAAAATACAGTTGGTTGTGGCTAAGGCAAACGCTGAAGAGAATGGGAATCTATGAATCCACTCGTGAGAAGGAAATGGGGTTTGTAGATAGCCTACGGAGGTTTATAACATGGCCCTGGCCTAACTTGAACCCAAAAAGTGTTTTAATAATATTTTAAATCATTTTACGTTTTTGAACTTTACCATTTATGCTTCATGCAAAACGAAGGTTTAGTGGCATGCTAAATGAAAGTTGAATAACACATATGGGACATGAGCCTTTTTAGAAAGACCATGTGGGAAAAGTCATGCATGCAGCTAAAGTATGCATGCATGAAGAATTCATGGGTGGTGAAGGTTAATTGTGTCTTTTGGTCGTTTACCAGTGAAGGATTCTGCCTGAATTGGAAGTATGGGTTATGAATTTGTCATTCGAATTTTGTTATGAAGCTCAAAATTTAAGAACTGATAATTGATGGGTGATGATTGTCCTGACGAACCCATAATTGAGTTACCATTGAAATGTTGAACTGTGTGTTAACTTCCCTCGGTGGAACTGGAAAGAAATAACCATTTTATTGTTGTGTATGATTTAATGAATGGTGTTATTCGTGAAGGAATTGAATTATTGTTGCATTGAATTCATCCAGATAAGCATTATGTTTCATATCAAAATGAATTATCTTTAATTGTATAGTTAATTAATGGAAGGAAATAACGAAGAATTGAGTTATGTGTTGTGCATGGTTATGCATGGATGCAATTTGCAAGTTTCTACTTGAAAATGTGTATGCCTATAACTAGTTTTATGAATATGTAAAAAGGGAATTGCATTGTTTTTCCTATTCTTGTTGTTATGTGTTCAGGATGACTAAATCCTATTAATGGTTTGGTTGTCGTGTGTCATATCTGCATTCTAGTGTGAATATATGATGTTTGAATAGCAAGTGAAAGATATGTTAAAAGCTTGCAACCTGTAGCAGTATGGTCTGTATTGTCTTTAAGTGAATTTTGATATAATTGTGCTCTAATTATGAAGTTCTTGTAGTGCTTGAGAGCTTCATAGTGTTATTCGATGGAAATTGTTTTGCTTAATCGAAATGATGGTGCAATTCTATGGTTTTTGTTGATGAATGTTAAGATTGGTATTATTACCTATGCTAAGTATGGAGATTTTCACTTGGAATATTCATACTCAAATTCCATATAATTGTTTATGCATCTTCTCCCACATGAGTAACAAAGAAGTATGCATGTGTAATTATTGTTTTGGGTTTATGTTGTCAAAAATAATGGTAATTTATTGTAAAGAAATATTCTTAATGGAATTCATGCTAGGGTTAATACATATTTCATGTAGGAAGTTGTTTTATTTCCCATAAATTAATTTGTTCTAGAGTTGTTTGAATGTGGTGAATTGTCTATGCTTGGATTGTTCATTTGCCATAGGAAAAATTTTACTATTTGATATACCTGCAAACTTTGGGGTTACTTGGATGTTCCAGGGTAGTTAATGAGGTTTTAAGTGTAACAAGGTAAATTACAGAGTGGTATCAATTATCGGGTGTGTGTTATAGAATTTGTAACGAGGTACATTACAAAGTGGTATCAGAGCTAAGGCTACATCTATCGAACCTCATGGGTTTCAAATTAAAGTCAGGAATTGAATTTATGCTTGCCTGGAGAAAGTAAATTCAAATCATGGAATGACTCTAGTTTTTCCATCTGGTTGTAATGTGTGATAGGTGTGAGAATGGTTTGGGAACTTCATTGTACATGAGATTTGTTTATAATTTTATGTAGGTTTCCATATTCTTGTCAATTAATCAAGAATATACTTTTTTAGCGTCCTTGGTTGTTGAAAGGAAGCATGTATATCAAAGATCGAGTAGGTGCTTGGCCCCCGCCTGAATATTAAATACATTTTCAAGCTCATATATTTTATATGAATTTTATGGTTGTTCATGTCAATAGTGTGGCAATGCAGGATTGTGCATGCAATTGTTTGAAGAAACTTGTTTTCAACTCGTCAAATTGTTTGTCTAAATCTCTCCTAGAGAGCAAATCTCGGTGGCTAATATTTTGCAAGGAAATTGGTTTCTCAAGCGAGAATTCATTTTCTTTATCGGAATTGGTTGTGTCCAGTTTATTT
Organism: Larix kaempferi; assembly: GCA_027924585.1. Classification (NCBI taxonomy): domain Eukaryota; kingdom Viridiplantae; phylum Streptophyta; class Pinopsida; order Pinales; family Pinaceae; genus Larix; species Larix kaempferi. Next base: position 2,236,408 of record BSBM01000142.1, read on the forward strand.
ATGCAAGCCAATTTTCCAATGATGGTTACCTTTCCCTTACTAACATTAGTTGTGTGTTCCATTTATTTATGCAAAAAAAAATTGCAAAAGTCAAAATTGTTGTCCTCGTAGGCATTATTTTTGTGTTTTTGCTAACAAATCAAATTTCCAAGGGTGAAAATGTTTTCATGTTAAGTTTTAGAAAAGTAACTATGTTTCCCAAGGGTGTAATTGTTTTTTTCTTTGGACATCATGTTTGGGGTCTAAATTAAGCAAGCAATCGGAACTCTCAGAAGGGAAATCGTTGACCCTTATAGGCAAACCTTTGGTGTTAAATTTATGTATGCAAATTAATCTTATTATGGTGGAATTGAATTTTCATAGTGTATGTAATTAATGAAAATATTGTTGGCAAGTAAATCTAGCATAGGCGAGATTGTTGCCTTTTATTGAACACTTTGCCAGTGTAAAATTTTGTCTGTAGATTAAGTTTTTTTAAGAAAATTTTACCTCTTTGAAGATAGAGAACAACGAGTTGCCTGAACTTGGACAGCCAATCTAATGATTCCTTGAAAGGGCTTATGCCATGCAAATATGTAGGCTGTAGTTGTTATGATGCTGCAAATATTGTCGAGTTCAAAATAACTGCATGAGATGAATATTACAATAAGAGGTCCATTTATGAATGGTATCCATGTTATTGGTTGATGTCCATGTTATACGTGTTGAATTAATGTAACTTCGAAGAATATTCTACTTGTATTATTCCTCCTTCGGGAGATGTCATTAATGTAAAAGGTCATGTAAAAGTCATGAGGTAAAACCTCCATTGTAAGTCGGGTCATTAGTACCCAAAAGAATGTAATATAAATATTATTTGAGTCTTTCTAGAGAGGTCAACCCAGTTAAGTTAGTGAGGCCTACCTAGTTAGGTTAATTGTCAAGTAAAAAGTAAAGTATAAATAGAGAGTATTACTCTCTCATTTGTACCATTCACTCACTCAAGCATTGCACACTAGAGGAGAGAGGAAGATTGCGAAGGAGGAGGAAGATTGATCTTGGCTCTTGTTTTTGGGTTTTGCCTCTATTCTTTATAAGACTTATTTCTTTTGGCATTGTACTTTGGTAATCTATATTGAGGAAGTTCTTGTTGGGTTTTCTTCCCCTTGAGGGTTTCCCAGGATAAATTGTTGTGTACCTTCTCATTGTGTCTCTTTCAGAGATCCTATTTATGCTGATGTTATTGTGAAAATGTATTAAATGCTAATGAAGTAGGAATCTAAGTTATTGCAGCATATAAACTTAATAAGATGCCCAGGTAAAAGCAATCTTCTAGAAGACCAATCTTTTTTAGAGGCTTTGCAATAAGATGTATGTGTTGGAAGTGCATATGTTGTCTGGTGCTTGGAATTGTGTCTCTTGTCAAAGTTGCCTTTAGTTAAAATAGTCCTTATGTACCTATGGAATCTCAAACTAAGTCCTTGTTTCCAAGTGTGGATTGACAAATGTTTTAATTTTTTTGTGGAGAAGCAAGCATAGTATTGAGTGTCAACACTATATGCTTGCCACCAAGTTTTTATTTGGCAAGTCACTTCTAAATAAATAAATAAATAACTCACTTGGATCAAATGATAGTATAAATTGTTGGAACCTTGCCTAAGTTAACATCCATTAAAGTCCCTGATAAAAGGTTGTATTAGACAACTAGCTAGTTTCTTCTAATAGACTTTATTTCCTATGAAGAGACTGAGATTATCATAAGCAAGTAGTGAACTACTATTATTTAATGGCAACTTAGTGCAATTGTTGAATTTTGTCAATGCAAATATTAATCTACAAAGGTCCAGGAACATCAATGAAGTGTTTGAATTCAATGCAAACTTTGCACTCGTTTGTTTTAGAGCAGGTCAAGATGATTTGGAACTTGTTCATTGTTTTCCCCAAGGAAAATATTTATAGAAGAAGCCATAAAACATGAAAGGAAGAAACCATAAGAAAAAATGAAGCCATAAACATGTTAACTAGTGTAAATTGTTGTGTAAAATATTGTTGTGTTTTCTTTTTATAGCTATGACTTGTAAGTGGTGTAGAAATTGATTCAAGCAAATCTCGAGATATATTAAGGAAATATTCTTACCCTCACCTCAAATAATATTGAAGAGTTTAATAGGACTATTTATACTCCAAAAGATATATTAAGACAATCAGGTAGTCAACCAAGTATCGAGAAGTAGGTTGAGTAGTGTAAGGTGTTTTTAGTTTCATGACAGATGTACACAAGTATTGATATGTTTTTAAACTACCTAGTGATCATGATACAGATAAACATTTACTAGTTTTTGTGTATTCAACAAGAGAGAATACGCAAAAATAATCAAGTGCTCACAACTGCAAGGAGCGCTATTAAAAGTGGTAAAGATGAGGAAGAATTAGTGGATGTAAAAGCCGACATTAAAATATGAAAAGTAAAAGGGGAGGAACCCTTATTATGACGTTGGACTCATGTTGTATTGATCACCATAGGTACACTCCCTTGGTGTGTAACCCTAGGCTTAACTAGATTGTTCCCGCGGGTGAGGTTGCTTTTCCCATGTTTAAAATAAAGATTGTTCCCGAGGGGATGCATTAGTTTAGACGAGTAAATCCTGCAAGAAAAGAGGCACCAAATATATTTAAATATGGCATAAAAAGATCAAATAAGCATGGGTGTGTTTCGAAAAAGAATAGTATGAGAAAGAGTTGATTAAATTAAAAGGTGCCGTGGCTGATGATAAATACAATATTAAGTGACTAAGGAACAAAAGAACCATGGCTGTGAAATTTCAGACTGAGACAAAGATTAAAGGGAGGGATTCCTATTTCCTTTGTCATGTCATTTCATTTTTCCTAGAAAGAGGAAGTTGTTTGAATACATGATCGAAACATGTGAATGTTGCACTTGTTTTTGCTTAAATTAATCAAAGCATGCCAAATTATTTTACCTTCAAGGGATTAATGAGTAGAATTATTTGCATTAGCAGGCTCAATAAAGCATAATAAGATAATCCTGAGCATAGAATGATATAGTTTATCATTTAACAAATAGGATAGCCTGATAATATGTATATATGAATATATATAAGGTGCTGACCTAATGAATTTTGTGATTATTGATTACACAGAGAAAGCTTCAGTTTTGGAAGTTGATGCTGCCATCTCTTAGTGATAAAGAAAAGATGAACAGCTCCTGTGGAACCTTAGCAGTGTTGCATATGTGTTATATTCGTTAAAGCTGATTGGTAAACGTTGAAGCCACAATCACTCGTTCATTTATCCACATCCACATAAATTGTTTCAACTAAACAAGAAGGTTGATAACGCCACAGCAAAATGATAGCATGTTGTGCAATACGGCTTCAGCAACCATACTTCTAAATAATTTAACACATGTTTATCTGCATCGCCCAAAATTATTTTCAACTATACAATAACAGTAGTGTGAAACGCTAAAGGCAGTTTAGTAAGTACTAGATCTTTGTTTGATGAAAAATCAAGCTAAATGTTTATTTGATGAAAAATCAAACTAACTGGAAACAAAATTTCTTTGCAAAATTATTTTTATGCTAAACACCTAGCAAACCAACACTCCCAAAATATTTCTATTTTGGTATAACAGATATAAAAACACACAACATCACCCCACTTTATGCCCTTTTCTGAATAAATATTTATACCAACATACAGAAATAAGAACACGCAACATCTAGCTATTTTATACTTTCTAGGTAGTCAAAATAATGCTCCATCACCACAAGGAAACCTAAATAACGGATAATTCACTTCATAATGCAGGATACTCCAATTCATAACCATATAAAATGTCTCAAAACCTCATTGCAACAAAGGTGTGAAGTTCAACATCACTCCTGGATTCCTGGATTCTTGAGTGACTTAAAAGCACAATCAATATGAGTTATCGATCCTAAACATGGAAAGCAGCACCATAGTAAAATCCTCTCACTATTCACGTAATACTCAAACTTGAAGATGGGAGATTAAACAAATCGCAACAATATACAGGTCTAAGAATAAAACAGCAACAACCTTTCATGTATTCCCTAATTTAACAGCCCAAAAATGACGGGAAGTGGGGCTAAACTAAAACAAATAAAGGCATATATTCCCAAAATAAACAGTCCAAAAACGACATGAAGGCGTTTTCATGTCTAAACTACAAGTTGACTAAAATATTTTCTTATAAGTACCGTAAACTAGAAAGAATTATTCACAGCATTTGCATCACTGAAGAGTGAAAGTGATTTGACACATAATGTGATCATTTGTTCAACTCAGACAACTATCATGTCAAAATAAATCTTTCAGATTACCAACAAATTCAATGAGTCAATTAATGTGATTGAAAAATTACATGCACTAGAACTGAAATGAATTCACATACATTTACCATGTAAAATGAATCTTTCATATATTATTGACTTCTCAAAACACACATAATTCACTGTAAAAATATGGGAAACCCCAGAAGCATGCCCTCTCCACAAAAGGCAGGGGTTTCAAAAAAAGAGATAATTGTGAAATAACAATGGATAAAAAACACATGGCCCTAATGTTGGAGTTCAGAAGTGTCAAAATTACAATTTAGATTAGAACTAAAGGCAGAATCCTAAGGAGCTGAAACATTCCAGAAGAGATGACTCACTTGAGTGTACAATTATAAAAAAGTTGCCAAAAACAACAATGCACCTCCTTTGGCACAATGCAAATGATAAAAAGCAAACGTCCTAATATGAAATATTAATACACAGTTTCAGCAGAAAGTCTTCTTTGTCAATCCTCGTAATCACCGGCATGCTCCAAAAGATAGTTTGCTGCCAGTTGCTCATTCTTGTCACAGGCCAAAAAGGCCTCTATAACAAGGGCACGATCAAATCCCATGGCCTCGAGCTGAAAATAACAAAGATGAACCACGTTACAAACAGACTCTCTTAACAAATGTACCTTTTTAGGTTACATGAATAATAAAGCCGGATATAAACACTTACACGCTCAATTGCCTCTCGTTCCTCTGGAGTTACGTTGATAGCCTGGGGCATTGCTCCAGCAAGTTGGTTGAAGAAATCCCTGAAGCATAAGGTCGGGGAAGTCAAAATACTTGCAATACAGAATTTTGCTCTACAAAGGGCTTCAAACAATAAAAAAAACAGAAGAGCCTTTCCATGGATGTATATGCCGACAGAAAAATATAAAAGTAGTGAAAATGAAGCATATACTCACCCTTCAGCACCTTCAACAGGTTCATTAACTAGGCGAAGAAAATCAGCCTGGTGCTCTTGAATAAGCCGCATCAATTGAGGATTCTGTTTGCTTAACTCCTGAAGCATTGGCTGTACTCGAATAACAAAAATATACAGGCAAATGATCAAATCATTCGATAACAAAAAGAACAATCCATTCAAATGAGGTAGCATTTGGAGGAAAGGGCTACACACCTGCAATATTTGAGGATTGGCCTGGACCATTGTACGTAGAGCCTGGAACTGCACAATAACAAACACAATCATAAACGAACAAGAGAGTGAAATCTACGACATGAAGATGATTAAAACTGAACCAAAGTAACCTGACTGATTGGTACGGACACTCTAATGACAGAGCAACTGCAACTCAGAAAAATCAAGAAATCATAATGATTTAAATGGATTTATGCAGCATCTAAGCATCCTCGCTAGGATGAGTTTTCTATCCTTGTTAATGATCCAAATAGGGTTGTTTAGCTCACCATAAACAGTCAACGCATATGACAATTTGTTTTGGCAGGTACAAGCACTCAAGCCCATGCATAACAGAATTCTACAATTGGCAGAGCCGCAGAACTAATTCCACATTTGGTAGAGAACAAAATATTGTACATTGGAAACACACTCCACTATCAAATTTCAATACTGGGATTAAGATAAGCACTCCATAGAATGAATCTATCAAATTTCAATACTGGGATCAAGATAAACACTCCATAGAATGAATCTATTTATTGTTTTTCTAGGAGAGCATATTTTCGTCAATTTTGTTGAAATGGAGCTGCAGCTTCTGATGAAGATAACAAAGTGTCTTAAAATATCTTGATATTCACATAAATTTTAAATATTGTCCCTTGAAAAGAATGAAGACAACTCAGAAAGTGTTCAAATTTCCCAGGAAGTGTCTCTGATGCAGTGGTAAATGTTATAAGATAGAGTGCCAGTACCAAGCCTCTAAGATCAAAATAAACTACTCAAATATAGATTCTCTAGAAAACAATACTCACAACACAGGCTTCTTGTTTAAGATAGATGACACTTAAGCTTGGAAAACTATTGACTTATTCTCAATGTCTTTAGAATAATTCAGTTATCCAGGGATGGAAGAAAATCTAGTCAGTAAAAAAGTTGCTGCTCTACCCATTTGAGTAATATTTACTTATTTAAGGAGACCTATTGAGTCTCTTAGCTTTGAGCCCTCAGTCAGTGCAACAACAAAAACCTCCGAAATGTTTGTTTCAGCAACGTTCCCAATGCCATTTCCTACCCAAAACCGGATGTTCCTTAACCAAAACCAAATTCCCTAGGGCGCAAGAAGTGCAGGTATGAGTCCCAAGAAGATGGCAAATGGTTCCTGTGCGGACTCAATTATAGCCAAGTTATATCCACAGGAATAAAGTCAGTCTGTCATATATGCCGCATACATGAATTTATTAAATCTATTAAATAAAATTATAAACTATCCAACACAACTATGTTGCCGAGCTTGTGCACGATTCGAAAAAGTCATCGGTACTTGCAAAGCAATATCAAGAAATTGAAATTGATATTGAAATTTGTATTAATGTCCACTAGTGTTCAAAGTAGGTGAAAGGGACTAGTAATTACAACCAGCAACAATAGAAAAAACAAAACATAGGGGTCAAAAATACCACTAAATTAAGATGAAACGAAATGGAAAAAAAGAGTAAGATCAACATGATACGAATAAAATAAGATGAAATGAAATGGAAAAAGAAAGTACAAGATCAACATGATACGAAAAAAATAAAAGGATAGGTATTCAAGTAGGTTAACAAAGGAGAAAGCCATATAAAGTTGAGAGCTAGTGAAGCAACTTGGCATAGACAGAGATGCAACAAGAGAAAAGGGAAACGATCAAGCCTTGCTCATTCTCTAAATCAATAATGGGCTGTAAACGTGCTTATTGGCCAAACCTGCCACCTAAAATGAGTCACTGAGTGGTTAAGCTTGCACATGAAATCTTCAGGGATGAGGTCTTGAATTCGTTATAGAATTAACTTTTCCACAATGGTCAAGCAAAATTTCTACTTGAGCTTCACCCAAGAGAGCACCAATACTGGCAGAGGTTACCAGCATAAATCCATCTTAAACCTAAGTTGCAGAAAACTCGGGTCTAGCACTCGTTTCACCCTTGGAAACTCGCTGAAACTCGGAAAACCGTATGGTACTTGACGGAAACTCGTTTCCGTCCGTATGAAACACGTTTCCTAAATGGGAAACGCATCCGTACAGACGAAACACGTTTCCATCACGTTTCCTCTCTTGTACGATGCGTTTCCTGCCAAATAAAAGCTCGTCACTTAAAAAACCAGCTCGTAAAGTCTCTTTCCGCCCACGGATTTCAGTAATTAAGGGTTAATACATTAAATTTAAAAATAAAATTTAATTATAGATGCTTCTAATTAGGTTGAAGAAAGTTATAAAGAGAACATCACTTCATTCTCTCCTCACATAAGCGACTTTAGCACTCAGGTCCCAGATTATAGCAATAGGCCTTGTGCAGATTGAGATGTCGAGTCAAAATGTGCTGACTTGGACATCTCTCTTGCTGCACTAAGTTGAGGAAGCTAGAAGTGGAATTGGAAATACTTCTTCCACTCTACATTCTGCTGCTGAGCGTGCTTCTTGTTCCATTTTTAAGGAAGACTATGAAGATGAGGATGACTATTAGTATGAGCTTATGTTTTACTTTTATTTGTGTGTTAGTATGCTCATTGTTCACAGTTTGATACATTGTACTTGTAGCCTCATACATAAAGGTTAATTTTGGATATAAAGTATATAGCCTCATTTATAAAGGTTGTTTTTGGATATTACTACTTGCATGAATGAAATGGTATAGACTTGGGGTCATGAGTAAAATGTGATGTTCCATGTATGATTTAAATTTTGTTTGTATCATTTAACATTTATCACTTAGCAATGTTGCTTGCAGCTAAATGTAATTAATAATTTATGGTTTATGTTTTATAATAATTTTGTCCTTGTTCATATATATATATATATATATATATATATATATATATCGCGTTTCCCCGTTTCCAAAATTTGGGGGGGTCACATTTCCAACGTTTCCTCGTTTCCCCGTTTCGTGCAACTTAGTCTTAAACCCATATTAAGCAGAAGAGGGATACAATTTCTTGAGCTGTAAACATTTTCTTAATATATAAAAAATTTAAGATAATTTTTTCTTAGTGTAAAAAAATTAGTTTTTTTATGAGCCAACATGAATTTTTTAATTTTTTTTTATTTTTAAGTTCTGAGCTGACATGGAAACGTTCATTATGTGACAAATATGACAACATCTCCCTCATACTGGGTTGTAAGCACCTCACTAACAAGAGGTGACCACCAGAGGCCATTGGTTGTCTAGCAATAGGACATTCTGAAGGGAAAGCTCCTTCTAGGAGAGAGCAGGGTTAATAGCCCCCTAGGCCTTCCATATGCTTTTGAGAACAAATATTACTAGCACCAAACTTAGCTTTTCAGACTTTTCACCAATATTTAATTATATATAAGCTCATTGTTGATAAGAGAATGTCGTACCTGTGTGTGCAGAAGTTGTGATGCCCACAATCTCAACAAGTTGAATACACTGTGGTCACTAAAATCTCAACAGCATACTACTAAGCTTTTCCAACTATACAACGATGTTTAATTGTGGGAGGATTCCCTATCGATAAACTTGTACATGGGTGTGCAAAACTTAACCTGTCCACACTGGGAATGAGCAAAAGCCCCTAAGCATATTTCTCATTTTTACCTTTAGCCAAGTCTACCTGGACATGGGTCATGTTTGTGTGTAAATGATATCTCCCTACCTCCCTCCCCTGATCAACTTCCTCAAGCCATTGGGTTCCACGCGACATGGATGCTTGTTAGAGACGAAGTGTTGTATTGGGATGTGGAAGAGACAAAATTATGTTTCTTTTAATGTTGATTTTCATCACAAGTCTTTTCTTGGTATGATGGGAAGCTAATGGAACCAAACTATTCTTGCAAATCACTGTTCAAGCTTAAAAGTTGAATAAGATTGAGCACCTACAATAGCTTTTAGAGTATTACAGCGGAGCTCAAAAATAAAGGCCCTTCTAGGCATGCCTCTGCTAGTTCACACAAAGGAGACGGTGGGCAGTGGGCCCCACCACCAAGCTAGTGAACGGCACTATGGGTGGTGCAAACAAGCAAGAAGTGGACCCTGACACCAGCACACAGTGATAAACACTCACCTTGAGCATCTTTAAGGGGCTCGATCTCCAAAAAATTATTAGCGATGGATGAGACCCTACGGAGAACCATACCTTAGACAACCAACAAGGACACCAACCCAAATGACCAGGATAAAAATCTCCCAAAAGAGCAGAATGCAAAAATAAAGCATCTCCCATATCGAGAAAAAAAGCATACAATCTATAGGATTTTGTGAGGATAGATAATAATCTTGGAGGTTGTCTCACTGCAATGGTGTACGTACCAAATTCTACCTGTATGATTTAATGAAGGACATTCCATTTAAACTGCATAAGAAAATGGAGCATGATAGTTTGGACCCTCTCAATATGAGACCACTCGATGTGATTGTTTGAGCCCCCAAATCTTGAATCCATATAAAAGAGTATGTTTGGTCAGGCCACCGAAGATCTTCAACTTTGATGGTATGTCTTGGAAATTAATATGAAAATATGGTTTCTCAAGCAAGGTTGAGGCATGCACTCTACAAACCCGCAGTTTACGATGGAAGTTTCATATTGGAAGTGGGACTTGGAAACAGACCCCTTCATAAGTTGGTGGAGGTGGTAATCTCCACCAAGTTTGCCCTTGAAGGGAAAAATACCTGAAGTGGGGCTTCTTAGTTCAGACCATGATCTTGAGTTTCCCAAAAGTAATTGTCATTTACCAAAGATCACAAACCTATCCCAGAGCATCACATTGCCTTTGTAACCCCTCGAGTGGAGATAAGGACCTAGTGAAGGAAATGGCTTAATTGTGCTACAAGGACTACAAGATTGGATATGGCTTCAACGACCTAGCCCATTCAGGCCAATAAAATGCATCCAAAGGTCAATAGTATCATTAACACCAAAGCAATAAATGTATTCAAATAATGATCTCCATAAATAAGCCACCCTCGCGATGCTCCCTAGGCAACACAAAGTAGCCCTTAAAAATACTAGCAGAGCCACTTAACTTGTGGCCAGTGAACACCGATATGTCACAAGTTAAGTTCCATGAACAAGTTAAGTGTCATGAACAAGTTATCTATTACTTGTTCTCCATAATTAGTTGTAATCACTTGTTCTCTAGGCCTTAGGTACCTATTACCTTCTTTAGTTAAATGGGTGGTCTGTCACTACCCACTCCCTGTTATCCATGCATCAGCTACAAGTTATCCATGCATCAGCTACCATTTATATTTTATTCTTTTTCTATAATTATTTATTTTGAATTTTGAACGACGACCATAAAATCAATCTAGACAGTACACTTGTTTCATCTTCCTTCAATCTAGCAAAAGCATAGATGTTTGTCCACCCCAAATTATAAGAGATAAACACCTATCGGTGTAACAAGTTATCGACTAAAGCAAAGAGGGGTGTCCTCAAGAGTACAATGCTCTAGATACCACCAAAACCAAGATTCAACTAAAGCTATTTTGCTACCTTGTCTAGACTCTCAAGGCCTTTCTTATTCTTGATGACCAAATGAGATTCTGTCACCCATTTCATATATCAATTGTTTTCAAGCTATGCATGACACCATGTTGTACAAGGACAGCTCCTATCACGTAATCAATTGCACAGTAAACAAAGGCGTCTCTTTATTTATTCTGAAACCTTCTGCAAAGGAAGTTTTTACCTTTTAAAATCTGGTAAGGAGGCTATGCAGCTTGAGAGAATCTCAGTACAGATATCCTATAGAGATTTGCAAGACCAAGAAGACTGCAGAGTTCCATAAGGTCTCAAAAGAGGCAAGCAACCTCCAAAGATCTGTATTCTCTCAAAGCCAATGTGGACACCCATTTTGGAGATGACAAATTCAATTGTATTGGATCCCTTGGCAAGCAAACAATTCTCAAGGTGAGTTTAGAGCTTAATCTGTCGAGATTATGCAAGACTATCTGATATGATCAAAATTTCTTCACACAAACGCAACTATAAATGTAAGTTAGCTAAAGATTTCCAGAATTGGAGTATGTATTGCAGGAGGCAGATAGAAGCATGGAACTGAACGCTAGTAATAAAAAAAACAAAGATGACCCTTGGTCCACTGGTGCAGACGTTCACAAAATTAATTCTAGCATCATCTATGGAGAGAGAATCCCATGGATCAACTACTCACACATATATGACTTGCTACAATCGGGGAATCTTTGTTGAAGAAACGAGACAGTATTTCTGAGCTTGTTCACAAGGCAGAATGTCTAAACAAAGAGGCATACAAGCAACATCATCAACACTGCAGCCTTCCTCACAGCATGCATAATGAAGGCAATATTTTTTGACAGACCCTCTTTGGAGGTATTAGAGTGTTATATCATGGACTTTCTGTACAAGGCTATAAGCTTATTAGCTAAGCAGACAAGATCTTTCCTTTTTTTGCATAACACATCTTGGAAGGACCCTACTTGAAGGCATCATTCTTCTCTAGACCTTTGAAGGTATGCATGGAAGGACTCATCTGCTAGATCACCAGGGGCTTTCAGTATAAACTAAAAATAACTAATAGCAGACACAAAATTTGCCCTCTGTCATGCATAACACCTCTTGCAAGAAGCCCACTATATTCAGAGCAAACAGTATATCATTGTGCAGATAATGTAATATGTATTACGTAGTAAATCAATCTTGGGACAGTTGCATCCAATCAAATCAACACAATACACCATTCAGCAAGGCCCCTCAGCCAGAATTGCATAAATTCCCATTCAAACTCAAGCATCTGAGCAACCTTGAGCGTATCCATTCAAATCCACACTATACAGCATTAAGCAAGACTATTCAGAAAAGCCCCTCAGCCTCAATTGCATAAATTACCCCTTAAAATTTGACATTTGAACAACTTTTGAGTGTAAAAGAATGTAAATAATGCAATACCTGTGGGTTGTTCCGTAGAAAGTCAAGAGCCCCAGCACCAGCCCCGGCCCCGGCCCCAGCACCAACCCCGGCACCAGCACCAGCACCTGCTGCAGCTCCCAAATTGGGGAGACCCTATAAAACCAAATCCATTTAAAATCCAATGTCTAAGATTTCAAAATTTCAATAATTAGTAAAAGCTGGAAACAGACAGATAGAACAACTACCTGTGGGAAAAGATCTAATGGAGCTGCATTAGGCCCAGCCTGAGCTGTGGCTGCTGCCCCTGTCGCTCCCGCTGCTGCTGCAGGAGCTGGTGCAGTAGGGTTTGCAGCTTGACCAATAGAGGGTGTTGGGAGAGCTACAGGAGGAGCTACTTCTGCTGTCTCAGGAATGCCCTGAACAAATAAACATATCAGAAAGTGAAATGATTTAACAGGCAAAAATATAACATATCAAGTCAAACTTGGGCAAGCAAATATCCTTACAGAATATAGATATTCAACAGCACGCTCTGGGTTGTTGAAAGCAGCACGTAGGGCACGAACAACTGTATCTCTATCCCAGCTACCCCCACCCATGTCAAGAATTTCTTGAATAACATGATCGAGGTTATTTCCTGCAACTAAATTGGATGCTGCTTGACCATATGCATCTGCATCTGTCCTGAATTGAAGAAAATACACAATATGTTTAGTATGCCAGAGTCTGACCAAAGATATGAGAAGCATCAAATGTTTCTCAATCCATGAGAAATTACAGATGCTACACAGATAAAACAGCTCTCACAACAACAAACCCAGGTAAAGAATGCTAAAACTGATTTAATTCAGGATTGCATTTTATCTTGTGCTAAAAACTTCATTTCAAATAAGTACAGGATTGCTTACTGCATTGTTCCAGTGCCAACAGTGGGCGTACTTGTTGCAGGAGCCCTGTTCATATGGTCAAATTAAAAAAAAAAAAAAATTTACAGTAGAGCACCAGATAGCATTCCGGTAATAACCATGCCAATGAGATGTGATAATTGCTAGCAAATTTACAAATAAGAACAAAAACTGATTGATTGCAATAATAACGTAAGCATTGTTTAGGCTAACTCACTGAGATGGGAGCTGAGCAGCTGGAGCAGCTGGCACTGGTGCTACAGGGATCTGAGCCGGAGCTGGGGAAACAGATGGTGGGGCCTGATAAAGCATGGAAAAAACATCAGTTGGTACAGTCAACTAAATTTAGAAAAGAATGGAAGAATTAGAATAAGAATTTTTTTCAATCATGTCAAGATACCTGTGTTGACGAGGCACCAGATGTTGATGCTTTAGTCTGTAAGAGACCCAATATGAATGTTAGAAGAATAAATCCAACTCTGAACTATAAAAGAAAGACTAAATTCAACCAAGAGAAACCCAGGCCCAGGCATGACAACAAGAAAATGCTACAATCAGGACCGGGACATAACTTCAAAAAGCCAAATACAGAAATCTTCAATATTAAATTACCAATAAGTTATGGGGCCCTATCCTGATAAAAGCCCACATAAAACTTTGAAAAGTTCAACAACAAGCTGATAAGTACCATTTTTAAAGTCGTATTTTATCAATCAACCATCAGATCAAGAAATATATATATATATATATAAAAGCTTCCACGTGGAATCTTGCCACTTGTTTACTTTACAAATTACACATACTCACATTTGCTAGTTTGTTTCATTTAGTATCATAGATCAACAACAGACATAACTGATGCCCAAAGTTTAGTTCCATTAGAACTATAGCCCCATATACATATTGCAGGACAAGAAATAGCTTGAGAATAATAACTTAAATGGATAGGCTATAAGCATTTTTGCTTTTTTAGAAATGCTTCTTATGTTTCATTTGAACATTAAAAATTGCATGGAGTGAAAGCTAAACACACAAGTTACCCTCCCTACATAGGCAAAGACATAGAATGTCGAGTTTAACTCCCATTCCAAGAGACTGTACGTATTTCCTGAAAGGCCAATTCTCACTGAGATCTGTACAGCCAACTTAATAACAGATGTAACCCTCCCGGCATAACAGAGAAGCTAGCACATCAGCTTCAATTCCCATTCCAAGAAAATCTACACCTCTCCTGAAAACACAAATCCTCACTGAGATCTGTACAGCCAACATTGATCTAAAAATCATGATTTCTCCTAACTTAAACAGTTGCACCACATCTCATTTTCCACAGAAGGAGAACGACTGTCAACTATATGACCATCTAGACACTTCTTGCTACCCATCAGATTATCCATATGTGCCCAACAAGGACCCCATTACAATGAAGAGGGTTCAATAATCAGAGTTGTTTATTCCACAGCAACCCATGACCAGAAGCTCTGGCTTTGCAACTCCACATGTTTAGTATGTCAGCTTTAACTCTCCTTACAATAAAAGCAACATCTTTCCCAGAAATGCAAATCCTCACTGAACATTGTAATCTTTTTTGTTGTGTTGTAAGTGTTACTTTAGCTCAAAAGAGCAAATTTTGGACTCTATTGAAGACATCTCTCTAATTTTCCGCTGTTTGGAGTTTCCCACAGCCCTTTGAGAATATCTATCCATTTATGTTAAAAAAATTAATATTCCAGTTTTTAACAAACAATACAGGAAATCCCTCTTGACCTATACTAAGAACCCTGCTCTTTTCTTTTTCCACTACTGCATCAGCTGCTATAACTAAATCTTCAAACAACACATCTTTCCTTAAATACAATGGCAAGTGAGCTTCAAAGCAAAAGGTCAAATCATCAACAAAATGAACACTCATAACTACTAACTACCATAGAAAAAGATGCCACAGATCTGTCCTTGCACTCAACCAACTTTATGAAGGTACCCTGATACATCTACAATATCATTGAAGCAAAATCCCACCCAGAAAATGGCCATTAACACAGACACTAGTTAGGTCATTTGAAAAGAGAGTTCTCACATCATGAGTTAAGAAAACTCCCAAATCCAAACCAATTAAGCACATCAAGGATGAAATCACACTCAATTCTTTTACAGGGTTTTCAAAGTAAATCTTTAGAAAAATAACTTTGTTGAGCCTCCCTTTCAATTCAAGGCTTTTTCAACAGTTGAAAGATTTGTTGATATGTATTATGAATAACCATATTTGCTCATGCCAAACAGTACCCACAACAGTGGTTTACTGAACATCCAGTAAAGTGATTTCCATTAAGGCTCCCACGTCATGTTTTCATGTCCTCTAGGAATAAGTACAATCATACCTGCTTTCACAAAACCTCCCATGTCTCTTGCTTTTATCTGCACTCACAAAAGCATTGCCCAGGTAGACTGCTACCTTTGCTCTAATTGAGCCTCATAGTCTATCCACCTCTCAGTTCCAACTTATTCCTACTGGTTAAATTGCATTTACTATAGTGTCAATTTCCACTCTTCACTAACACTGAACAGTCAAACCACTCTCCCTATTTTTATCTTTATTTAGATCAAAAAATTTATACATGTTCCAAGAACTGAGAACAAATTTCAGAGCAAATATTATATTGGATAGCATAAACACAGATTTGGCAAACAGATTGAAGAATTTATCAATAAATGCACAGCAGTTTTCTGGCATTGTGGAAAACTCAATCCAAATGGGATACCAGTGCTCAAGCAAAAAATTATCATGCCAAAGATTGCATATAAATTGTGGGCCCTACATGCACACCAAGCTACATTGTTAGAGCCAAAATAAAAAGTTCAACAAATGTAGACTAGGGATTTCCAAAGCCTCCAAGAAGATTCCACATGAAAGTTACTGAATTCTTAGTTCTATGTCTAGGATTTATATGTCACAATCTACTGGTATTTTCAAAAGATAGGATAGGATGACAAATCTCTATAGGAAGATAATAAGATGATATCTGATTATCTTCCCATACGTTGAGATTGAACAATCTCAAGCCCATTTTCCTCTCAATCGAAGGTCTCTCCTTTATTATCAGCAGAAAAATGTATGCTGTGCTCTAGGCAACTGCCCCTAACTACCCAAGGGAATGGAGGCATTCTTCATCCTTAACCTCTTTATTATATGTAGGTAGGTGTACATACTTCCTTGGTTTACATTGGGAGGATCACAATGGGGCTTGGATTTCTACCACCTTTCAGTTGTTCCCCTTAACCTCTTTATTATATGTAGGTAGGTGTACATACTTCCTTGGTTTACATGGGGAGGATCACAATGGGGCTTGGATTTCTACCACCTTTCAGTTGTTCCCCTGAATTCCTCCTATGTATTACTACACTGTACACTTCTTTATGTGGCTTCCCAAGGATCATCAAGGGATTGGTCATTATTGGTGATATGTACCAAGTCCCCACGTGAAAAGCCAAAGAGCTTGTTGCTGAATTCTCACTCTGAAAAATACAAGCATGACAACAAAATCAACAGCAGACACAAAAAAAGAGTATACTACATCAAAAAGTTCAGATATCTTGTGACATCTAATGCCAACATAACTGTTGTCTAAACCAAAAACAAAACCCCATCTGAAGTACAAATTGTTGATTGTTGGTATTGAATAGGGTTGATCTTGGTCTAGTGTTTTTGCAACAAAATTTAGAGAAAAGATGCACCTTGAGTGAAATTTAAACCAAAACAACAGAATTTTTTTATTGTGGTATAGTCAATGTAAGTATACCAACAGTGGGGGTCCACAATTATTGGTTGTGCGTTTTAGTTGGTCATGGACTAATAGCCATTGGTCACAAGTGCAAAAGCAATTGTTGACGATTGTAATGGTGGGTTTACAACCACCGAAGTTGTTCAAGGTGCACCATCATTGGCCTTTGTGTAGAATCATTGGTGGGGGTTCACTGTCAACCTTGTGTTCACAAATTTCATAGTTCATGTTGGCATATCTTCATAGCAGGAGGCATGTTAACAATTCTTCACAATCGCTAATGTGTTCATAGCAATGTTATAACTGGTCTGGTGACCAAACTGGTCAACCCCAAAAGCAGAAACCAGACCAGAAAACACAAAAACCGATCAACCAAAAACTACTTCCAGTTTAGGACTTTATTTGGACCAGTGAGCCTTTTAAACCAGTCAAACCAGCTGGTTTTGGTCAAAGTGGGGAATTTTAATCAAACCAGCCCATTTTGGCCATACTGGTTTTGTTCTGATAACATTGGTTCATAGGTCTACATTAGTACATAGTCAATGGCATGGGTTCTCAATTGCAGCTCATAGAGTTTTGAATTGCAGGCATGGAGGTACAAATCAGTCACTCACAGATGCACGTAAAAGTCACCTATTCAGGTCACAAACATCATCATGGATCATAGTTCACGAGCATGTGCTTAGAGTCATCAATGCATTTAAAGTTACAGGGATGGGACTACTGTAGCCTATGTGTGTGTAGTGGCTAACATGAAGTGGGTTCAGTCACTAGCATGGTGTTCTTAGCCACTAGCATGAGTTCACAATCACTAGCCAATCATCCTTCACCTTGACTTGAAGATCTTCGGTCTTCTACGCTATCCTAGATTTGGCTTGTGATTTGTTCAATCAAAGATCATCTAGAACAAAATTAGGCATATTGGCCAAGTTAACATATTCTTATTGTATGGGCACAATTGAACTGCCTGAAACTAAGTTTGATGGAAAGAAATACAGGTTAAGCAGTGTATCCCTTTTTGATAGTCATCTATGACTCTAAACCTACATTTAAGTACTAATCATACAAGCAAGTAAACATAGCCAGATATCAAAGTATGCCATGTTAACCAAGAAGATATGGTAAAATATAAATATCCATTTTAATTTTGTTACATAGGTAACGATGAACAAGAGTATATAATACACGAGGACATATGATATTTAATAATGAAGATCTAAACTAGGAATACTTGATGATGTACCATTCACATTCACAGATACAAAAATTAACGCTACTCGGAATTGCAGCATATTAGGCATTACAAGGTTATATGCAAATAATATATAAATATTCAGCAAAGTTGTTTAGTTAATAACACAAGCCTGCAGTACCATCCGAGGGATAGAGTGCAACAAAATAATTCAATGTCTTGCCACAAGAGAAAACTAGGTCTGAAAAACTGGTTCTATAGATTATACAACTACATTAGAATAGAAATGTCATATCTGGCTTCAGAAAAATTGTCCTTCTAGCATTCATGACAATAATAGAAATGGCATACAATCAAACTTTTCCTTGCCTACATCTAGGTTGCCAAGTCAGTGGAAAATACTGCAATCCAAGCAATTTATTTGCCTCAAAAAACTCCATATGCATTGTGCCCAAAACAAAAGTACAAAATCACATCAGTGAAACAAACCGTCAAATAACAAAACAAACAGGAAAATCTTTTTTGCATCAAGTGTTGTTCAAAAACATAATTAATTTCACCAAAACTCCAAAAGACATCATGGGCAAAAACTACCTTTGATAGCATAACCACAAGGAAAGTATTCTCAGTAACTTTGTTTTCTTCTATAGTGGTTTCATCCTTAAGCACCTTCCCCTGATATATCAGCAACTGCTGTTCACTTGGGTAAGTTTGCACTCCTTGAACTTGCTCAATTTGTTTCTTAACATTTAAAACCTGAAACACAAGAAAAAAATTTAATATACAATATACATAGCTTTGAGAAGTATTTCAACACAACACTGGATTTCTCACATTGCAAATATATTGAAACCCTAAATTGTAAATAATTGACAGAGTAAAGATCCAGAAAGCTATAAAATTAAATAAGAATATCTCAAAGAAATATGAAATAAAAACTGCTTTTACTGATCATAATATGGCCTGGATGACAAGGGAAAATGACCAGATAAGCAAAAGTAAACCAATTCTAATATTGGGAGACAAATAGGTTGCAGATTACTTCTTCATTTAGCATGCACCAGCAATGGCTCAGACTACAGAAGCCTTAACAAAATCTGCATTATCTTTTACCAAGATTTACTGCGCATGTAGCCAGGTGATGTATATCCACTGGCCTGTAGAATGCTTACCCAGTAATGGAACAAATTTCCCATACCTGGGACAGGCACAAAAACATAACCAGCTGCTAGGGATGTTCCTGAGCAACAATCCCCAATACTGGGGGAGTGTCTTGTGTAAATGGGTACAACCCCCTCAAAAATAATTACACAAAAAAAACAATTTTTGGAAAAACACATGGAGCTCAGCAGCAAATCCTAGGTTATCTCTGTTGAGCCCATAGTTTTGCAATAGAAGCCAATCCAATAGTTTTACAATAGAAGCCAATAGTTTTATTAAAAAAATTATTCCAATTTTCACATAATATCAAGCCAATGCTCTCACCAATATAAATTCATAAATTCTATGATTGTCATTTATGACTACTGAAACTTGAATCACAATTTATATTGAGTCTTTAACATCATAAACAATGAAATCATTGTTTTAAATTTTAATGTTTCAGATAAACTAATCCACAGTGGATCATCACCCAATGATTAGGCAATTTTTTTGAAAAAGATTTTGTGGCAACGTAGCAAATCTTGGTATTTTCTTTCTGAAGAAATTTTTTTTAAAAAATCCATTTGGGGTGGCCAGCAGCAGTAACATAATACAGAAAGCTCACATCGCACTACATTTTATTCATCCGGACATATAGATATTTGGTGTAGCAGGAGATCACAAAGCAATAAACAACATTTTTCTACCTCAACCCAACACCAACGACAGGGATCACATGACAGTTTCACCACCATTTTTGGATCACAGTTCTTGGATTCAGTGCTTCCAGTGGCACATGACAGTTTCACCACCATTTTTGGATCACAGTTCTTGGATCCACTATCCTTTGGATCAGCTCCCTTCATATCTCCCCATGTAAATATTTTTCTCCAAGACCAGCTCTTCTCTTATAGCTGTTTGAGTTCTGCTTTTTATCTTTTTATAGGAGCTACTTTTATGCTCCCACTTTGTATTGTTCCAACTTCCTTGATACTAAACAGTCCCATTGACCTACTTTCGTGGTCATTTATGGGAGATTAATAAATTATCTTTCTCCACTGGGGCAAAAAGACCAAAAACAAATTTCCCAGTTCAGATTTTCTGAGTTTTTAAAACTTTTCTATTCCAATTTTCACATCATCTCAAACAAATCCTCTCACACCAATTTGAATCCATTAATGTTATGATCTTACCATTTATGAGAGAGCATTGAAAAGTAGCATCAGTCCTCCAAAACTGCCACATTGACTGGTTCAACACATTCAGACCATAACAAATATCATCTGTGCAGTGAATGTCAAAAGACTGTAAAATATGTCTTTTAATGGGGCTAAAATGCCATTCAATTACTGGTTCAACACATTCAGACCATAACACATTTGGCTCCCATTTTGGTATGCTCTTGTAACTTATATCTACTCTTTTGTTGGGCATTATGAAATCCATGTAACCAAGGTCCTTCTAACCTATTATTTGAGAATTTAGGTTTTAATTGGGGACTGTTACTACACTTTTGTTCTAGAATCTTATTTTAAATGGTTTTTATTTATATTTTGCCATCCCCATATGTACCTTCCAACCATCCCAAAAACTCATCCCCCAGTCCCCCATACCCAAAACCCAATGCAACACATCCTAGAATTAAGCTCATAATGCATCGATCCTCCTTCCATTGATCACAACTCTATAGCAAGTAATCCATCAAAGATTTGAACAGTATTCTAGAATGAATGGTGCATCAATCCTTCCATTGATCACAAGTCTGTAGCAATAATCCATCAAGGATTTGAACAGCATTCTTTAATCATCTATAACAGCAAATAGGCATACACAGCAAATTATAAGAACACTTCTCTCATAAGCTGCTTGTCTCTCTTTCAGCCCCGAGGGTTAGCTCGAATGGTAGATCCTCATGTGAAAGTTCACAGAGGTCACGATTCAGTCCCATAGGGTTACCAACCAAAGATTCCACCGACAATTACTACCATGCCTCATCCATAAAACCAGGCAGAGGGGGGAATTATGCAGGGAGCTGGCAACGTACCAGCGTCATCACTTGGATAAAAGGGCCTCATCAGACAACAATAATTCCAATTCAAGATGTGCTTAACACAAAAATAAGATTATATATCCATTCAAATTTCTAATGGATGAAGACTGTTGTTTACTTCAAATGCCTGTAAGATCATTAATCCATTTCCTTATAACAAGTAATTTCTTTTACTCATGATATCTTGCAGCACTAAAAAGGACTCTTCCAATCAAAGCCCACAATGTTTAGGTGCATAGGAACTGTATAAATACCTATGAGACAAACAGTTGCACCATGTAGCCCAAAAGATGATTTGACGAAAACAAATTAAAAACATTTTGGAATTTAATACTGGATTGAAAGCTGACTTCTGTGAAGTATAGAAAGCGTAGTCTTAGGCTATCACTTACAGAATAGAACCCTCTTTCCAAGTGTATCATAACTGCATTTCATTTAGACTGTCAATAGATGCTGGAAGTGGATCCTGAATATTTCCCTTTTGATGTTGCTTTGAACCTGGCTCAAAGGAGCACTATATACTGGAGATGGTATGTGTGAATGCTTTAACAATCACAATAAAATTCATTAATTATTTTTTTGTCTAAATCTATGTTTTTACAAAGGTGAAGATGTTTAAAAAATTCCATATACCATTTCCATACACAAGTATATTTAAAATAAATCATTTCACTAAGTTCAAACATATATGAAAAACCATATACTATCCCAGTTGGACCCAGCTAATGTTCAAGATCCCTATGTTATAGACCTAAAATTGGCATATCAAGTGCTTTGGACATAATATGTTTTCCTTTCTTGGGCACTTTTTCCACAAAAGCATCTTCTGGTACTACTTGTTAGATCATTGCCTTTCCATATTGTTTTTTTGATTGTTCCTTAAGACACAACCAGCATCAGAAAAGAAGCCCTAATACCATGTTTATAACAATCCATAAGTATTTAGGTATGTTAGTCTTTTTGTCAGAAACTGGTAATTTTGGGTACAATCTCAAAATGATCTCATCCATGATTATAATGTAAATGATGTGGTGCCGCTGTGTTTGAAGAAAAACTTGTGATTTCCTATGAAGGTGTAATTTGTGATGAAGT
Organism: Larix kaempferi; assembly: GCA_027924585.1. Lineage (NCBI taxonomy): Eukaryota > Viridiplantae > Streptophyta > Pinopsida > Pinales > Pinaceae > Larix > Larix kaempferi. The sequence continues at coordinate 2,258,924 of BSBM01000142.1, forward strand.
ACCTTGACAGGAGGTGGAAAATTTGTACTTTTCCAGCTAGATCTAAAGTAAAATGGATTATTGCCTGAGTAACATGCATGTGGTATACATCATATAGCGGCAGGATTTGGATGCCATATTTTTCTCTAAGTCATATAACATCAGCTTAAGGTTTTTAAATATGGCCTCTAGCATGGTCACTCCATCATGGGTGTACCTAATGCTATTCCTTCTCATATATCATGTGGCATACCTTCTCCAAAGGTATGCATCATGCAAGTGGCATACATGATATGGTGGCAGAATTTGTGTGCCAATTTTTTCTCTACAGCATAGAACATAAGCTTGATGTTCTTGAATATGGCCTCTATCATGGTCACTCCGTGTGTATACCTGATGCTATATGTTGCCAGGAATTGTATAAGTCGTACTTTATTTACTGTATAAAACTTGCAATGGGCACTGCATATTGACTTTCAAAGCATATACTCAGCTTGCTTTAAAAAAGCATTGTACTTACTGTCATAGTTGACATGTTAATGACAACTAGCAAAAGATTCGTCACAACCCCAGATCTATTAAGCATCACAAGGGATCAAAAACTCAAACATCATGTTTTTGGATTTCTGACAAACTTCTCAGATCCAAGGCTAAGATGTATCTATTCTAGTTAAATTAAATATAATAAATAATTATTTTGGCGCTGTCTTAAATTTGGTTTTTTGGCATCTATTGTGAATTGTAATCTAGACAAATAAGAAGCTGGTTTTTTGTATTATAAGCACACAAATTTGCACACGTGTTATATATCTCCCCCCACCCAGGATGTAGAGCAACTCACTTCTCTTGGTGCAGCAGCAGAGTGATATTTTAATAAGTTCCGCAACAAGTTATATTGTCCCATACACAGATTTCCGCACATCCTTTTACTATGATCCATGTTAACTTCATAAAATAATAGTTTACACAAATGCCAGTGTCAATTTCAAGACTAGCAGTACTCTCATTGTCATCCAAAAATATACTTACTACTTCATTTCATGCCTCAGAACTATTATGGAAGGACCATGCCACGGGAATTAAAAGAATGAGTGAATTTACATGGCCCTACACTTTGTTAATCATTACAAGCAACAAACAAAGTAGCTCAGGGCACAAATGCTAAAAATCAATCTCATGAGTAGAGAGGAAGAGCATTCTACAGTAATTAGCATTCATACTGTCATGACCAGTTAACAGTTAACACTAAAAAATGTTTCATCTCCAGAAGTACTTTAGTACTGATACTTTCCAGAGCACTTATAACCAGAAAATGCTTTTCACTATTTTCGCCCACAATGACAATTAATGAATTAAAAACACCAAGAATGCAACTCTTTAGGATGCAGTTTGGAATCTATAGCTAGACAATCATTAAAAATAATGCACTGGAAAAATACACTAAAGGTATGCAATGATTAAGCAACCTTTGTTACCATATTACAGTTGTATACAATTTCTACTTGAAAAGATTCGCATACGCCTGAAATCCTGTATATATTACAACAACATACTCAAGGGAAACATCAACCTTTTCACATCGATTCCTAGTTGAGTTCAATGACTCAAATTCTTGAGTAACAATAAGCCTGCGATAAGGAAATGTCGAGAAAAAAAACTCAGATGCACAAATCCCCACTGGCAAAGGCACACAAAATCAAAGGCATATCCTCCCATGCTATCTCCCCTTAGTTCCGAGCTCTTCCGCCATCACCAGGATTAAGTTTCCTAGACACGGTATAACCCTATGTGCCCAGTTGAAGAGTAAAACCATCGCTTGTACGTTTAAAAGAGAGATACACGATTAGGTTGATTACCGGAAGGCAAAACCCTAGATTTTCCATTACAAGCCCCGTTAAAGCATACCCACATCGAGCATGCATGTGAAATACACTTGTACCGGTAACCCTAAGCCAGTGACCAAACTGAAAAAACCACTAACTACAGCAACCTAACAATGCGCTACAACAGGAATTTAAGTCGAACCCATGATAAATAAATCCGAACCAAGTGAAAACCAAAACTCTGACAACAAATTACCCGCTAATCCGGCAAAATTTAACCCTATTAAAACAGCTCAGACGACATAGCCAAAACAATCACACACAGAATAAATTCGAAACCCTCATGTCCAATAAAGGGGGAGAAAATAAATGACTTACAGTATCCGTGGGCTGCACCTCGAGATCGAAGTGGTTACCCTTCAAGGTTTTGACGGAAACCTTCATCCTGACGCCCGAATTCAGTCTCTACAGGCCTCCGAAATGCGAAATCCCTCCGCACAGCAGGCAAAACGAGACACAATATCCCTTGCACTGCCAACGAAACCAATACAAAATAAAAACCGAAAGAAAAAAGGAAAAAAATATACAGAGAGGGGGACCAGCAGTTAACTGACGGGCGCTAACCTCAGGGTGTGGTTTACCGGAGAGAAGTAAGACGGGGAGTGATTGAGATTGCGATCTGGTTTTTATAGTAGACAGATCTCCGTTCAAGAGCGCTCTGCGATGCAATAAGCTTCATTAACCGAGGTCGTAGGTGACGTCCGGGAGGGTTTTAACCGGATTGTTGACGTGCTTGGAGGTGGGTTCGGGTAGGAAAAGCATAAAGTTAATTGCCGTGACGGGGAGTATGCCAACTTTTCCTGCGAGGAAAGATCCTTGCTTTTCTTTTATTTCCCTTTTTCTTTTTAAATGAAGCGCTTCCCGTATTTGAGTTTAATATTTATTATTTTTTGTCATTGGGATTTTACTTTCCTCGAAGGGGAGAGACTAACTTTTGAGGGCATTAATGGGCTTTTATTCCTCACCTCTCCTAGTTCCACCCAAGGGGATGGCCTAACTTGCCTTGTTTCCGTGGGATATAATGCAAATTAGTGGGTTTTTAACTCCTTCGACCAAACAAATCTTTGCATCTCACTGCCAATGAATGTAACGTCCATTAAAGATATAAAGGGCAATGCTTTTGGTGGCCTTTGTTGGGTTTCATTGAAGGGCAATGTCTTTCGTCCATGACATATCTACAGTATTAAGGGTACTCAAATAATTTCGATGAGTTACCAATTCTTATGGTTAAAAAAAAGGCACCACTAAATGGTTATATGTGTCAAGTTCCAATGTTTGCATCCATACGTTAACAGTGTGTGCACACACTATAACAAGACACGTATACACTCAATAGGGTGTACAAACACTTAGCAAGATATAAATCTTCTAATCGAAATCAAAATCATTTTTTGTGGTGGAATGGAACCAAAATTGTTTTTAGTGGTGGAACCTTCCCCCAACCTATTAATGAAATGACATCGTTGAACAGATGGATATATAGTTGTTGGAATGGGTAAACAAGGTTGTTAACATTTCATTATAGTAGAATATTGACTTATATTTACACCGACAAGTGTTTATATCTTAGAATTTGGGGTGGACTAGCACCTATGCTTTTCCTAGATTGCACAAAGATGAGACAAGTGTATTGTCCATATTGATTTTATAGCAGTTGTTCAAATTCTAAATAAACACTAGCACAGTCACTTAACTTGTGGCAGGTGAACACCGATAGATCACAAGCTAAGTGCAATGAACAAGTTATATGTTACTCGTTTTCCATGCTTAGTTGTAATCACCTATTGTCTATGTTTAGTTGTAATCACCTGTTGTTTGTGCTTAGTTAAATAGGTTGTTTGTCACCACCTGTTATCCATGTAGGAGCTATGAGTTATCCATGCATCAACTACCAATTTTTTTTATTTAATTTTTTATAATTGTTTATTTTGAATTTTGAACAACGCTCATAAAATCAATCTAGACAATACACTTGTCACATCCTCCTTCGATCGAGGAAAAGCACAGATGGTAGTCCACCTAAATTCTAAGATATAAATACATATCGGTGTAACTAGCACAACCACTTAACTTGTGGTCGGTGAACACCGATAGGTCACAAGTTAAGTGCCACGAAAATGTTACTTGTTCTTCATGCATAGTCACATGAACTACTTGTTAACGAACTACACATTATCAATGCATCCACTACCAATTATCCATTCATAGCTACTAGTTTTTTTTTAATTACGTCGATAGGTGTTTATATTTTAGAATTTGTGTGGACTAGCACCTATGATTTTCCTAGATTGTACAAGGATGAGACAAGTGTATTGTCCAGATTGATTTTATGGCAGTCGTTCCAAATCTAAAATAAATATGTATATATTAAAAAAAACTAAAAAATAAATGGTAGCTAATGCATGGATAACTCTTAGCCAATGCATGGATAATGGGAAGTTCATGGCAGACAACCCCTATTTTACTAGAAGAAGACAGGTGATGTAACAGAGACATAGACAAATAACTTATTTGTGGCACTTAACTTGTGGCCTATCGGCGTTCACCAGCCACAAATTAAGTGGTTGTGCTAATAATTGTTTATTTTGAAATTGGAACGACTGCCATAAAATCAATTAGGACAATACACTTGTCTCATCCTCATACAATCTAAGAAAAGCATAGTCTCTAGTCCACCCCAAATTCTAAACTAGCATGACCACTTAACTTGTGGTCAGTGAACATCGATAGGTCACAAGTTAAGTGCCATGAAGAAGTCATCTCTTACTTGTTCTCCATGCTTAGTTGTAATCACCTATTCTTCTCCATGCCAACTTTTAGTTAAATGGGTTGTCTATATGTTATCCATGCATGAGCTACAAGTTATCCATGCATCAACTATCAATTATTTTTTATATTTTTATTTTTTTATAATTGTTTATTTGGAATTTTGAATGACAACCACAAAATCGATCTAGACAGTACAATTGTCTCATCATCCTTTAATCTAGGAAAAGCATAGATGGTGGTCCACCCTAAATTCTAAGATATAAACACCTATCGATGTAAATATAAACACATATCGGTATAATTATAGTAGTTATGCATGGATGAGACAAGTGTACTGTCCAGATTGATTTTATGGTCGTGGTTATTCGAAATAAACAATTAAAAAAAAAGAATATAAAAAAGAGCAGGTAGTTGATGCATAGATAACGAGCATTTCGTGGCAGACAACCTCTTTAATTAGAAGAAAGCAGGTGATAATAGCTTGTTGAAACATAGACAATGGGGTGATTACAACTACACATGGAGAATAAGTAACATATTTAATTTGCTTGTGGCACTTAACTTGTGAACTATCGGTGTTCACCAGCCACAAGTTAAGTGGTTGTGCTAGTCACATAACTTTATTATAAAGCACATTTTGTTTATTTTATAAAATGAATCATAATAAAGTAACTTTAATATCATTTTTTAAGTTACTTTTGCATGCAGTTTTAATTTACAAAGTGACTCCATTGTAAAAGTGCCATTCACTTCTTTTATTTTATAAAAGTGGATCACTTCTTCTTTTAATTAACTTATTGTAAAAGTGGCCTTATAAGCAAAGCTAGTGAAGGAACGATTTTTTTTATTTACTTAATAGTATCATTGTGCACCTATTACCATGTGAAACCAACCTGTACCTGCCATACGACACCTAGATTCACTTTGGTAAACACAATGAGATTTAAGTCTAGCAACTTGACAACCAATTGATTGTTTTAAGTCCTAGTGATTTCTCTTGTATAGAATACTTTTTAATGTAAGTTCAAAACACTCAAACTTTTACTTGTGGAATGTAAAATAATTAAGATAAATGACCAACTCATATGTGTTATTCTTGCTAAACTTAACATTGTTTATTATATTTTTGTATCTACTTTTCTCTCCACTGGAGAAGTTCTTATTAGTAAATGGGCTACTCACCAAATGTCATCTTTTGAAGCTATTTGTGATTCCCTTGATTAGAGAGCAAAATAATCTCTTGCATCTTGAAGTGATAAGCACTGTAGGTACATCTAACTGTTAGGAACCCGTGTCAACCCTTCTCTTTACTTTGTTAGTATATTGTTGTTGGACGCATATGCTTTGTAAGTTGTCCCGTGAGTATATTGTATTATCCCACATTCATGGGGAGTAATAGTTGTTTAGCTTAGACTTAGTATATAAGTACGTGTTAAGGCCAATGAAGGCATCCACGAGTTATTTGAATTGAGCTTGCTCAAAGGAGGTTGCCCCCTCGAAGTGGCCTGTGATCAATAAATCTCTTTTGTGTTCTGTTATTTCTGATATATCGTGCATTTTCATCATTTAATTGTTGAAGGTTCCTCACATCTGGTATCAGAATACTTTCTTGGGCTCGCTGGGTGGAATTTTTGCCAATTTTTTTGTTCACAATGGCTTCCAGGCGTTGTAATTATTGCAGTAGTCTTTTTCTTTGCATTTGTATGTGTTCCTTTCAATTGTAGGTTCGGATCCAGGAATAATTCTTATCAGCTTAACCGTGTGAAGTACTTGGGCATAGCCCTAATACTCATTGCGAGGAGTACCATAGGAACCCCGAAGTAGTTGGCCCATTGAGAGGACCTGCCAGCGAAAAGGGCAACAGCCCCTACCTGATTGACTAGTTCCTACCCATGAAGTAAACCAAGAGTTGTCGTTTGTGGCAAAGCGGTTATCAGTTTTACCTGAGCCATGGAGTGAGGGGGACTATCCCAATACGCAAGCTATTAGACATCATTGGCAACCGAGTGAATCCTCTGAACCTTTAGGAAGCTGAGCACACATGAGGTCCATATCTATTGTTAGCTGATAAATAGCATATTACATCTGTCCAGAGCCACTGCAGATCAATTCTGGATTAAAAAAAAATCTGTTTTTTCGCCATATCTTCTTTGCTTTAACTCCATTTCCCTTGAAAATTCACTGACACCCCTGCAATCCCATTCTGCATATTTCCTTCCTAAGGACCCTATCCCAAATTCCACTTCCCGAAGCTATAAATCTTACATCTGTCTATTTTTAGGGTTTGCTATAACTTCTTCGATTTTCACCCAATTGCCTTCAAATTTTGCCACAGTGTTTATTTCATATTTCTGCTTCTTTGTCCCTCTTTGACAAATTTCCCCATTCTTTCACCCCGCTTCTGAAATCCTCATTTTATGCTTCCATGTCCATTAGAAAGTGTTCAAAACCTAGTCAAACCCTAATTACCCATCAAAGTTTTTCTCAAATCCAAATTTTCATTTACTAAAGAAGTTTATGGTTTTGTTTTTCTACCCATTCAAAAAAAATAAAATCTCTCGGGTATGGTTGTCACCCGCGTAGGAGCAAAAAACATGGAGGAAGAACTTGTAGCCCTCAAAACCAAACTCTAAGATCTGGATGAAAAAATTCTCAGTCTCCATCTTCAGCATTCAACCATGAACAATAAACGACATCCAAAGTCTTCTGCAGACACTGGGTTCTCTTCTTCCAACAATTTTTGTGGGCCGAAGCTTGATTTTCCTCGCTTCAATGGTGATGATCCGACTGGATGGATATACTAGGCATAACAATATTTCAGTCTACATAATAATTTTGATGTCAACAAAGTTCCACTTGCATCCTTTCATTTGGAACATGAAGCCCTTCAATGGTACCGTTGGTACATCAAGGCTCATGAAGAGCCAAAATGGACAGATTTTTGCCAACTCCTTTTGCAACGATTGGTCCTAGTGCTTTTGATGACTTCACAGGAGCACTCACTAAACTTCGCCAAATTGGCATTGTGAGAGAGTATCAGACAAAATTTGAGAAACTGGCCAATCACACAGAAATATTCCCTGATGAATTCTACAAGAGTTGTTTTATCAGTGGTCTGAAGGATGCAATCCGATCTTAGGTTGAAATGTTATGTCCCAGTACAATGATGGAAGCCCTAGGGTTGGCTAAGTTGGCAGACGACAAGATCACAGCCCAACAACGTTCCAAATCCACTTTTGTTCCATTCAGAAATATGATTTCACAACTACCTCCCATCATGCCAGCTCCTCAATCAACTCCTATCAAGCATTTGTTTGATGCAGAGATGTGGGCACGTAGAGAAAAAGGACTTTGTTATAATTGTGATGAGAAATTCACTCGGGAACATAGATGTGTTGAGCAAAAGCTCTATCTCTTGGATGTGGATTCTCCACCTATAACTGAAATTGGTGAAGAAGCTCTGGATATAATAGATGATCAAGTCAACATTCAGTAGCTGCATGTTGACCCTCCTTCTCAGGATGACCACCCAGAGATATCTCTCCATGTTTTAGCCGGAGTCACCACCCCACAAACAATGTGGGTCAAGGGTTACTTCAAGAAACTCTCTCTTACAATACTCATTGATTCTGGTAGCACTCATAACTTCATTGACCCTCGGATTGCCAAACAGGCTGATTGTTTTGTCCATCCTTGCTCCAACTTTGAATTCATAATTGTCAATGGGGGCACCTTACCTTGCAAGGGGAAGTGTCACAATGTACGTATCTCTATTGGATATTATAACCTGCGCTCCGACATGTTTGCCTTGGCCTTAGGTAGATGTGATGTGGTTTTGTGCGCTTAATGGTTAAGCACACTTGGCCCCATCTTATGTGATTTTGCTGAACTTTGGATGCAGTTTTCAGTCAATGGGAAAAAGCACACATTGAAGGGCTTACAACCATGGTCTCTTGGCATCATCGATTCACATTGCATGGAAAATCTTCTTAAGAAGAATTCACATGGTGTCATCACTCAGCTCCATTCCATTCAGATGCACCCATCAACGGTCTCCACTACTCCTTTGGATCTACAACAAATTTTGGATAGATATGCATGTGACTTTGTTGAACTAGTGGGATTTCCACCTTCAAGACCGGAGAACCATCATATCCAGCTCCTTCTTGGAAGCATTCCTCCCAACATCAGGCCCTATCACTACCCATTTCACCAAAAAACAGAGATTGAAATGCTCATTCCAGACTTACGGAAGCAAGGTATTATTTGCCCTAGTACCAGTTCCTTTTCTTCACCAGTTCTTCTTGTCAAAAAAAATTATGGGTCATGGTGCCTCTGCATTGACTTCCGAGCACTTAATCACCTCACAATCAAGGATAGGTTTCCAATTCATGTTGTTGATGAGCTTCATGGTGGTCATTTTTTCTCCAATTTGGATTTTCGTCTTGAGTATCATCAAATTCGGGTTCATGAGGATGATATCCCTAAAACAACTTTCCGCACACATGATGGCCACTATGAGTTTTTGGTCATGCCCTTTGGCCTCACTAATGCTCCTTCCACATTTCAGGCATTGATGAATAAAATATTTCTGCCCTACTTGCGGAAATTCATCATGGTCTTCTTTGATGATATCCTCATCTATAGTAAAACATGGGATGAGCATCTCCAACATATGGATCTTGTATTGCAACTTTTCTCTAATCATCATCTCCATGCCAAATAGTCTAAATGTGTTTTTGGACAGGAGGAAGTAGAGTATCTCGGGCATATTATTTCAGCACAAGGGGTTCACGTGGATCCTGCCAAAATAGATGCCATGAAAAATTGGCTGCATCCTCAGACACTCAAGAGCCTTCGTGGTTTTTTGGGATTGGCTGGCTACTACCGCAAGTTTTTCAAGGATTACGGGAAGATTTCAGCTCCTTTAACCACTCTATTGAAAAATGATGCTTTTACATGGACACATGCTACTGAGTGTGCATTTGACAAACTGAAACAAGTTATGTGTACTACACATGTTCTAGCTATGCCCGATTTTTCCAAGCCCTTCACCATTGAGAGTGATGCTTGCAACAATGGACTTGGTTTTTTTCTCCTTCAAGATGAACATCCCATTGCGTTCACCAACAAAGCCCTTTCCAGTAAGAATTTAGTCGGCTCTACATATGAGAAGGAAATGATGGCTATTTTGCATGCAATATAGAAGTGGAGGCCATACCTATTAGGGAATCATTTATGCATCGAGACTGATCACCAGAGTATGAAATATTTCCTGGAACAACGGGTCTCCTCCCCGGCACAACATAAATGGGTTAGCAAACTCATGGGTTATGACTATGAGATCACTTACAAGAAGGGTAAGTACAATCTTGTGGTGGATGCTCTTTCTCGCACATTTGATGACCAAGTTTCTCTTTCAGCTCTTTCTATTCCTATTCCAAATTGGTTGCAATCTATTCAGCAGGGTTATGTCAATGACTCCTCATTATCTCAAATCATCCAACGATTGGCCAACAACCCTTATGTTGTACCGCATTACTCCCGGGATGGTGCTTCCTTAAGATACAAGGGTTGTCTGGTGCTTCCCCAGAGCATAGATCTTCAACGGGTTGTTTTCTATGAACTCCATGCTTCTCCATCGGCAGGGCACTCTGGGTTCCTCAAAATGTATGAGCGGGCACAGCGTAACTTCTTTTGGCAAGGAATGAAAAGGACAATTCAATAGATGGTGGTTGAATGTGATACCTGCCAGTGCAACAAGGGTGAAACGACACTCCTTCTGGGATTGATCGAACCCATGCCCATCCCTACACGGATTTGGACATATATTTATATGGATTTCATTGAAGGGATCCCTAAATCTGGAGGGAATATAGTGATTTTGGTTGTGGTTGATCGCCTCTCCAAATATAGTCATTTGTGTGCCCTCATCCATCCCTATACCACCTCCTCAGTCGCACAAATTTTCTTGGACCAGATCTTCCGTCTTCATGGAATCCCTTCTTCCATTGTCTCAGATCGCGATGCAACTTTCACCAGTCATTTTTGGACATAACTATTTTGCCACACTAGCACCAAATTAAAGATGAGTTCAGGGTATCACCTACAAACAAATGGTCAAACTGAAATTATCAACAAATGTTTGGAAACTTATCTTCGTTGCTTCACCTCCGAACAACAACATCAGTGGGCAAAGTGGCTCCCTCTCACTGAATGGTGGTACAATACCTCCTACCACACTACATCTAAAATGACTCCATATGAAGCAGTCTATGGTCAGGCACCGCCAGTGCTTCTTCCATACACCCCCAGCAGTTCACTAGTTCAGGCAGTTGACACGGTTCTTCGAACCCGCGATCAGATTCTTCACATTTTGCAGGACAATCTTCACATGGCAAGAAATCGAATGAAACAACAAGCCGATCAACACCATTCTGAGCGCACTTTTCAAGTAGGTGATATGGTTTTTCTTCGTCTACAGCCTTACAAGCAATCCTCCTTGAAACTCAAAGGGCGTCATAATCTCGCTTCAAAGTTCTATGGGCCATATAAGGTTCTTCAGAAGATTGGGTCCGTTGCTTATAGATTGGAACTTCCTCCTTCTTCCCACATTCATCTAGTATTTCATGTCTCTTGTCTAAAGAAAGTTCTTGGCACCAACATCAGAGCACAAACTGTTTTACCAAAACTGGATAATGAAGGATCCATCATTTTGGAGTCGGAGGCCATCCTCAATAAGTGCACTCATAAGCTTCGCTCTCGATCCATCACAGAGGTATTAATTCAGTGGCACGGAATGCAACCAAAGGATGCTACATGGGAACCACTCCTTCAAATTCAACAAACAATTTCCACATCTAAAGCTTTGAGGACAAAGCTTTTTCTAAGGGAGGGGGGATGTTAGGAACCCGTGTCAACCATTCTCTTTACTTTGTTAGTATATTGTTGTTGGACACATATACTTTGTAAGTCGTCCCATGAGTATATTGTATTATCCCACATTCATGGGGAGTAATAGTTGTTTAGATTAGACTTAGTATATAAGTACATGTTGAGGCCAATGAAGGCATCCACAAGTTATTTGTATTGAGCTTTATCAAAGGAGGTTTTCCCCTCGAAGTGGCCTGTGATCAATAAATCTCTTCTGTGTTTTGTTATTTCTGATATATCGTGCATTTTCATCATTTACTTGAGGGAGGTTCCTCACACTAACAAAGTGTTGTTAGCGTGACAGAAGGATAAAGACAAGAATATGAAGAAACAACGCCCTCACAACAATAAACAAACAAAGGTACCAAACCCTCTTAGCCAATTCCTCCTCACAATGGTGATAATGGAACCAAATCAAAAAGCAATAACACATTTCAATTTTTGTTGGAAAGATAGTCATATGAAGTATAAATCTTTCAAGAAGATGGAAGCCTTGGAGGCAACAATGAAGAAGCATAACATAAATCTTGATTCTTCTTATTTTAACTCTTTTTCTCATGGGCATGCACTTTTTGCTTCTAGCTTTTACTTCAATGCATCTTCTTCTACTCTTTCTTCTAATGAGTGGCTTATTGATTATGAAGCATCTTATCATATGGCTAAGGATAAAACCATTTTTCTTACTCTTAATGAATGTATCACATTATACAACTTGACGGGAACTTTATACTCAAAATGAGAACTCTAGCCATAAAAACTCATATTTTGCGTAAAAAACACCCAAAAAACCCTTGAATCGAAAATTGTTGCTATTGGTAGAAACCATTTTTTGTTGGAATTAAATATACAACCATGGCCTTAAAAACCCATGTTGTTACTAACAAAAACCTTAAAATCAATCCATGAATTGAAAACTGACGCTACTGGTAGCATAGTTTTTTTTCAAGGCTTAAACTTTCAACTTGTTTGAAACCATGGACTTAGCAATCAGTATCATTGCTAGAAAAATAAAATCAACCTCTAAATTGAAAAGTAGTGCTACCATTAGAACATGTTTTTTTTCGAGTTCAAAATTGCAAAAATTTTGGAACCATGGCTCAACAAAAATATTAAAATCAACCGTGAGTTGAAAACTAATGCTACCGATAGCACAATTATTTTTTCAAACGTGAAAATTAAAGCCAGTTTGAAACCATGGACTTACCGATGGTTGTCATTGTTAGAAAAATATTACATCAACCTCTAAATTGAAAAGTAGTGCTACCATTAGAACCTTTCTTTTTCCTTTTGGGTTTAATATTGCAACTTTTTTTTAAACTAGAGCCTTAACAACTTCCATTATTGCAACAAAAATATTATAAACAACCCCCAAATTGAAAATATGTGTTATTCCCTTTTTTATGTGGGGGAGTGGGGGGCTTAAAATTGCAAATGTTTTGAAACCATGGTCCAAAAATACAATACTATTGTACAAAAATCTTAAAATCAACCTTAAAATGCCCACTCATTTAGGGTTAACTAATGATTGCAAGCACCATATATTACATAATGGCATGATGGTATCACCTCATAATTTAAAAATATATTTTATTTACTTTAAAAAAAACACAATACACTCGGATGCAGGTGCCATCCACTTAGCGTACCCACACCCCCAACATGTATGATGGATGACATCAACATAGGTGGTGAGGTAGGTAGCGAGTATAAGATGACAAGGGTTGTGTGGACAGCCAGAAGCATTAACCTTAGACCCGATATTGAGTGCATAGAAGTAATGGCGACTAAGAAGTTGAGCGAGGAATTAACCAAAGGTAACGATATTTGGACTGTTGTGATCCATGGCATATGTGATAGGATGGTTGATGATAAGGAGTTGGTGTTTGTCACTAGTCTCATTTCAGAAGGCAAGGAGGCATTAGAAGCTCGTAAGAAGACCACAGTATAAGGAAAACTGGAACTGGTCTCGCAGGGACCAAGGTAATGTTGTAGTGGCCTCCTGGAGAGGTGGCAATCCAAGAGTGGTGGCAATCCGAGAGTGGTGGCAATTCTAGAGTGGCAAGCCTGGTATGGTGGCGATTATGTGGTAGTATTGCATTTAGTGTGGCAAGCTTGGGGTGGAGGCAATTTTGGAGTGGCGAGTGCGGTGTGGAAAGTCTAGTGCGGAGGTGAGTCTGGTGTGGCAAGGGTGGTGCCCAATCTGAAGAGGTGGCGAGTCTAGTCCGAAGGAGAGTTCGAGGTGGCAAGTGTGGTTCCCAGTTTAGTGTGGTGGCAAGTTGATATAGCCCCAAGGCAGAGAGATCGTTGCCAACGAGGAAGAGAGGGGAGGCTACAACCAACGATGGATGCTTGCCAAGCCTTTCGAAAGAGGTCTCACCTAGAACTAAGCAGGCCATTAAATCAATGGAGGCATGCTCATTGGAAGAACATGAAAGGAGACAAAATGAGCAAGATGGGAACAACCCAATTGGATAGTCAGGAACATATTGGCTCGAGTGTTGATGGACCAAGAGTTCATGCAGACATAGCTCCTAAGGATAACCGACAAACTTTGGGATGCCTTGGATGGAATGTATAGGCGGTTGGATGGCCCAGAGGAAGTGGCTAAATTCTCATTCCTAGTGATAGCTACAAAGTAGGATAATTCACGGGCAACACAAATTTCCATCTCATCTTATGGTCATGAGCAGGAGGGTTGATCTTAAGTTTTTAATTTCTCATGCTATGGATAAACAACTAGGAAGTATAATGAAGCTCTTTTTTTTTTTTTTTTTGTAGAAATTCTCATCAAAATTTGTTAGTTAGGAAACAATCATGGTTTCCCATTCATGGGCAGGAACTGAGACTCTCACAATTAGATATAACTTGGTGGACTCATAAACCAAATTAACAGTAAGCTAATGTTTGACCTAGTTTCCGCTGCAACAAGTCAACCACAACAATTTTGTACTATATGTAAAAATTGATAATGAAAAGTTCTAATGGTAACTTACATAAAAACACAATGCAATTTGCATTGAATTAAACACAAATTATTGAATAAAAATATTGTTACATTGTCCATATTCAAATCGAAGAAATCATAAAATTATTCGTAACCAAATCAGATATTAAATTAGAAAACATAGAAATGATTCATATATAAATTCAAACACTCCTTTAGATTTGCTACACAAACATCACATTAATAAATAAAATAAAAAATGTTTCATACAATTATTGAAATTGACTCATGGATTCTAATACACCATCAAACTCAACATTATCTTCAGATGAATGATTGGATGATGATGTAGATAACTTTTGCAATCTAGAATGGATAACCACATGGATATGTAGCCAAAACTACAATCATGCAACCCTCCTTGATATCTTGTACTAACCTCCTTGTATTTTGATATCTTGTACTAACATCCTTGTAAAAGTCTTCCATGGATTCACGCTATGCACATGATTTTCTAGACCCAATATACATTTCCCTTTCCTCTGCTTGAGAGGACTCAATAACACCTTGAGGTTCATGTTGTTCAACAACATTTCTTTCCTCATGTTCATTTGACATACTTTGTGGCCAACTAAATGGAGTCTTCAAAAATATTATCACTTTGTTGAGTTTGAAATTATGTCGCTTTGCTCAATGAAAAAAAACTCCCACCAAACAAAATCAATAACCTCAAAGTACTCATATGTATCTTTGATAGACTTTTTGATTTCTTCCAAGCATTTAGAAGAATCTACATCTCTATTATGCCGACATGCATCATGATTCTCAGCAGTTGATTGCAATAACAATAACAATAAATTTGAAGCATACATTTGATGATTTGGGATGAGATAAACTTGATGAAGGCCCCCATTATGCACTAGTTGAGTATTGCTTGCCCATACTAGTGTTTTTCCATCAATCGTTTTTATACAAAATTGATGCTGGAAGCCAATGTCATTAAGTTGTTCAATGCACTTTTCTTCACCCTTTGTTCCTTGAATAAATCTCTGCATGTCAATAGTTTCTTCCAATGTGTGAAAAAGTAGGCTTTGGACTGTATGCTTTTCTAATAGTTTCGGTTAATGATGGTAGGCTCCCAACATTCTATCTCTTCAATGTTATTGCAAACGACTAAACATTTGATCAATATGGTCATGTGTATGCTAAAAAAGAAGGAAACCAACTTTTACTTTTTGAAAAATTCTCATTTCAACAAGCATGTTTAGACAACCAAACACAATCTTATATTTGTTTTCACGGCTAGTGTTGTCCAATTGCAAATATAGAACTTGAGGGAAGATTACCAGACCAATGAGTCAGCACATGGTGAATTATGGAGATGGTCAAATTTGTATCATTATGAATATTTGGAGCTATAAAGTAAACCATTGGAGACATGTGACCATTAAAAACCATATAAGCTGCAATGTCCCCATTCAAATAAATCTCAAGAAGAGAAAATCCCACCAATTTACTAGCTTCCTAGGTTGGGGTGGAGACATTAAATTTGGAATAAGGAGACTAATAAACCCTAAATGGACTTTAGCTTGACATAAATATATTAAGAGGGGCTAAAAAAATAGTTATGAGGAGAAAATAAGGTGGCACTTGGTCATGGAGACACATTGGTGGTGTGGGACCCCCACAAAGCTAGATTCCCATGCTACATGGTAGTCCACTCTCACCCATTCGAATCCAAGGTGGAGTCCACTAATCTTGGGGGATTTAGAAGGGCATAATAATTGGCATGACTCGATGAGGTCGAAATGTAGAGGAAGAGTAACTCCCATGGAAGAGGAAGAGGCATTTTGGAGCTAGTGGGACACTTGGGCTAGATTCCTTATCCTCTATGACACCAATGATGAAGATGCCTATGACACTTATGAAAAAATCAGACATGATGGATGACATCTGACATACATTACATGTCAGGGCTAAAAATAGCCTCCAATAAGGCGCACAAGGGAGTTAGGGCAACCAAAGAGACACCTATTCGAATTGAGTGAAGGAGGAGGCTAGAATTGGAGGGACAAGTGGCATACTTTGGAATCTCTTCCCAATTCGAGTTGAAATGAATCTCATGGATGGAATTCTAGTTAAGGAAGCCTTAGGAAGTTTATAAAAGTCAGGAACAAATAAAGAGAGCAACTTTTGATCATTTGAGATTTTTCATTTGGAGAGGAGAGCTAGTGGATTGATATTCTACTTGCCTTAGCACCAATTTCGAGGGTGAAAGATTCCCATCCTAATTGGAAATTGGAGAGGCCATTAAGACCTTTCATTTGGATTTACAATGGAGTCTTTTGTTATAGGTTGAAGCTACATGGCAGCTCGTGGTCACATTTCTTTCAGCTTGCTTCTACAACCATTTTCTCATTTTTTGGCATATTCTTGCTCCTTGAGGAGAGGCGCACTTGGTGAGGTGATGATCTCTTTGAGATAGCTCTTGAGGCCCCATATATTTGTAATATGATATATATACTCTGTATTTAATTATCATAAGACTTTCACATCGAAATTCCAAGAGATTTCATGTACAAATGCTAAACTATGAATAAATGGTGTCATTTCCCCAATACCTTGTTATTTGCACTTGAAGTGGTATCAAATTCGAATGGTTTAGTCAATATCTCATATATTAATGTTGTATGGAGTTCCATTAATATGCTGGAGAAGTTTCATATTCATTAGACAAGAATTTGGAGCGATATTCTTAAGTTTCATAACAATTTGGGAAGATTTACTATCATTTCCCCCTATGTCAAAGCTAATATACAAACATCTAATTTATGGGAGTTGCAGAAGCTTATAGAAAGTGATTAATGATGAATTGGGAGCCCATTAAATTCCTTTATCGGTGCCATGTATCTGTTCTGAAATTTGGGAAGCTTTTACAGTGTTTGGGAAGCCATCTTTGTCTCCTACCCTTGGGGATTGTGAACCTCGATTTGACTAGTAAAGTTCATCATTTTCCCCTGATTATAAATGAATGTTGCAGAAGTGTTTTAAGAGTGTCAAAGAATCCATCAGCCTCATTTACATGTCTGAATACCTTCCAAACTCATTCAGACCCAATTCGGAACCATTTGGAGCCATTTGGAAGCAATTGAGTCAAGACTAGTCTAAGGGTCGAATTGGTCAAAATTGGCAATTTTTCCTAGTTTTTGCAAATTCTTAAAAAGGGACACTACATAAGCAACCAAGTGAAATTAAATAAATTTATCCTCATTTAAATTATTTGGTGTAGGGACAAAATGTGGCAAAGGTGTTTTTTTCTAATCCATGCCCCATCAATTATCGAACCCAGATATTTATGCGGAGCATCATAACACTTATTGTGATGTTTGTACAACTGATGTCGTTCAATTGATTATTAATTGCAATGTCTTTTGAGTGATTTGATAATGGAATCTACAAATAACATAAAATGAAAATATTGAAAACGAGTTTTCATAATTGATAATTATCTAGTTCTAATAAATAATTTTGTATAGACATACCTCTTTCTATCCCTTCCGATTTATCCCTTATTTCTTTAAGAGAAGCACAAGTACTACAAACCCCCATCCTTAACCTCTTGGGAATATAGAGATTGTTGAACCGTTTTTTCCATATTCTTGTAAAATATGCATATCTTATGAAATTGTCATTTCCCTTAGTACCTTCAGCATATTCTCTATATAAGTTGTAGATTTCTTGCCTTGTGATATTATCTGGAATGTGTACTATATCTCTATCTGGCATACTCTCTCCATGCTTGGAAAATAAGTGATGTATCCATGACATTACAATGTTTGTTAATGGCCCATTGTCTCGTCCATAATGTGCTTTAGAATAAAATGTATGATCCTTTTCTATTCGTGTTTGGATTCTTGATAGTCGAAGATCCCTTCACCCATGAAATCTCTATAGTGTTAAGGGCACCCAAATAATCTCGATGAGTTATCGATTCCCATGGTTAAAAAAAGGCACCACCAAATTATAGTTACATGTGCCAAGTTCCGATGTGTGTATACATATGTCAACATTGTGTGCACACACCTTAACAAGGCACATATACACTCAACAGGGTGTACAAACACTTAACAAGATATGAATCTTGGCATAGGAACCAAAATCAATTTTTTGTGGTGGAATGGAACCAAAATTTTTTTTAGTGGTAAACCTCCCCCCAACCTATTAATGAAATGATCTTGTTGAACAGATGGATATATGTCTGTTGGAATGGGTAAATAAGGTTGTTAACATTTCATTATAATGGAATATTGGCTTATATTTACACCGATAGGTGTTTATATTTTAGAATTTGTGGTGGACTAGCACCTATGCTTTTCCTAGATTTCACAAGGATGAGACAAGTGTATTGTCTAGATTGATTTGATGGCAATCGTTCAAATTCGAAATAAACACTAACACTACCACTTAACTTGTGGTCGGTGACCACTGATAGGTCACAAATTAAGTGTCGTGAACAAGTTACTTGTTCTTCATGCATAGTTACACGAACTCCCTGTTAACGAACTGCACATTATCCATGCATCCACTACTAGTTATCCATGCATAGCTACCAATTTTTTTTTTATTACACCGATAGGTGTTTATATCTTAGAATTTGGGGTGGACTGACATCTATGCTTTTCCTAGATTGCACTAGGATGAGACAAGTGTACTGTCTAGATTGATTTTATGGTAGTCGTTCAAAATTCGAAATAAACAATTATAAAAGAAAAGAAAAAATATTAAAAATAATTGGAAGTTGATGCATGGATAACTGGTAGTTAATGCATGGATAACTCTTAGTTGATGCATGGATAAGGGGATTTGTGGAAAAAAACAAGTAATAGATAACTTATTACTTATTTGTAACACTTAACTTGTGGCCTATCGACATTCACCAACCACAAGTTAAGTGGTTGTGCTATTAATTGTTTATTTCAAATTTGGAACGACTGCCATAAAATGAATCTGGACAGTACACTTGTCTCATCCTCATGCAATCTAGGAAAAGCATAGGCTATAGCCCATCACAAATTCTAAAATATAAACACCTACTAGTGTAATTATAAAAAAAATATAAAAAAAACATTAAAAAAAACATAAAAAAAAACTAGTAGTTATGCATTGACAACAGATATATGCATGAATAACTACCAGCTGATGCGTGAATAACTTGTGGCACTTAACTTGTGACCTATCGGTGTTCACCAACCACTGTTAGGATCATTAATACTCCATCCTTATCCTACCTAGCATTATTTATTTTTGCTAGTAGTTGATGATGCCATTTTCCCCCTAGTGGTGTGCATATGTCATCTAGGATCCATCTACCACCTAATGCACCCTGCATGCATCATTTTAGGACCACTTAAGTTATTTCCCTATATTTTAGGAGCCTACTCAGTGTTCCAGTTTAGTCCACCTGAGTTAGCTTACTCTTGTGGGGGGTTTATGCTCCGATTGCCACTGATTATGGCATCATGCGCCCTTTTCTGAGTGCTTTGCATGACAAACTCACTAATACGCCTACCTTAGTCAGTTAACTGATTTTGTGTTCAGTTAACTGAGTTTAGGTTCAGTTTATTTGAGTTTGGGTCTCCCAAAGCACTTTAGTGGTGACAATTCCTATGCTAGACACACTGAGACTCGAATTATCTCCATTGTAACATCATGGTTGACTATACTGATTATTGGATCATGTAACATTATTCTGTTCCTATCTGGATTCTCATGCATGATTAATTGTCTGCTCTTTTTTACTGCAATTTTCACTATAACTCAATTTCTCTGCTCATTCTTTCTCGGTGTGAGGTATACTCATCTCCATGATCTGCTATGATTTAGAATTTCACATGGTATCAGAGCTCAGTGAGCATAGGTTGAGCAGCTACTTTCAATAGTGCACCAGAAGCCTCTAGATTTCCACAGCAAATCCTGGTGCCATTGCATTGAATTCATTGGAGAAATCCTTTGAGGTCTAGCCAGGTGTGAAGGATTCGGAAAAATGTGTCGATTGTCCTAAAGCAATGCTCAATAGTAGTCTATCTCCAAATATGAGAGTTTTTTGCAGGTTATTGAAAGTTTTTTTAGTGCAACAGTAGCAGTAGTACCACACTGTATTCGCTCCAGCAGTTCTAATGGAGAATTCAAATGCTCCTCTCTCTCCCAATATCCTGACACCCTTCAATTACCTTGATTGGAGGGTTGATATGCAGATGGTCTTACACAACAAGTCAATGTACATGGTAACAATGGGTAAGGAGGTCGAACCTCGAGCAGTTGTTGAGAAGGCCAGGTATCTGAATAGATTGGATGAAGCATTTGGTTTCATGTGTATTCATATTTCCGGTCTACTCTTCCACCTCAATGGATTGAAGACTCCAAGAGAGGTTTGGTTGAAGTTGGAGACCCTCTTTGGCAAACAAGATGAGCTAAGGGGCCATATTCTGAAGAATGAGTTGATTGCTCTTCAACCTAGCAGTTTCGAGACCATCCAATAATTCTTTTCCAAATTCAAATCTCTGGTCATGCAATGCAAGAAGTGCGACATTAAGAAGAAGGATGAGTAGTTGGTGCTGTCCATTCTGAGCAAGCTAGGTCTTGAGTTCTCCATCTTTGTTTCTACCTTCCATTTAGGGAGATTGTCAATCCCTGGTTTCAAAATGTCATCTCTAGATGTTTTCACTGAATCTCTCATCCAAGAACAAGACAAATTGATTCATATGGGCGCCTTGAAGGCCTCCTAAAATCAAGCTCTTGTGGTTGGAGAATCAAAAAGTGTGAATGCAAAAGGGAATCAAAAAGGCAAAGAGAAGAGGCAAACTAAACCCAAGCAGAATGCTAAGTCTAGTCCATTGGAAGGAGCCTCAAGCTCCAAGAAGGACAAAGAAAATAAATTTGAGAAATCCAAGTGTACATATTGCAAGAAGGGTAATCATCCTGAGAGTTCTTATATGAATAAGACCATAGATCAAATGGAAAAACTCCTTGAACAACATAAAATTGCCCTCCCTGAAGGCTCAAGGAAGACTGACCCATATGGAAATTCAGAATATCATGAGAGATGCCTTGCATTGAAGGTTGGATTCTCACAATCTCAAGCTTTTCTTATCGATTCTGGAGCCTCCAACCACATGGTTTCCTCCAGAGAGCCATTTTCTTCATTAGATCTCATCGATGGACCCAACATACACATGGGAGATGTCTCTCAAATCTTTGCTGAAGGGAAGGGTACTATACAACTTGAGCATGGAAAGTTCAACAATGTGTTGTATGTGCCTTCTCTAGCAGCTAATCTATTGTCTGTTTATCAAATGACACACACAGGTTCACCAAAGAAAGTAGTATTTGGACCTGACACAGTTGAGGTTGCAGAGATCTCATTTGGGAAGCCGATAACCAAGGTTGCAGAGATCTTATCTGGGAAGTCGATAACCAAGGTTGCATAGATCTCATATGGGAAGTCGATCACCAAAGGAGTTGCAAACCATGCCTCCAAGGCATATGAGTTCTATTGCTTCTTGTCATACTCACATCAAAGTGCTCTCTTGACTCATGCAAATGAGACAAGCAGACTCTAGCATGAAAGATTCAAACAGCTAAACTTCAAATATCTACAACAGTTGCATAAGGAAGAGATGGTTGAAGGTTTGTCAAGCATAAAATTCTCTCAAGGAATATGCAAAAGTTGCTTGGTAGGGAAGCACCTAGAGAGAAAGTATGATGTTGGGAAGGCAAAGAGAGCTTCCTCCATCCTAGATCTGATTCATAGTGATGTTTCAGGAATGATGCCCACTGCTTCAATGAATTGATCCAAATACCTTCTGACCTTCATTGATGACTACTCTAGGTTATGTTGGATCTACTTTCTCAAATAGAAATTTGAGGTGTTGGAATGCTTCAAAGTTTTCAAATCCTTAGTTGAGAACACTGCTAGAAGGAAGATCAAGGCACTCAGATTGGATAATGGAGGGGAGTACATCAAGAAGTATTTGCAGGAGTTGCATGCTTCAGAAGGTATTCAAATGCAACATTTTGTCCCATACACACCACAACAAAATGGCGTAGCAGAGAGGAAGAATAGGTCATTGAAAGAGATGGCTACCTGCTTGCTTGAAGCAAGAGATCTCCCATCAAATCTCTGGGCATAAGCAGTTAACTGTGCCACATACATTAAGAATAGGGTATCTCACAAACTGTTGAAGGGGTCACTCCATTCGAAGCATTGAAGGGACACGAACCTGATGTCTCTCATCTAAGGGTTTTTGGATCCAAGGCATGGGACATAATCCCCTCCAACAACAGGAAAAATATTCAACCTCAAAGTAGCGAATGCATCCTTCTTGGATATGCAGAAGATGCAAAGGCTTACAAACTAATGGAGATTGCAACCAAGATATGCTTCATTGAAAGAAGTGTTCAATTCAATGAGGATCCAATGCATGACCTACAACCAGTTGAAGAAGAAGGTATAACTGATCTACCTCCTCCATTTGCTCCTAATGATGTTTCTACAAGTGATCCACATTCAGATTCCAAAGAAGAAGATCAGTATGATTCAGATCTAGATATTGAGCATGAAGATCTATCAGATCCAGATCCAGATCCAACACCCACTCCCAATCCAAATCCTAAATGGGCTCAAAAGCTTATTGAGGCAGCTAGGGACATTGCTGGAGATCCATCTGACTACAAAAGAACAAGATCTCAATACCAAGATGCAAACATTGCACTTTTCCATACAGATCCACTTCTCCCTGAGAGGTGCTTCATGATGGTGGGGTCTGATCCACAGTCTTATAGAGAGGCTTTCCATGATCTGAGATGGCAAGCAACCATGGATGAAGAACATGAATCATTGCAGAATAATGAAACATGGGATCTTGTCCCTCTTCCCCCAAGGAGGAAACTAGTTCAGTGCAAATGGATCTACAAAACAAACCTTGAATCTGATGGATCTACAACCAAGTACAAGGCTCGGTTGGTTGCAAAGGGGTACTCACAAGTTTAAGGTTTGGACTACAATGAGACATTCGCTCCTATAGAAAGAATTGATTCAGTAAGAGTTGTTTTGGCCATTGCAACTTCAAATGCA
This sequence comes from Larix kaempferi, assembly GCA_027924585.1. NCBI lineage: Eukaryota > Viridiplantae > Streptophyta > Pinopsida > Pinales > Pinaceae > Larix > Larix kaempferi. The sequence goes on from BSBM01000142.1 coordinate 2,282,565, forward strand.
TGGGAGGTACATCACATGGATGTAAAGAGCGCCTTCTTGCATGGTGACTTGGAAGAAGAGATCTACATGAAACAACCCGAGGGGTACACTGGTGATCCTTCCTTGGTATGCAGACTGAGGAGATCACTGTATGGGCTCAAGCAAGCCCCAAGGGCATGGTATGCAAAGATGGATTCCTTCTTATTGTCACAAAAGTTTGAAAGATGTAAATATGATTGCAATGTTTACATGCAATAGAAGGGAGGATGTCTACTGTTGATTGTTTTGTATGTGGATGAATTGCTCATCACCAGTGGATCTGCTACTGGGTTGAAGCACATCAAGTCTTCCTTGAACAAAGCATTCGCTATGACAGATCTAGACCGTTGAAACCATTCATTGGTCCTGAAGTAACTCAAAATGCTTCAGGGATCATGATTTCACAGTCAACGTATGCATCTGATTTACTGACAAAGTTTCATATGGTTGAATGCAAAGCCACATAATTTCCCTTCCTATCTGGAATTAGATTGGAAGAAGGTAGTTCCACTACCTTGGTTGATAGCACTCTTTACAGATATATGATTGGTATCTTGTTATATTTGACACATTCGAGACCATATCTATCATATGATGTTGGTGTTGTGGCTAGGTACCTGCAGGAGCCACATGAGATACATTGGAAGGAAGCTAAGAGGATCTTGCACTATGCGCAAGGTACGAGAGAGTTTGGTATACATTATTTTGCAGGTGCTAAACTATATATGGTTGGTTTTACAGACTCAAACTGGGCTGGAGACAATACTGATATGAAGTCTACTTCTTGGTACGTATGCATGTTGGGATTAGGACCAATCTGCTGGTCAAGCAAGAAGCGAGCAACACTCTCACTTTCTTTAGCAAAGGCAGAGTACATAGGGGTTGTGAATGCATCTATCCAAGCAGTTTGGTTGCATGGGATATTGACTAAGTTTGGAATTCACACTTCTCCTTCAGTAGACCTTTTTTGTGATAATCAAAGTGCCATCAGGATCTCCAGTGACTCAATTCAAAAGCAAAGAACCAAACATATTGAGATTCACATGCACTACATCAGGGAGCTAGTGCACAACAGGACCATCTCACTGCATTATTGTCCTACAAAGGAGATGATTGCAAACATATTCACTAAGTCTTTCACTCAGAAGAGATTTGTTTATCTTAGATCTTTACTTGGTGTAAAAGTTGTTTGAGCTCTCTGTTGTCCTATTTTGAAGGGGGGGGTTTCCCATGAGGTTTTCCCCATTTCCTTGGTTCAGGACAATTATTTTATTTTCATCATTTATTTGATTCTATCGGTGACCTTTGGTCTTGGTAACCAGGGCCCAGGTTGCACAAGTTTGGATTAAGGGAGGGGGGGGGTGTTAGGATCATTAATACTCCATCCTTGTGCTACCTATCATTATTTCATTTTCCTAGTAGTTGATGATGTCACTTGTTGAAATATTGTAACTTCGAAGAATATTCTAGTTGTATTTTATTATTATTATTTATTCGGAGATGTTTTATTCCTCCGTCGGGATGTCATTATTATATTTGATTATGTAAGGTCATTGAGGTAAAATCCTCCCTTGTAAGTCGGGGCAATAGATCCCCTTTGAGTCATTTGTAATGGGGTGTTTAAGTCCCCTAGAGAAGTCGACCTAGTCAACATTAGGTTAAGTTGTTAGGGGTCGACCTAGTTAGGGAAAAGGTCAAGTGAAAGATAAAGTATAAATAGAAGTGTTGTGCTCCTCATTTGGACACACACTCACTTGTGAATTGCGCATAGGAGAGAGAGAGAGAGATATCTGTGAAGGAGAAGGAGCTCTTGTTTGGGGATTTCATCTTTGTACTTTTTTGGTCATCTATATTGAGGAAGTTTTGCTAGGTTTTCTACCCCATGAGGGTTTCCCATGATAATTCTGTTCTATCTTGTGATTGTGTTTCTTTCAGTGATCCTGCATATGCTATTGTTGTGAATTTGAATTGTTATCTAGCTTAGCATATATAATCTTAACATGGGATCAGAGCTAGCCTGCATATGACATCTTTCACAAGGTGAAAATCTCTCTCTTCTTCCTCTGGTGAGAAATTAGGGTTTCTGCAAAAGTTGGAATTTTTGGAATATGATTGCATAGAAAGATGCGCCTTTCCAAAAGCAAAATTTAGAGCCTTGGATCGAAATTTTTGAGTGGTCAGATATCCGGGAAAGTCAAACCCTAGTTTGAATTTTGGACCAGGAAAACAAAAAAACTAGGAAACCAGTGAATTGGAAAACTGCTGCAGATCCGAATTTCGCAGATCAAGTTTGAGAGGTGAAAATTTTGGATTCCCAGAAACCAAGTGTACCAGTCAACTCGACTCAATCAAGCACATCTCTTGGTAAGGTCAGTTTTGTATTTTGAGAATTTTCATTTTTTGGTGACCTCCTGGATAAGATGGCCCCTAGCACTAAGCTTAAGGATAAGCTAGAAGGCATAGAGAATTTTTGGGCATGGAAATATAGGATTGGCCTCATTATTGAAGAGAATGATCTCGCCAAATACATCAAAGATGAAGTTGCAGAACCTGTGGAAGATGAAGCTAAATAAAAGCATAAGAAGGCTCTGATTAGGGAAAAGAGAATCATTACTGATTCTATCAAAGACCACTTGATCCCTCAAGTGTCATCCAAGAAGACCCCAAAGCATATGTATGATGCACTAGCCAGAATGTATGAAGGGAAGAACATCAATAGGAAGATGAATTTGAGAGCTCAATTGAAGAGTACCAAGATGAGCCATGAAGAATCCATCCAAGACTACTTCACAAGGGTCTCCCAGTTCAAGAAGCAACTAGAAGGCATTGGAGACTCCCTTGATGAAGATGATCTAGTAATGACTTCTCTCAATGGTCTCACTAGCCCTTGGGATTCATTCATCCAGACTATGTGTGTCAGAAAGGAAAGCATGAAGTTCGACATTGTATGGGAAGATGGCATCCAAGAAGAGGCTAGAGTAGCCAATAGAGAAGCTCTACTTAAAGAAGATGATAAGCCCTATCCACTCATACCAAGAGAGGAAGAATTCAACATAACTTCAAGAAGGAAAGCCACAAGGAGTCTCAACCTCCGAAGAAGTTCCAAAGGACAAGAGGAAACAATCCAAGAAGAAACTACTCCAACTTTCAATGTTACTATTGTGATAAGATGGGACACATTGCCAGAGATTGTTCATTGAAGAAAGAAGAATACAAGAAGAGGAACAACAACAAAAGACATCATGCACACCTAGCTGAAGATGATGAAGAAGAAGAAGATGAAGAACCTCCCAGGAAGCAAGCAAATGAAGAAGTCGAAGAATTTGTCTTTTGATAGTGGTACTTCAAAGCACATGGCAGGTCAAGAACAAGACTCTCTCCAGTTTAGAAGAAAAGGACTTCCCTTAGAAAGGATCATAGGAGAAGCAAAATACAAGCTTGATGATGGAGTAGAGTACACCGTTAGACATTCCAGTAATACCTGCAAGGAAACTAGGATCAAAAGAGATCCTACCAAACACACAAAGATAAGTATTTGAATTGTCATTTCGATCACATTGTTTAAATGATAGTATCCAGTTGTATACACATTTATTTAGGATGTGTGTTAGGATGTTTGTAGTGTCATGCATGTGATGGGTAAGTAGCCTATGGTGCCATACAACATTCCATTGCTACTTATCTAGAGTGAAACCTCTTTGCTGACATATTAGGAGTAGTGCACATTCTTAATAATGTCCTGGTAGAGATGGAAGGCATCTAGAAAGTTACCATATGAATATGGGATATGGATGAATGTGTGGCATTGACTAAGATAGTGTGACTTATGTTTTTATGCATATATTTGGAAACTATGAGATGTTTCTAACCATGCTATTGAATTTGACTTCTAAGAAGTATCGTACAATGATCACCTACAAATGAAGAATGATGAGACTTGTTCCGTAGAACAAGTGACAATGGTTCAACTATAAAAGACTCCAGAAGAAATGTTCACAGGAAAGAAGCCTGAAGTGAGCCACCTCAAGATATTTGGTTTCCCAGTACAAGTTCACATACCAAAAGAAAAGAGAACCAAGTTGGACCCTTCCGGAAAGAAGGGAATATTTGTTGAATACCGTGAAGCCTCCAAAATCCTTTAGGATATACATTCGAGGATTCCATCACATGGAGATTAGTAGAGATGTAACATTTAGCATCTCTCAAGAAATCCATAAAATGCCAGTGTGAATAAGTATATGAAGAAGATGTACCTCTGTTACACCTAAAATCCTACCACCATGAGATTCAATGTATACATCCCTGAAGTTCCATTGGCTAAGTCATTTACCTGGAAAGGACTCCATTGCATTTATGCTAGGTTTTGAGAGGTCGTCGCAAGCTGCACTCATGCAACCTGCGACGTCGCATTTTGCTTTATTGCAAGGTGCGAAGAAGTCAGTTTATGGACAAAAATAGGTTCTTCGAGCTCCTTCTCAAATCCTGCTGACTTGGATCCTCATCCCTGACCTCTTGGGAGAGCTGGCTCTCGGTTCCAAATCTCTTGGGAAGATCCACTATCTCTCTCCTACCATATCTCAACCTATCCTATCCATACCCTATCCACTTAGTCCTATATAAGTGAATCTCTACCCCTCTCCAAAGGGAGGAAGTCTATAGTGTCTACATGTTAGTGAAATCATCATTAAGAGATCTCTATTCATCCATTGAGAGACTCACACTTCCTTGGGAGGATATGGCATTTGGATTAGATGGAGAAGGACTGTTACATTAAGCCTTGGTTGTAGTCTATTCTTTACTATGTACTTTCCTGATTTACAATAATATAAACGCTTTCCACCAATATTGTTTATGTGTAATGATATTGAGTAGTTTACCTACTTAACTGTTTACTTAGATCTCTTATTGTATAGATGCTCTTTACTCGTTTGTATTGTTCTATGTGTCTTGATAGGTCTTGTAGCTAAGATCTGACGACCACGAGGCGTGGAGCAACATCCAGGAGAAAGGATTGCGAAGTTAAGGTAAGACATCTAGTCACTCGATCCTTAATCAGATATAGGAAAGTTGTTTGTAGTTTGTACTATTTGTTCTAGACTCACATTGAGCTAGGGAGATCCAGCTTGCATCCACTCGAGTGGATGGTCCGTCAAACAAATCTGGAGACCATACTGGGGAAAGACATTGCTTTATAGTTGTCATTTTGAACGATTATTTTCAATTGATTTCTTGCCAAGCCATTTTATTTGTCATTTGCTTCTTAAGTTGATTTCACTATCAAATCTTCACTTTGAAGAGTCTGATTAAACTTCCTTTGAGTCTTCGTTCTCATTTTCAGACCTTTTCATTGCTCATTGTCTGGAGAATTGATTCATTATTGAGCTCAGATCTCGTCTGTCACACCTGGTTAGTGTACCCAGAGTGACACTGTGTTGTTTTTTTATCTCTGTTCTCTGTCTGTTAGTCGGTCGTCGTAACCCTTTCATTGGCCTACTGCGACATCGTTGAAGTCCCCGCATTGGTGACCTGCGATGTCGCACTGTGTACAAGCACAGAGTGCGCCGATCTGCCATTTTTTCCATACATGCACCCTTTCTCCATTTCCGTTTTGAGTTTGGTTTGTGTGCAGATTCCCTCTGTATTGTAAGATCCAGTCAGAGATCCCTTTTTGCTTTGTGTGATTGAGTTGTTTGGTTTTTGTTTGGAGTTGTTTCGGGTTCCATCTTGGACAAGTCTGAGATTTGGTAGTGGTTGACACTTTGGTCTCCCCCACCTGCATCCACTCACCCTTGCATTCCCTCCTCTCCTTGCCAGATCTGTTCAAGTGTATTGGATCGGTTTCCAGACCTCATTTGCATGCATTTTGTGAGTTCTGCTTGCTTTAGTGTTGCTTGTTACTCTTTGAGTTTGAGTGTTTGTGTGTACTTTTAGTCCATTGAGTGCTCGCTTTCTCTTGAGATTTTCCGAGTTGTTAGAGTGCTGCGAGTGATCTTTTTGTTTCAAGTATCCATGTTTAAAAGCATAGATGCTATCAAATTGTTACTTTGATGCATCCATTGAAAGATCATAAATACTTTGTTTCCGTCATTTCTCAAGATCGTTTGAAGAATTGTATATGCATTGGAATGTTTCATTTATGAATGTTTTGGAAAAGTTGAAGAAAAATTGTATTATTTGTGTTTTTTCATGAATTACGAGTTGTTCATCTTCTTGGAAAGACTCGAATAGATATCAAGTTTTGCAAAAGTAGTTCCATGCTTGAAAAATTTACATTGTATCTTTTGATTTTTTATGCTTCTAGGCAATCATAGTGAAAGTGAAAAGCTTGCATACTCTTCTTAGAATTTCTCTCTTTTCATTACTTAGTATCATTTTCGTTTTGAAAAGATAAAAGAAAAAGAAAAATGTGCTTTGATTTGGCTTAGTAGTGTTGTGTTAATTTTTATGTTTCGCTGAAAAGGAAAATAATATTTCATTATCACTTTTCATAGATTTGGGATTGTGTCGCATTGCATTGCTTTGGTAAAGTTGTTGGAAAGAAAAATAAAATTTCTCCTTCCCATACGTAGCATTCATTGAAAGAAAAGTATACTTTTTTGCATGCAGTTAGGGCCTGCATTATGTTTCCGATAATGTACTCACCTCATGCATTCACCTAACCATCCAGATAAAATTAATGGTAGAACTAGGGTAAAATTTTTAGTAACTTGTGTGTAAGTTAGAGACGTGTTCCGGCGTCGTTAAGAGTGGCAGCTATCGTTATTTGCCAGCACTGTATCCCAGGGGTATTGTAGTCTTCCACATACTTATAGGTATATCGAGCTCCTTCACGTACCCACCAAGTCACCTTGAGTACTTGGCATATATCAAAGGGTGTATCACGAACTCGGTAGTATATCGGAAGGTCTCTTGCCGAACGATTGTGCATTAAATAGCACCTCTACGGATTTGAGCTCCCACGTACCTTGCGTATATCGGGAGACACCACTAGGATTCCTGAGACCAACTGAGTTAACCTTTGGCCGTCTTGGCGAAGAAATACACCGAGAACAGCACTCGGGGAGCTACTATGCACGTACTATCAGGTAGTCGGGTTATACGGTCAGGGGTACGGTCCTAATCCTCCCTAGTTAGTGCTTTGAAAAATTGGGCCGAGTATAACTGTTGGACCCTGGAGTATATCGCGAGTTGTGAAGCCTTAACAATCCCGTGAGGTTCCAAACCTGTGAATCCACTCTTATAACATAAGTTTGCTTGTTGCCTTAGTTTGTGTAGGGTTTTGTCTGGTCTGCTTTTCTTTTAGCTTGCCTTAGGAGAAACTTTTTTCTCAGTCACTTTGGCTAACTTTCCTTGGAGAAGGTCCCGTAGAATTCAGAACTTGCCACCTGAATATCCCCTTAACCAGGAGGTAATTTCGAGGGTAAGGATGGATCCACAAGCCAGGGTCGGGTCACATGAAGTGGAAAACCCCACTTTGAATATTGGAGGACATTTGTTTCCTCATACTCCTCCAGATTCACCTTCTTCTCACCCTCCGCAGGGTGAAGAAGCACAACTTTCCGCTTCACAAGACTTACCTCCCATCTTATTGGGAGAGCCTGGATCGTTGGAATGGATAAATCAACTCCAGGACGACCCCACAACAATTGTTGGTCCTTTAGCAACTTATTGGACATCTCCTACTCGTCACCCAGTGGCCCATTTTGCCGTTGCATCCCCACCCAGTGGGACTACTCCGGACGATCCCTTAGCCTACTATCGTGAGCAATTGGCTCACTTTCGTTCCATGGTTGAGAAGTTCCAGAGATCAAGTCTCCAATGAAGGGTTGAAGACCCTTCGTTACTCCCTTACCGACCAATCCTAGGTCGCTCTTTATATTTCGAGTCACTGGAATCATCCACGCAACACATGACCACTTCTGAAACTGGTTAGCCATCCATTCCTGCACATGCATCTCCTAGACAGGAGACCAGTTCAGTACTTCCTACTGCCCAACCTGTTGAACAACAACAGTCCAACACACCTGTGACCACCACGGTTACGTTACTTGCTCCTCCCCCACCCCAAACTTCGAGGGGAGGATACTCTTTACCCCCTACCCTTTTTACAAGTAACGTTAATCCTATGGTGGACAATCAACAACTAGTGTTGGGTAAACCTTTACCTAGTGGTCAGCAAGTTGTTGCTAGGGGGAAACCCCCGTCTCTTAACCATAATATTCCGGTTGGAGTTCCCATCGGACCTCCCATTGGAAATTCCCTACCTCATGGACCTTCCACTACGGGACTATCCCATGTTGGGGGACCATCCAACGTAATTCAACCTCCATCGAGTCAAGCATATCCAGGTCATCCTAACCCTATGCCGGGTCAACTCAATCCCAGAAACGCACTTTACGGGGTACCCTACCTCGATAATCCTTACACTCTATGGGGACAGTAAAATGTTTTACAACATGGACCCCCACTTATAGTCCCTCAAGTCCCTCCACCTCCCATTGGTCCACCCCCACCTCCCGTTGGAGGTAGCGGTCCCCCACATAACCCTGGAGGAGGAGGACCTCTACCTTTTAGCGGAGGACCACCTCATTTCAATCATCATGGCCCACCCCCCCTGGTGGGGGCAGCAGAGGACCACCACCCCCTCCTAGTGGAGGTGGTGGTGGAGGACCATCCCATCCCGGTGGTGGTGGTGGAGGACCTTATCATCCTGGTGGCGGTGGTGGTGGACCACCACCCTACTATGGTGGAGGTGGAAGAGGAGGCCCTTACCCTTCCGGCAGCGGAGGTGGTGGAGGCCCATCCTATTCCGGTGGTGGTAGCGACCGACTACCTCCTCCTGGCGGAGGCAGTGGCAGACCATCCTACCCTGGTGGTGGTGGTGGACCCCCACCTTTTGGAGGCGGACCACCTCCTCCCGGTGGCGGAGGAGGGCCCCCACCTTATGGTAATGGGCCACCTTATTATGGTAATGGACCACCTTACTATGGCGACAGACCTACATTTGGTCCGGGCGGCCCGTTCCCCTATGGCCAATTTCCTCCTAGTACACCTTATGGTCCTATTGGTCCTTACACGCCTTATCCGTACTATTAGTACTTGTAGCCTAATCTGCAGCTGCCCTTTTTGGCTAGTTTGGACCTACCGGACCTATCTCGTTTAACCAACGACCACATTTACCACGGAACTAATTGGCCACCCATTCCGGTAAAACTTCCGTCAGATATCCCGAAATTTGATGGTAAGCCGGGTGAAGATCCTAAAAATCACGTGATGACATACCACTTATGGTGTTCATCCAACTCCCTGATAGACAACTCGATCCGTCTCAGATTGTTTCAAAGGAATCTCACCGGTTCGGCTGCCAAGTGGTATATCGAATTACCACCCCATTCTTTTCCCGATTTTGGTTCTCTTGCCATGAAATTTTTGACTCACTTCCAGCTGCCTATACGGTATGAAACTGGTATAGAGATTTTAACCTTGCTTCGTCATAATACCGCCACTCACATTTCATATCATATACATGAGTGAAGACGTCGTCTCATTAAAGCTCCCATTCCAGATCAACTCCTAGGACACTGGTTTACGAATTCTCTCATCCCTACTGTTATCACTCCAGGAAGCTCTCTTAGGTTGTATTTCAGAGATGCCTGGTAACTTAAACTTGTCTTGAAAGAAAGGATTTATTTTGGATCAAGTTGGATGACAGGATTCAAAATCTTACACTCTCACAACATGCATGTGGACTCTCAGATAGACAAGGCTTTGACTATGGCTGTTCAGAGGGTTGCTTTAAAATAGAGGTTGTGAATCCTTGTCGCTTTTAACAGATTCATACACAACAGAATGTATATAAATGGCTAAGTGCAACAAAATAACAACACATATATGTTCAGTTCTTAAACACCATGATAGGATAACAGTTGTCTCAGCAATTAAAGTGAACATACAAGAAATACATCATTCACAGCAAGTACAGAAACACGAGAAACAGAAATCTGCCAGCCAATAATAAAAGAAGCTTGTATAATCTAGAAAGTTACAGAAGTCTGAGAATACAAAAGTCGATTCTTCTCTCCAAAGTCGAACCCTCTCTTCTTCATCAGTCACGGGCTTAATAACCTTTACAAAACGGTCAAGATCCTGAAAAATGGATCGAATATACTAAAAATAGATAGTTAAAACAGATTCCTGGAAAATAGGAAAGAATACTATTTAAAAACGTAACCACCATCTTGCTAGTCCTCAAATCTTCGACAGATATAACAAACCTCCAAAAGCTGATGGATCAGGTTGAAAATGACACCTGGAGGACAGATCACTCTTTTTCCAAAAATAGACAAGAACTTCATCTTCTCCACTTTGCTGGCAAAATTGGAACAACATCTTGAAATGGATCTTATCAATTATAATCTTCACTTTGAAACCATCCTCGTCCTTTTTGGAATGACAAGACTCAGATCAGTGCATAAGATGTCATTCTGTCCTGTTTTTGTGCTTTTGGTGGGTAAGAGAGTCAAAATCCAAGCCTGTAAGCAACCGAAAGTTCTATTTTCGGTGGCTTAAGACAGCTGTGAAAACCTGTATTAGCCATCGAAAGCTCTGTCTTGAGATAGATTTCATTACTCAATTATCAGCTGAATGATAATCCTTGAGCTTTTAATGATCACCTTTTCACACCAAATGCAATAGCAGCTACATTTACAAGATGAGCACATCCAGTGTCTTAATCAACAGTTCATATTGACCTCTGCAAGATTGTAAAGGGCAACTACAGCTGCTGCCTATGCATCTGCTCCAGGAAAAACTCGGGATCAAAACTTACTGTGAAAGTAACTTTCACAAGACAGGCATGCCTCTAGATCCAAACGAGCCATATTATGGTTTCCATCATCTGATATCTTCTTCAGGTATGGCCTTGGGTCATACCATTCTAAGCAGCTGGGATAATTTAAACAATGATTGTACCTTAAGAAAAAAAAAACTCTGCAATCTTTGAAGGCATTTTTTCATTCCTTCATGCTTGTTCCTTGTAGGTTATAGCCAGGTGGAAAACCCAATCCTCGTAGTTGTCACGAATGAAATATTGACCCAATGCTTTCCCCCTTTGGCAAAGTAATCAAAAACTTCATCCTCGATGACCTCAAAACAGAGCATACTATTAATGAGGTTATCATATGCCAAAGAATGCCAAAATTACTGTCTAACTATTATTCATGCTTATACTAGCATTATTCATAGTGTCCTTTGAAGTTTTGACAGCATATGTACTCTTTGATCCAACATACAAGAATAAAGGTATCCATCCCGGTGAATGAGGCCTTACAGATATCGACTGCAATAATACCCTTATAACTTCCGTTGCAGAGTTGTTGCAGACTTGCTGCCACGATGAAAATTTATGTAATGTTTGGATATGGGTATCGATGTCTATATGATCTCCTGGCAAAAGCTTAGTCGGTGTATAATTCAAAATCCTGCAGCTCAGCACAAATCCTTTTGTTGGTGGCTCCCTTTCATGGCAAGATGCTTTTGACATGTCAACGCTTCCAATAATCAATGTTACACTCACCATTGAATAGCTGCGCCTTCATTGACACCTGTATCTTCAATCACTTGGCAGCCTCTGCATTTTTTATCATTGCTTATGGAAAAAACCCCCCATACATCGAGATGTTAAGACACTTTGTCTTTATATATACAAACAATTTCTATGATATATTGATGAAGTGTGTAGAATATAAAGAATGGCGCTCAGCGCTGGGCTTGGTGTTGGTTTGACTGCTGTGATTTGAATTTGAGGCCTATTGTTCATAGAATCGATGAGATATGTAGGAGACAGGCTTGGCGTTCAACCGATTGGTGAATTGACATGTGGGATGGGCTTGATTCAAATGCCATTGCACATAAACCATAAAAAATGAAATAGAACTCAGCGCAGCATGTGGCTTGATGTGTCAACATGTGTGTCAATTCATAGCTCGACTTATGGATCGGATGCATAGCCTGGATCGTGGGTCCATAAAACCCGAGAGATCTTTAGTATGAGAGCTGGCCTTTCCTCGTGGCTCCGCAACACGACCTGGTGCTTTCAACCTGTCAAACACTTCAAAACCCAGCTATTCTTACCATAGGACGGATGTATACTCATTCTCTGTCTTCGACTCAGGCATTTGGCAACTATATGGATTTGCGATTTGGTATGACTTGATGTGTCGACTTATTAATGACTCACGGCCTTGAAGTTTGGCTTAATTTATGACTTGGCTTTCCTTGTGTGTTTGTGAAATATAGGTTCACGATGGAGTCACAAGAATTTGAAGAGAACTTGATCAATTGGAACTTAATGGGGATTGGAAGTTATGAATTAGGGCAAATGAGCAAAATATTTTGGAATTTTCTAGCTCAAAGATGCTAAAGACGTTTAAAATTTTTGATGAAAAATTGAGTGCTAACACCTACCATAACACGAGATGTTGCCATGGGAGGTGTTGTCACTGAAGAACAAGCCATCGCTCGTGCCCATGGACTTAGTCTATGCTCAATCTGGCACATTGTTTGATATTCTTCCCGACACACCCCGCAACACTTACGACCCCGGGAAACCACCCAAGGGACCCCAAGCCGATGGCATCATTGGATCCCTTCACACCCAGCCTTCCTCTCAAACTGTTGGTTCTTCAAACCCACAGGGTTCTTCCCCATCACCAACACAGACTGGTCATGAGACCACCAAATCATCCACCCCTGCTGTCACTGAAGAAGTGAATTTTGATTCATCAGCTTCACCTCAAAAGTCTGGTGGTAAGAAGAAAAACAAAGGGAAACCTAAGAAATATTCCACCTAGCAGGAACAAAAGAGCACCCCTGATGATACCAAACATAAAAGGAAGTTAAAGTATCCTTGTCTACTATGTGGTGACGATCATTTTTCCAAAGAGTTCCCCCATAGAGACGAAGTTCAAAAGTTTTTTAAGGGAAAACCCACACCTGCGATCCTCAATGATCCCTTCCCTGCTCAAAATCAATAGTCGATCGCTCACACTTCTTCTTCCCAAGGAGAAGCATCCACCACCGCACATGTTCTCATGGTACGTAATGAGACTATCAACTTGAACACTCGTTCTCATTCGTATGACTCTGTTCCAGCTAAGGAACCTGTCAGAAGTAATACTGAAAAAGCTTCCACTTCGATGCCTGATGTCACCATACCGGCTGCGCCTTTCACCATTGAGAATCCCTCTCTTGAGTCAGTGTTGCGTCCACCCAAGAGCACGATTAGAAAATCGGTTTTCAATCCCAATGCTCGAGCTGCTCAAAACTACTACATTGTAGAGTACCTAGCACAAGATCCTTGTGCTATGTCGACGCTCGAGGTCTTTCAAAAATGTCTGAATCAGTGCAAGACACTCCTCGCTGCCATCGGTGCAGTTGACCCGGATTCATCGAATACCATCATGTTCCGGCTAGAATACTTCAAACCGAGGCTCTCCCATCAATTGGCATTTCAAGTTTCCACAAATATTGATGGGAAGATTATCCATCGTACCGTTTTAGATGAAGGAGCCTCTACGTCAGTCATGTCGATCGCATGTTGGAGAGCCATCGGTTCTCCTGAGTTGAATCGTTCTCCTACCACTCTGAGAGCCTTCGACGGATGTGGCTTTCAACCTCATGGGCTGTTACAAGCTTTACTAGTCGAGCTGGGGGGCAATACCGTAACCCTTAACATGGAAGTGGTCGCTGCCCCATTAGATTACAACATTCTGCTTGGTTGTAATTGGTTTTACGCGATGACTGCGGTTGCATCATCTGTCTTCCGCATAGTGCAATTCCCCCATCAAGGCCGAATTGTCACAGTCGACCAATTGGATTTCTGCACACCTGACACCACTACTCACCCGGGCGATAACGTTCCTTCAATTAGACAATCTTCGCAAATGTATGAGAGTGTGGGGGTTGGCCTCCTTAAGGATTCATCCCTTATGGGCATTTTTCCTACTTCAGGATCCCCCAAACCATGTTTCCACGGTGAACATGATCTCCTCGCAGATTTCATCTATCCCTAACTCCACTGATTCATGGCTTGTACCTGATGAAGCCACCACACACCTGATTGGAGACACCATGCCTCTGTCACCCGCTGAACTCATATACGAGGCCATCCAGTCAGCCCCAGAGGACCACTTAGTTGTGGCCTCCACCTCCTGTTCTCTACAGCGAACATCATCCGACCCTCTGCTATAGACTTTTCATTCAGACGAGTCCATTATGGAAATCATGAGTGCAGACGATCCTCTGTGGGAAGACCTCCACCACCGTTTGTCTTTCCTTCCATTTTGGATACTATGGAAAACAAAATTCACACCATCATTACACCGGATGTCTCTCCTGGCTCTCACCCCTTGATACTCAAGTGTCAAACGGATTCCAAAGGCAACCTAGCCAACATCGAGACAATCACTTTGATAGACATTTTGGTTACATCTGGTGTAGTGGAACACATTCAGTTAGGCCAGAAGTGTTCCCCTGAAGAAGTCATCACTGCCACGACCTTGTTCAAGCGATTCCGAGACGTGTTCGCTTGGACTTATGAGGAGATGCCTGGGATAGACCCCTCCATTGTTTTGCACAAAATTAAAACCTATCTCGACGTCAAACCTGTCCGCCAAAAGTTGCGACCGGTACACCCCCAGAAGACTGTGGCAATCAAGGTAGAGATTGAGAAACTCTTGAAGGCCGACTTCATTTATCCTGTCCCGTTGACAGAATGGGTCTCAAACATCGTCCCTGTTAATAAAAAGCAGGAGACCATCCGTGTCTGCGTTGATTATCGGGATCTCAACAAGGCTTGTCCTAAGGACAACTAACCGACTCCCTTCATCGACAAGATCATCGACAATTGTGCTGGAAGTGTCATTTTTTCATTCATGGATGGCTTTTCTGGATACAACCAGATTGATATCCACCCCGTCGACCAACACAAGACTGCTTTCATCTGTCCTTGGGGAATGTTTTCCTATCGCAAACTTTCGTTTGGTCTTAAAAATGCTGGCGCCACATTCCAGTGGGCCATGTTGTACGCCTTCCACGATGTAAAGGACTTTGTGGAACCCTATTTGGATGACCTCCCTGCCCATTTGAAGCAACGGGAGTTCCACTTTGATCATATGACGACCATTTTCCTCAGATGCAGGCGGTATAACATCCGCTTGAATCCTCACAAGAGTATTTTTTGTGTCGAGTCCGGACGTCTCTTAGGCTTTATCGTCTCGAAAGATGGGATCTGTATTGATCCCTCGAAGGTGGAAGCCATCGTCGCTCTTCCACCTCCAACCAATATTATGGAACTTCAGAGTCTGCAAGGCATAACAACTTACTTACGGCGCTTTGTTTGCAATTTCACGCAAAAGATGCAAGGTTACATGAGATTGATGAAAAAGGACGTCCCGTTCATTTGGGATGACTAGGCTCAACGATCTTTTGATAGTTTGAAGCATGCAGTCACGCATGCCCCTGTGATCCAACCGCCGAATTACTATCGAGATTACATTCTATATGTTGCTGCTTCTGACACCACTATCGCCATGGTTTTGGTACAGGAAGATCAGAATGCCCAAGAACATGTGATATACTATGCAAGTAAAGGTCTCATTGACGTTGAAACTCGCTATTCACATG
The DNA here is from genome assembly GCA_027924585.1 of Larix kaempferi. Lineage (NCBI taxonomy): Eukaryota > Viridiplantae > Streptophyta > Pinopsida > Pinales > Pinaceae > Larix > Larix kaempferi. The sequence continues at coordinate 2,298,267 of BSBM01000142.1, forward strand.
TTGAGAAGCTCGCTCTCACGGTGGTCATAGCCATGCAGAAGTTCCGACATTACATTTTGCTTCGCACCACCACCATCATTGCCGATTCGAACCCCATGTACCACATTCTGACACGTCAAGTGCTTGGGGGAAAGTATTCACGCTGGATTGTGATATTGCAGGAATTTGATCTTCTTTTCGAAAAGGCCAAGTCTAAAAAGTCTTTGGTGTTTGCTGAGCTTATCTGCGACCTCCCCTGTACTGATGTAGAGTCTGAGCCCAATGACTCTTTTTCGGATGAGTCTTTGTTTCTTGTCAGTACGTCTGATCCGTGGTATGGAGATATCACATTGTATCTTCAAACCCAATGTTTCAGCCCCGAATTGTCTCGTGACGACCGTCGCCGCATATGCCACCACGCAAAGTATTATCTGATCATCAGTGATACTTTGTATTGTCATGGTATCGACTCTATTCTTTGACGCTGTCTAACTTATGATGAAGCTGAACACATTTTGAATGACTGCCGCGCAGGGGCATGTGGCGGTCACCTCTCTGGGATGGCTACAACCTAGAATATTTTGCATGCAGGATATTATTGGCCGACTATCTTTAAAGATTGTATAAAGGCCGTAAAAAAATGTCTTCCATGTCAACATTTTCATATGAAAAAGCGCACCCATCCCGCCCCGTTACACCCGGTTATTGCCATTGGCCCTTTTGCTAAATGGGGCATTGATTTCATGCATTGTAAGCCTACCTCGGTTGGGGGGCATAGTTACGTCATTGTAGCTGTGGACTACTTTACAAAGTGGGCCGAGGCAATGCCTACATGCACGAATGACGACAAGACCACCACAGTCTTCATGTTCAATCATGTAATGGCGCGGTTTGGAGATCCTTAAGCGATAGTTACCGACCATGGTTCTCACTTTATGAACCACATGGTTGATGAGTTGAGCGATAGGTTGGTTTTTCGCCATGAAAACTCAACACCATACTATCCACAGTCGAACGGACAGGTCGAGGCCATTAACAAGGTCTTGAAAACTATGGTCCAACGAATGGTAGGTACACACAAGGCCAATTGGCATAGTATGCTCTTCTCCGCACTTTGGGCTTATAGGAATTTCGTTAAAACCGCCACTGGATTTACTCCTTTCCAACTAGTGTATGGATTGGAGGCAGTCCTTCCTATAGAGTGCGAGATTCTGTCTCTAAAGCTCGCCATTGATTTTCTCCCAAACAATAATGCTGAGGAAGAACGCTTCCTCTACCTATATAAGCTCGACGAGACTCGCCGAGATGCCGCTCTTGCCAACGAGGCTCATAAGAAATGCATCAAAGCATAGTACGACAAGTCGGTAGAACCTCACACTTACAACGAAGGAGATTTGGTCCTCACATACGACCAAAAGCATGATATGCTGGGGGCAGGAAAGTTTGAGTCCATGTGGGATGGACCTTACATAGTGAAACGCGTTTTAGAGAAGGGAGCTTATGAGCTTGAAGATTATGACGGGATATCTTTGGGTGAACCCCGCAATGGGCTTTACCTGAAAAGGTAATATGCTTGAGTCTTTCACGCATGAGTGCTTTTGTATATACTATACATGGTGTGTGTGTGTTTTTTGTGTGGTGTGACGCTTTGATTTCTTGCGTGTTTAGGTCTTGTTTCGTTTCTTATACCCTCTGTGTGTGCAGATGGCAACGTGCTATGGATTCGCGGATGACGCCGGCATACCTGTAACCTTGCTTCGGCAACCTAGGTACTCTATTCACCTACTAGCGAGCTCATCAGCTCAGGGGGAATGTGTCTAGGTTTCGCAACTAACAATGCTGCAGAATATCAAGCAGTCATTGGAACCCTAACTGACGCCATTTCTTTGGGTATGGACCACGTTGTCATCCACCTGGATTCTCAACTAGTGGTCTCTCATCTTAACCGAGTCTATGCCATCCACAATCCCTTTTTGCTCCGTCTCTATAGACGAGTCTGTCTTCTGGAAAGGTCCTTCAAGTCCATTCAATACCTGCACATTCCACGAGACGTGAACACAGTTGCCGACTGTATGGCCAACTTCATTTTAGATTGGTACATTACACACACATAAGCATATTTCATGAATTGTTAAAAGTAGACATAACATGTAAATAATTCATTTCATAAGCAAACATATAAACAAGACCACACCATTTCATTCATTTGAAACACATAATGTATAAATCGCTGGAATGTCTGTATATATATATAATCTCAAAATTAGTGCTGGTACAAAAATCTAAAGCACGATGGCTTTCAGTAAGTCTCTACAAAATCTGAAGCCTCGTAGCTTTCAGTAGTACAAAAAATCTGAGGCCTATAAGCTCTCATTACATACATGATAACAACATCAGGCCTAGCGCCTGGCCCGTACAACCCTAGGTGGTCTAACAGCTCTAGCCTGCTAAGTGTGGAAACAGTCAACTGCTCTCGCAACCCTGCGGAGCAGCGCATTGAAGTGTGCAGTCACTCCAACCGTGTACACCTGCATGGTCCATGGTACCTCATCCACCATCGGCTCAGGAACATCTAACGTCAAAACACTCAGGTTTACGTAGACTCCATCCATCTCTGCAATGGCGACATGTACAAATGGACCCAAGATTGCTCCCTCTCCTGTATCTCTCCTCGCGAGAAGAGAGACTCCTACTGGTCGTACGAGCCCCACATCTACACACACATGTTGTCAATATGTCAGCACTATATCAAAAAATCATAAATGCACAAAACCTAAAAGTACAAGGGTTATTTGTTCTTACCTATGTCTCCCCATGTTGCTCCCTCTGGTAGCAGCAAGTCTGGGTCATCTCTGAAGTTCGTACCACTGTACGGGAAGTCCTCTACCATTAGTAACTGGCCCTCAAGCCAAGTGAAAAACTCAAGACCATATGTGATGATGGGGGCCCTACCATGTCGGGCCATCACATCTGTCCTCCTAGCCATATGAGGATCCCTAGGATCCTTGTCCTCTAGTGGTACCTGTGGGCGCAAGTGGGGAACCCGTTCCAGTAAGAACGAGATCACTATCGAACCGTAGCCAAACTGTTTGAGCTCTCCCCACCGACACTTGGTCAACTGAGCTCGCATGTTTGCGAGGAGTCCCTCTCACCAGATGAAGATCTTCGGAGACATACATTCCTCCGCATATAGCATCTGAGACCTGGTGGCTAGGTGAGGAGCTTAACTCCCTGCCATCCTCGTAATGGTGAAAAGTATGGTGCGTAATGGATGTTCCCGCACGTCTTTTATGGGAATATTCCCACTAGAAGCAGCAGTGTTGGGAGTACAGTGTTGTAGGATCATGTCACCCACAGTCCGATCACTTCCATGTGATCCAGTAAGAAGCACATTGTCCCCTCTTCGAGACAATCCGGTCAGAAAGTAGATGTCCTTGACATCTATGGTAAGCACATGCTCACCGATCACAAAGTATTGTTGGGCTGCATCCCAACATCGGAGCATATGTGTCAGTAATGGTATTTGGGCCCTCATGCCCTGGATATGAAAGAACTTGAGGATCCCACAGTTCTTCAGTGCTTCTATACATTATGGATCGTTTGCAGCATGCATATCATCTATCTCATGCTCCCATTCACGTGAATCCAAAACCATTTTGGCTGCTTGCAACCTGCCAAAAGGAGAGTATAAACATTGTTAGCACTTGCTTCAACCATCAAAAGTTCTTTTTTTGGGCATGGTTTGTTTTTGGGGATGGACGTTTCCGCCATCGCACCCCGTTATTGCTAACAGTGCGACGTCATCGTATTCCATCCATGCACACCTTGCGACGACTCAGTCTCGTCGCAGTTCCCGAAAGGGCAGACTGCGACGACCCGAGGACGCAATGGCCTTTCACAAACCAAGCTAAAACCCAAAAAAATGAATGAAATTCAAAAATGTAAACCACTACAATTATGCTGGATGAAGATTAGAGTTACCTGCTCCGAACGACGGGTGAAATGGCTGCTCGTAGCTCTCGGAATCGATAAGTGAAGTTTTGGCTCCAAATGGCACTACTCCTCCCAAATTTGGCAAATAGAACAAGGGTTACTATATTTGGTTTTTTATTTCTATTTATAAACAAAATGGAATATTCCTTTTTCAAATATTTGATGCCTTTATACCATTTGCTATAGTTTGGATCGATTTTATTATATTTGAATTTGGTTGGCTATTTGACATAGTTTCCGAGTGTGCATGAGTTGTTAAGTGTCTTTGCACGCCATTTTCACATTGGAACGGTCATCTAAGGTATGAACACCCCTTGTATATTTTGTCGTTATCTTTTTTATTCATTAGATTGCAATTATTTAATGATGATGAGCTTACTCTTTGTTCTTTCTCGTGCTCTTGAAACTATGAGAATACGTTACCGAGTTACGATTTATCACTTTTCCAGGCTTGTTAAACTCCTATGGAAAAGGAACCCCCCCGGAGTCTATCTTTATGCTCTTTTTAGGCTCTCGAAATACGAAAATATTGCCAAGCGAACTTGTCGCGTTCATGCTTGTAAAATAATTTGAATGGCCATCTTCCTGGTGATAGTTTACCCCTTTTTCGGACTAGGGGGAACTACTTACGAAAAAGGTATACTCCAGCCAATCATGACTGGAAGAGTCCTCTCCCGCGTTGTTTTACCCTTTTTCGAGCGATGAGGGCCAACTTTACGAAAAAGGACCGTTGGAGTCTTCTTTAGTTCTTTTCAGACTCTCTAAACATGAAATGACGACCGAGTTTGCCTTCTATGGACGTGTTAAATTTTCACATTGAAGGGCCCGCCATGGGACGAACCCCTCCTATCCCAAGTTCGGAAAATATTTGGGATTGGACTCATCTATGGGATGAGCTATACCGAGCATCTGGTTACCCTCATCAAGCTCGTAAAAAACACATGAGGCACTCATCGTTCATGATGGGAAAAAAGGAAAGCTTTTGTATTACACCTTTATCTGTGGCAGTACCTAGTCATTCTTGAACAAGGCACTCATATGCATTTGCATACAGTACTTGGATCATCCGTTTGTCATCGAGTCTTCACTTCTTTCCTGAGTCTCGTCACTCCTTTGAGTCATTCAAAGAAAGCTTCCATTATCAGTTGCATTAGAAGTTCGTGTCATACTCGTCATGTCAATACTGCCAAGTCATGCCATGCCCATGTTCAAGAATGCTCTCACTATTCATTATCTGCAGTCAGTATACCTTCCATCATGTCGGTCTACTTTGAGTCAGTTTCACATGTTATTGTACCATCCGATCAGCTTTACACATCCTTTATCGTGTTTCGTGTCGATGATGGGGGACTCATAATGGCCCTCCTTCGACGGATTCATCCTTGTCGACTTCAACACATCATCCAAGGATTGAATCTAGAAGCCAACCAAGTACCTTGGCCCTGCATGCCTCAATGGCAGGTTACCTCGCTTTCGACATGAGTTTACATCATTGAATCTTGATCAAAAGATTTCATCTTGCATTCGACTTCAACTCATTTATTCACGCTTGGTGATATGTACTGTGATACCTTGGGGATCATTGACATTAATGGTGATTTCCCTCGCACTTGTTAACGGTATACATCAATGACTGGTAATCAAGTGGTTTCTACCATGTTTGACGTCAAGACATTTGTAATCACATGGATAGATTCGTATCATTGCGGGTTTAGCTTGAAGACCTTGGGGAGTCATGTTTTACCCAGGGGGCATTCTGTTACACCTAAAATCCTACCATCAGGAGATTCAATGTATACATCCCTGAAGTTCCATTGGCTAAGTCATTTACCTAGAAAGGACTCCATTGCATTTATGCTAGGTTTTGAGAGGTCGTCGCAGGTTGCACTCATGCAACCTGCGACGTCGCATTTTTCTCTATTGCAAGGTGCAACGAAGTCAGTTTATGGACAAAAATAGGTTCTTCAAGCTCCTTCTCGAAGCCTGCTGACTTGGATCCTCATCCCTGACCTCTTGGGAGAGCTGGCTCTCAGTTCCAAATCTCTTGGGAAGATCCCCTATCTCTCTCCTACCATATTTCAACCTATCCTATCCATACCCTATCCACTTAGTCCTATATAAGTGAAGCTCTACCCCTCTCCAAAGGGAGGAAGTCTATAGTGTCTACATGCTGGTGAAATCATCATTGAGAGATCTATATTCATCCATTGAGAGACTCACACTTCCTTGGGAGGATATGGCATTTGGCTTGGATGGAGAAGGACTGCTACGTTAAGCCTTGGTTGTAGTCTATTCTTTACTATGTACTTTCCTGATTTACAGTAATATAAACGCTTTCCACCAATATTGTTTATGTGTAATGATATTGAGTAGTTTACCTGCTTAACTGTTTACTTAGATCTCTTATTGTATAGACGCTCTTTACTCATTTGCATTGTTCTATGTGTATTGATAGGTCTTGCAGCTGAGATCTGACGACCATGAGGCATGGAGCAACATCTAGGAGAAAGGATTGCGAAGTTAAGGTAAGACATCTAGTCACTCGATCCTTAATCAGTTCTAGGAAAGTTGTTTGTAGTTTGTACGATTTGTTCTAGACTCGCATTGAGCTAGGGAGATCCAGCTCGTGTCCACTCGAGTGGATTATCCGTCAAACAACCTCCAAAAAATGCAGAAGTTGCACCCTCCCCTGAAGATGAAACACCAGAAGATCATGATATGTTAGAATCTCAAGAACCTCCCACTATGAATATATCACGAAAGAGAAAGCCTACTTGGGCAAGATAAATTATACAAGAAGCATAAAAGTATGAAGCTCCGAAGGCTCCACAAGAGCAAGCAAGAAACCAAAGCCATTTTCCAATTATGTGGCTTTAATGTGTGATCTTGTAGATCAAGAACCTACTAGATATGAAGAAGCTATACAGAATAAAGAATGGATAGATATCTTTCTAACGAGCTTGGGATTTACCAAAAGTAAAGCTGACACTAACCTTTACTTTAAGGTTATGGATGATGAACCTGTGATACTATTGCTGTATGTGGATGATTTATTTTTGACAGGAAATGAGAAATAGATTGTAGAGTGTAAGAAGAAGCTCAATGAAGAATTTGAGATGAAAGACCTTGGATTGATGCACTATTTTCTAGGTCTAGAAGTGTGGCAGAGCCCATAAGGAATCTTTCTCAACCAGGGAAAGTATGCTGTGGAAATCCTAAAAAGATTTGATATGTTGGAATGTAAAGCCATGGCTACACCCATGGATACAAACTTAAAGTTGTTAGCTGATGAATCGTCAGAGTTAGTGGATGTGACTCAGTGCAGACAGATCATTGGGTCATTGATGTATCTGACGAATACCAGGCCAGATATATGCTTTGCTGTGAATACCCTGAGTAAATATCTAGTGAGCCTAGACGTGTTCACTTGGTAGCTGCAAAGCATGTGATGATGTACCTGAAAGGTATGGTAGACTTTGGTCTATACTATGTTGGAGATCATGACTATAGACTGTATGGTTATACAGATGTAGATTTGGCTGGAAGTGTCTCAGACAGGAAAAGCACCTCAGGTGGATGTTATTGTCTGGGATTCGCCATGATCTCATGGTTCAGCAAAAAGCAGTCTAGTGTTGTTCTCAGCACAACTGAAGTAGAGTATATATCAGCTTGTTCTGCGAGTTGTGAATCCATATGGCTTCAGAAGTTGATGCCAGGTCTATTTGATCTGGACTTGGATACCACGGTGATTCTACGTGACAACTAGAGTTGTATAGATATGATGGAGAACCCAGTGTTCCATGACAGGTCAAAGCACATAGAAATCCAATATTTTTATATACGAGATATGGTATAGAAGGGAGCTATAAAGCTCCAGTATGTGAGCACTAGTGAGCAACTTGTTGATGTGTGAACTAAGCCTCTGTCTCGAGTAAAGTTTGAGTATTTCAGAGACAAGCTTGGTGTGGTTCGAAAGGACCTTCCTCGAAAGGGGGAGTAGTGCTGATGTTGATGATGATGTTGCAGTGGGATTGTATCATCCCTGGACATGTGTCCTAAAATTATCCGTAGAATCTTGTCTCCGAGAAAGATGTTGATGATGTTACAGTGGGATTGTATCATCCCTGGACACATGTCCTAAAAGGATCTGTAGAATCTTTTCTCCGAGAAAGATGTTGATGATGTTGCATTGGGATTGTATCATCCCTGGACACATGTCCTAAAAGGATCCGTAGACTCTTGTCTCCGAGAAAGATGTTGATGATGTTGCAATGGGATTGTATCATCCCTGGACACATGTCCTAAAAGGATTCATAGACTCTTGTCTCCGAGAAATATGTTGATGATGTTGCAGTGGGATTGTATAATCCCTGGACACATGTCCTAAAAGGATCCATAGACTCTTGTCTCCGAGAATGTGATGATGATGTTGTATTGGTAAATCCTAGATTTGATCTAGGTCACATCCAATTTGAAAAAGGACTGGCACTGTGGTTGGGATTGTATCTTCCCTGTACCTTAGTCCTAAAGTGATCTGGAGACCTCTGTCCCCGAGAATGTAGTTGGAGTGTATCTTCCTTGGACCTTAGTCCTAAAGTGATCCAAAGACTTATGTCCCCAAGAATGTAGACATGATTGCATCATCCTTGGCATTATGTCCTTAAGTGATAGGGAATAATCATCCCGTAATTGGATCAGGATTGCATCATCCTTGGAATTATGTCCTAAAGTGATAGGGACTAATCATCCCGTAATTGGATCAGGATTGCATCATCCTTGGCATTATGTCCTAAAGTGAGAGGGATTTATCATCCGGTAATTGGATCATGTGTGTTGCAGTTTATGCTGCTATGATGATGTTGTTGATAGAAAGATCAAGATGATGATGTTGTTGATTGAAAGATCAAGATGATGATGTTGTTGTTGATCGAAAGATCCAGATGTTGATGTTGTTGTTGATGTATATGATCGAGTGATCGAGTGCTGCAGAAGATGCAGGCTCAGTACTGTAGAAGATGATGCTCAAGTATTGAAGATGTACCAGTAGCTGTTCCACTTGATGATGATGTTGAAGAAAACTTCCAATGATCTATAGATGTATCACCTTGATGTTGTTGATGATGCTCTCTCTCCTTGATCCTTCAGTTGAAGTTGTTGCTGTCAGTAGAATACCCTTCTCGTGAAGGGGGAGTGTTGAAATATTATAACTTCGAAGAATATTCTATTTGTATTTTATTATTATTATTTATTCAGAGATGTTTAATTCCTCCATCAAGATGTGTAATGTCCCTTTTTAAGAATTTTATTAAAATGGCAATTTTTTTCACTTTTTTCCCTAATTCGACCTTTGACTAGTTTTGATGTCCATGTCTCCAAATTGCTCCAAATGCTCCCAAATATTATGAGGAGGTGTATGAATGATATTAAGACTTGATTGTTATGTTCAGGGATGATTTAAGACCCTCAAAACACTTCTGCAAACTCCTTTAAGATTCTGGTCAAGGAATGGTGTTTTACTATCAATTTGGGGTTCAAATCCCCCAGGGTAAATGCTGAATATGGCTCTCCAAATGCCTCCAAACCCACTAGAATTTATGAACAAAGGTATGGGATATCTCAGGGACAATATGAAGGTGTCATATGCATCATTATTTAGTTCATTAAGGCTGTTAAAACCCTCTCCCAATCAACTACAAAATCACTAGTTTGACCTTGGGGGAAATGGCATCAATTCTTCTCCAAATGCAATGAAACTTCACAAAATGACTTCAAATGCTTATATACTGAACATGAAAATATTAGAATGCATTAATGACATTCCATACATCAATAAACCATCATTATTTTAGTTATCTATTCAAATCCATCAACATTACATTGGTTCACAACAAGCTAGTGGGGAAATGGCATTGTTTGTTCATTAAACATTAGATTTACATCATTCCAACTGCATTTTCGACCTGATAAATTTCTGAATATGAATAGAAGAGTATATGAATCTTATTACAACATAAATGGGGCATGAGAAGCTCCCCCAAAGAGTACAATAGCTCACCAAAAGTGCCCTCCCTCAAGGAGCAAGAATATGTAATGAAAACTGGAAATGGTTGAGTGAGTGAGCTGCACTAGAAGAAACCATGAGCTTCCCTGTAGCTTACACCTACAAATAAATACTACATGAAAGACCTGAATGGCCTCTCCACACACCAACTTGGATGGGAATCTTTCACCCTCGAAATTGGCTAAGGCAAGAAACTAGTCATCCACTAGCTCTCTCTCTTCACATATGCAAATTCTCAAATTGATCAAAAGCCCTTCTCATGCTTTATTAATGTATTTTATAACCAACATTAGCCTCCTATGGTTCAAATTCCTCTCATTAGCTTCTAAGGGTTTCCAATTAGGAAAGATTCCACATTATGCCACCTGTCTCCAAAGTTCTAACCTTCCACCTTCTCCCAATTCGAGTAGGAGTCTCTTTGTCTTCTCCAACTCCCATGAGCGCCACCTTGGAGCCTATGTTTGGACCTGACATGTCATATTGGTCAGATGTCAGCAATCAGATCTGAAATATGTCATAGATTTCATAGATTCTTCATCATTGTTGTCATAGGAGCTAGGGAATCTAGCCCAAGTGTCCACAAACTTCTAGTTTGACTCTTCCTCTTCCATGGAGTTTACCATTCCATCCAAATTCGACCTATGATGTTAAATGCCATGTGTAAGAGCCTACCAACTCATCTAATAATGTTTTCCTTCTCATGAATTCGAAATGGCAAAAGAGAGATGCCATGTGGCATTGAGAAATCAAGCTAGTGTGGATCCCACATCTATTCTAATGTATAAACATAATTTATTAGCTCCCTCATTACAATTCCAAATGTATCCATCCAACCTAGGGAACTAGTAGGATTGATGGAATTGTCTTGTTATGCAATTATTTGAATGGGGACATTACAGTCCTCCCCACCCAAGATTGCTTTTCCTCGAGCAATTTCAGATTTGGATGCTGCAAAATCTTCTCCTCTTCCCATGTGGCATCTTCACTTGGTAGATCTTTCCACTGTACTAAGTATTCTTTGATAGTTCTGCTTCTCAATCTCCTTTCCATTGTCTTCAAAATATTTTCCGGAACAAGTATGAGCTGACCTTCATCATCCAAAGGAGGAATTATTTATGAAGTGACAATTTGCTGACCAAGATATTCCTTGAGACAAGAAACATGAAATACATTGTGGATTTTACTTCCTTCCGGAAGTTCTAATTCATATGCTACCTCCCCAATCTTCCGAACTACCTTGTATGGGCCATAGTATCTTGGTCTTAGATTTTATGCTCCATTCTTTTTGAGAGATGTTTGTTTATGTGGCTGCAAACTCAAATATACTAAATCATTAACCTGAAAGGTTCTTTCTTCTCTATTTCTACCAGCATATTGTTTTTGCTGATTTTGGGCAACCTGCAAATTGTCTTTCAAAAACTTTAAAATCTCTTGGCTCTCTTCCACCCAATCTTTAGCTTTTGGGGCTCCAATATCACCAAATATAATTTCAACAAAGGTAAGTGCATCATAAACATATAATGCTTTGAAAGGAGCCATCCCTATTGACATATGATAAGTGGTGTTGTAGCAAAAATCACCCAAATGTAGCCATTTTTCCCATGCTTTTTGCTGCTCTCCCACATAGTTTCTTAGGTACCCTTCCAACCATTGATTCTCCCTCTCTGTTTTCCCATCAGTTTGTGGATGATAGCTTGTACTTGGAGTCAACTGAGTGCCCACCAATCTAAAAATTTATTGCCAAAAAGCACCCATGAATCTACTATCTCTATCACTTACAATGCTCTTGGGGAGCCCATGCAATCTGAAGATTTCTTTAAAAAAATATCAGCCACTTGTGCAGCACTAAAATATGATGTAACAACAAAGAAATGAGCAAATTTTGTCAACCTATACACTACCACATATATGTAATACTTACCCAAATATTTGGGCAAACCGGTGATGAAGTCCATTGAGATACTGTCCCATTTTTGCTCCGGAATGGGCAATGGTTGCAATAGGCTAGCTGGGCATGTAAGTTCTGATTTGTTTTGCTGACATACTTTACATTCATTCAAATATTTCTGAACATCTTCCTTCATCCCCTTCCAAAAAAATATTTGCCTCAATTGCCTATAAGTTTTGAAGATCCCTAGATGGCCAGCTAGTGGGGAATCATGTGCTTCTTGCAAAATTTTGTATTTGAGTTTTGAATCTTGAACCAAATAAATTATGCCCTTATAATATATCATCCCATTCAAAATCCTGTAGTTATCATCCCCTTTGATTCCATCTAATACATCACAAGCAAATTTGTCTTTGGCATATTCAACTAGTAGCATGTTTTTCCAATCTTTGGCAATGACCATGAGAGAAAAATAAGGTCTTCAAGATAATGCATCTGCTACAATGTTATTATTTCATTTGACATATTCAATATCAAAATCATAAGCTTGAATCTTGCTTACCCACTTTTTTTGTCTTTCATTTAGATCCTTTTGGGTGAGGAAGTGCCTTAGACTATTGTGGTCAGTTTTCACCACAAACTTGTTTCCTACCAAGTATTGTCGAAACTTGGCCAATGCATGCATGATGGCCAACATTTCTTTGTCATAAATGGAGTAAAACTTTTCATGAGGCTGCAAATTTCTGCCCTCAAAGGCTATAGGGTGTTGGCCTTGCTTTAGGACAACCCCAATTTCTCCACCTGAAGCATCACATTCAACAACAAAAGGCTTAGAAAAATAAGTTAATGCAAGTATGGGACAACTACTAATTACCTATTTCATTTTTTGGAAGGACTTTTCAGCCTCTTCATACCACTTGAAAGCATCTTTCTTAGTCAAATCAGTGAGTGGAGAAGTCAACTTGGAGAACCCTTTCACAAACTTTCTATAATAGGTGCATATTCCAATGAATCCTCTTAATTCTGTGATGTTTTTTGGTGATGGACATTCTAAGATAGCCCTGATTTTTTCCACATGTGCTTTCACTCCTTTCCCAATAATGTTCCCAAGATACAATAGTTCCTTTATCCCAAATTCACATTTGGACATCTTAGCAAACAAGGACTGTTCTTGCAAAGTTTTCAACACAATCTCTAGATGTTGCAAATGCTCTTCCCAAGTTTTAATGTAAATGAGAATATCATCAAAGAAGACCAAAACAAACCTTCTAAGGTGCTTGCAAAAGATTCTATTCATGCATGCTTGAAATGTGGCTGGAGCATTAGTTAATCCAAATGGCATAACAAGAAACTCAAAGTGACCATAATGACATCGAAAAGCAGTCTTTTGCACATCTTCTTGCTTCATTCGAATTTGATGATAACCTGATCTAAGGTCAATTTTGGAAAAATGTTTGGCCCCAAATAGCTCAGCCATGAGCTCAACAATCCTAGGAATATGATACCTATTCTTGATTTTCTTTTTGTTCAAGGCTCTAAAGTCTATACACATCATCAATGTTCCATCTTTTTTCTTTACCAACACCACTGAAGAAGCATAAGGGCTAGAGCTTGGTCTAATGAGTCCCAACTCTAAGAGTTATTGGATGTAATTCTCAATCTCATCTATGAATTTCTTGGGATGTCTATAAGGTGGGATTTGAATGGGTGAAGTATCCTCCTCCAAAACTATGTTGTACTCAACCCCCCTATCAGGTGGTCTACCATGTGGAAGATCTCTAAAAACTTTTTCATACTTTTGTAATAGTTTTTCTATCTCTTTTGGGTGTTCAAAAACCTTTATGTTTGGCTTGGGAGATGTGATATGACATTCATCAACCCATTCTATGTCCCCATGCCTCAATATAGATCTCATACTATTGCAAGTCACTACTTGATTTGGGTAAGTGTGCTGCCCTCTCACAACCCTTAGTACACCTTTCGAATCTTGAAATTTCATCTCTGGAATTTGATAGTTTACTGTATGTTCCCCTACAGAGTACATCCATTGCACTCTCAAAACCACATTAGTATCAGCAACATCAACCACATAAAAACTATCAACAAAAGTATAGTTACCTATGGTGACTTGCAGCTTTGGAACCCATGTTTTGCACTGCATTTTGTTGTGACTGGGAATGACAACTGCAAAGCCATCGAATGGTTCAATAGGTATCTTCCTTTTCTCCACCATTTCTGCATCAATGAAGTTATGTGTGGCTCCTCCATCTACCAAAATTGAAGCTCTTTGTCCTAGTACCACACCCTTGCATCGAATAGTGTGATAGCGAGGCATTGTTGAAAGTACTGCCATTCTTGATTTGTTCGGTGAGGCTGATTTTCTTCTTGTCTATATTCTTCAACTGCTGTCTCATATGCCTCCTCTTGATCTGAAATATTTCCTTCTTCATCCATACCCCCTTAATACTCAACATTATCAGAAAATACTTCTATGTATTGAGCTTTTCCCTTAATACATTTATGCCCCGGGGTCCATGGTTGAAAGCATGTGAAGCACATTTTTTTTCTTCGAAGTTCATCCATGTTTAGTCCTTCTTTCTTATTCTTTTAACATGAATCTCTTTGCCAAGGCTTCTTATCATATGCATCTCTTTTCCAAGGTTTCTTTTCAAATCTGTAGTTAGGATTGGGAGGAAATCTTGCTCTAGGAAGCACATTTTGGAGATCTCTAGTCAAGCTCATTGCATCTTTTAATGTGGTGGGTTTGTGGGATTTGACCAAACCTTTTAAGGGTTCAGCCAAACCTTCAGTGAACAACAATACTAACCTTCCCATAGATATATCAGCCACCTTGACTGATAATTTTTGAAATTCCATCATATAATCAACAGGGTTTCCCACTTGCTTCAATTGAGCTAGTTCTTTGAAAGGCATTTCTGGATCTTTTTGCTCAAATATATCTAGTACCTTGTCAACAAATTCTCCATATGTTTTAACCTGATCATGACCCAAAGTGTTCAAACCATGGAACCACCATTCATTGACATCTCCCTCCAAATGCAAAATGGCCATTTTTAAGGCATCTTCTTCCACCATCGGATTCAGCTGAAAGTACACATCTAGTTTTTGCACCCAAGTGTTAGAAGAACTTTGAGAGGAACCATCAAAAGTAGGAAGTGACATTTTACCAATGGCACAGTTTAATTCTTTGTTTTCGTATAGAGACCTATTATCTTCCTTCTTTTTGAGTTTGTTTGCAACAGTAAAGTACTGATCAAATGGCATACCTTTCTTACAATCTTCATCCAATTTATCCCATTCTTTTGCCATTGTATAAAGTTCAAATTGAATGTTAGGCTCTTCTTTGGGTATAATAAATTTAGGTTCAGTAGGCCTTGGTGTGCTCTAAAATTCATTGGGTCTATTATGGGGTCCTGTGCTTGAGAAAATATGCCCACCCATTGTCTGCTTTTCTTCTGAATGTGAGTTACTGCTGCCTCCCATGACTCCTTTTCCTACTAGTTGACTAGCCATTAATTCAAATCCCTTCATCATATTTTTTTTCATGTCTTCAAAGAAAGGTTTTAGGACTGAAATAAATTCCTCCTTATGTTCCGAGTTTCCCTTTTCATCCCTAGTCATGATTTCTTCAAAAAATTGCTCTTCTTCTCCTACTACTTCCTCTTCAACTTCAAGTTCTAAGGGTGGTGGATTATTTATTTGGATCCTTGTTAAGACCATCAGGTTCCAAGACCATGATCTGATACCACTTGTAATGTCCCTTTTTAATAATTTTATTAAAATGACAATTTTTTCACTTTTTTCCCTAATTCGACCTTTGACTAGTTTTGATGTCTAGGTCTCCAAATTGCTCCAAATGCTCCCAAATATTATGAGGAGGTGTATGAATGATATTAAGAATTTATTTTGATGTTCAAGGATGATTTAAGACCCTCAAAACACTTATGCAAACTCCTTAAATATTATGGTCAATGCATGGTGTTTTACTAGCAATTTGGGGTTCAAATCCCCCAGGGTAAATGTTGAATATGGCTCTCCAAATGCCTCCAAACCCACTCAAATTTATGAACAGAGGTAGGGGATATCTCAGAGACAATATGAAGGTCTCATATGCATCATTATTCAGTTCATAAGGATGTTACAACCCTCTCCCAAACAACTACAAAATCACTAGTTCGACCTTGGGGGAAATGGCATCAATTCTTCTCCAAATGCAATGAAACTTCACAAAATGACTTCAAATGATTATTAAATGAACATGAAACTATAATAATGCATTAATAACAGTCCATATATCAATAAACCATCAGTAGTTTACTTATCTATTCGAATCCAACAACATTACATTGGTTCACAACAAGGTAGTGGGGAAATGGCACGGTTTGTTCATTAAATATTAGATTTACATCATTCCAACTGCATTTTCGACCTGATACATTTCTGAAGATGAATAATAGAGTATATGAATCTTATTACAATATAAAGGGGTCATTAGAAGCTCCCCCAATGAGTACAATAGCTCACCAAAAGCGCCCTCCCTCAAGGAGCAAGAATATGCAATGAAAACTGGAAATGGTTGAGTGAGTGAGCTGCACTAGAAGAAACCACGAGCTGCCCTATAGATTAAACCTACAAATAAATACTCCATTAAAGATCCATGAAATACGTGAATGGCCTCTCCACATACCAACTTGGATGGGAATCTTTCACCCTCGAAATTGGCTAAGGCAAGAAACTAGTCATCCACTAGCTCTCTCTCTTCACATATGAAAATTCTCAAATTGATCAAAAGTCCTTCTCATGCTTGATTCATGTATTTTATAACCAAAATTATCCTCCTATGGTTTCCAATTAGGAAATATTCCACATTATGCCACTTGTCTCCCAAGTTCCAACCTTCCACCTTCTCCCAATTCGAGTAGGAGTCTCTTTGGCTTCTCCAACTCCCATGAGCGCGAACTTGGAGTCTATTTTTGGACCTGACATGTCATATTAGTCAGATGTCAACAATCATATCTGAAATATGTCATATATGTCATAGATTCTTCATCATTGTTGTCATAGGAGCTAGGGAATCTAGCCCAAGTGTCCACAAACTTCTAGTTTGACTCTTCCTCTTCCATGGAGTTTACCATTCCATCCAAATTAGACCTATGGTGTTAAATGCCATGTGTAAGAGCCTACCAACTCATCCAATAATGTTTTCCTTCTCATGAATTCGAAATGGCAAAAGAGAGATGCCATGTGGCATTGAGAAATCAAGCTAGTGTGGGTCCCACATCCTCCATATGTCTTCAAAACCAATTGCCACTTAGAATTTCTCTTGAATTTATTTATTCAACCTATTTATTAAATACTTGAACTATTCTAATGTATAAACATCATTTATTAGCTCCCTCATTACAATTCCAAATGTATCCATCCAACCTAGGGAACTAGTAGGATTGATGGAATTGTCTTGTTATGCAATTATTTGAATGGGGACATTACAGGATGTCATTATTATATTTGATCATGTAAGGTCATTGAAGTAAAATACTCCCTTGTAATTCGGGGCAATAGATCCCCTTTGAGTCATTTGTAATGGGGTGTTTAAGTCCCTTAGAGAAGTCGGCCTAGTTAACATTAGGTTAAGTTGTTAGGGGCTGACCTAGTTAGGGAAAAGGTCAAGTGAAAGATACAGTATAAATAGAAGTGTTGTGCTCCTCATTTGGACACACACTCACTTGTGTATTGAGCATAGGAGAGAGAGAGAGAGATATCTGTGAAGGAGAAGGAGCTCTTGTTTGGGGATTTCATCTTTGTACTTTTTGGTCATCTATATTGAGAAATTTTTGTTGGGTTTTCTACCCCATGAGGGTTTCCCAGGATAATTATGTGTCTATCTTGTGATTGTGTTTCTTTCAGTGATCTTGCATATGCTATTGTTGTGAATTTGAATTGTTATCTAGCTTAGCATATATAATCTTAACATCACTTGCCCCCTAGTGGTGTGCACATGTAATCTAGGATCCATCTACCACCTAATGCACCCTGCATGCATAATTTTAGTACCACTTAAGTCGATTCCATATATTTTAGGAGCCTACTCAGTGTTTCAATTCAGTTGACTTGAGTTAGCTGACTCTTGTGGGAGGTTTATGCTCCGATTTCCACTGATTGTGGCCTCATGCACCCTTTTCTGAGTGATTTGCATGACAAACTCACTAATGCGCCCTCCTTAGTCCGTTAATTGATTTTGTCTTCAGTTAACTGAGTTTAGGTTCAGTTGAGTTGAGTTTGGGTCTCCTGGAGCACTCCAGTGGTGACAATTGCTATGCTAGACACACCGAGACTCGAATTATACCAAGTGATTTGAATTCTCTCCATTGTAACATTATTGTTTACTATATTGATTATTGGATCATGTGACATTATTTTGTTCCAATCTGAGTTCTCATGCATGATTAATTGTCTGCTCTTTTTTACTGCAATTTTCACTGTAACTCAATTTCTCTGCTCATTCTTTCTTTGTGAGGTATACTCAACTCCATGATCTACTGTGATTTAGAATATCACATCCACAAGTTAAGTGGTTGTGCTAGTATACATAATTACATCGATAGGTGTTTATATCTTAGAATTTGTGGTGGACTAGCACCTATGCTTTTCAAACATTACACAAGGATGAGACAAGTGTATCGTCTATATTGATTTTATGGCAGTCGTTCAAATTCGAAATAACAACTAGCACAACCACTTAACCTGTGGTCGGTGACCACTGATAGGTCACACATTAAGTGCCACAAATAAGTTACTTGTTATTCATGCATAGTTACATGAACTACCTTTTAACGAACTGCACATTATCCATGCATCCACTACTAGTTATCCATGCATAGCTACTAGTGTTTGTGTTTTTATTTTTAATTTTTATAATTGTTTATTTCAAATTTGGAACGAATGCCATAGAATCAATATGGACAGTACACTTGTCTCATCCTCGTGTAATATAGGAAAAGCATAGGCTCTAGTCCACCCCAAATTCTAAAATATAAACACCTATCGTTGTGATTATAAAAAAAAGAATATAAAAAATAACTAGTAGTTATGCATGGATAACTGGTAGATGCATGAACAACTGGTAGCTAATGTGTGAATAACTTGTGGCACTTAAACTGTGACCTATTGGTGTTCATTAGCCATAAGTTAAGTGGTCGTGCTAGTATACATAATGGAGTCATGCATGACACCCTTGTGCCCCTAATCTAAAGAAACTCAACAAGACCTCAAGGTAAGTGAAAATCACTAGGTAGCCCCAAGATAGAATCACGGCCCAACCTAACAGATCTTCCAATGCCAATCTTCCATGCTAGGTAGGGAACAATCACAGAGAAAGCACTTGTAAGTGATCTCTAGTGGTTAGATATTTTTGCATCAACTTTCTCTCTACAATGCACCCAATCCATCACTAAGTCTGGGGAAATATGCTTGGCAACCAAGATACGCTTCCAAAGACTTTCCCTAGTCATAAAATTCCACGAGGATTTTGCTACAAGTGCCTTATTGAAAATAAAGATATTCTTGAGGCCCCAACTCCCCATACTTTTGGGTGATACTAGCACCTTCCAACTAACTAGATGGAATCCCCATCCATCCTTCTTATTTCTCCAGATAAAATTGAAGCAAAGTTTTTGAATAGCATTTAGAGTCACAACTGGGATATTTTCCATAAGGTGCTAGTATACTGGAATAGCCTCTAAGACCGACTTAACAAGAACCCATCTGCCCCCTTTGGAAAACCATCTATTACACCACAAATTGATCCTACCTTCCACTCTCTCCACTAGCCAACTCCAGTCCTTTTTACCATATTTATTAGGCTTCAAGTAAAACCCAGGTAGGGAATGCCTGTCTCCATCGAACTGCACTCAAAAGGAATGCGCACTCTCCAAAAATCCCTATTTCCCATTCGAGTCTCCAATATATACATGGCATATTTATCATTGTTTATCTCCATCCCCGTGGCCCTACATAACAGATCCAAAATTGTTCCCACCCTTCGGAATTCAATAACAAAATGAAAACAAAAAAGAAACAGATCATCCATGAACATTAGGTGAGTGAGAGTCTCTCTACCATTGAACGAGTCTCCTGAGAGTCTCCTTCTATTGCGCTCATAATTCAGAGTCCCACTAAGACCTTTTATAATCAAAAGAAACAAGTATGGAGAGAGGGGGAAGTCTTTCTTGATTCCTCGAGAGGACTTGAAGAATGTTGATCTCAACCCATTAATAAGCATAGAAAAGGATGGGGAGGTCACACACCCCATTATCCAATTAGTCAAATCCAAATTGAGCCCAATGTGAAGAAGTACCGATATGAGAAAGAGCCAAGAATCCTTATCATAAGCCTTGGGGAGATCAAGCTTTAACGCTGCCACTTTGATATTATGAATTTTTATGGAGTGAATTCCTTCCTGTGCCGATCCAACCACTTTGTGGATAAGTATTTCCTTTAAGAAGACAAATTGTTCCTTTGGCATATACTCCGAAAGATAGGGATTTATATGCACAGCTAAGACCCTAGCCATGATCTTATAGACCCCATTACAGAGGGAGATAAGTTTGAAATCAAAGAAGGATGTGGGATTATCATTTTTGGGGATCAAAGCCAAAAAGGTCCCATATAGAGGTTGCAATAGTCACTGATAGTCTCACCTCCTCCACCACTTTTAGTAAATCTTCACCCAACAAATCAAAGAAGTCCAGAAAAAATTTTGGTGGCCAACCATCAGGTCTTGGGCTCTTGTTTCTACAAAAGTACTTCAAGGCACTAGATAATTCATTGAGTGTACCTCCCTGAATAGAACAACACTCTCCTTCGGGCTTACCATCACTCTCCTATAGCATTCCCATCATGTACTGATGTGCCTGTTCATAATACAGCAAATGAAAATGATTGACAACCTCCTTTTCCATGTCATTGAAACCCATGGAAATGTTACCCATCGAGTCTTGGATATCCCAGATAGTGTTGATATTCCTATGATGAGAATCCATCCTTTGAAAAAAAATTGTATTCTTGTCACCAACTTCTAGCCATAAGGCCCTACTCTTCAATCTCCATTCCTCATCCTTCTCCTCCAATTTTTTTTGTTTCTCATTCTCCAACTGGATAATATCTACCCTCATATCCTCCATAGCACATATTACCGGGTCCGAATGGTACATGCCCTCCAACAACTGCTCAACCTCCACCAGCCTTCCATCATGAAGTTTCCTTCTACCCAAATTCCACTCCTGGACCTTCGCCTTTAAATTCCTAAGATGATCACTCAACGGAAACGAATCTCTTCCCTCTCCCTCATGGAAATGTACCCAAATTTCCTCAACTAGGGTACACAGACTAGGAATCTTCGACCAACCATAATTATAATTAAATGGAGCTCCCGACTTGTCCATCGGGGAGCCTATTTCAAGATAAATTGGGGAATGAGTTGAAAATAAACAAGGCCTTACCTTGGATCTAAATAGGTGCAAATCTTCAAATAAATTGACATGCATAAAGAATCTATCCAACCTCTTAAAAATACCTTGAGAGCCTGCGCGCTTGTTCTTCCAGGTTGGCATGATCTCCACTGGATTGACGTCGATCCAACCATTCTACTCAAATAGGTCCCTTAGCTAAAATGCAAGAGGATATTCATGAGCCAAGTCTCCCCATACCTCATCCAATCCCAGAGTCAGATTCAAATCTCTGCTCACTATCAGGTTATCAGCCTTGAAGAACCCCTTCCCCCGAAGAGAGGACCAAAAGTTCACCTGGTCATCATAGGGCCCATAGATATTGAGAAAAACGAATCTCTTCTCCAACTCGAGATTAAATGCTTCCACTCCCAAAATCGAACGCCCCGCAATGGAATTAACCAACCACATATTCAAGAAATACTTGAAATCAAACCTCTAGATCTCCCGCAAGCATCAACAACAAAAAAACACATTGTAGGCAACATATTCTCTAGACGCGAAACTACCTCCATTCCCACTAATATCGTTTCTTGCAGTAATAAGATGTCCGGTTCTCCACCTCCATCAAATGTTTGAGAGCTAGCATTTTGGCCCGCCCTCTAAGGCCTCTAATATTGATTGACAAGAGCTTCATTAAGACCCCCCTCCTAGGGTTTCCCTACTTTAAGTACCCAAGAGAGTTTTAATTGCCTACCTTGAGATATCTCCGTCTTAACTTTCTCCTTGGCATGAAACATATGTGAGTTATGACCCACTATCCCTCGGATAGAGGTCGTAGGATCCTCCATGCTGATGCCCCCTGCTACTGCAGACCCTTTCACACAATACTGAAGGAAATATGGACCCTTTCTGCTACCACCGGCCAACTCGCCACTTTCTCTCAACATGGACTTTAGGCGTACCATGGAAGGCGAGTCATTTTCCAAAACTATCGTCGTCCCCATTACTAAGGTCTCAAAAAGGGAAGACACTTTCTCATCAGCCACATTATGAAATCCTTTAGTATTGATGTTCACCACCTTTTTCACTTCTTCCAGCATCCTGTGCCTCCACTCGAGGCCCCAGATGTCCCAACCTACGACCAGGTCAATGGACCCAAAAGTCCCTAGCTCGCATTGTAACATCCCGAAAAATCACAAAAATTTAAAATTTTTCTACGTGACATTTATTGCTTATTTAATGAATGCGGAAATAGAACAATGCATGAAATGTTATCTTGCTGTACTAAATGCCATGTTGGTTTATTAAGTAAGAATTTGCAACAAACAGATTTTAGCTTATGTCTTGATGTTATCCAAATTTAGTTGTGTTGCTACAATTTCTACTGTTGTTGTTTATGAATGTCGAAACAACTGTTTGACTAATGTACTTTTGTTTGATTGATGAAGGGGTCCTACGGATTCCCCGAGACTTACTTAGCATTCGTGCTAAAGCATGTGATTTCGTACTTGTGACAGTTTTACAGGTAAGAGATTAAAGTTGCGATAAGTATTCAACAGTTTATCAGAGAAGATCTGTAATGATCTTATTGCAGTGTTGTACCAAGATTTATTGTGGTTTGCGTTCATGTTGACTGTATGTAAATGTCTACCTTCTACCTCCGTGGCAATATTTGTGAGAATTCTAAGTACAACTGTTTTGTTAACTTGTTTAGGGTCTAAATCCTGCGATGATGGTGTTGGTCTGAATTTATTTATTTACACAATACATTACAATGTTTGTGTGTGTAATGTCTTGAATCCATTCACAATGTGTAATTCTATTTAATGGATTATCTATATGGTCTTTTTATGATATCTATGCAATTGTTATCAAACCCTTGCAATTAGAGTTTGTTGCCATTTTAACAACTATCACATTTATGTAATGTGAATTGTGTGCATCGTGATACCCTATATGGCACTTATGCAATTGTGCGATACTATATGCACAATATGATTTCTATGCAAACTATGCGGTATGTGTGCATTGTGATACTCTATTTTATACTATACCCTATGAATCTTATTGACTATTATGCAAATGATATTAGTTATATGCAACCCATATTATCTATGTGCAAACAATATGGATTTGTGCACACATATAGATTATATGCAAATATTGTAATACTATGCAATAGGTGAAATCTATGCAAACTATATGGTATGTGGAATATGTGCAACTATGTGATATTGTGTAATATGTGCAAACTTTGGTGCATACTATTACTATATGCCTTGACAAGGTTGCATAGTTCGACTTTACAATAAGCAATGTAATATGTTATGAATATTACGGTGTGAATTTTAAATGCTACAGGTTGGCAACACCAACACTGCCATGTGCATTGAATGGACACAACTGCCGAGTTAGTGGCTTTCCATTGTGGTTGGCATATCAAGCTTATTCACGTGCCATACCTTGGTAATAACTGACTTGGTGCTGATGTGTAAACACACTGTGTTCGAAGGTTTAAGAGTTGATTCCTTCGTGGCTCCCTCGTGGCATTTGTAATGATATCACAATTAATATGGTAGATAGTATTGATGCTTCGTAAGTCTCCCGGTGATCTCCACCATTGATCTTGGCAATGTATTGATGGGTATGAGTTAAACCCTACCTTGTTTCGATCATCATGTTTATTGTGAATTTGGAAAATGTGGTTTTGGCTCTGCAATTGGCCGACAGGCCGAGGGTTTGTAGGTCTTTCTGTTATGCGTTTTGAGTTGTGAGGCCAGGGTTTTGAACTCGTGACTCATGAATATTTAGGAGCCGAACTACTCAGCTATTTGTATAGTGATGGATGCTATGGTTGGCAGCTTAGTGGTTGTCTTTGATATGTTTTCAATCGTCAAACCTGTTGAGGGTTTTTAAATTGAAAGATTGATTTGAAAAACCAACCATTCGCCATGGTTGTTCTAGGTCTCCGCACTGTTTAGTTTGTTTGAAAGTTGGTGACTTGTGTGGGGTTTCGTCGTGCCTCGGAATTTGATAGCATGAGTAATATCCATTAGTGTTACGCCTCTCTGGTGATTGGTGCTGCTGTTGGACGACTGAATTGAAGGTAATGTGTTCGAAAACCCCTCCTGTAGATTTCACATTTGACATTTAACGCAGTAGTTGTTGGTTTGTTTAATACTGAGTCTTGTTTTCTTGATAAGATAAATGTTTGACCACAACATTGATGAGATTGTTCGCAGGGCAACGATTCGTGGGTGTTCTCCTGTTTGGGCGTCGTAGGTTGGATGCAACTATACCAACCAGTAAGCCTCGGTGGTAGCTTTGAAAACTCTGTGTAGATGAGATGATGGCCGATTGTGTGATGTCCTGTGTGTTGTGTTTTGACTCAGAGACTTTCGATAGGGTTTGTAAATTTTTTAAAAGAATAGGGAAGAGGATTCCTCGACCCACTGGGCATTAGCCGTGTTGATTTTGAATGTAACTGTCATATAAAAAGGTTTTTATCCTCAGGCTTGGATAATGTGATAAATGATGTTTTTCAGAACTCCGCTATTATCGTTTTTCTTCTGTGACTAATAAAAGTGAAAATGTAAAATGATGAGATGAAGTGTATGAAGTCTGTATAACGATAAGTTTGTTGCTACAGGTTAGATATTCATATCTATAGAAGGCTTGCGGCCTGTATATAGTTTGTCTAGTTTGTAAACATGATCCTGCGTTTAGGGTTTGAAGTTTCTCCTCGATAGGGTCTTGGCATCGAGTTAGTGTCTGCTATTATTAAATCGCTTTAATCTACAGTCATTTTTATTAACTAAATCTTTGAGGATGAAACTGTAAATTTTAACTGTTCGATCTACAGTAATGATTGTTGTGTGAATATTTGGTTTCGATTTTTGTCTATCGTTAAGATACCGAGTTTTGACTGTGTTGAGTTATGGGAATGAATAATGTAATATTCTGTTTTAGCTTGTAAGATAGTGTCATAAGGTCTGTCATGAATTGAAAGATAAGAAACATGTTGTGCTAGTTTTTCTGTGTGATGAGAGTTATGAACTCACTGTATTTCTACTGTATGTTTGGTTTCTAAATTTGTACTATTTGCATATAAACATATCTATGTTTTCTAAATACTATGGCAGAATAATAATTTATATAAACATTAGAAAAGAAAAACTATTTATTTCTATACAACTAATGTCTATAAATGAAGTATACATTACTGTGTATTATGAGAACAATTAATTATGTAGAAATAACCATGAAAACTCTGAAACATGTATACATAGAAATTTTAACAGTAAACAATAACTTTGAGAAAATGTAATAATTTTATCTTCTCATTCACATGGCTATTTGCCTATCAAACTTATCTATCTTAAACTGTCTCTGTACTAGAGTACGATGCTATTCCTTTTTGCATGGGGAAAAATGCAGGGACTAATTTATTCAATCATTTCGATTTATTCAGAATTATTAAAATATTTAGGAAAACTGAAATGAACTTTATGAAATAAACAGTAAAAACTAGTAGATAACAAAACTTTAAAATATACAGAAATAAATAATAGAACTTTAAAATAAAAATAGATAAGACAATAGAACCTGTAAAAGACGATAGGCCGACAAACACCCAAGGAGGCCTGTTCCTCCCAACCTGCTTCAGAAGAAGCAGCTCAACTGCTGACTTCTAATGAACCCCCGAGCCTGATTACTGATCCAGTAAGTGGGTGGAATCTGTGTAGAAGAAAGGCACTCAAAAATACCTTCTCCACTCGGTATCAACCTCCTGAAATAAAATGCCTTCTCCACTCAGCATCAACCTCCTGAACTCAATAAGAGTTTGGCAGACTCACAACATGATCAACAACATAGCATATCCACTCATCAAATCTCTTGGGTGCAAACACCGCAAAACCCCAAGGTAAATTTCCTCGTCAGGAAAAGTGATGAACCTCAGTTCAATATTTGATGGCTATTATATAGACTGCCTAGGTCTTTTAGTGGCCAATTTGGAATAAATGAGCCTCAAGCTCCAGTCCCATCTTTCAGGGCACTATGACCACATTTCAAGGGAGTTGTCCCATACCAACAGCTAGTTAGTTGCATCATGATACTGCCACTTATCCATTGCCTTCTACCCCAGATTCCATTCCACCTAGTGGATCAGTAACCACTCTTTCAAAAATCCTCTTAGGTGTTTGTCTCCTATTTTATTTATTAAATAATAATATAGTGTGCAAATTACAGTCATCCTTGGACACCTGTCCAACATAAAACTTTACAATAAAAGTTATCATAATGTTTCTTAACACAAAATGTTTTCCAGCAAATAGGGTATGTTACACGCATCCACCTCCACCATAATTCTAGCAACTGATCTCCACTTCATGTTAAAGAGGTCTGCATCCTATAAATCTCCCTATGGCGTATCCGATTGCTTTGAATCCCTAATTTGACTAGAACTCTGAGGGCAGATATGGCAGTTTAACCCAAATGGGGAACAGAGCCATAGAATCCTTATGGGGGTCGAATAATATGTGCCATTGTTTTAATTCCAAGGGGCATTTCCCGTTCATCTAGGCTATGTGTAGGATAGATTCTGCATACGCCAACGTATTGAACTCAAATCCCATCCATCCCCATGGAATCCATAACATCTATGGAATATCTTTAACCACTGAGCTCCAAGACTCGACCACCCACCTCCTCACCGCTTCCTCCGAAAATATTCACCCACAAAACTTCGCTATCAATAATCTGGAAGATAATTTTGGGATCTCCATCACCTGGATATCCCTTCCCACCACCAAATCCTTTTCAACACCTTTAGTGACAAGAACCTTCTTCTTTCTTCAGCTCGTAGTTTCAGGTTTCAACTTCGATGACAGATCTACCATCCCTCTAGGAAAACCTTCAAGTTCCACCCTCATTAGCTGCTTCCTGATAAATCTCCCACATTCTGGATCGTCCAAAGGAGACGGGACGTCATGCCCACCAAATCCTGCACCACCTCTGCTCTCATCATGCTTCGAGATAAGGGATCTGAGAAAAGTACCAAGCCCTAAGCAGTGGATCCGAGTTGTCGTACCTTCCCCATCATTTCCAACCAGTCTGGACCCCTTCTCAAGCCCACCATTCCAATTCCTCAAAGTATAAGGCCCAGGGTTTTCCCCCGGCTAAGAAAAGTTGTACATTCCATGTCTTTCCCTGCTAATCTAGACCCCTCCTCCAACCCACCATTCCAATTCCTTGAATTATAATGTCTAGGGGATTCCTCCTACCGAAAAAATGCTATGACCTCATCAAAGGTACCATCCCCTGAGTGCACAATCTACTCCGGCAACGTGCCGAATCTAGTGAGGGATGCAGGCATAAAACCCCCAATAGCTTCCTACTAGACTCAGTAAAACCTCAACTACCTCTTGCAAAACCACCACTCCACCGAGCCGACGAATCCTCACTACCAACATAACCCTAACAAGAGTTGAATTCATGGTTCGAGGAAAAAATGTTGGTTTCCTACCTCGAGTCATCCGAATAGTCTACCAACGTGCCACATATCACCTCCATCGAAGCCATGCCCCATGGAACATCCCCCCCTCTACCAGGGTCGAACCCTAATCCACCATTATTTCTTCAAACCCTAACCCTCCTGTTACCGACCTACCTTTCCCCTTCATTTACATCTAAAAAGTAGTGCTACCATTATAACATTTTCATTTTTATTTTTTTGGTCTTAAAATTGCAACATTTTTGGAACCATGGCCTTAATAAAAACCTTAAAATCAATCGTGAGTTGAAAACTAATGCTACTGGTAGCACAATTATTTTTTCAGAGGTTAAAATTAAAGCCAGTTTGAAACCATGGACTTAACAATGGTTGTCATTGTTAGAAAAATCTTAAAATCAACCTCTAAATAAAAAAGTATTGCTACCATTAGATCCTTTGTTTTTCTTTTGGGTTTAATATTTCAACATGTTTTAAACTATGGCCTTAACAACTTCTATTATTGCAACAAAATATTAAAAACAATCCCCAAATCGAAAATATGTGTTATTCCCTTTTTTTTATGTGGGGGAGTCGGGGGGCTAGAATTGCAAATGTTTTGAAACCATGGTCCAAAAATCCAATACTATTGTACAACAATCATAAAATAAACCTTAAAATGCTCACTCATTTAGGGTTAATTTATAATTGCAATCACCATATATTACTTTAATTACTTTATATAAACAAAATACAATACACAATACACCCAGATGCGGGTGCCATCCACTTAGCGCCCACACTCCCAACATGTGTGATGGATGATGTCAACACAAGTGGCAAGATAGGTGGTAGGTATAAAATGACAGGGGTTGTGTCGGTAGCCAGAAGCATTAACCATAGACCCGATGTTGAGTGTAGAGAAGTGATAGCGACTGAAAAGCTGAGCGATGAATTAACCAAAGGTGACGAGATTTGGATTGTTGTGATCCATGGCATGTGTGACAGGATGGTTGATAATAACGATTTGGTATCTATCACTAGTCTCATTTCTAAAGGTAGAGGAGGCATTGGAAGCCCGCAAGAAGATTGACAGTATAAGGAAACCTGAAACTGGTCTTGCAAGGACCAATGTAATGTTGTAGTGGCCTCCTAGAGAGGTGGCAAGCCGAGAGTGGTGATGAGTCTAGAGTGGAAAATTTTTGTATGGTGGTGATTCGGTGGTAGTGTTGTGTATAGTGTGGTGAGCTTGGTGTGGAGTCAATTTTGGAGTGGCGAGTGCGGTGTGGCAATCTTGGTGCAGAGGTGAGTCCGGTGTGGCGAGGGTGGTGCCCAATCCAGAGAGGTGGCGAGTCTTGTGTGAAGGCGAGTCCAAGGTGTCAAGTGTGGTGCCCAATCTAGTGTGGTGACAAGTTGATATGTCCCCAAGGCAGAGAGATCACTGCCAACGAGGAAGAGGGGGAAGGCCACAACCAACGGTGGATGCTCGCCAAGCCTTTCGAAAGAGGTCTCGCCTAGAATTGAGCATGCCATTGAATCAATGGAGGCATGGTCACCGGAAGAACAAGAAAGGAGACAAAATGCACAGGATGGGAACAAACCAATTGGATATTCAGGAACATATTGGCCTGAGTGTTTATGGACCAAGAATTCATGTAGACATAGCTCCTAAGGATAATTGACAAAATCTGGGATGCCTTGGATGGAATGCACAGGCAGTTGGACAACCTGGAGGAAGTAGCTAGAGCCTCATTCCCAATGACAGCTGTAAAAGATAATTCATGGGAAACTCACGTTTCCATCTTGTCCAATGGTCATCAACAAGAGGGTTGATCTCATGTTTTTAATTTCTCATGCTATGGATAAACAAATATGAAGTAGAATGAAGTTCTTTTGTCAGTATTGCTATAGAAATTATCATCAAAGTTTGTTAGTTAAGAAACAATCATATATTTCCATCCATGGGAAAGAGCTGAGACTCTCACAGTTAGATATACCTTGGTGGACTCTTGAACCATATTAACAGTAAGCTAATGGTTGACCTAGTTTCCCCTACATTAGGTCTACCATAACAATTTTGTACTATATGTAAAATTTGATAGTGAAGGGTTCTAATAATAACTTACAAAAAAAACCAATAGAAGTTGAATTGAATTAAACACAAATTATTTAATCAAAATATTGTTGAATTGTTGATATTCAAATCGAATAAATTATGACGTTATTCATAATCAAATCAAATATTAATCCAGAAAACATAGAAATGATTCATATATAAATTCAAACACTCCTTTAGAGTTACTATACAAACATCACATTAATAAAATATATATAAAATGTTTCATACAAATATTGAAACTGACTCATGGATTATAACACACCATCAATAATCAACATTATCTTTAGATGAATGATTGGATGAAGATGTAGACGACTCAATATTCTTATTTATTATCAACGAGTGCACCATCTTAGTCTTCATGTATGCCCAACATTTTAGATGCCGTATTCTATCTAGATCTACAACTTGGTTTTAAAAAATCCCATCTTGCAACTATTTCTTATGCCAACAACCTCTTGATAATCTCTGTAGTCTCGGAGTAAAGAATGCCTTTCTCTATCAACTTGAATTCATAAACAAGTATGCCATCATCCTCTAATTTTAAGATTTCAATGTGACAACGATTTATATTTTGACCCTTTCCTTTTCTATTTTTGCAAATATGTTTCTCGACCACCATCTTTGGCTTGTATATACCATGAAACGAGTGTGTGTCTATTGCATACCAATATACTTCAACCGATATAGCTTCCTCATTTTCTTTATTGACCCTCATAACTTTTGCAATCTAGAATGGATAACCACATGGATCTATGTAGCCTAAATTGTAATCATGCAACCCTCCTTTATATCTTGTACTGACCCCCTCCCCTGTGAAGGTCTTCCATGGCTTCACGCCATGCACATGATTTTATAGACTCAATATACATTTCCCTTTCCTCTACTTGAGAGGACTCAATAACACCTTGAGGTTCATGTTGTTCAACAACATTTATTTCCTCGTGTTCATTTGACATACTTTGTGGCCAACTAAATGGAGTCTTAAAAAATATATCTCCCTTTGTTGAGTTTTAAATTATGTCACTTTGCTCAAAGAAAAAAACCTCCCACCAAATGGAATCAACAACCTCAAAGTACTCATATGTATCTTTGATATACTTTTTGATTTCTTCCTAGCATTTAGAAGAGTCTACATCTCTATTATGTTGACGTGCATTATGATTCTCGGTAGTTGATTGCAATAACAATAACTTTGAATCATACATTTGATGATTTGGGATGAATCTCATAAATGATAAACTTGATGAAGGCCCCCATTCTGCACTAGTTGAGTATTGCTTGCCCCATACTAGTGTTTTTACATCAATCTCTTTGATACAAAATTGATGTTGGAAGCCAATGGCATTAAGTTGTTCAATGAACTTTTCTTCACCATGTGTTCCTTGAATAAATCTTTGCATGTCAATAGTTTCTCCCAATGTGTGAAAAATAGGCTTTGGAATGTATGCTTTTCTAATACTTTCAATTAATGATGGTAGGCTCCCAACATTCTTTCTCCTCAATGTTATTGCAAAACAACTAAACATTTGATCAATATAGTCATGTGTATGCTAAACAAGAAGGAAACCAACTTTTACTTCTTGAAAAATTCTCAATTTAACAAGCATGTTTAGATAACCAAACACAATATGATATTTGTTTTCACGGCTAGTGTTGTCCAATTGCAAATATAAAACTCGAGGAAGATTACCAGACCAATGAGTAAGCACATGGTGAATTATGGTGATGGTCAGATTTGTGTCATTATGAATATTTGGAGTTATAAAGTAAACCATTGGAGACATTTGATCATTAAAAACCATATAAGCAACCAAGTGAAATTAAATAAATTTATCCTCCTTTAAATTCTTCGGTGTAGGGACAAAATGTGGCAAAAGTGTTTTTTTCTAGTCCATGCCATCAATTATCGAACCCATATATTTACGTGGAGCATCATAACACTTCTTGCGATGTTTATACAACATTTGTTGTTCATTTGATTATTAATTGCAATGTCTTTGAAGTGATTTGATGATGGAATCTACAAATAACATAAAATGAAAATATCGAAAACAAGTTTTCATAATTGATAATTATGTAGTTCTAATAAATAATTTTGTAGAGACATACTTCTTTCCATCCCTTCCTATTTATCCCTTATTTCTTTAAGAGAAACACATGTACTGCAAACCCCCATCCTTAACCTCTTGGGAATGTAGACATTGTTGACATATTTTTTTCTTCCATATTCTTGTAAAATATGCATATCTTATGAAATTGTCATTTCCTTCGGTACTTTCATCGTATTCTCTATATACGCTGTATATTTCTTGCATTGTGATATTATCTAGAATGTGCACTATATCTCTATCTGGCATACTCTCTCCATGCTTGGAAAAGAAGCCATTCATCCATGGCATTACAATGTTTGTCAATGGCCCATTGTCTCGTCCATAATGTGCTTTAGATTAAAATGTAGGATCCTTTTCTATTATTGTTTGGATTTTTGATAGCCGAAGATTACTAATTGAGTGAGTTCTTCTGATTGTCTTTCTACAAAGCAAAATATTTCCAAGTTGATATTCATAACCTGTCTTTGTACATATCATGCATGTAACAAATAATTAATAATGCATTAATATTAATAATAAGCAGGAGTAATAGTTAATGAGAGGACGCGTCCCCTCAAATAGACCATGCCCAAGCTACTATAAAAGCGGGCCAACAATTGTATATTTATCATCTCATCAATCTATAAATTTATATAACTTTTTTTTTTATATCTACGGATATGTGGGTTATTTCAGAAATTATGGATTCATTCCGAGTTTATTGAGAATATCCAACTATGGATATTACATTGGTATCAGAGCTTGTTGATTCCAGCTTGTGGCCAAATAGTCAAAGTTTCTTTGAGATTTAGGTTTTTAACCTTACATTAGGCTTTTAGCCATCCTTATTAAAGAAAAAAAAATTATTAAAAGAGAGAAAAAAAAAGAGAGAAGGGAATAAAAGGGAAGTTAAAAAAGAGAAAGAGAACAAGAAAGAAGACCGCATAAAAAAGGAGAAGAATAAAAAAAGACACAACATAGCTTTTATCTAACCAACATTGGTTTTATAAAACCACACATTGCCTTGGTTTTATAAAACCACACCTTGCCTTGGTTTTATAAAGAAACCATTATTTATAATAACTCATACCTTAATTAGGATGAGTTTAGTTATTATATGACTATAGTAATAATAATCCATTTTTATTATAGTTATTATATAACTATAGTAATAATAATACATATTATTATTATCTCAAAGGCTTGAACTCTTCGTAATCCAACTAAAAATTAGTTTTTTGGAAAGAAAAAAAAAACTCTATATATATATATATAGTTTATAAAACATTAATATAATATTATTATTAATTAATTAATTAATAATTATTATTATAAATAAAAAAAATAAAAATTAATTTTTTTTTTATAATAGTTATTTTTGGAAAAAAAGATTATTTGACCTGATAAGAAAAAAAAAATAGTCTTAGAAGGTTCTTCCAAGAGAGACATATTGGGAAGTATTACAGTTTCTGTATCTACTTATTGTCAAATAAAAAGAAAAAGAAGTCAAACTATTTATCGTCGAAAAAGAAGTCAAGGAAGACTAGTCAAAGAGTTTAAAGATCTTCTATCATCGAAAAAGTCGAAGACAATTTATCGTTGAAAGCCAGAGTCTATTTATCGCTAAAGGAATCCAAGTCAAAAGAAGACCAAGTAAAAAAAAAAAAAACAATCAAGAAGACCAAGTTATTGTCCAAGCCAGGAATTATGGCGAATTTTAAAGCAGAATTGTAGTCCGGACTAAAAGAAGCATTTGACATGATGAAGCGGGATATGTCTAAGAGATTAATAGAATAAGAGAATCATTATCTAAAAATCTGTATTGAGAGATTATCTACGGAAATTGAGGAATTAAAAAATGAAAACGATTTCAATCAGAGATGGAAAAATCAAGATATGAAGAAAGAAATAAACGATTACAAAGAAGAAATAATACGCTTGAACAAAATTGTTTGCAACAAGGATGAAGAACTGGCGCAGATACAAAAAAAATTAGAGGATCAAGAATCAGTGATCGACCAGTATCGAAAACAGATAAAAGTTCTTCAATAAAAAAATGACGAGTCTAAAAAGTTTCATAAGTCACAGATCACAAAGAGTAATAAAGCACTATCCAACAATTCTTAAGAGATTTTCAGATTAATAAATCATAACATTACACTAGTCACAAAAATTAAGAAGTTGAAAAATAGTCGAAAGACATCTACGGAAGACATTGAAGGAAAACTTCTAGACAAGCATGAAGAAAATAGTTGCATCAGAAGTCATAACAAAGATCTTAAGGAACAACTTAAGAAGTTTGAATATGAAAGAAAATCGCAAGTAGAATTGATTAAAAAGTGTCAAAATGATAACATGCAGTTAGAAAACAAGTTGGAAAAGATACAGAATGAAACTTCCTTTAAACATCATGGGACAAAAATACAACTTCCAGCTCAGAGCAACGAAGCAAAAGAATAGACAACAAGGTCTTCTTATTGTCACCTAAATTATAAACGTCATTTTGACCAACGACAGGGTCAAAATGAACATACACAGAGGAATTACGATGTCAAACAAGCAAGAACATCGAATCAATACACCAAGAATCAAACAAAAAGTTACGTCCCACAAAGCGATCAAATAGTTCCGATAAAAATAGATCTCGGATGGACCACATCAGAGACGATGCGACAGTTCTCCCTTGGAATTCGTAACTCGTATCGCCTCATTTCATCAAGTATCTCAAATACAAAAAAAAATCCAGAGATGACGGTTCAAGATAAAGGAAGACATAACCCTTGTCTTCAATAAGCTTTGAGGGCAAAGCTTCCCTTTAGGGGAGGGCAATGTAACAAATAATTAATAATACATTAATATTAATAAGGAGTAATAGTTAATGAGAGGATGCGTCCCCTCAAATAGGCCATGCCCAAGCTACTGTAAAAGCAGGCCAACAATTGTATATTTATCATCTCATCAATCTATAAATTTATATATCATTTTTTATATCTACGGATATGTGTGTTATTTCAGAAATTATGGATTTATTCCGAGTTTATTGAGAATATCCAACTATGGATATTACAATGCACCCCACTAAATATGAATTTTCATACTTTTGTTCATTGAAAAGTATGCCTTCCTTTTCTCCAAGAAATACGTGTACTATATACCTTTCAAATAATCATTTTGGCAACACTCATTGTAAATCACATTAATAATAGAGCTTGGAATTGTGAGAAATTCTTTCTTAGACCTTGTATAACAGGAATGTTTTGGATTGATATAAAAAGGTCTAGTCCTACTCCTATTCCTGCTCACATCGACGTTAGTTCTTTACATTTCCTCCATTATGTTTATGGGAATACCAATATCCTCATTAGTAGGAATCTCTTCATCACAAGAAGGAATAACATCCTCTTTAATATTCCCATCATCATCCTTATTGAAAATCTCATCACTAAGAGGAGCACCATGTTGGAATATTTTATATTCATTGGAAGGTAATAATGTCTTTGTATTATGTCGGAAGATATTCACAATCTTATGTAAAGGAGTAATACATTATATCCCATATTCATTATGGTAAAATATACTCTTGATATTCATTATTATATAAAGAGATGTTATTATGGAGAATTATATTATCCTACATGTAATATGTGAGAGTAATTCCTCCTCATCTCTTAGTATATAATAGAGTCAAGGGAGTCACATCACAAACTCATGATCTTTACTTATTCACACAAGTATTGCTATATTTTATTGGGGTTATTGACATTGCTCTCTTGTAAGATTGAGGGAGATATTCTGGATATAATAGAAGACTACCTTCCCATGGACGTAGCCCAATTGGGTGAACCACGTATATCTGGTGTACTCTTTTCTCTTGTTATTTTTTTGTACTTATTGTTGATATATTATTGTTTTCCATAGATAGGTAAGCCAATTTAGGTATATCCATATCTATGACATGGTATCAGATCTTGTTGCTATGATCTAGCACCTTCTATTGCTTTCAAAACAATATTTTATCATTTGGGCAAAATTTATTTTTGCTTTCTATTTGGTAGCCATTAGGCTTCTCTTCAGATCTAGGCATATTTCTGCAGTTTTGTTTTTCTAACCCTAACCTTGTTGTGAAGTTTTTTTTGCAGAAAATTTTCAAGGGTTTCTTGATGTTATTTTTGTAGATCTATATGTTTTTTGGATTCTCCTCAAGGAGATCTATCTTTCGGTTGTCAAAATGGCAGTTTTCATCCAAGTTTGGTAGACTTGTGCAGGTTTCCATCTTTGACAGGTTCGACACTATTTTTCAACCTTAAACTGGACACTCGCGACTTTTCTTCGTAGAACCCGCGTTAACTGTGACTGTTCCTACTGTGAACCCGCGAATACACTGCAGACTCGCGGCTTGTTAGTGCGCAGAACTGCGTATGCTTCGGCATACTCACGACTATTCCATTGTCGAACCTGTGTTTACTTCAGTTTATTCGCAACCCTTCCTATGCTGAACTCGCGAATGCTTCGGCAGAACCGTGACTTTACAATATAGAGACCCGTGAGTAGCCATGACTCCATTACACCGCAACTCGCGAGTAACCACGACATTCACCTTTACAAACCCGTGAACCCGCGGCTGACTCTACTGTAAACCCACGAGTAACAGCGACTTTGGCGTGCAAAACTCGCGAGTATCAGTGTTTATTCGCTAGTTTCCTGTTGGCAGACCCGTGAGTGGCTTTTCTTGGCACTTTTTTCCAAAGGGCTGTAAGAAAAAGTCTCTTTTCCTTTACTGTTTTTCTAACTGTGTTTCTGCAAATTCAGATCAGTACAGTAAAGTGCATCAGTTTTCTGTTATTCACTTTTTTTTCTTGTCATTTCTAGCATTTGGGTTTTATTTTTTCTACCATTATGACTTCAGAGGTAGCTTATGTTCCTGAACTTGTTGGTCCTAACTATCTTACATGGAAGAGAAAAATGATTGATGTTTTCAGGAGTAAGAATCTATGGAGGATTGTTAATGGTGAACACAGGAAACCTGAAGCAAGAGGGCTCATTGGTCAAACTGTTTCAGATAGTCTTCAGGTAAGTATAGAGGCAAAAGACAACCCAATTGAGGTATGAAAAATTCTTGCTTCTTTATTTAATAAATTTGATGATGTTTTTGCTTATTACTTTGAAAAGAAGATTTTTGAGCTAAATCCTACTAACTTTGAAAGAGTAGAATTATATCTTGCTAAAGTGAAAACTTTAAATGAAAAATTAAATAATTGTGGTAAAGATTACAAGAAAACATACACAACTTTAATAATTTTTGTAGAAAAAAAATTGCCATCTTGTTTTGATATGTTCATTCAAACTAGGAATAGAGCTCTTGAATTGTCTTCAAATACCACGAAACCTACTTTTGATGAATTTTGTAAAGGGTTGATAAATGAGCAAGAAAGGTTAATTGTTTCAGGACAACTCTCACCTAATAAAGCTCTAATGGCACATAATAAGAATTCTAAGAAACGTTTTAATAATGTTAAAGGTTCTAATTCACACACTTCAAATCCTACTAATAAATCTGGTAATGCTTCTAATGCACATCATGAATCTAGTAAGAAGAAGAAAGTGTATGATCCTTGTAAGCATTGTGGTAAAACTAATCATCCTAAAAAGAATTGCTTTAAATTGAAATGTTTAAAAGCTAAAGCTAAAAATAATGGTTCTAATGAATCACAAGTAGCTTTGTGTGCTTCTATTGTTTCGTCTAGTAATTCTTCTTCTAATGTGGAATGGATAATGGATTCTAGTGCTTCTAAACATATGACTGGTAATGCTTCTTTATTTACATCTTATGACAATAATAAACACACATCTCAGAAAGTATCTATAGGTGATGGTAAACAACTTTCCGTAATTGGTTCTGGTAATATTAATGTTGCTAATGGTCAATTGGAAGATGTTTTTCATGTTGAAAATATGCCCATCCACTTACTTTCTATTTATCGTGCATGTAAAAAAGGATTTAAATTTGAAGCTTGGCCTGATAAATATGTTCTTAAAGATATTGATCAAAATTTTAAAGTAGTTTCTTCTGGTCCTGTTGATCATACTGCGGGTTTATATAAATTTGTTGGTTTTAATTCAACTAAAAGACAACCTTTTTATTCCTATGTTGCTCATGCTGATGAACTAAGTAAATTATGGCATGAAATATTAGGTCATTTGAATTATGGTAAAATGAAAATGTTAACTAAAATGGTACTTGGATTACCTCATATTTTGTCTACTAACGGTGTTTGTGAAGATTGTGTTCTTGGTAAACATCATAGAGAAATGTTTGATAAAGGTAAAGCTCGGCGTGCTAAAGAACCTTTGCAATTAATTCATAGTGACATTTGTGGTCCTCTTGAAGTACCTTCTATATCACATGCAGTCTATTTTCTTACCCTTACTGATGAATTTAGTAGAAAATCAAGGGTTTACTTTTTGAAACATAAAAGTGACTTTTTCTAAATTTCAAGTTTTTAAATCCTTGGTTGAAAACGAATCTGGTAAAAAGATTAATACTTTAAGAACTAATAATGGGGGGGGATTCATTAAAAAAGAATTTGAAGTATTTTTATCTAAAGATGGAATTCAACATCAAAATACTATTCCTTACACACCTCAATAAAATGGTGTTGCCGAAAGGAAAAACAGAACTTTAGTTGAAATGGCTAGATGTATGCTTTATTCTAAAGGATTACATAATAAATTTTGGGTCGAAGCCATAAGTTGTGGTAACTTTATTTTAAATCGATTTCCTACAAAATATGTTAAGCATGTTACCCCTGAGGAAAAATGGAATGGAACAAAACTTGATATTTTTTTTTACTATAACGGTTATGAGGCTTTCAAATTATTTACTGGCAAATAACCTGCCTGTGGCTTACAATCCAATCACCGCTAATTTATCTAGAGTGTTCAGGATAACTGAAGATCACAAAGTCACTTCCAGTATCTAACTTCAAAGGAAATTCTAACATCCTGACCTATAACAGAATACAGAATGAATTACATAATGAATGAATGAATTACATCCTGACCTATACAGAATGAATTACAGAGTCACTTCCAGATACAGAATGAATTACATCCCGACCTATAACAGCAAATAAGGCAGACTCTTGAAAAAAGAACCGAGACTAGTCGAATAGCTTCAGGACAAACGCCGGTGGGGCCAGGAACATCCAACGACCATGGCTCAGACGCTGCCAATGGGGCATGCCCAACCCAAAGCAAGTCGTCAACTAACTACTCCTCAGCCACCTGACTCATCACGATCATTCCAGTGCTCACAACTAAGTTCTCCAGGGAAGACGAGAGGTTCATTAAGCAACATTGAGAGACAATCGTACTTAACTGGACATGAACCTCCGATTCAGCATCATTAGACAGACTCTCGGAAATGTGGAGCCAACCAGGGGCCTCCACTAGCTTGCAGAGAAAATCTTAACAGACGGAAGGGAACTATCATCCTGCTAAGTCCACGGGACAACTTAGAGGAGCGGGGGAGTTCTGTGAAGTCATGACCAACGGGAACCAAGGCTTCTGAGCCTCGTGATTCACTGAGACAATTGAAGCAGACCAGTAAGGGGCAATTAAGGGATCGGGAAGTGAGAGATCTTCCCGTTGATCTTAAGCTCTCCTCTACACAGATTAGAACTCGAATTTGCCTCGAGATCCGCCAGATGATTCAGTCCCCTGAGCACGTGGAAGAATCGGATCCTGCCAAAGTCAGCAACTCGAGTTTGTATCCTGGAGTACATCTGAGACAAAGAGAGATGAGTCAGACGTCGCTTTCGAATCATTGACTGAATAACTATTCTGGAGTCCCCAATTACCACCAAATCTGAGATATTCATATGCCTTGCCTGGGTAAGACCTTGCCAGAGAGCGAGATATTCAGCTCTGTTGTTAGAGAGGATGCCTAGCCCCCAGGAGAAGGACAAAATTAAATTTCCATCCGGGCTGAGTATGATCCCCCCTCCTCCTGCCTTCCCTGGGTTCCCCTTCGAAGCCCCATCCACCATCAGGACGTGCTTCTTAAGTGACGATCTCCACATTAGGAAATCTTGCTCACCGATCCTAATTTCCCACGATGAGTGGTGCGAAAGCAGAGGTTTGGTTCTCGAGAGCATAAGCGGATCAAGATCATTAAACCAGACGTAGATGTCCTTATCTGGCAGGGACTCATTCTGGAGCAGAGGTTTGGAGGACACAAGATCACTGACATGTACCTTAACTTTTGAGGCTAGCCGGGCCGGTGGAACAACGATTTCTCTGAATATTCTGCCATTTCTTTC
This sequence comes from Larix kaempferi, assembly GCA_027924585.1. Classification (NCBI taxonomy): domain Eukaryota; kingdom Viridiplantae; phylum Streptophyta; class Pinopsida; order Pinales; family Pinaceae; genus Larix; species Larix kaempferi. The sequence goes on from BSBM01000142.1 coordinate 2,338,681, forward strand.
CAACCATATGATCCAGCACATTATTTTCGGGACCCAACTCCAACAATGCTTGAGGAGAGACAGGTTTGCCAACGGGAAAGGAGCCCGATTCGTCCAAGAGTAGAACAGTTCCTTGACAGTATGGGGAAGAACGAAGTTAAGAGGCCCCAAGACAAGACTCCAAAGCTCAAGAGCATAGGGACAGAGGACAAAGAGATGGTCGGCAGACTCCTCGCTACACAAGCACAGCGGGCACCTCGAGGGACCTGCCCATCCCCTTTTTTTAAGATTATCAGAAGTGAGGATACTTTTATGCAGTAGGGACCAACATAAGAAATCAATTTTAGGCAGGGAGGGAGAGTTCCACAGGTTTTTCCAAAGGAAAGGATCTGGCGGAACCCAAGGGATAGAAAGATAAGTAGAGTAACCAGCTGCAACTGTGTATTTCCCAGAGGCGGAGCCCCAGCCTCTTTTGTCCTTTTTCCCGGAGGAGATAGGAGAGGATCCCTGCAATTCCTGCTGAAGAAGCTCTGCTTCCCTTTTCAAGTTTGGAGGGAATTCCCCTAAATACCAAGAATTCCACGAACAGGTGCTATCCTGATTCCAGGCAGAGATGTCCCACAGTGTGATTCGATTTCTGGAGGTAAGCCATTCCCTAATATTATCCAGCTCAGGATTCTGATTTAGCGGCGAGTGTCCCAAAATGAAGTCTTCCCAGAACTTGATTTTCTTACCATTTCCCGGAATCCAGAAGAGCTTGGAGGTGATCAAATCCCTTGCTTTGGAACAGAGATTGAAGATTGGGGAACCCCTTCGGGTCACCATCGGCCTATCCAGGCAACGCTCTTTCTGACCCCGAAAATACTTGAGACGGAGAGCCTTGGTGCTCCAAGAGGTTTTCTCGTGGACCAATCTCCACAGAATCTTCCCTCCCAGCGCCAAGTTTTGAGCACCAATATCCCTGAGTTGCAGCCCTCCCTCAGCTTTGGGAGATTTAACTTTATCCCAGTTAACTAGATGCATTTTCCCTTCACCATTCTTTCCTCCCTCCCACAGAAACCGCCTCATCAGTTTGTCCATCTGGAGGAGGACAGCCTTAGGGGCCAGAAGGATTGAAGCTTGGTAGACCGGGACGGCTGTTAGCACAGAATTTATAAGTATAATTTTCCCTGCTTTATTCAGCCATGAGGCTCCCCAGACAAGGATTCTGCTTTTGAATTTATCGAGGAGAGGGAGCCATAGGCTGTTCCTGGGCTTGTCTTTAACTAATGGAATTCCAAGATAGTTAAAGGACTCCCAGGAGGAGGTACCTTCCATATCAAGGGCCCTGGATATATCTAGCATATCCCTGGGCAAACAGTTCCAGCCATATACTTTGCACTTTCTGAGGCTTAACTCGCTTCCAGATACCTTCTTGTAGGCGTCCAGCTCTTCTCTTAATTTCACTGCAGATCTGAGAGAAGCACAGCTTAATAACAATGTATCGTCCGCGAATTGGGTGTGGTTGACATTCTTTACTCGTGGGGCAATGTTAATTCCGAGGAGAGAGCTTTGCTGGAGGCAATTGTCTAATTGGAAGCTCAAAACTGAAGCTTGGATGGCATAGAGCAAGGGAGACAAGGGGCAGCCTTGCCTTAGGCCTCTAGATGCCTGAAAAAAGGAGGCAGAACGTCCGTTAACAAGGGGGGCAATCCATGGGTTCGAGATGCAGGCTTTGATCCAGCTGATAAGCTGAGGGTGGAAACCTAAATTTGACATAACAGCAAACAGAAATTTATGACGGACTCTGTCGAATGCGTTGGCAAGATCAAGTTTGACCACCATTCCCTTCTCTCTTCTCTGGCAGCTCGAATGAATCGCTTCCTGCACCAAGATAATGTTGTCCTGGATGTGGCGTCCTTTGACAAACCCGCCTTGGTTCTCAGGGATGACCTTAGGGAGGACATGCTTGATTCTATTGGCGATAATTTTGGTTATCAGTTTGTAGCCCGTATTGCACAATGAGATGGGTCTGAATCTCGAAAAATTTTGGGCTCCCTTTTCTTTTGGGATGAGCGCCAGGAATGAGGAGTTTGTACTCCCACCGATCTTGTGGCTACATTGAGATTTTTTAACCATTCTTATCAAATCTTTTTGTATAATATCCCAGCATGCAATATAGAACCTACCCGTGAATCCGTCAGGCCCAGGGGCCTTGTCAGGATTCATACCCAAAATGACTTTCCTTATTTCATCTGCCGTGACTGGGGCAATAAGCTTGAGGTTACTTTCAGCATCCACCAAGGGCGGGATCAGATTCAGGGGGTACCCGTCAGAGAGATGGTCGACCGGGTTCTCTTCCGTAAACAGCTCCTGGAAGAAGGCGTGGGCTGCCTGCATAATCTCTTCATTGTTTCTAATGGTTTGGTCCTGGAAGTTAATCTCAGAAATTGAATTGTGATTTTGGCGGGCCTTAGCTTGCTTGTGGAAGAAGGAAGTGTTCTTGTCTCCAGCTTGGAGCCACAGGCTCCTGGATTTTACCCTCCAGAATTCCTCCTCTCGCCTCAAGGCTCTATGCAGCTTCTGTTGCAGATCGTTCTCTTGTTCCAACTCAATAGCAGTGATCGGACCCCTTTCCATTGAGAGCTGGTAGCAGCTGAGTTCCCTTTGGGCATTTGTCCTTTCTTTAAGGGGAGAGCGCAAGTTCTTAGCCCAGGTCTTAAGGTCCCTCTTAAGCCTTCTGAGTTTCTCTTCCCAAACAAAGAATGGGGATCCTGAGACAGGGTGACTCCAAGAATGGTTGACAATATCCGTAAAACCTTCCGAGGTGGTCCAAAGAGGGCTGAAGCGGAACGGAATAGGACCCAACTTATCCCCTAAAGAGAGAGATAGGGAGATAGGCTTATGATCAGAGGTATACGAAGGAAGAATGGTTGAGACAGCATAGAGCCCCAGATTCATGAAGGAAGAGTGAATGAGAAATCTGTCAAGTCTGGCTGCAATATGCCCAGGACCTGCTCTTTTATTCGACCAAGTGAATTTTCCCTTGGAAGGTTTGATATCTTGAAGGTCCCAATCCAAGATAATATCTTCTACCCACTCTCTGGAGGGGTCTCTGACCAGGGAGCCTCCTTTTTTTTCCCACAAAGCTAAAGTGACATTAAGGTCACCTGCTAAGACAATATTTTCCTGAAGATTGAGGCTAAGGAATCGGTTGAGCGACTCCCAACACTCTTTTTTTTCCGAAAGCAATACAGGGGCATATATATTAACCAGGCTTACCAAGTGACCCGAATCTGTATGACGGAACTTGGTAAAGAGCCAGTGGGTGGTTACTTCATCTTCAATGAGGTCCAACGAAGAGGAGTTCCAAAAGGTGGCCAGGTCTCCTGAAGCTCCTCTGGAGCTTACAGCTCTGCCCGAACCACGCTTCCAGAAATGGGTGCTTGCTTTGAGGACTTCCGAGTCCTCCATCTTCGTCTCCTGGATTAGCAAGACTTCGGGATTTGACATTCGAACAAGATCTTTAACTGCTTTTTCTTTCACTTTACTGCCAAGTCCTCTACAGTTCCAGGAGACGTACTGCATTACTGTCTAGATGGGGAAGTGGGGACTCCCTTAGGATCCTTGCTTGCCTTGACTCCAGATCTGGTTGTTATCATGCCAGGGATGGTTTTTTGAGACCCGGCTGCAACATCCCTGTAGGATTTTTCATCCCTCTTTTTTCTGTTGGATTTTCTTCCTCTTACGGCAATTTCAGGGGTTTCCATTGAGCTGCTGGTCTCAGTGGCGTCTTCATCTGACTCTGCCTCATTTCCAGTTTCCAGGGAGACATGTTCTTCGTCGGACTTCTGCTGCTCCTCTGTCAGGGTACAATCGGTCTCAGGGGGGGCCAAAGGTTGGGAGGTAGAGGCAGGGGGCGAAGAAGAAGGCTGGGGGACAGGCGCAGGCCCAGCTGGGGGAGCTTCACCGGCCGCAGGGGATGGACCAACCCCCTCGTCAGGGTGTTTTTCTTTACTCTTGTGGGGATGTTTGGATATTTTTACCTGTTTCCACCCTTCCGTTGGTTCTTTATCCTGCATTTGGAGTTTGGGGCAATTCCTCTGAAAGTGTCCATGTTCCTAACAGTTCCTGCATTTGAAAGGCAGGTGTTCATAGTCTACTTTTTGATAATGTGTCCAGCTTCCAACTTTGAGCTTCACTGCTTCAGGGAGACCCGCTTCCAAATCAACTTCCACGCAGATTCTGGCACAAGTGTAATTCGTCTTGGTTGCAGCCTTGTCAATGAACCGCCCTATTCCGTTGCCAATTATCTGTAAAGTCTCATAGCTCCAGCAATGGACAAGGAGGTTGGGGAGTCTCACCCAGACAGGGACTTCCTTCGGTGTATCCACGTTAGGGTCGAAATCAGGGGTCCATCTGTTAAGATAGAGCCCCTGCGTGCCCATGAAGTAGGGGCCGTTTCTGAAAATCAAATCCCTATCATCTTTGTCAATAAATTCGAAAATGAAGTAACCTCTTCCCACAGGGTAACAGGTTACGCCATGGTTGAGGTGCGGCTTCCAATTCCGCTGAATCCAGTCGTCTGTAGTCTTAGGGGAAGGCCAAAGGCCCATGAACTGACCGACAAGGCCTCTCTCCGCCAGGGCCAAAGCTATCTTCACAGGTTGAGACTCAGGAATGGCGATTTCGGGGACTTCATCCAGTTTCTTGATGAATTTAGGGACAGCTGAAGGAGCGGACCGCCTACCACCACGGCTAACAAGAATCCTGAAGGCGTCAGCGTCCGAGAGAGGAGGGGGGGGGGCGATTCCCCACCCCCAGGGCCTGCCATCGCAGCCGCGATCGAACCAGAAGTCGAGCCCTAGCTAACCGGGCCGAGCCGAAGCGCCGTGCAGAAGGCTAGGTCGAAAAATCCTCAGCGAGCTCGTCGGAACAAAACTTGATATTAGTAACTTTAAAGTGTTTGGTTGTGAATGTTGGGCTCATATTTGTGATGAAAAACAGAAAAATTTAGAACCCAAGTCTCACAAGTGTATATTCATTGGTTATTATGAGGATTCTAAAGCTTATAGGTTGTTTGATCCTTCTAATCAAAGTGTCATAATGAGAAGAGATGTTCAATTTATTGAAGTCTCTCCACCACCTAAGTCTGTTGAACATCATGTTACTTTGAATATTCCCTTATCACCTGTTACTCCTATCTCGATTACTCCTTCCAGTTCTGTGACTGATCTTAGTTCATCTTCTTCTTCTTCTTCTTCAAGTATTCGACCTGAATGTCTCGAAGCTCTTGAAGTGACTTCTGTCCCTTCTAACCTTCCTGTTTGGGCCCATAAAACTCTTGAATTTGTAGGAAGTGATATCAGAATCCCTTCTGATAATCGTAGAACTAGATCTAACTTTGCTCTTATGACCAAAGTTTTTGCCACATATGATCCTACTACTTATGCTCACGCTAAGGGTAAACCTCATTGGGAACAAGCTATGTCTGCTAAGTATGATTCTCTTATGAAGAACAAGACTTGGTCTCTTGTTCCTCTTCCTTTAGGAAAGAATTTAGTTGGTTGTAAATGGGTTTATAAAACTAAATTTACTACAAAGAGACATATTGAAAAGTATAAAGCTAGATTAATTGCACACGGTTTTAATCAACTTGAAGGTATAGATTATAATGAAACTTTTGCTCATGTTGTTAAAATGAATACTATAAAAACCATTTTATCTATTGTTGCATCTTATAAATGGGACAAACACCAAATGGATATTAAAAGTGATTTTTTAAATGGTGATCTTAATGAAGAAATTTATATGCAACAACATCCTGGTTTTATTAATGCTGAATCGTCAAGTTTAATATGTAAATTACACAAGTCTTTATATGGTCTTAAACAAGCACCTAGTGCTTGGTATGATAAAATTGATGCATCTTTCTTGAATACTGGTTTTAAGCATTGTATATATGATCATAACCTGTATGTTAAGCATGTTGATGATAATATCATTCTTATTGTTTTATATGTGGATGATATTATTATCACTGGAAGCCAACTTGTTCTCATTCAAAGTATGAAAAGTGATCTTCAAAAGCAGTTTCAAATGACCGATCTCGATATATTGCACTATTTCTTGAGTCTTCAAATTTGGCATTTGGCAGATGGTATTTTTCTCTCTCAACCAAAGTATGCTATAGATTTATTGGCTCTTTTCCACATGAGTGATTGTAAACCTGTTCCTACACCTTTTCAGTTCGGTGTAAAGTTAACTGTTGAATGTACTACTCCTCTTGTTGATGCTACTCTTTATCGCTAGCTAATCGACAGTTTGATATATTTAACTCACAACAGACTAGATCTCTCTTTCGCCGTCAGTATGGTTTCACGATTCATGCAGCAACCTCATGAAATTCATTGGCAAGTAGCAAAGAGAATTCTAAGATGTTTACAGGGGACAATGTACTATGGTGTTTTTTATTCGAGCAGTACTACAGTTTCACTTTCCGGTTATACAGATTCTGACTGGGCATGTGACAGTTCTAATCAATGGTCAACTGCTGGTTATATATTTCAACTTGGTTCAGGTTTGATTTCTTGGTCCAGCAAAAATGTGAAGACACTTTCTTTATCTTCGTGTGAAGCAGAGTATAAAGCAACTAAAGAAGCAACAAAAGAAGCAGTTTGGTTACGACATGTTAGGATATTTAGACACTTAGGAGTTAGTTAAGATCAACTTGTGTAATATATCCGTTAGGGATAGTGTGTTTATTTAGTATGCATTAATATGTATTTGTAAATACTTAATCCGACGGTCACGATATGTTTCCAACATAGAGTGATCCGACGGCTCAACTTCTCTTAGATCAAACCTAACCTTGATCCGTGGCTTAACACCCGATTGGTCCATGATCTCTATTTAAAGAGCATGGAGGGTCATTGTTTAGTTGATCGATTATGAGAAGCTCATTTGTAACTTTCTTTCTTTGCATAATAAATTGTCCCGTAGAAGCTATTTGGCCAGGGCCGTGGAGTGTTTCCCTCAAGAGGGTTTAAACCACGTCAAAACATCGGTGTGTTGATCTGTGATCTGTTTGTGTGAAGTGGTTTCTCTTGGTGTTTGGTCCTTTGGTAGTACCCTGTGTACCCGAACATGGTATCAGAGCTTTTATGAAGTGCTGCTTTCGGTTATGATCTAGATCTTGAACTGTTGTTGCCGAAACTCGAAAGGGTTTCTAGTTCTGGTATTTCTGTGCATTTCTGGGACATGGGAGGTGTTCCATTGCGTCCGGAGCGTCGTTTCCATTGGGAAATAGTTTTCGTTTGATCGAAAACGGTTCCCGGTTGCTCCAGAAACGCGTATTTCATCAGATCTGAAGGTATCATGTTACAGTGACGCATTTTTTTTTCGTTTTTTAATAAGAAAAAATCTCATATTTCATTTTTTTACTATTAGATTTTTTTTGGGTTCGGATTGTTGCTTTCCCGTCTGCATATGCTCTTTGCCGTGCACCTTGAGCGATCTCGACAAATCAGAAACAGAAAGAGAAATGGTTTTTCTCGGCTGCGTATGCTCTTTGCCGTGCACCTTGCGCGATCTCGGCAAATCAGAAACATAGAGAAAACGTAGACTTTCCGGGCAAGCTAACAAGATCTAACTCCATAAGTGTGGAAAAGTTTTTTTTGTTTCGTTTTGTGGTCTGTTTTGCAGGAAAAAGGGCAATCACGTAAACCGAGCAAGAAGAGTAAAACAAAAAAAAAAAGAAAAAAAAAAGAGCCCCCTTCCTCATTCACATATTTTACATACCTTTTAATCTAGCTCACTTGGTTCAAAGTTGCTTTATTTCTTAATAGGTCTTGAGTTCAAATCTTAGGAAGTTACTTTTAAAAGGAAAAGTGCATGCAATTTCTATTTTCAAGTTACTTTATTATAAAAGTGCATCTCCCTTAAATAATAAAAAATAAAAATACAAGTGAGTCACTTAAGTTTTTTTATTGTTGCACTATTTACTAAGTAATATCATTGTAAAAGTGAAATCACTTATTTTACAAAAGTGGTTTACTTACAGCAACTTTCTTGTAAAGTGATTGTCAAAAGGTTCATCTTGGGAAGAGGGGGGTTCTTTTTTTTTGCTGGACATTCTCTAGCTGCCACGTCATTATTGGGGACATCTTCAACAGTTTCTTTGTTCAAGCATAACTTCATCATACAGAGTCAGTTTTCAGTGCCGTTTTTTTGAAACCGCCTATTTTTTCGAGCTCTTCACATCCAGACTATTGGTTTCTGTTTTTACAGCCATTAATTTACAAATATGGCCGCCCATTGTGATATTCTACTTAACAGTTCCAACTATTTCTTATGGAAATCTCGTATGGAGGATGTTCTACGAAGTAGGAGACTTTTCAGAATTACCACAGGGAAAGAAAAAGAACCCACTGATGATGATAAGAAAATAAAATGGGCAAATAGATGTGATGAAGCTCGTGGATTGATTGGGATGTCAATCTCTACTGATTTGCGATTCCACATATTTGGAATTGATGAACCTAATACTGCTTGGGACAAGTTGGAAACTGTGTTTGGTAAACACAATGAAATTCGAGGTCACCAACTCAAAAATGAGTTCATTTATTTAAATCCAAGTGAATTTTTATGCATTCAAGATTATTTATCTAAGTACAAAACTCTTAAACTCTTATGTGCAGAATGTAAGATTGAGAGTGAAGACAAACAATGCATTTATCATATTCTTTCCAAATTTGGACCTGCATATTCTGTTTTTGTATCTACATTTTACTCCATGAAAGCATCCTTGAATGCAGCTAGCTATCAAGAGCCTAGTCTTGAATCCTTTTGTGATTCCTTGATTAGAGAACAAGATAAACTCATTCATCTTGGAATAATCAACAATGCATATACATCTAGGAAAGCCTTATTGTCCCAACAGAAAGAAAAGTCCAAGCCTCCCAAGAAACAAAATTTTCGCAATAATAAGTCAAACAAGGGTCCAAAACCCTCTCAGTCAGCTCCTTCTTTAAAAAATGACAAAGGATCCAAGCCAAAAGGTAAGAAGACTGAGCGTCATTGCAACTATTGCGGGAAAGATAATCATGATGAATCAAAGTGTTTCAAGAAGATGGCAGTCTTGGAAGCAGCAATGAAGAAGCACCACATCAGCCTAGATTTGCCTTCAGAATCTACCTCTCATGGACATGCACTTTGTGCTTTTGGTTATTCTTATAATGCATCTTCTTCTTCTACTTCAAATGAATGGCTCATTGATTCTGGAGCATCTTATCATATGGCTAAGGATCAAGCCATCTTTTCTACTATGCATGAATGTAACACCAAACAAATATTTGTTTGTGATGATAGATCTCTAAGTGATGTAGGAGCTGGAACAGTTCCAGTAGATAATGGTCATTTTAGTGATGTACTATGTGTTCCAAGAATTTCCTGCAATTTGTTATCAGTCTATCAGATCACTCATTCTGGTGAAGGTAAAACTGTGACCTTTTCACCTCACCAAGTTGTAATCAAGGATTTTAAAGATCCTCAACAGGTCCTAGCTACCGGAATTGTTGATGATATTACCAGGTTGTACAAGTTTAACAACTTTAGGTCATCACCTTTCCCTTCAGTTTTTGTTGCTCGTAGTGATAACTTGAGCAAACTTTGGCATGAGCGATTTGGTCACTTAAATTATCGCTCATTGCAACAACTATGTAAAGAAAATATGGTGACCGGTCTTCCGATGGTATCTTGTAGAGATGGTGTTTGCTCCGGTTGTGTACTCGAAAAACATCATCGGGACAGTTTTGACAAACGTGCCTCTTGGCACGCCTCGGTTCCCTTGGAGCTTGTGCATAGTGACTTGTGTGGTCCTCTTCCATCTGCTTCCTTTTCTGGTTTCAAATATTTCTTAACTTTCATTGATGATTACACTAGACGCACTTGGGTTTATTTCCTAAAACTTAAGAGCAAAGTATTTAACATGTTCTTGGCCTACAAGGCCCTTGTTGAAAAACAATCTGGTCATCAAATTATTAAGTTAAGATCTGACAATGGAGAAGAATATGTTAACAAACAGTTCACTACTTTCTGCACTGAGCAAGGCATCCAACAACAGCACACTGTTCCATATACACCACAACAAAATGGTGTAGCTGAGCGGAAGAACCGCACTTTAAAAGAAATGGCTAATTGTATGATCCAATCTAAGGGTCTAAGTCTTCAATTTTGGGCTGAAGCCATAAATTGTGCAAATTACATAGTTAATCGCACCCCCACAAAAGCATTACAAGGTATAACACCGGAAGAAGCATGGAGTAAAATTAAACCTGATGTAAGTCACTTTCGTGTGTTTGGTAGTGAAGCATGGGCTCACATTCCGGATGAAAAACGGAAAGCATTGCAACCTAAAAGTGAAAAGTGCATATTTGTTGGATATTCTGAATATGTAAAAGGTTATCGCTTCTTCAACCACATTCTCATGCTATAATCATTAGAAGAGATGTTAAATTTGATGAAAATCTCTTGGCCTGCGAGCCTAACTCGACGATTGTACCATCTGTGGCCTGCGAGCCTGATTCGGCGTTTGTGCCTTCTTCTTCTTCTTCTTCCAACTTCCTTGACAGGTTTCCAACTCCAGTTTCTGATGATGACAGTGAGGATGAAAATCCACCTCCGCCTGCTCATGTTCCTCCAGTTGCACCAGCACAAGTGCTTCCTCGATGTGTCCGTTCAACATGTGAAGCAGCTGGTGATCTTGCCGGTGATCCTAGAGATCAACGTCGAACACGTTCTCAGTTTCAGCGAGCCTCTTCTCTTTTGGCTCAAGTTTCCGAGAATCATGATCCATAAACTTTTGCAGAAGCTTCAGGGAATCCAGATTTGGATGCAGCCATGGATGAAGAATATCGTTCCTTAATGGCGAACGATACTTGGTATCTTGTACCTCTTCCAAAAGGAAGAAAACTTGTCAGATGTAAATGGGTCTACAGAACTAAGTATGCATCAGATGGAAGTGTTGAAAGACTTAAGGCAAGGTTAGTTGCCAAAGGTTTTTCCCAAGTTGAAGGGATTGACTACAATGAAACCTTTGCTCCTGTCGCAAAAATGAACTCCATCCGCCTTGTTCTTTCCCTTGCAGCCTTACACAACTGGGAAGTCCATCAAATGGATGTCAAGTATGCCTTCTTACATGGTGATTTACAGGAGGAAATTTACATGGAACAACCTCCTGGCTATGTTCAGAATAACTCTAGCATTGTCTGCCGCCTTAAGAAATCCTTATATGGCCTTAAGCAAGCTCCTAGAGCTTGGTATGCCAAAATGGATAACTTTCTCCTTGACACTGGTTTTTCTAGATGCCATTCTGACCCCAACGTCTATACCAAGAAAGTAGGAAACTATCTCATCATACTTGTTCTATATGTTGATGACCTTATTCTTACTGGTAGTGACCCTAAGCTTATAACCCATGTGAAATCCAGTCTTAAACAAAATTTTGAAATGTCAGACTTAGGACATTTACATTATTTTCTTGGTCTCCAAGTCCTGCAAACCAAAGAAGGAATCTTTCTTTCTCAGTCTAAGTATGCTTGTGATCTTCTTCGTCGCTTTCACATGGAAGATTGTACACCAGCCCCTTCTCCCTTCCAGTCTGGAGTCAAACTTTCTGCCACTTGTACTTCACCTGAAGTCGATGCCACCTTGTATCGTCAGCTTGTTGGTAGTCTGTTATACTTGACTCATTCCCGTCCTGACCTTTCCTTTGCCGTTGGTCGAGTTGCCCGTTATATGCAGACACCTCATGAAAGTCACTGGAAAGCAGCTAAAAGAATACTTCGATATATTCGAGGTACAGTTCAGTTTGGGATTCATTACAGTACAGGGGGGAAACCTTTGTTGGTTGGTTTCACTGATTCAGATTGGGCCGATGATCATGATGATCGAAAGTCTACTGCAGGTTATGTTTTCAGTCTGGGATCTGGACCTATTACTTGGGCTTGTAAGAAACAACAAGCTCTTGCTCTTTCTTCAGCAGAGGCAGAATATCGAGCAGCAGTTAATGCCAGTTAGGAAGCTTTATGGCTTCGACAGATCCTTTCAGAGTTTGGATTCAAGCAGCAGCAGCCTACTCCACTTTGGTGCGACAATCAAAGTGCCATCAAGCTTGCCAAAGATCCAGTTCTACATCAACGCAGCAAACACATTGAGCTACATATGCACTTCATCAGAAATCTTGTTCATGATCGGGTTCTTGAAGTGCTCTTTTTCCCTACAGATGATCAAGTTGCAGACATCTTCACCAAGTCTCTTACAGAAGCGAAGTTTTCTAAACTTCGATCTATGTTAGGAGTTCAGGAACTTGTCATTAAGGGGGGATAGGCTCTAATGCCTCCTTCCTTCTCCTAATAGTGTCACTTTTGTAAATCCTTCAATCCTATCCCAAGTTGTTCTTAAGGGGGGATGTTAGGATATTTAGACACTTAGGAGTTAGTTAAGATCAACTTGTGTAATATATCCGTTAGGGATAGTGTGTTTCTTTAGTATGCATTAGTATGCATTTGTAAATACTTAATCCAACGGTCATGATATGTTTCTAACATAGAGTGATCCGACGGCTCAACTTCTCTTAGATCAAACCTAACCTTGATCCGTGGCTTAACACCCGATTGGTCCATGATCTCTATTTAAAGAGCATGAAGGGTCATTGTTTAGTTGATCGATTATGAGAAGCTCATTTGTAACTTTCTTTCTTTGCATAATAAATTGTCCCGTAGAAGCTATTTGGCCGGGGCCATGGAGTGTTTCCCTCAAGAGGGTTTAAACCACGTCAAAACATCGGTGTGTTGATCTGTGATCTGTTTGTGTGAAGTGGTTGCTCTTGGTGTTCGGTCCTTTGGTAGTACCCTGTGTACCCGAACACGACATGTTCTCACTGAGTTTGGTCTAGTTCCAAAATCGTCCATTCTGTTGAAATGTGACAATCAGGGTGTAATACAGCTTGCTTATAATCCGGTATATCACTCCAAGACAAAGCATCTTGATCTTGATGCTCATTACATTCGAGGTCTCGTCGCAGATGGTGTTCTTTCTCTTGAGTATTGTCCTACTGAGCAACAACAGGCAACCGATATTTTCACCAAATCCTTAATAGGAGCGAAGTATGTGCATCTTCGTTCTTTACTTGGGATGAGGGAAGTTGTCATCAAGGGGGGCAGTAATGACTCCTTCCTTCCTTTGTTAGTGGGCCTTTCTCCCAGCCATTATTAAGAGGGAGTGTTGGAATATTTTATATTCCCTCGAAGGTAATAATGTCTTTGTATTATGTCGAAAGATATCCAAAATTATATGTAAAAGAGTAATACATTATATCCCACATTCATTATGGTAAAATATATTCTTGATATTCATTATTATATAAAGAGATGTTATTATGGAGAATTATATTATCCCACATGTAATATGTGAGAGTAATTCCCCCTCATCTCTTAGTATATAATAGAGTCAAGGGAGTCACATCACAAACTCATGATATTTACTTATTCACACAAGTATTGCTATATTGTATTGGGGTTATTGACATTGCTCTCTTGTAAGCTTGAGGGAGATATTCTGGAGATAATAGAAGACTATCTTCCCGTGGATGTAGCCCAATTGGGTGAACCACGTATATCTGGTGTACTCTTTTCTCTTGTTCTCTTTTTTGTACTTATTGTTGATATATTATTGTTTTGCATAGATAGGTAAGCTAGTTTAGTTAGATCCATATCTCTGACACACCAAACTTAGTAGGAAAATTATCATCCTCGTCACCAATTTCATTGGATCCACTATGAATTTCTTCACTTGAGGATAAATCAACAACATTATTAACACTATTGGAGCCATGAAATTCTCCATTCAAAGGAAAGTCTTCATCAACATTATCATCAAACTATTGTTCATTGTAGTTGTTATGTAATCAAAATATGGTTATTGGTCTTCCTCTTGATTTTTGCATAGATAGTGTTTGTCCCAGAGGTGTCCTCAACAAACATCATCAGAACAATTTTGAGAAATGTGCATCATGGCACACCTCGGCCTCCTTGCAGTTTGATCGCAGTGATTTGTGTGGTTTGTTTACTTATGCTTCTTTCTTTGGGTTCAAGTACTTCTTAACTTTCATTGATAATATCTCTAGATGCACTTAGGGTTTATTTTTTAAAACTTAAGAGTGAATTTTTTTACTTGTGTTTGGACTACAAGGCCCTTGTAGAAAAACAATTTGGACATCAACTTCAAAAGTTAAGAATAGATAATGGAGGTGAATATGTTAACAAAAAATTTACAACTTACTAAATTACATATGGCATTCAAATGCAACATATTGTTCCATACACACATGACAAAAAATGTTCTAGAGATAAAGAATCACACCTTAAAGGAAATCGCAAACTGTATGATCCAATTTATGGATTAAGACCACATTTTTTAGTGGAAGCCATTAATTGTGAAAATTGCATAGTCAATCACACTTCCATAAAGACTTAAAAAGATACAACTCCAGGAGAAGCATGGAGTAAAATGAAACTAGATTTAAGCTATTTTGATGTGTTTGGTAGTGAAGCAAAACATTACAACCTAAGAGTGAGAAGTGCATTTTTGTTGGATATTTTGAAGATGTAAAAGGTTATAGACTTCTTCAAACTCGTTCCAATGAAATCATTATTACGAGAGATGTTAAATTTAATGAAAATATCTTGGCCTCCTAATTCAACATTTGTGTCATCTTCATCCTGCAAGCCATCTTCGATGATTGTGCCATCTTCTATTCCCAACTTTTCTACCAGTGATCCTATTCTTGTTTATTCTTCAGCTAATGACAATGAGGATGAAAATCCATTTTTGCTTGCTCACCTTCCTCCAGTTGGGTTCGTTGAACGTGAGCTTGCAGTAGCACCTAACTTTTGATATGGAGAAGTAGCTGGTGATCTTGCCAGTAATCCTTTCGATTAATGTCGTACATGCTCACAATTTCAACAAGCCTCTTCTCTTTTGGCCCAAGTTTCAGAGACTCATGATCTAGGTGCATTTGCAAAAGCTTATGGCCACCCAAATTGGAATGCAACAATGAATGAAGAATATTGTTCCTTAATGGTGAATGATACTTGGGATCTTGTACCTCTTCCAGAAGGAATAAAACTTATCAGATGTAAACTGGTGTAAACTTGTCATAAAACTAAGTATGCATCAAACGAAAGTGCTGAAATACATAATGCTCGATTAGTTGCCAAAGGATTTTATCAAGTTGAATGGATTTGCTATAATGAAACCTTTGCCCCCATAGCCAAAATTGTTAGCCTATGGCTTACCTTATCAATCACTAAGTCTTCATGTCACCATTATTTGTATTATTCATTTAGGATAGTATATATTTATCCTCAATGATGACTAGGTGAGTTAGTTGGGATTGCCTAGCTCGATCATCATGTGTGATTTTAGGATCTAGATCAAATCTCTCCATGAAGTGGTATTACCCATTGTATTATATATTTATAGATTTGGTGTGAAGATGATATATATGAGAGTTGGCTAGTGATCCTTTTCCATCAAAGTGTTATTCTCGTGGATATTGTATCAAAAATGAATTTCATCCACCTTGTTCTAGCTCTTATCACTTCATAAAATGGGAGTTCCATCAAATTGATATCAAATGCACCTTATTACATGGAGATTTGCAAGAACAAATTTACATGAAACAACCTCTTGGTTATGTTCAGAATGACTCCAACCTTGTTTGTCATGTTAATAAATCTCTTTATGACCTTAAGCAAGCTCCTTGAGATTGGTATGCTAAAATTGATAAATTTCTTCTTGACACTGGTTTTTGTAGTTGTCATCTTTGTTGGTTTATCCAGCAATACTGAGAGTGGGGGGTGAATCAGTATTGCTTTCTTTTTGTTTTATTAAAACAATTAGTATTAAAAATAAGATAGACAATGAATCAAACAAGTAAGGACACATAATTTTATCGTGGAAACCTCAAAGAGCAAACCACAAACTCAAACTCATTAATAAGATGAATTATACAAAATTATTTTTCTGCTACAACATAAAGGATGCACCAACATCGCAGTTTTCTATCTGCACCAACAGATAAGGATGCCACAAACACCCTTGTTTTCCAGCCACTCCTGGAAGGAGGCTACAACCTCCTTAGTAGGCTTCAACCTGCCCCTAGCACCACCCATCCTCCCTTGATATTTTTGATTTCCAGATCCTTTTCTTAATTCATCAAATCTGCCTCTGGAAATTCTTCATTTTTTGGTCTCTTCCTTTCTTGATGCTTGTTTGATCTGCTCGATAGAGACATCCTTCTTCAATTTCAAATATCTATTTAAATAACATCATGTATCTCATATTTTTCAGGTCGCATCTCTTCATTTTGAAGTTCGTGTCTTTTCACATCATGTCTTTCTAGAAGAATTAGATCTCGGTTGATTAATTACTAAATTAGATCTCTGTTTAATTTATTTCTGTAGACAAATTGTAAATATTTCGAGTATATTGCATGTGATCATATTGTAGTGCCTACGGGCAGGTACAAGAGCCTACAGGCATATGTATGAGCCCTGTGAGTATATATATGAACCTGCAGGCATGTATATGAGCCTATGGGCATATATATGGGCCTACGGGCATATGAGCCTACGAGAATATGAGCCTACGGGCATATACAAGTGACTGCGGGCATATGAGCCTATGGGCATATACAAGAGCCCCGCGGGCATGTATATGAGCCTACGGGCATATCCTTAAGCCCTGCGGGCATATTCTTAAGCCCTGCATGCATATCCTTAAGCTCTTGCAGGAATAAAATTTGGGCCCTTGCGGGCATATCCTTAAGCATATCTTAATCCCTTGCGGGCATATCTTAAGCTCTTGTAGGCATAACCTTTGGGCCCTTGCGGGAATCTCCTTAAGCATATCGCATAACCTTAAGCCCTTGCGGGCATATCTTTGTGCCTTTATGTGGGCATATTGTAAGCCCTCCTACGGGCATATTGTAAGCCCCTTCTGCAGGCATATTTAGACCTTCTTGTGACTCTCTTTGTGGGCACCTTCTTCTTGTTTACATCATCTTCTTAGTTGACATCAGTGCCAACACATTATTCAACAATATTGACCCCGATATCTATACCAATAAAGTAGGAAACCATCTCATAATACTTGTTCTTTATGTTGATGACCTTATTCTCATTGGTAGTGACCCAAAACTTTTAACCAATGTGAAATCTAGCCTTAAGATGAAATTTGAAATGGTAGACCCACAAAATTTGCACTATTTTCATGGCCTCTAAGTATTGCAAACCAAGGAAGGAATTTTCCTTTCTTATTCTAAGTATGCATGTGACCTTCTTCGCCTCTTTCACATTGAATATTGTAAATCAGCCCTATCTCCCTTCTAGTCAGAAGTCAAAATTGATGTCCCTTTCCCTACACCTGAATTGGATGCCACCTTATACTGTTAGTTAGTTGATATACTTTTGTACTTGACTCACATCCATCCTAATATTTCCTTTTTCATTGGTCTTGTTTCCTGATATATGCAAACACCTCATGAAATTCATTAGGAAGCAATGAAAATGATACTTGGATATATTTGAGGTACAATTTAGTTTTGGATTCATTACAATTTAGTGGGAACTCCTTTGCTGGTTGGTTTCATTGATTTCAATTGGGATAGCAACCTTGATGATTAAAAGTCTACTGCAGGTTATGTTTTTGGTCTTGGTTCTGGACCTGTCACTTGGGCTTGTAAGAAATAACAAGCTCTTGCTCTTTCTTCAGTAGAAGCATAATATCAAGCCGCAATTAATGCAAGTGAAGAAGCCTTGTGGCTTCGAGAAATCTTTTTAGAGTTAGATTCCAACATCAACATCCAACTACCTTCTGGTGTGACAATCATAGTGCCATCAAACTTGCCAAATATTTAGTTCAACATCAGCTCAATAAACACATTGATCTACACATGCATTTAGTCAAGTAATATATTTAGGATCACATTCTCAAAGTGTTATTTTTCCCTACAAATGATCAAGTTGTTGACATTTTCACAAAGTCTCTTAGAGAAGGGAATTTTTCCAAATTTCAGTCTATGTTAGGAGTTTAGGAAGTTGTCATTAAGGGGGGAGGGAGGGGGATGATCTAATTCCTTCTTCCTTCTCATATTGTGTCACCTTTGTAAATCCTTCAATCATATCCCAAGTTGTTCTTAAGGGGGGGTGTTAGGATATTTAGACATTTAGAAGTCAATTAAGATCAACTTGGTCTAATGTGTCTATATGTAACGTGTCTTTCTTTAGCATGAATTTGTACTTATGTAAAAATTTCACAAAACTAACTCTTAACACTCAAATGGAAAATATGGAAATGTAAAAAGGTGTTGAATGGAAAAAAAACATGTTCTTCAATTTTAATCACTCATTTTGGACAAGGAATAAACCTCGAGTATGCATTTTAGTGAAGTAAGGCAATTTTAAGCAATTTTAGTAAAAAATACAAAAGTTGTTGACTTGGCATATTAGATGTGAAGGAAATGAGGCGACTATGCGAATTATGATAATGGATTTTGTCAGAAATGCAAAAATCAATAAACATTAGGTATCATTTTTTCAAAAGGACATTTGTATGAATGTTGGTGTTCATTTTTGTAAGCCTCCACATAGAGATGTGTGGTTTGTTTTAACAACGGAGTTGGAATTTTTGAAAAAAAAAATGCAAATTATATATCATTAGTAAATTTTTGTAAAACCTAGGAATATCAAGAGTTTTAATTTGAATTTGAAAGTTAGGCTAGTTGAAAGCTTAAAATCTAATGGGCACAAACATAAGTATG
This sequence comes from Larix kaempferi, assembly GCA_027924585.1. Taxonomy (NCBI): domain Eukaryota; kingdom Viridiplantae; phylum Streptophyta; class Pinopsida; order Pinales; family Pinaceae; genus Larix; species Larix kaempferi. The sequence continues at coordinate 2,357,522 of BSBM01000142.1, forward strand.
GAGTTTCTAAATGAACAAAGGGCCTTTGATTCCTTTTGATTTGGGTTTTTGTAGATTTTATTGTTGTGGGATCAAGGAAATGTGCATAGGCTCTGTTAATGTGACGAGGCTCAAGAGAATTGACCATTCACTCAATAAAGTTATATAGAGTATGCATTAGTATGTATCTGCACTTCTTTAATCTGATTGTTACAATATGTTCTAGACATAAAGTGATCCAACAATTCATCTTTTCCTTAATCATAATGACTATATTGATATGTGTCTTAACACCATATTGGTCTATGATCTCTATTTAAAGAATTTGGAGAGTCATTGGTTGATGATCGATTGTGATAATCTCATATGTAAAAAATAAAAATAAATAAAAATAAATAATAATAATAATAATAATTGCATTAATATATTTCCTCAAATGGTTGTGTTGGATGGGGCTGTGAACTATTTCCGTCTTTGTTTAACCATTTAATACATTGGTGTGACAATTTTCTATCTAATTGTGTGAGAGGTTGCTTAAGGTGTTCAACCTATGCGTTCCCTTATTTTAGTTGAATATTTACCATAACTCCCATCATGTTACTATTGTGCTTCATTAGTACTCAAAGAGGATCTCTACAAGTGTTTTGACACTTTCAAAATAAAATCACCAACAAGTGCTAGTACCAAAGGAAGTAGAAAGCAGTTATGAGGCTCCAACCAATAAATCCCTTTTCAACGAGCTTTCAAAGAGTTCTAGAAGAGTAACAACACCTCAAGAGATTAAAGGAATTTTCTAACTAAAGCTCTATAGCAGTTTGGGAGAGAGGAGTATTATATGTAATATGGATCTTTATAGGCAGGAGGGACTTTGTGAAATTCCCTTTTCCTTTTGATCCATGGAGAAAAAGATTTTTTTTTTTATTGACTCATGCTTTGTAGACCTGAAACATATTTGCTTTGCATATTTGAAGAATGAGGTTGAAAAATTAATTAATTTTTTTTTAATGAGAATGGTTAAGTTTGTATTTATAGAAGGATGAAAAAAAACTTCAATGGAACAATACACAAATTTCCCAATATAGTATCAGAGGTTTATGAGCAATATGAAGCTCAATTAAAGTCATCCGAGAGAGAATATACTTTAAACAAAAAAACATATTACCCTAAGCTGCCATAGATTTTAACATACCGACCTAAGAATAACCTACAAAAAACTTCATGCAAAATCAAACTAGGTACTAGGATCATTGTCCATGACCTGGACATCTTGAATATTCTCATCTTCATCTTCAAGGCCATTCTCAACATCATCTTCCTGGTTCTCTCGATTCTCTTCCACGGTCTCCTCACTATCCATAACCTATATTCCATGACAATCTTCTGTATTTTCATTTCTTTCCTCATAACTAGTGATATTCATAGTTGCAATAATAGGCTAGTAAACTGTAACATCCTCAATTTCTATGCTTCCTAATCCAGAAACTCTAGACTGTTTGGCTACTAAAAGGGATTCATGGTGGTCCATAGTGACCTTGATTGCATCGGTTTGTGCCTCATAAGTGTGGACATTTCATTCAACCTTGTGTAGATGGGAGTCTAAACAAGACGTGAGAGAAGTAATCTAAAAAACAACTTTTTCAGTTTCTTCAAGCCAAGAGTTCACCGAGGGTGCTTTTGAGGTTATTTGGCAGACTGCAGCAAGCAAACCCTCCACTTGGGAGTTCATACACCTCATATGACTATGTATATCTCGAATATCAACATTGGTTTCGTGCATACCTTCAGGCAGCTCTTGTAACTTTCCTTCTATATCCAATGGTGACAACTTTCCTTTAGTATCTACTGGTGGGTTCTTGTTTGCAATATATACCAAATATTCCCACTCTCCTGAATCCTACGGATCCCAAATTAAGGACAACCTAGTACCGTAACTTGTTCTCAAAGTATTTTCTTATAAAATATCCTCATGCCCAATAGACACAACATCCAAAGGCCACTCCCTCAGGCGCAGGGGAAAGCGACAATGTAATCCTCTTCCATAAACACCATAACTAGGACACTCCAATCCTTGTTCTTTCCCTTAGCTCTCCTGGGACAACAGATTTTAATGAGCCATGAATGAGAAGTTTCAACCACCTTCACGAAGTCATTCACGTGAGGGATTAGACACCTTACATCAAACATTAACACTTGGCGGTTGAGCTCACTAAATGTTGATAAGACTTGTATTTGATTGCTATGATCCACCTTCATACCCATCATAAACACTATGTCAACCTTGTGAAAGTGATCAAGGTTAAAATTTCTTAAGGGATCCAACAATGAAGGACTTGTTAGCCCCCATTAATGACCAACTTCCCAATTGTATGACGAGACATTGAATTTGAATGGTGATTAGTTTTCCAATTATTTTCCTTCTTCACATTATTTGAACCGTAGGAACATGATTGAGTAGTTTATTAATTCACTTTTGCAATCTATTAGCTATCATATCCTTGAGATCCTTCTTATTTCTTGTTTGAGCTATAACTAATAAAGAGTCTCCTATAATTACAATCGATCGAAATGGAGACAACATTGACAAGACCTTGATAGAGAGAAAAGCGCTCAACTTGATTGTTTGTAGCCATTCCTAGGCCCCTGTGAAGAACCTGCAATAATTAATTAATGCAAATACACAAGATATCAGAAATAATAGAATTCAGAATCACTTTTATATTGATCACGGGCCACTTCGAGGGGGCAACCTCCTTTGAGCAAACTCAATACAATTAACTTCCCGGTGCCTTCAATGACCTCAACACACACTTATATACTAAGTCTATGCCCAATACTACGAGTCAAAACCATGGGACATATAATACTACGGGACGACTTCCAAAGCATATGCGTCCAATACTATGGGTCAATACTATGGACTAATATAAAATATGGGTCAACAAATACTACGGGACGACTTACAAAGCATATGCGTCCAACAACAATATACTAACATAGTAAAGAGAAGGGTTGACATGGGTTCCTAACATCCCCTCTCCCTTAGAAAAAGATTTGTCCTCAAATCTTTGGTTGGGAAAATTGCTGCAGAATTTGAAGGAGTGGTTCCTCGGTAGCATCCTCGGGTTGCAGTTCGGGCCACTGACGCCTTTGGAGTGTCAAGGAGGATTGCTTGGAAGGATGTAGATGAAGAAGAACTCTATCAGCTGCATGGAAAGTGCGCTCGGAATGGTGCTGATCGACTTGTTGTTTCAATCGAATCCTGTCCATGTGAAGATTGTTCTGCAAAATGAGAAGAATCTGAGCGCGGTTTCGAAGAATTGAGTCAATTTCCTAAACTGGAGAGCTGCTAAGGGTGTATGGAAGAAGAACTGGCGGTGTCTGTCCATAGACTGCCTCATATGGTGTCCTTTAAGATGTGGTATTGTAACACCAGAGCGCTTCGAGGAAAGCCATAGAAATAGTTCGCCAAAGCTGTGTAGGGATGGGCAAGGGTTTGAGCAATCCCGAAAGGAGTGTCGTTTCACCGTTGTTGACCTGGAAAGTATCACAGTCAGCCACCATCTGTTGAATTGTCATTTTCAGTCCCTGCCGAAAGAAGTTACATTGTTCCCGGTCATACATTTTGAAGAACCTAGAGTGCCCTGCTGATGAAGAAGCATGGAGTTCATAGAAGAGATAGCCCTGTTGAACATATTGCAACCAATTTGGAACAAGTAGAGAAAGAGCTGTAAGAGAAACTGAGTCATCAATTGTGCGAGAAGGAGCATCTGCCAGCATATTGTCCTTACCCTTCTTGTAAGCGATTGCATAGGGATAACCCATGAGTTGGATAACCCATTTCAGGTGTGTTGGGTGCTACGAACATAAAATAAGATAATAATTAAATAATTAATAATTAGGTTAACTAAAGTTAGGTTATGAAATGAGGCGTCTCCTCAACATCAAATGCCCGAGCCATATTTAAGGCAGGGCCATCATTGTAACATATCATCTTTTATCCTATCAATCAAATATATTATTCTTATTTATTATCCAATATGAGAGTCGGATTCGACTATTAACTTAGTGAACGGATACGTTCATTGCATTTGGTATCAGAGCCAGCCGTTCTCGGGCCTTGTTGATTCTGGCTTTTAGCCATCCATCTTGGTGCTTATCCAAATCCGGCTTTTAGCCATAATTGTCAAATTTTATCTGAATCGGGTTTTTGACCTCCCTCCAGCTTCTCCTTCCCACTTTAGACACCGCCCTGCTCGGTTCAGCCCCACTGTTCACCTCCATCATCCTCCATCCATTTTCGTCTCCTATCCTGCATCATGCGTCCACCATCCACCCTCCACACCTGTGCGCTCTTATCTACGTTCTCTTACCCACACCATACTTGCGTACCCACAGATCCATGCCCCAACCATCTACCTCTCAGACCCCTTACCACCTACATACCCTCCTCAACACCGCCCTTCCGCGGCCTCCACTCTGACCTGCAACAACTACCGCATCTCCCCTCCACTGCGCAACCCTTCACATCACCTATCACCCACACTCCTTCCCATGCTCGACCTCGAGCTCATGGTCTCCACCAAATACATTCTGCCCTTCCATTTCATCCTCGTCATCCCCCTCGCCCTGCTCTCGCTTTTCTCTCCACACATCCCTGCACCGCGCGTGCTCTAGCCAACCACGCCCATCACTCTGCGTCCTCCCCTTCTCACGCTTCACCATCTGCATTCTACTCCCTGCGGTCTCCCCCACCTCACGCCATCCACATCTTCTCCACGCCACCTGCATCTTCCCTCACAGCTTCCACCTGCACTCACCTCCACCTCCACGCAAGTCCTCCACCTCCACGCAAGCCTGCACACTCTACCCACTCGGCCTCTTGCTCTCTTGCTCTCCACTCCCGCTCACACATACTTACTAGCCCCTTCACTCCACTCCATCAACCCATGCCACCATCGGCCATCTCCCTCTATTTCCACGTTCCGATTTCCTTCCACTATTAGAGCTTAAAACCCTAATTCCATATACTTTTCTTAAAAAAAAAATTAAAAAAAAATATTATAGTAGTATTATTATAATATTCAAAGCCAATACTCCAAAATTTTATTCTCTACAATTACAAAAAATATAATAATAATAATATTATTATATTGTTATAATATAAAAAAAATAAAAATAGAGTCAAAAGAAGTCGAAGTAAAAAAAAAGAGAAATAATATTATTATTTTATTAAAATAATAATTACTTTAAAAAAAAGAAAAAGAAAAAAGAAGAAGAAAGAGATAAGAAGTATTGAAGAAGACAAAATTGAGAAAAAGACAAAGAAGACAAAACGAAGAAAAAAGACAACAAGTGAAGATCTAGCAAAGACTGTCCATCATTGGATAAGTCAAGTCAAAGAAAGACGACCAAGTTTAAGAAAGACTCATCAAAGAAATCAAAGAAGATCATCCCACCGTCGAAGAAGTCAGAAACCATGGAAGCCGATTTGCGAGAAGAATTAGAAGCCACGATAAAACGTTATCGAAAAGACAATGAAGAATTGCGCGACATAAATAACAGTTCAGAAATAAGAATGGAATTACAAGAAAGATACAATGAAATAAAAATCTCTGACCAGGAAAGGCGTATAGAAAAATTGTATGCGCAAATTGATGAATTAAAAGCCGAAAATAAATTCAATTAGAGGTTAGGAAATCAAAATATAAAGAAGGAAATAAATAATTACGAAGCAGAAATAATACGCTTGAACAAAATCGTTAGCGACAAAGATGAAGAACTAATGCAGTTACGACATAAATTAGAAAGTCAAGAATCAGAGGTCGGCCAGTGTCGAAAACAGATAAAATTTCTTCAACAACAAAATGACGACTCTAAAAAGACACATAAGTCAGAGATCACGAAGAGTAATAAAGCATTATCTAACAATGCTGAAGAAATTTTTAGACTAAGAAATCATAACAAGATACTAGTCACAAAAATTAAGAAGTTGAAAAATAGCCGAAAGATAGAACAATCTATGGACGACATTGAAGGGAAACTTCTAGACAAGCAGGAAGAAAATAGTTGTATCAGAAGTCATAATGAAGATCTTAAGGATCAACTTAAGACATCTGAAGATGACAGAAAATCGCAAGTCGAATTGATTAAGAAGTTTCAAAATGATAATAGGCAGTTAGAAAACAAGTTGGAAAAGATACAGAACAAAAACTTAAATCCTCAAGAGATGAAAATACAACTTCCAACTCAGATCAATGCTCTAAAGGCGACATTCGTAAACGAAAATGACATCGTGAAAGTTCCTTATCGACACCCCAACCATAAAAACCGATATTTAAAAAAGTGGGAAATGTCGAAAGATAATGGTACTAATGTGATCAAATCTCCTGACGACACATCAGTAGGGAATCCCATCAGTCCACAACAAATCAATTTGGGATGGATTGATCCATCGACATATCAGAAGTTATGTTCGACTCTTAGCAATTCGTATCGACATGTTTCATCATCTACGACACCACATAAAATGATGCAGAAACATTATAAGGCTTTGAGGACAAAGCCTTTCTAAGAAAGTGGCAATGCTACGAACATAAAATAAGATAATAATTAAATAATTAATAATTAGGTTAACTAAAGTTAGGTTATGAAATGAGGCGTCTCCTCAACATCAAATTTTCGAGCCATATTTAAGGCAGGGCCATCATTGTAACATATCATCTTTTATCCTATCAATCAAATATATTATTCTTATTTATTATCCAATATGAGAGTTGGATTCGACTATTAACTTAGTGAACGGATACGTTCACTGCATTGGGGAGGAGACCCATTGGTCCAGAAAATTTTCCAGACTCTGGAGATCAGTCTTGATGCATAAATAATTCCCTAATAGGTATGGCTGCCACTTCTGTACTACATGCAAAATAGCCATCATTTCCTGTTGAGAGGTAGATGCGACTAAATTCTTACCGAAAAGGTCGCTTGAAGGCAACAAGCTCATTGGTTCAGCAAAGACACCTGCATATCTATCCAAGGAGGTAGTGGAGACCGTTGATGGGTGCATCTGAATGGAATGGAGCTGAGCGATGACACCATGTGAATTCTTCTTAAGGATTTTTTCCAGGCGATGTGAACTGATGATGTGGAGAGACCTTGGTTGTAAGCCCATTAATTTGTGTTGTGCCCCATTGAATGAAAACTGCATCCAAAGTTCAGCAAAATGCCATAAGATGGGGCCAAGTGTGCGTAACCATTGAACGCCCAAAACCACATCACATCCGCCTAAGGACAAGGCAAACATGTCAGAGCGTAGGTTATAATCTTCCATATAGATACACACATTGTGACACTTCCCCTTGCAAGGTAAGGTGCCCCCATTGGCAACCATGACTTCAAAGTTGGAGCAAGGATGGACAAAGCAATCATCCTGTTTGGCAATCCGAGGGTCAATGAAGTTATGAGTGCTACCATAATCAATGAGTATGGTAAGAGGGAACTTCTTGAAGTATCCCCTGACCTGCATTATTTGTGGGGTTGTGACGCCGGTTAGAGCATGGAGAGAGATCGCGGGTGGGTCGTCCTGAGATGGGGTGTCAACAGGCGGGTGCTGAATGTCGATCTGATCATCTACTGTATCTGGAGCTTCTTCACCAAGTTCAGAGGCAGGCAGAGAATCCACATCCAAGAGATAGAGATTTTGTTGAACACATCTAAGTCCCCGAGTGAATTTCTCATCAAAATGATAACAAAGCCCTTTTTCTCGGCGTGCCTGCATCTCAGTTTCAGACAAATGCTTGATAGGAGTTGGTCGGGGAGTTGGCAGGATGGGACGTCATTGAGAACCCATATTTTAGAAGGGAACAAAAGTGGGTTTGGAGCACTGTTGGGCTGCAAGCTTGTCTTCTACCAACTTAGCCAAACCTAGGACTTCCATCATTGTGTTGGGACATAACATTTTAACCTCTGACCAGATTTCATCCTTAAGACCACTGATAAAACAAATCCTGTAAAATTCATCAGACAATCCTTCTGTGTGATTGGCGAGTTTCTCAAATTCTGTCTAATACTCTCTCACTGTGCCAGTTTGGTGAAGTTTAGTGAGTGCTCTTGTGAAGTCGTCAAAAGCAATAGGACCAAATCGTGGAAAAAGTAGTTGGCAAAAATCTGTCCAGTTTGGCTCGGGATGAGCTTTGATGTACCAATGATACCATTGAAGGGCTTCCTGTTCCAAATGAAAGGATGCAAGTGGAACTTTCTGGACATCAAAAGTATTATGCAGGCTGAAATATTGTTCTGCACTATATATCCATCCAGTCGGATCAGTACCATTGAAGCGAGGAAAATCAAGCTTCGGCCCACGAAAATTGCTGGAAGAAAAGAACCCGGTGGATACAAAATATTCTGGCTGTCGGTTATTTTTCGTTGCTGAATGCTGAAGATGGAGGCTGAGAAATTTTTCATCCAGATCTTGGAGTTTGGTTTGGATGGCTGCAAGTGCTTCCTCCATGGTTTTTGCTCCTACGCGGGTGACAACCATAACCAGGAGTTTTTTTTTTGGGAATGGATAGAAAAACAAAAACAAAAGCTTATTTAGTAAAGGGAAATTTGGATTTGGAAAAAACTCGGAGGGGTAATTGGGGTGTGACTAGGTTTTGGACACTTTCTGATGGACAGGGAAGCAAAAAATGAGGATTTCAAAAGCGGGGTGAAGGAATGAGAAAATTTGGCAGAGAGGGACACAGAAGCAGAATTAGGAAAGGAACTCTGTGGTAAAATTTGAAGGTGATTGGGTGAAAATTGAAGGAGTTATGGCAAACCCTAAAAATAGACAAATGTGGGATTTCTGGTCTTGGGAAGTGGAATTTGGGATAAGGTCTTCAGGAAGGAAATATGCATAATGGGATTGCAGGGATGTCATTGAAGTTTCAGGGAAAACAGTGTTGAAACAAGGGAGATATGGCCGAAAAACGGAATTTTTATTTTTATTTTTTAATTTTTTTTTTAATTTTTTAATTTTTAATTTTTAATTTAATTTAATTTTATTATTATTATTATTATTATTATTTTTTCTTCAGAAATGGATCGGCAACAGCGACATGGAAGGGATCCACAAAAGATGGATCTGCAACAACGCAGAAGGGATCGAAAACGGCTGGATCTGAAATGACGACTGGATCTGGAACGACTTTCAGAATAGATCTGAAATGGCTGGATTTGGAGCGGAAGTGATCGGCAATAGTTCAGCTGAAAATAGATATGGACCCCAGGTATATGCGTCTTCCTATCGGTTCAGGGGATTCACTCGGCCACTAATGCTGTTTGACGGCTTGCGTATTGGGGCAGTACCCCTCACTCCACGGCTCAGGTAAAACTGATAACCGCTTTGCCACAAATGACAGCTCTTGGTTTACCTCATGGGTGGGAACTAGTCAATCGGGTAGGGGTCGTTGCCCTTTTCGCTGGCAGGTCCTCTCAATGGGCCAGCTACTTTGGGGTTCCTGTGGTACTCCTTACAATGAGTTTTAGGGCTTATGCCCAAATACTTCCCACAGTTAAGCGGATAGAGATGATTCCCAGATCCGAACTTGCAACAGATGCAAAATGTTTTTTGGCAGAAATTCCACCCAACGAGCCCAAGAAAGTGCTCTGATACCAGATGTGAAGAACTTGCAATAATTAATTAATGCAAATACACGAGATATCAGAAATAATAGAACTCAGAATCACTTTTATATTGATCACGGGCCACTTCGAGGGGGCAACCTCCTTTGAGCAAGCTCAATACAATTAACTTCACGGTGCCTTCAATGACCTCAACACACACTTATATACTAAGTCTATGCCCAATACTATGAGTCAAAACCATGGGACATATAATACTACGGGACGACTTACAAAGTATATGCGTTCAATACTATGGGTCAATACTATGGACTAATATAAACTATGGGTCAACAAATACTATGGGACGACTTACAAAGCATATGTGTCCAACAACAATATACTAACATAGTAAAGAGAAGGGTTGACACGGGTTCCTAACATCCCCATTCAAAGGCTAACCCCGTATTCCTTTCAGGGTCCAAAAGGATCCCTCCCACACCTGCCTCCCCAAGGTTGAACACTTATTAACAATGATGATTAATTATGAAGTATCATTGTGAATATTTACTTGATTCTCTCCAATGGATTGATGCATTCCTTGATGGTAATCCTATAACTAGAGGTCTCCGTGCCCTTCATCACAAAACATGTTTCTACTCTCTTTGAAAAGTTACATGAACCTTTTTATGTATCTCTTTAAAGTGACGAGAAAACTTTAGTTCATACTTATGGGTTCTTAATGACAGTATGCTTGATGTAGCCAATATGTTGAGCTTGAGTATATAAATTGTAGAGTGAGTTTGTTTTCTTCCATTCAAAACCCTGAGCCTTGATCCAATCTTAACTACTGCATGAACTCTTGTGAAGGTTTGAATTGATTTATTGACCACTATTTGCTCACTTGATCACCTTCATTTAACTTGTAACCCCTCGACGTATATTTGGATGCTATGTGAATTGTAAATTCTCTAAGAAGCCACTTTATGATATGATTGCTTGGTACTAATGTATGTTGGATTTTGAGAGTCATATCATCTAACCTTGAATAAACCGTTCCATTGTGACTTATGAAGAGATGGAATCATTGGAGAATTAAATGCCTTCTTCTTGAATGTTATTTAGAGTGTCCTTCTTTTGAGTTGTGAGGTGTGTCCATAGTCAACTACTCCTTCTCGAATCCTGTAATGACATTAATGGCTTGAAGAACCCCCCCAAAATGGGATTGCCATTGTTGGTTTGTACCCCTATTTTACTTCATGGTGCCTTGAAGAGGTTTTAATGATGAAGATATTTATATTTTCCTATAGATCAAGGCTTAGCATTTTTGGTTTTCACCCCATAATTTTTATTCTTTTTTCAATTTTTGTAATTATTATTATTATTATTATTTTTAATATGGCTTAGGATTTTATCATGGTTCAAAAGTGTTGACATTTTCAATTGGGTCTAGTTATTGTCTCTATAATTGGGAAATGAATTCCTCGTTTGATGATGACCTTTTATATAATTTGAACACGTGTCCATTGACCAACAAAGGTGTATTCTCTTCATCAACTGTCCTTATTTTCACTGATCCATTATCGTAGCACATGTCTATCTCACATGGTCCCAACTATATTGTTTACGATTTGCCTTTAAAGTCTTTAAATATTAAATCATACATTAGAGCTCAATCTCCTTTTTGAAGCTCTGTTTTTTTGTGAATCTATCATGCCACTCGATCCATTGTTGTTGAACAATTTATGTGTGAAACAAGACCTGTTGTAGTATATCATCCAAAGCATTTAGTTGATTTATTATTTCCCTTTGAATTGTTGAGAGGCCAATCCCTAGTTATAGGGTAGTTCTTAAGGTTATGATTTCTAACTCAATGGACAACATAATTGTCTTCCATAGACAATCTCATAGGGTGTGAACCCTGTGGTAGTCTTCCATGTGGTGTTATATGCTCACGCCACTTGTGGTAGTGTGTAAGTCTAGCCCTTCTTATGTTGCTTGGATGTCTTTGTTAGGATGTTTTCTAATTTTCTATCATTGACATCCACTTAACCATTTGAATAAGGGTGTTATTTTGTTATTGTTTTATGATTTACCTTATACAATTTTATCATATTTTTTTTGATATTGGATGTGGATGGTTTACCTTGGGTAGTGGCAATTTCTCTTAGGATTTTAAACCTAACAAGGATACTCTCATACAAAAATTCTGCCACTTTTTCTTCTTTAGCATTTTTCAGTGACTTGACCTCCACCCACTTAGTGAGGTAATCTATGCATGCTAAGATATATTATTTTTGGCTTGTTTGTGGGCCTATGGATCCCACAAAATGCAACCCCAACTTTTGAGATACCTTTGATGTTATATGTGTCTACAAGGGAATTTCACTTAACTTAGTAGGATTTCCTATTCATTGACACTCATCACATATGACAATATAATCAACATCATATTTGTGGAGAGTAGGTCAGAAGTGGCTTACTTTTTTTTCTTTTTTTTTGTAACTAGGGGAATCGACAACTGGAGACTGGGATGGTACTCACGTGACACGGGGTCCAGGGATCCAATCCCGCTACCACTATACCCCCAGGTGCCCCACACACCTTGCAAGCATGGAACACGGGTAAAGCCGGGTGTGATTTGAACTCGTGACCTCCATTTACAACTGTGACTTCATAACAACTGAACCGCCAATGAGCCACACCCATGCGGGCCATAAGTGGCTTACTTGAAGAACCTTGCGAGTTGAATTATTTGCAGCAAAGTGCCTCCCCATGGTTCATCATGTTAGGCATGTAGAATTCCATGTACTTCATCTTATCTAATCTATCTTTTGAGAATGTGGTATGGTCCAACCTTCAATAGATATCCCTCTATTCGAGTGTACGAGGAATTTTTGCTTACTATTTGCAGCATTATTTATATTAAAAATGTGGACGAAATCTTCTTGTTTCCAAATAGTTTGCTATGTCAACAAACCAGAGGGTTTACACTGATATAACAAACATGTGTTCATTTGGGAATGAGTCATCTACAACCTCTTGGTCTAGACCATGAGTCAATGTAGATAAATGGTCTAAAACAAGATTATGTGTGCTAGCCTTATCAAGAATCGTTTGCTGAAACTCCTGTAGTAACAATAACCATCTAATAATTTTGCCATTTAAAATTGGTTTATTCATTAAGTATTTAATTGTTCAGTGATCAATATGAATAAAAAATTGATAACCAATAATATAATGTTTGAATTTATTGATTGCATAAACTACTGATAGGAACCCTTTCTTAGTGATTGGATAGCTCAATTATGCACTAGCCAATTTTTTTCTAATATAATAGATGGCACATGGTTCCTTAAGTTGCTTTTTGTCCCGGGAATACTTCCAATGCCTTATTTGATGCATTAGTGTGAAAGGGAGGCCCTGGTTAAGACCTTGCATCAGCAAGGTTATGATCAATTTATCTTTTATGTGCTCAAATTACCTTTGGCAATCTATTGTCCTTAAAAAATCAACATTCTTTGAAAGGAGTGTGAACAAGGGTGCTACAATTTTATATGATGAATCTCCTATAACACTTGACATGTCCGAGAAAAATATCAAATATTTTTGCTTTTGAGGCACTAGTAGATCATGGATGACAATCATTTTTGTTAGATCTACCTCAATTCCATTGGAAGAAATGTGGTGTCCAAGGACTATGCCCTCTCCCATTAACATTGGAGAGGTGCATATCTATACAACATTGTAACACATTCTCCAAGTTGGTTAGTGATTCTTTAAATGCATTCCCATGAGTGGTGAAATCATCCATATAAACTTCAATAATGTCATGAATTAGGTGTGAAATTTTGAATCACAACAGATCAAAGAGATGAGTATACCTCACAGATAAAGAATGAGCAGAAAATATGAATCAGAGTGAAAACTTCAGTAAAAATGAGCAGACAATTAATCATGCATGAGAAATCAGATAGGAACAGAATAATGTCACATGATCCAATAATTAGTATAATGAACAATGATGTTACAATGGAGAGAATTCGAATCGCACAGGAGAATTCGAGTCTTAGTTGACCTAGCATAGGAATTGACACCTCTATTAGTGCTCCGGAGCTCCCAAACTCAGTTAAACTCAACCAAAAATCAATTAACTGAAGATACAATAAGTTAACTGACCAAGGAGGGCGCATCAGTGAGTTTGACATGTAAATCACTCAGAAAAGGGTGCATGAGGCCACAATCAGTGGCATTCAGAGCATAAATCGCCCACAAGAGTCAGCTAACTCAGGTGGACTGAACTAGAACATTGAGTTGGCTCCTAAAAATTAGGGAACTACCTCTAGTGGTCCTAAAATCATGCATACAGGGTGCATTAGGTGGCTATTGAGTTCTAGATGACATATTCACACCACTAGGGGGAAAATAACATCACTAAGTACTAGTAAATGGTAAATAATGCAAGTAGGACAAGGATGGAGTATTCAAATATCCTAACACCCCCCCTTAATCCAAACTTGTGCATCCTGGGCCTTGGTTACTAAGACCAAAGGTCACCCATACAATCAAATAAATGATGAAAATAAAAGAACTGTCCATGAACCAAGGAAATGTGGAAAAAACTCATGGGAAAAATACCCCCCCTCAAAAAGGAACAACAGTAGGGAACTCAAAGAACCTTCATACTAAGCATAGAAGGAAAAAACTTTCCTAAGTGAAAGCCTTTGCAAAAATATTGGAAATATGCTCCTATGTAGGATAGAAATGCAGGTGCTAGATATGGATCTAGATCTGGATTTGCTCCTCTAATGTCACCTCCCACTTTGTTGAATTTGTATTTGCCAAAACAAGTCTTTTAGGAACCCTTCTTGCCACTGGAGCGAATGGCTCATTGTGGTCCAAATCATGAAACTTTGAGTACCCTTTGGTAGACAACCGAGATTTGTACTTAGTTGTATATACCCCATGGCAAGTCTCTTCAAGGGATTGTGGATCAAACCCCACCATCATGTATCACCTCTCTGAGAGAAGTGGATCTGCATGACATAGTGTAAGGTTTGCATGATACTGAGAACTGGTGGTTCTATGGTCAAATGGATACCCAAATGTGTTCCTAGCAGCTATAAGGACTTTGTGAGCCCATATTGGCCTTGGAAATGGATTGGAAGCATGTGTTGGATCTGGATCTGAATCTCCTTGAAATTTATTCTCAACATCAAGATCTTGATTGTAATGTCCCTTAAATCCTAAAAAAAAATAAAATTTGTATGGGGTATAACTATCTTTAAGACCTAAGGTTATTTAAATTAACTTCAACACTGGATTAAAAATTTAAGAATGGTACTTGTATGTTCACTGGGTTACTTTCTTTTCTGTTTATATGATGGCTTGTGTATCAAGTATGAAACTTCATTTCCTGCCTGCATAGTCCTGAACTTGTATAACCTTATTTAAGTTATACTAATACTGTTGCTTGGTTACGTTTAAATGCTTCGTATCTTATAATGTTTGCGTGATGGTTTGTTGCATTGCTTGTAACCTTATAATGTTGTCCTTGATTCTATGTGTTCTATGTTCTTTTGTGAATGAGTTGAAGGTTTAATGTATCATCTCCATGGTTTGGTTTGACGGACTCCTATGGATTCTGGGCTTACTTCTTTCGTTATGAGCTAAGGCATAATATTCCTTGTTTGCAGGTGCTATAGATCAATCTCATGATAAAATGTAGTTCCAAGTGGAAAGACATTGGTGAAAGATTTAACGTTTGAACATTGTAACCAAAGTTATGCTTACATATGAATATGCTTGCTCACAAAATGGGGACTTTCGACTATAGGAAGTGGGCGTTGATCTATTCGCTAGTGGTGGTGGTTGTGAGCATTAATGGAAGCCATGTAAGATCTCGTGGCTGGCCTCCACGCTGATCTAAGTTGGGAGAAGGGAGTGAGCTCCCTGCTCTGTCGTTTTGGGCAGTGGCGTGAAACAGTGATCTGGTTGCGTGTTACAGGGTTTCCATCGTTGTGCAACACCCCGAAGGTAAGTGTCTTTCTTTGGTAGCTCTATATATCTGTTTGTTTTTAGTTTAGGTTTGTCATTTATGCTAACCCCTTAGCTTGTTATATGGCAGGAGGTCGCAACGTTGCTTTGGGGGTTTACAACAGGAGAAAGGGGGACCACCGAATGCGAATGGCTCAGGTAAGCCCAAGTCCATGCATCCCTCTCCTTTCATGTGAAACTATGGATGGTTGTTCTGCATTTAAAAAGATTGAGGTGTGCTGCTTGGTTTAATGGCATTTCCGTTTGGAGTTACAAGGAGTGTTATGGCAGTCTCTCGGCTTCTATGTTTGCTATTTTTAATGGTTTTTAAAAGGGAACCTTTCCCAGGGTTCACGTAGGGTTTAGTCTTTATGAGCCTGCTAGGCTCCCAGGCTTGGATCTTGAACTTATTCCTGAATACAGTTTATACAGTAAATTTTGTTTTGATATGCTCAGTGTAGATGGGATGATTTTAGCTGGTGAATGTTGATAGTTTTCGTTGGATTTTGAATGCTGCGTTAAGGTTTAAATGTATCCTGTGCTTCTTTGTCAAAATCGTTGTTCTGGAAACGATTCGTGTTTATGCGGTGTCTCCCTATGTTTACTCTGTTTTATTTAAAATAAATGTATCTATGGTGGTTCCGTGCTTTAGCCTAGGTATTTACTCCTTTAAATTTGTTTCCTGGGCAAAGCCCAGTTGTCGAATTGGTGTGCACTTTGATTTCGATGGATGGCACATGAATGGAACCCTGGCCAAAACGCGTCTGTGCAGTCTCTGTGTGAATTATTTATTACATTCTCTGTAGCAATTCTTTATTTAGTTTGTTTATGGGTATTATGTCTAGAAAGTTTTGTATTTCTCCTATGCGAGTTTGTTCGGGTGTTTTCTATGATCTATAGCTCTTGTAATTTAAATTCTTACTCTGTTTAGAATGCTCAAAACATTCGAAATGCTGCACGCTGTAAAAGAAAAAATGTTTTGGTATGATATATGGGAGTATGCTGTGTTACTTTAGTTTTCTCTAAAACGCATAACGTTTCTCGGCCCTTTGTATAGTTCCGGGAAAAGAATACTAGGGTTGCAAAAATCATAAGTTGTGATAAGAAAATATCTGTTGTGTAATGCTTCTCTGTATGCATGAAAGTTCTCGGTTGCTTTACTTGCTTATCTCACGGCTAAATGCCCATCGTGTTAATGTTTTTTGTAGTGTTGTATTCGTTTCTAGGTATTTCCAACTACCTAGGGTACTTGAGGAAGGGATTCGATCCTTTGTCTTTGGGGTTCTAAATGTTGATTCTGTTTAAAAATTAGCGTGTATTTAAATGGTTGAAAAGTTTGATGGTTAAACTGGTGGACAAGAGTAATGCAAATATCAATGTTTTACAATTTTTATTTAATTTATAAAAGTAGAGATCTTGTAGGGAGTCTTGCTTCTTAGTTGAGCTCTAGCACAAGCTAGCTTTGCTAGCTTTGTTGGAGCGAAAAATCGTATAATAAAAGGACTCTGGCCTGTACAATGTTTTTCCCAGGAAGTCGCTTGTTTACTAGGATACATCTAGCTTAGAACTTTTATGAATTGTCAGTTTGTTTAAGCGTTGGTTTTTGTGGTTTATTTTATACTGTTTTGGAGTTTGAGAGTTCTGTATAAATATGGAAAGTTCATTTCTACATTACAAAGGAAAGAAAAACTACCCTAGGTTAATCTAACAATATATAAAACTTTAAATGCTTAACTATTTATAGTACAATTACGTAAATAAACCGAGGGTGCCATGACTAAATACTTCTGTCAATGGGCCAGGAAAATAGATAAACTAAAACTCATAAAATAAGATTGGCAGCTTTAAAATGGGAATTTTAATGACTGTAAAACTCAGCCTGTAAATCTATTAAAGAACAGATAACGAAACCGATATAGAGAAAGTATGAACCTCTTACCTAAGGTTGTGCTGCCTGCAATAAATCTATAACCTGCACACTACAAACACCAATTAATAGGACACACTCTTAGCTGACTTGTGGAGTGGTAACCGAATAACCTCAGAACTGCCACGTTCCTCTCAACCTTTGATCCAGAACCGTTCCTGGTTCTTATTCAGATCACCCCCAAGCTGGTTCGAGCATGCAAGAAAATCTAAAGCACCTAAGGCAAAAGGTTGTGGTTCTCTTGCAGTTAATCTCTGTATCTTCCTGGTACAAGATTTGAAATTCCCTCCAATACCATAACGAATGATAATAAGATAGGATGCCCTCTCTTGGTATTTGTCCTTATATTTATAGTTAACTTGGCTAGGGTGCAACCCTAAGGTTTTTTGAAATAGGGCAGTTTGTTATCTTGAGTTTACATCCATTTTTAACATCTTCTTGAATTTAACTCTCAGTTTGAAATATAGTTAATATAATTAAAAGATCATTTTTAATTATAATTTCCTGTTAACTAGAACTTTTTAATTGTTTCTATTTTGAGTTGATAATGGAACTCTTAATTTTTATTTATTTAGTCTATAAGAATATATATATACTCCACCTATTTAATCTATGTATCTTTATTATTCATATAACTTTATATGTATAATATCTTCATCTATATATAATAATCTATGTATCTTTTATTATTCATATAACTTTATATGTATAATATCTTCATCTATATATAATGTACACATTTTTCTTGTACATAAGTGAGGCTCTTTTATAATTATCTTTTTATTATTATAATATAATTATATCTTTGGTGCTTCATTAATTCATGTAAATTCTTTAGCATAGTCTCTTGTGGTTTTGGTCGGTCAACTAAGATTGGTAACCCTAGATCCCCTTGCATGCTCGATTACCTCATTTTCATGGTAGTGTCTTTTAGTGCTTGATGAGAAACTAGAGAATGATTCAATTAATCAATTTGAATAAATATGATGAGTAAGGGTTCTATTTAGAGTTTTTCAATCTCAACACCATAAGTGACGTAACCCCTAGTGTTATTCAGAGCTTATGCTCAACACTCTTAATGGGTGTTACACTAGTGCAATTCCAGAGATTTTGCTCAACACTAGTTCTAGGATGCATTTGTATGATACACCTAGGGATACAATGGCCAAAGATACGATGCTCCAGAGCTTATGCTCAACATCATGTTGGAGTGCTCCAAGGATTATGCTGGGGTTACCTATGCGCTCTACAACACCAACACCAACACCCAATCATTTATCTGCTGGGGTTGTTACCTATGTGCTCTAGAGCTTACACTCAACACATAGTATTGTAACCCATGTGCTTCAAGGCTTATTCCCAACACATCATAGAAGTCAATCATGTATACCAGAACTTCTGCATAGTACATAACAAAGATCATATCAGTATATTAGGGCTTGTGCCCAACACATAATAAAAATCAACCAAGTACATCGGGGCTTATTCCCTGTACATAAAAATAATTAGTGTCCATCAAGGCCCAAGCCTAATATATATATTACAAAAGTAAATCATGTGCACTGGGGCTTATGCCCAGTATATGTAACAAAAGAAAAACATGTGCATTGGGGCTTACTCCCAGTATCTGTATAATCAAAATGAATCATGTGCATCGGGGTTTACGTCCAATATATAATATAATCATAGTAAAAGTGTCAGGATATTACATCGATCCTCATCTTCATTAGAAGAGATATCACTTTGATCTTCATTAGATTCCAATGGGGTAGGCAGAGAGTATGGAAAAAATGGGAGAATTCATATGCCTTGGAGGCATGGTTTTCAAACCCTTTTGCTATAATATTCCTAGTAGAGATTTCTGCAATCTCAACTGTGTTAGGACGAAAGACCACTTTCTTCGGTGAACCTGTGTGAGTCATCTGATATACAGACAACAAATTTGTTGACAAATAAGGCACAAATAGAACATTTTTGAACTTTTCATGCTCGACATGTATTGTTCCCTTCCCTTCAGCAGAGATATGAGAGTTATCTCCCATGTGAATAATCAAACCATCTTTGAGATATATGAAAGAAAATGATTCTCTAGAGGCAACCATGTGGTTGGAGGCTTCTAAATCTATGAGAAAGGCTTGTGATTGTGAAAATCCAGCCTTCAGTGCATGGCATCTCTCATGACCATTGGAGTCACTTCCAGAATTAGTCTCTCTTGCGTCTTCTGGGAGGGCAATGTTATGCTGTTCAAGGAGTTTGGTCATCTGATCTATCTTCTTCTGCATGCAAGATCTCTCTGGGTGGTTTCCTTTCTTGCAATAGAAACACTTGGATTTCTCAAATCCCTTTTGTTTGTCCTTCTTGGAGCTGGAGGCTCCTTTTGATGGACTTGGCTTGGCATTCTTCTTGGGTTCAGATGTCCTCTTCTACTTTCCCTTGTGCTTCCCCTTTCCATTCGCACTTTTTGCTTCTCCAGCCACAGGAGCTTGATTTTTGGAGGCCTTCAAGGTGCCCATCTGGATCGATTTGTCTTGTTCTTGGATGAGAGATTCAGTGAAAATATCTAAGGATGGCATCTTCCAACCAGGAATTGACATTCTCCCTAAATGGAAGGTAGAGATGGAGACGAAGAACTCAGGACCTAGCTTGCTCATAATGGAAAGCACCAAATGCTCATCCTTCTTCTAAATGCCACACTACTTGCATTGCATGAACGGAGATTTGAATTTGGAAAATAAATTCTTGATGGTCTCGAAACTGCTCAGTTGAAGAGAAATCAACTCATTCTCTAGAATATGGCCCCTTAGCTCATCTTGTTTACCGAAGAGGGTCTCTAACTTCAACCATAACTCTCTTGGAGTCTTCAATCCATAGAGGTGGAAGAGTAGATCCCTGGAAATATGAATACACATGAAACCGAATGCTTCATCCAATCTATTTAGATACTTGGCCTTCTCCACAGCTGCTTGAGGTTCGACCTCCTTTCCCATTGTTACCTTGTACAATGACTTGTTGCGCAAGACCATCTACATATCAACCATCCAATGAAGGTAATTGAAGGGTGTAAGGATCTTGGGAGAGAGACGAGAGTTCAAATTCTCCATGAGAACCGCTGGAGCGAATACAAGGTGATACTGTTGCTACTATTGCACTCAAAAACAATTTCAATAACCTACAAAAAATATCAATCTTGTAGATAAACTACTACTGAGCACTACTTTAGGACAATAGGCACATTTTTTCAGATCCTTCACCCCTGGCTAGACCTCAAAGGATTTCTCCAATGAATTCAATGCAATAGCACCAAGATTTGCTGTGGAAATCCAGAGGCTTCTGGTTCACTACTGAAAGTAGCCTCTCAAACTATGCTCAAATGGATTTGATACCATGTGAAATTGTTTATCGGACAATCCACTCGAGCGGACGCGAGCCGAATCTCCCTAGCTCAATGCGAGTCTAGAACAAATAAGACAGGCTACGAATGCATTTCCTAGATCTACTTAAGGATCGAGTACTAGATGTCTTACCTTTCACTTCGTTATCCTTTCTCCTGAATGCTGCTCCACGTCTCACAGTCGTCAGGTCCAAGCTGCAAGACCTGTCAGAACAAGAAACAAGAGAAACAAGTAAAGGGTATCTATACAATAAGAGATCTAAGTGAACAGTTAAGCAGGTAAACTACTCAATATCATTACACACATGAAAAATATTGGTGGAAAGCATTTGTATTACTGTAAAAATAGGGAAGTACATAGCAGAGATATAGAACTACAACCGAGGCTTAACGTTGCAGCCCTTTTCCAACAAAGCCATTTGCCATTTCCTCCTAAGGAAGCTTGAGTCTCTCAAGGATGAGTAGAGATCTCTCAAGAGTGATTTCACTAGCATGTAGACACCATAGACTTCCTCCCTTTGGAGAGGGGTAGAGCTTCTCTTATATAGGACTAAGTGGATAGGGTATGGATAGGATAGGTTGAGATATGGTAGGAGAGAGATGGGGGATCCTCCCAAGGTGTTAGGAATCGAGTACCAACTCCCATAGAGGTCAGGGATAAGGCCCTAAGTTAGCAAGTTTCGAGAAGAACCTCGAAGAAGCTATTTTTTCCCATTAACTGACTTCGTCGCACCCTGCAATGAAGCAAGCTGTGATGTCGCATGTTGCATGAGTGCAACCTGCGACGACCTCTCAAAACCTGGTACAACTGGGTACAAATCCTCCCAGGTTAATTACTCAGTCAGGATATCTTCAGGGGTGTATAAACTGAATCTCATGATGGGTAGATTTTAGGTGTAACAGAATGCCCCCCAAGGCATGAAGCTGTTGAAGATAGACAGGTGAAGTTCTTTGATAGAAGAAATGGCAATAGACTTGTCGGACGAAGGACACTGTTGCAGTACAACTGACTCTGAACTGACAATCTCATATGAAGTACAACATGGCTGTCGACCAATACAATGAAAATCCATGGTAGTAATGACCGACTGGACACAATCATGGCTACTAGACACAAGCGTAGATCCATGATGAGATGATAACACAACCATGACCAATACAAATGTGGATCCGTGCGATATAACTCAATACAAACTCCATCGCAACCTGGGTAAAACATGACTTCCTAGGGTCTTCAAGCTGAACCCGCAATGATACAAATCTATCCATGTGATTACAAATGTCTTGATGTCGAACATGGTAGAAACCACTTGATTACTGACCATTGAAGTAAACCATTAACAAGTGCGAGGGAGATCACCATTGATGTCAATGATTCCCAAGGTATCATAGTACATATCATCAAGCGCGAATAAATGAGTTGAAGTCGAACGCAAGACGAAATATTTCAATCAAGAGTCAATGATGTAAACTCATGTTGAAAGTGAGGTAACCTGCCATTGAGGCATGCAGGACCAAGGTACTTGATTGGTTTCTAGATTCAATCCTCGGATGATGAGTTGAAGTCGACAAGGATGAATCCGTCGAAGGAGGGCCATGATGAATCCCCAATCAATTAACATGAAACACGAAAAAAATGTATAGAGTAGATCGGATGTTATAGTAACATGCAAGAATGACTCAGAGAAGACCAACATGGTGGCGGGCATACTGACTGCAGATGATAAATGATGGACATATTCTTAAACATGGGCATGGCATGACTTGGCAGTATTGATATGACGAGTGCGACACAAATTCCATAGGCGACTGATGATGGAAGATTTCTTCGAATGATTCAAAGGAGTAACAAGACTCAGGAAATAAGTGGAACTCGAGGAAAAATGGATGATCCAAGTGCTGTATGCGAATGCAGATGAGTGCCATGTTCAAGAACGACTACATAATGCCACTAACAAGGTACTAAACACAAAATCTTTCCTTTTTCCCCATCATGAACGATGAGAGCCTCATGTGTTTTTTATGAGCTTGATGAGGGTAACCAGATGCTCGGTATAGCTCATCTCATAGATGAGTCCAATCCCAAATATTTTTCGAACCTGGGATAGGAGGGGTTCGTCCCATGGTGGGCCCTTCAATGTAAGAGTTTAACGAGTCCATAGAAGGTAAACTCGGTCGTCATTTCATGTTTAGAGAGTCTGAAAAGATCTAAAGAAGACTCCAACGGTCCTTTTTCGTAAAGTTAGCCTCATCGCCCGAAAAAGGGTAAAACAACGCGGGAGAGGACTCTTCCAGTCATGATTGGCTGGAGTATACCTTTTTCGTAACTAGTGCCCCTTGGTCCGAAAAAAGGGGTAAACTATCACCAAGAAGACGACCATTCAAATTCTTTTACAAGAGTGAACATGACAAGTTCGCTTGACAATCTTTTCGTATTTTGAGAGCCTGAAAAGAGCTTAAAGATAGACTCTGGGGGGTTCCTTTTCCGTAGGAGTTTAACGAGCCCAGAAAAGTGATAAATCGTAACTCGGTATTGTATTCTCATAGTTTCAAGAGCACGAGAAAGAGCAAAGAGTAATCTCATTAATTGCAATCTATGAGAAAATGGGTAAACGACAAAAACTCACAAGGGATGTTCATACCTAAGATGACTGTTCCAATATGAAAACGACGTAGAAAGGCACTTCACAACTCCTGCACACTCAGAAACTAGGTCAAATAGTCAACCGAATGTTCAAATATAATAAAATTGATCCAAACTATAGCAAATAGCATACGACATCAAATATTTGAAAAAGGAATATTCCATTTTGTTCTATAAATAGAAATAAAAACCAAATATAGTCACCATTGTTCTATTTGCCAAATTTGGGAGGAATAGTGCCATTTGCTGCCAGATCTTCGCTTGTCGATTTCGGGAGCTACGATAAGCCATTTCACCTGCCGTCAGGAACAGGTAACCCTAAACTTCAGCCAGCAAAATCGTAGTGGTTTACGATTTTGATTTTCAGTCATTTTTTTGGGGTTTTGGCTTGATTTGGGAAGGGCCATTGCTCCCTCGGCTCGTCGCAGTTGGCCCTTTTGAGAACTGCGACGAGACCGAGTCGTCGCAAATGGAAAATACATGGACTGTGATGACGTCGCCCTGTTTGCAAAAACAAGGTGCGACGACGGCGATGTCCATCCCCAAACTCAAACAACACTCAAAATAAGGACTTCCAGTGGGTGAAGCAAGTCTTAACATTGTTAAAAAATTCCTGTTGACAGGTTCCAAGCATAAAAAATGGTTTTGGAATGGCGGTAAAGGGAACATGAATTAGATTATGAAGAAGCTGCAAACGATCCACATTGTGTGGAAGCTTTGAGAAACTGTGGGCTTCTCAAGTTCTTCCGCATTCAAGGGATGAGATCCCAACTTCCACTGCTGAACCCTATGCTCCAATGTTGGGATGTGGCCTAGCAGTACTTTCTCATTGGTGAGCATGAGCTTCACATAGATGTCGAGGACATATATTTTCTAACTGGTTTGTCCCGAAGGGGGGACAATGTGACACTCACTGGATCACCTGGGAGTGATCGAACTGTGGAAAATTTGATCCGACAGCATTGTGGTCCCAACGCCCATGCATCTAGCGGGAAGATTTTCATTAAAGATGTACGGGAGTGCCCATTGCGGGCCATTTTATTCACCATTACGAGGATGGCGGGGAGTCAAGCTCCTCACCTAGCCACCAGAGCACAGATGCTTTATGCGGAGGACTGTTTGTCTCCAAAGATCTCCAACTGGTGCGAGGGGGTCCTCACAAACATGCGAGCTTAGCTGACAAAGTGTCAATGAGAGATCAAGCAGTTCGGCTATGGTTCTATAGTGATCTCGTTCTTGCTGGAACGAGTTCCCCTTTTGCATCCTCAGGTACCACTAGAGGATAGGGACCTCAGAGATCCACACATGGCCACGTGGACCGATGTGATGGCTCGACATGGTGGAGGTCCTATCATTGGATTCCCTCCTGAGTTCTTCACTTGGCTGGCAGGCCAGTTACTGATGGTAGAGGACTTTCCATATAGTGGCACCGACTTCACAGATGAACCAGACTTGCTGCTACCTGAGGGAGCAGCATGGGGAGACCTCAGTAAGAACAAATGACCCTTGAAATTTTTAAGTTTTGTGTATTTATGATTATTTGATATAGTGCTAACAAGTGAACAACATGTGTGTGCAGATGTGGGTCCTATACGACCAGTGGGGACCTCTCTTCTGGCTAGGAGAGAGAGAGGAGAGGGAGAGATGGTGGACCCAGCTATGCATGCTGCCATATTAGATATGGACAGAGTCTATGCCAACTTGAGTGGGTTGACACTGGCTATTCCTAAGCCGACGGTAGATGAGGTGCCACGGCCCATGCAAGTGCACACGGTTGGAGCGACTGCGCACTTCAACGCATTGCTTCGCAAGGTTGCGAGAGCAATGGACTGTTTCTAGAATCAGCTGGCTAGGGCTGCTAGACCACCTAGGGTTGTATGGGCTAGGAGATAGGCCACATGTTGTCATTGTGTGTGTACTGAGAGCTTAGAGGCCTATGATTTTGTACTACTGAAAGCTGCGAAGCTTCATATTTTGTAGAGACTTACTGAAAGCTATCGGGCTTCAAATTTTTGTATCAGCACTACCGTTTTGAGATTTATATATATATACAGACAGTCCGACGATTTATACATTATGTGTTCCAAAAATTAATGATGTGATCTTGTTTATATGCTTGCTTCTATACAATGCATTATTTACATGTTGTGAATGCTTTTACATGTTATGAGTATCATGTGTGTGTGATGTACCAATCTAGAATGAAGTTGGTCATTGAGTCAGCCACTGTGTTTAACTCTCGTGGAATGTGCAGGTATTGAATGGTTTCAAATGACCTTTCCAAGAGACGAACCCATCTAAAGAGACGGAGTAGGGTAGGATAACAGATAGCGTAAACCCGATTAAGATGGGAAACCACCAATTGAGAATCCAAGTGGATGACAATGTGGTTCATACCCAAGGAAATCGCATCGATTAAGGTTCCAACTACCGATAGATACTCTGCGGCATTATTGGTTGCGAATCCAAGGCAACTTCCTCCTGAGCTAATGAGCTCACTTGTTGGGGAATACAGTACCCAGGCCGCCGAGGCAAGGTTATGGGTATGCTAGCTGACGCCGTCCATGAATCCATAGAACGTTGCCATCTGCACATGCAGACAAAACATTGTATGAGAAGTGAAAACAAGATCTAAAGACACTCAAAAAACAAGTGCGTCACACCACACAAAAACACACAAGCATGCCATGTACAGTATATACAAGGAAATCTATGCATGAGAGGGTCAGGCAAAGTACCTCTTCAGGTAAATCCCATTACGGGGTTCACCCAAAGATATTCTGTCATAATATTCAAGCTCGTAAGCTCCCTTTTCCAAAACACGTTTGACGATGTAAGGTCCGTGCCACATGGACTCGAACTTTCCTGCTCCTAGTTTGTCATGCTTCTGGTCATATGTGAGGACCAGGTCACCCTCATTGAAGATACGGGGTTCAACTAACTTGTCGTATTGAGCTTTGATGCATTTATTGTGTGCTTCATTAGCAAGAGTAGCATCTTGGCGAGACTCGTCAAGTTTTGCTAAGTACAGGAAACGTTCTTCCTCGACCGTAGTGTTAGGAAGAAGTTCGACAGTGAGTTGCAGAGATGGAATTTCACACTCTATAGGCAGGACAGCTTCCAATCCGTACACAAGTTGGAAAGGAGTGAAACCTGTGGTGGTTTTAACGGAGGTTCTATAGGCCCATAATGCTGAAAAGAGCATATTATGCCAGTTGGACTTGTGCGTACCTACCATCTGTTGGACCATAGTTTTCAAGACCTTGTTAATGGCCTCGACCTATCCATTGGACTGTGGGTAGTAAGGTGTTGAGTTTTCATGTCGAAAACCCAATCTATCGCTCAGTTCATCAACCATATGGTTCTGAAAGTGAGAACCATGATCAGTAACTATAGCCTGAGGAACTCTAAATCGCGCTATTACATGATTGAACATGAAGAGTGCGGCGGTTCTGCCATCGTTTTGGTATGTAGGCATTGCCTCGGCCCACTTTGTGAAGTAATCCACAGCTACGATGATGTAACTATTCCCCCTGGTCGAGGTAGGATTATAATGCATAAAATCGATACCCCATTTTGCAAAGGGGCCCACGGCAATAACCGGGTGTAACGGGGCGGGATGGGTGCGCTTCTTTGTATGGAAGTATTGGCATGGAGGACATATTTTCATGGCCTCAATACAATCTTTGAAGATAGTAGGCCAATAATATCCCGCGCGCAAAATATTTTGGGCTGTAGCCATCCCAGAGAGGTGACCGCCACACGCCCCAGCGTGACAGTCATTCAGCACGCATTCAACCTCATCGTGATTTAGACAATATCGAAGAATGGAATCGATGCCACGGCGGTACAAAGTGTCAATGATGATCAGATAATACGTTGCATGGTGATGAATTCGATGACGGTCATCTCGAGAGAGTTGAGGGTTGAAGCGTTGGGTTTGAATATATAAAGAAATATATCCATACCACAGATTGGTCGTACTGATGAGAAACAATGACTCATCTGGAAATGAGTCATTGTGCTCAAATTCTACATCGGCAAGGGGAAAGTCACAAATCAACTCAGCAAACACCAAGGACTTTTTGGACTTGGCTTTCTCGAAAAGAAGATCGAATTCTTGCAGTATCATGATCTAGCGTGAAGAATTGCCCCCAAGCACCTGACGTGTCAGTACGTGGTACATGGGGTTCGAGTCTGCGATGATGGTGGTGGTGCGGAGCAGGATGCAGTGTCGAAACTTTTGGACCGCGATGACCACCGCGAAAGCAAGTTTTTTGACATGTGAATATTTAGTTTCAGTGTCAGTGAGACCCTTACTTGCATAGTATATTACATGTTCCTAGGCGTTTTGGTACTCTTGTACCAAAACCATGGCGATAGTAGTAGCAGAAGCAGCGAGATATAAGATGTAATCTCGAAAATAATTCAATGTTGGATTACGGGGGCATGCATGATGGCATGTTTGATGCTGTCGAAGGATTTTTGAGCTTGATCGTCCCAAATGAACGGGACGTCCTTCTTAAGCAAACTCATGTACCCTTTATTCTTTTCCGTGAAATTACAAACAAAATGTCTTAAATAAGTCGCCTTCCCTTGGAGACTTTGAAGTTTCGTCACAGTGGTGGGAGGTGGGAGGTTGACAAGGGCCTCCACCTTTAAGGGATCAATGCGGATCCCATCCTTCGAGACTATAAATCCTAAGAGGCGTCCGTATTCAACGCAAAAGATACACTTGTGAGGATTCAGACGGATGTTGTACCATTTGCATCTGAGGAAAATGGCCGTCAGATGATCCGTGTGGAACTCACACTGCTTTGAATGAGCAGGGAGATCGTCCATGTAAGGTTCCACAAAGTCCAGGTAAGGTTCCACAAAGTCCTTAATATCATGGAAGGCATACGACATGGCTCGTTGGAACGTGGCGCCAACGTTTTTAAGGACAAATGGGAGTTTGCGATACGCACATGTCCCCCAAGGACAGATGAAAGCCGTCTTATGTTGGTCAGCTGGGTTGATCTCAATCTGGTTGTAACCAGAAAAGCCATCCATTAATGAAAAGACGATGCTTCCGACACAATTGTCGATAATCTGGTCAATGAACAAGGTCGGGTAGTTGTCCTTTGGACAAGCCTTGTTAAGGTCCCGATAATTGACACAGACGCGAATGGTGCCCTACTTCTTGTTCATAGGGACGACGTTGGAGACCCAATTCGTCAATGGGACAGGATAAATGAAACTAGCCTTTAAGAGTTTTTCAATCTCTGCCTTGATCGCTGCAGTCTTTCGGGGGTGTACCGGTCACAACTTTTGACGTACAGGTTTGATGTCGAGATCGGTTTTAATTTCGTGAGAAACAATCGCGGGGTCTATCCCGGGCATCTCCTCATAGGACTAAGCGAATACGTCCCGAAATTGCTTGAATAAGGCCGTGCCCATAGCTATTTCTTTAGGGGAACACTTATGTCCTATGCGAATGTGTTCCACTACACCAAGTTTTACCGAGATGTCTACTAGGGTGGTAGGTTCAATGTTGGCCAAGTTACCCTCAGTGTCTGAAAGACATGTAAGTATGGGAGAATGAGGGAACGAGTAGATATCCGGGAAAAAGATGGTGTGAACGTTGTTCTCTATGTACTCCAACGGTGGAAGAAAAGAGGACCTACGGTGAAGGTCATCCCATGGGGCATCATAAACATTCATAACTTCCATGATGGACTCATCTGAATGAAAAGTCCGAAGTAAGAGGTCGGGTAAGGATGATGCCCATTGTAGAGAACAAGATAGGGAGGCCATGGTTAGATGGTCCTCCGGTGCTGATTGGATAGCCTCGTAAATAAATTCAGCGGGTGAAAGAGGCATTGCGTCTCCAATCAGGTGTGTTGTGGATTCGTCCGGTACAAGCCAAGTATCAGTAGAGCGAGATGAAATCTCCGCGGAGATCATGTTCACCAAGGCAACATGATTAGGGGCGTCCGAAATGGGAAAAATGCCCATGAGATATGAATCTTTCAAAAGGACAACCCCTATACTCTCATACTGTTTTAACGATTGTCCAATGGAAGGAACATGGTCACCAGGATGAGTAGTAGTGTCCGGCGTGCAAAAATATAATTGGTCGATGGTGACAATTCATCCTTGGTGGGGGAATTGCACCGTGCGGAAGACTGAAGAAGCTACCGCCTGCATGGCGTAAAACCAACTGCGACCAAGCAAGATATTATAGTCTACTGGGGCAGAGACCACTTCCACATTGATGGTTACGGTCTTTCCACCTAGATCGACTGTGAGGGATTGTAAGAGCCCATGAGGTTGAAAGCCACGCCCGTCGAATGCTTTCAACGTGGTGGGAGAACGATTCAATTTGGGAGAACCGATGGCTCTCCAACAGGCGATCGACATGACAGACGTAGAGGTGCCTTCGTCCAGAAGGGTACTATTGACAATTTTCCCAGCGAGGTTTGCAGCTACTTGAAATGCAAGTTGATGGGAAAGCCTCGGCTTGAAATGGTTAAGTCGAAACATGATGGTGTTCGAAGAATCAGGGTCAACTGCACTGATTTCTGTGAGGAGAGTTTTGCGTTGATTGGGACAATTCTGCAAAACTTCTAGCATGGACATGGCGCAAGGGGCTTGTGCCAAGTCTTCTATGATATTGTAATTTTGCGTCGCCCGAGCATTAGGATTAAAAAAAACTTTTCTAATTGTGCCCTTGGGCGGTCGTATTATCGAATCGAAGGATGGCTTCTCAATGGTGAGAGAAGTTGATGGTACAATGACATCATGTAAGGAGTTGGAAGCTTTTTCAACATTACTCCCAACAGGTTCTTTCGAAGGGACCGTGTCGTATGATTGCGAGCGAGTATTCAAATTGATCATCTCATTTCGCACCATGAGAACATGCGTGGTATTGGATGATTCCCCCTGGGCTGGGGGAGGTTGAACAATCATCTGCTGGTTTTGAGCGGGAAACGGATCGTTGAGGACTGCGGGAGTGGGTTTACCCCTAAGAAACTTTTGGAATTCGTCTCTATGGGGACACTCCTTAGAGAAGTGATCATCTCCACACAATAAACAAGGATATTTTAGCTTCTGTTTCTGTTTGGCGTCATCATGACTGCTCTTTTGTTCTTGCTAGACAAAAGATTTCTTAGGTTTTCCCTTGTTTTTCTTCTTGCCGCCGGACTTCTGAGGTGAAGCTGATGAGACAGAATTCACTTCTTTAGTAGCAGCAAGAGCGGATGACTTGGTGGTGCTGACACCAGCCTGTGTTGGTAATGAGGACGAACCCTGGGGGTTCGAAGAACCAACAGTTTGATGAGGAGGCTGGGTCTGAAGGGATCTGATGATGCCATCGGCTTGGGGTGCCTTAAGTGGTTTTGTAGGATCGTTAGCGTCACGGGGTGCATTAGGAAGAATATCAAACAAAGCGCCAGATTGAGTGTAGACTAGGTCTAGTACATGGGCACTCACAATGGCTTGTTCTTCGGTGACAACACCTCGCATGGAAACATCTCTTTCTATGACAAGGATGAGTGACTTCGTAAACCAGTCTACTAGGAGTTGATCTGGAATGGGAGCTTTGATGAGACGACGTCTCCTTCGCCACTCATGGATATGATCAGAAATATGAGCAGCAGTATTCTGACGAAGCGAGGTTAAAAGCTCGGTACCAGTTTCATACCGTATAGGCAGCTGGAAATGAGTCAAAAAATTCATGGCAAGAGAGCCAAAATCAGGAAAAGAGTGGGGTGGCAACTCAATGTACCACTTGGTAGCTGAACCGGTGAGAGTCCTTTGAAACAATCTAAGATGAATCGAGTCGTCCATAAGGAATTAGATGAACACCATAAATGGTAAGTCATCACGTGGTTTTTAGGATCTTCACTTGGCTTGCCGTCAAATTTTGGGATATCAGACGGAAGTTTCACCGATATAGGTGGCCAATTAGTTCCATGGTAAATGGGGTTGTTGGTTAAATGACATAGGTCAGGTAGGTCCAAGGTAGTAAAAAGGGGCAGCTGTGGATTTGGCTGCGCGTATGTAATATCCCTTTTTCAAATTTTATTAAAATGCCCAATTTTCCACTTTTTTTTCCCAATTTCGACCTTTGACTAGTTTTACTGTTTTGACCTCCAAATCAACCCAAATGCTCCCAAATATTCTGTAGGAGTGTATGAATGGTATTTAGACTTGAATATAAGGTTCAAGGATGTTTTATGGCCCTCCAAATACTGCTGCAAACTTGATTTGTATTCTAATCAATATATGTAATTTTGACTAGTAATTTGTGCATCAAATCCCCCTCGGGTAACACTGCAAATGGCCTTCCAAATGCCTCCAAACTCCCACAAATTTATGAACAGAGGTATATAATGTGTTAATTATGTGATTAAGGTCTCATATGCACCATTAATTGATTTTTAATACTGTTCTAACTCTCTCACATTCAACAGCAAAAACCCCCAATTCGACCCTTGGGGAAATGGCACTATTTCACCTCCCAATACAACTAAACTGAGTAAAAATGCTTCAAATGCTCAAGTACAGTACATGAAACTTGTAGAATACATCCATGGCAGTATATTTATCACAAATATATCAGAGAATCATCCATCCATTCGAAATAATCAACATTATAGTGTCATACATCAATGCATTGGGGAAATGGACATTGTTTGCTCATTAATCAATAGTTTTGCATACAACCAGTGGGTATTTCGACCTGAGACTTTCTGAATATGAATAAAAGAGGATATGAAGCTATTACAATCATAAATATGTAATGAGAATCTCTCTCAAGAAGCACAAGTGCTCACCAAAAACGCCCTCCCTCAAGGAGCACGAATATGCCTTCAAAACTGGAAACGGTGGAGAGAAAGTGCTGCACTAAACCAAACCATGAAACTTCCTATAGATGCTACCTGCAAATACAAACTCCATTAAAGCACCATGAAATACTTGAGTGGCCTCTCCAAACACCAACTTGGATGGGAATCTTTCACCCTCGAAATTGGCTAAGGCAAGAAACTAGTCATCCACTAGCTCTCTCTTCACAAATGAAATTTTTCTCAAATCATCAAAAGCCATTCTCATACTTTATTTCTACATTTTATAACCAACATTAGTCTTAAAGGGGTCAAAATCCTCTCAATATATTCAATAATTTTCCATTTAGAAAATATTCCTCATTTGCCAGTTGTCTCCTAGTTCCAACCTTCCATCTTCTCCCAAATTCGAATTTGAGTCTCTTTAGATTCCTCCAACTCCATGAGCGCCTTCTTGAGCCTATTTTTGGGGCTGACATGTCATAATGGTCAGGTTTAAGAAGTCAGGTCTGAATTTTGTCATAAAATGTCATAGATGCTTCATTATTGTTGTCATAAAACTAGGGAATCTAGCCCATGTGTCCACTAGTCTCCAATTTGACTCTTCCTCTCCCATGGAGGTTACTATTCCTTCCCATTTTGACCTAATATGCTCAATGCCATGTGTTATGACTTACCAACTCACCCAAGAGTGTTCACCTTCCCATGAATTCGAATTGGCAAGAGAGAGCTGCCATGTGTCATTGAAAAATCAAGTTAGTGTGGGTCCCACCACCTCCATATGTCTCCAAAACCACTTGCCACCTAGAATTTCTCTTGAATTTATTTATTCATCATATTTATTAAATGCTTGAACCCTTCTAATGTCTAAATATCATTTATTAGTTTCCTTATTACCATCCCACATGTGCCCATCCAACCTAGGAAACTAGTAGGATTGATGGGATTGTCTTACTATGCATTTATTTGAATGGGGACAATACAGTCCTCCCCACCCAAGATTGCTTGTCCTCAAGCAATTTCAAATTTGGATGCTGAAAAATCTTCTCCTCTTCCCATGTGGCATCTTCATTTGGTAAGTCCTTCCATTGCACTAAATATTCTTTGATGATTCTACTCCTCAACCTTCTTTCCCGTCTCTTCAAAATCTTTTCCGGAACAAGTGTGAGCTGACCTTCATCATCCAAAGGAGGAAGTATTTCTGAAGTGATGATTTGCTGACCAAGAGCTTTCTTAAGACAAGAAACATGAAATACATTGTGGATTTTACTCCCTTCCGGAAGTTCTAGTTCATATGCTACTTCTCCAACCTTCCGCACTACCTTGTATGGCCCATAGTACCTTGGTTTTAATTTTTCTGCTCCATTCTTTTTGAGAGATGTTTGTTTATAGGGATGCAACCTTAAATATACTAAATCATTGACTTGAAAGGTTCTCTCTTCTCTATGTCTATAAGCATATTGTTTTTGCTGATTTTGAGCAACCTGCAAATTGTCTTTCAAGAGCTTTAAAATTTCTTGGCTCTCTTCCACCCAATCTTTAGCCTTTGGGGCTCTACTATCACCAAATATAATGTCAGCAAATGTAAGTGCATCATAACCATATAATGCTTTGAAAGGAGACATTCCTATTGACATATGATAAGTGGTGTTGTAGCAAAACTCACCCAAGTGTAGCCATTTTGCCCATGCTTTTTGCTGCCCTCCCACATAATTTCTTAGGTATCCTTCCAACCATTGGTTTACCCTCTTTGTTTGTCCATCAGTTTGTGGATGATAGTTGGTACTTGGAGTCAATTGAGTGCCTACCAATCTAAAAAGTTCTTGCCAAAAAGCACCCATGAATCTACTATCTCTATCACTGACAATGCTCTTGGGGAGCCCATGCAATCTGAAGATTTCTTTGAAAAAAATATCAGCCACTTGTGCAGCACTAAAAGATGATGTAACAGCAAATAAATGAGCAAATTTTTTCAACCTATCAACTACCACATAGATGCAATCCTTACCTAAGGATTTAGGCAATCCAGTGATGAAATCCATGGAAATACTGTCCCATTTTTGTTCCGGAATGGGCAATGGTTGTAATATGCCGGCTGGACATGTAAGTTCTGATTTGTTTTGTTGACATGCTTTACATTCATTCACATACTTCTGAACATCTTCCTTCAGCCCCTTCCAAAAAAATCTTTGCCTCAACTGTCTATAAGTTTTGAAGATCCTCGGATGGCCCGCTAGTGGGGAATCATGTGCTTCTTGCAAAATTTGGTACTTGAGCTTGGAGTTATGAACTAAATAAATTCTTCCCTTATAATATATCAGCCCATTCAAAATCCTATAATTATCATCCCCTTTGATTCCATCCAACACATCACAAGCAAATTTGTCTTTGGCATATTCAACTAGTAGCATGTTTTTCCAATCCTTGGCAATATCCATGAGAGAAAAGGAAGGACTTCTTGACAAAGCATATGCTACTATATTATTCTTTCCTTTGACATATTCAATATCAAAATCATAAGCTTGAATCTTGCTTACCCACTTTTGTTGCCTTTCATTTAGATATTTTTGGGTGAGAAAGTGTCTTAGACTATTATGGTCAGTTTTCACCACAAACTTGCTGCCCACCAAGTATTGTCTGAATTTGGCCAATGCATGCATAATGGCCAGCATTTCTTTATCATAGATGGAGTAAATTTTTTCATGAGGCTGCAACTTTCTGCTCTCAAAGGCTATGGGGTGTTGGCCTTGCTTTAGGACAGCCCCTATTCCTCCACCTGAAGCATCACATTCCACAACAAAAGGTTTAGTAAAATCAGGAAGTGCAAGTATGGGACAACTACTCATTAACTCTTTCATTTTTTGGAATGCTTTTTCAGCCTCTTCATCCCACTTGAAAGCATCCTTCTTAGTCAAATCAGTGAGTGGAGAAGTCAACTTGGAGAACCCTTTCACAAATTTTCTGTAGTAGGTGCATATGCCAATAAAGCCTCTCAATTCGGTAATATTTTTTGGTGATGGCCATTCCAAGATAGCCCTGATTTTTTCCATGTGTACCTTCACTCCTTCTTGCCCAATAATGTGCCCAAGATACAGTAGTTCTTTCATCCCAAACTCACATTTTGATAATTTAGCAAATAAGGACTCTTCTTGCAAGATTTTCAACACAATCTCTAACTGTTGCAAATGCTCTTCCCATGTTTTACTGTAAATGAGAATATCATCAAAGAAAACCAAAACAAACCTTCTTAGTTGCTTGCAAAATATCCTATTCATACATGCTTGAAAGGTGGCTGGAGCATTAGTTAACCCAAAAGGCATGACAAGAAATTCAAAGTGGCCAAAATGACATCGAAAAGCGGTCTTTTGCACATCTTCATCTTTCATTCGAATTTGGTGATACCCTGATCTAAGGTCAATTTTTGAGAAGTATTTGGCCCCATGTAGCTCATCCATGAGCTCATCAATCCTAGGAATATGATACCTATTCTTGATAGTCTTTTTGTTCAAGGCTCTAAAATCTATGCACATTCTCAATGTTCCATCTTTTTTCTTCACTAGCACTACTGAAGAAGCATAAGGGCTAGAGCTTGGTCTAATGAGCCCCAACTCTAGGAGTTCTTGGATAGCTTTTTCAATCTCATCTCTAAACCTTTTAGGATGTCTATAAGGTGGTATCTGAATGGGTGAAGTACCCTCCTCCAAAACAATACTGTGCTCAACCCCCCTATCTGTTGGCCTACCACGTGGAAGGTCTCTAAAAACCTTTTCATATTTTTGCAAAAGTTTCTCTATCTCCTTTGGGTGTTTGACAATATTTATAGTTGGATTGGGAGACGTAATATGACATTCAGCAGTCCATTCTATATCCCCATGCCTCAATATAGATCTCATGCTATTGCAAGTCACTACTTGATTTGGATAAGTGTGTTTCCCTCTCAAAACTCTTTGTACTCCTTTTGAATCTTGGAATTTCATTTCAGGAATTTGATAATTTACTGTATGCTCTCCTATTGAATACAACCATTGCACTCCCAAAACCACATTAGTATCAGCAACATCAACCACATAAAAACTATCAACAAAAGTATAGTTACCTACGGTGACTTGCAGCTTTGAAACCCATGTTTTGCATTGCATTGTGTTGTGACCGGGAATGACAACTGTGAAGCCATCAAATGGTTCAATAGGTATCTTTCTTTTCTCTACCATCTCTGCATCAATGAAGTTATGAGTGGCTCCTCCATCTACCAAAACTGAAGTTCTTTGTCCTTGTACCACACCTTTGCATCGGATAGTATGATAGCGAGGTACTGCTGAAAGCACTACCATTCTTGCTTTGTCCGGTGAAGGCTAATTTTCTTCTTGTCTTTCCTCTTCTACTGCTGTCTCATATGCCTCTTCTTGATCTGAAATATGTCCATCTTCATCCATGACCCCATCATACCCCTCATTATCAGAAAATACTTCTATATATTGAGCCTTTCCTTTGGTACATTTGTGCCCCGATGTCCATGGTTGGAAGCATGTGAAGCATAGTTTCTTTTTTCTAAGTTCATCCCTGTTTAGTCCCTCTTTTTTATTCCTCTCAAATGAATCTCTTTGCCAAGGTTTCTTATCATATCCATCCCTTTTCCAAGGTTTCTTTTCAAATTTATAGCTAGGCTTAGGAGGAAATCTCGTTCTAGGAAGCACATTTTGGAGATCCCTAGTCAAGCTCATTGCATCTTTTAATGTAGTTGGCTTGTGGGCTTTGACCAAACCTCTTAAGGGTTCAGCCAAACCTTCAGTGAACAACATTACTAATCTTCCCATATATACATCAGCCACCTTGACTGATAATTTTTGAAAGTCCAACATATATTCGGTAGGGAACCCAGTTTGCTTCAATTGAGCTAGTTCTTTGAAAGGCAATTCTGGATCTTTTTGTTCAAATCTTTCTAGTACCCTGTCAACAAATTCTCCATATGTTTTAACCTGATTATGACCCAAGGTTTTCAGCCCATGAAACCACCATTCATTGGCATCTCCTTCCAAATGCAAAATGGCCATTTTTAATGCATCCTCTTCCAACATAGGTTTCAGCTGAAAATATACATCCAATTTTTGCACCCAAGTGTTAGCAGAATTTTGAGAAGAACCATCAAAAGTAGGAAGTGACATTTTTCCAATAGCACTATTCAATTCTTTGTTATGGAATGGACTCCTATTGTATCCCTTCATTTTAATCTTTTGCATAGCATCAATGTAGTCACTGAGTGGTACACCTCTTTTACACTCTTCATTCAAATCATTCCAATCATTTACTAGTTTCTTGTAATCCAATTCAAGATTGGGCTCTTCTTTGGGTGTGAGAAATTTAGGTGCAGTATGCCTTTGTGTGCTTTGAAATTCATTAGGTCTATTATGAGGTCCTGTACTTGAGAAAATATGCTCATTCCCTTTCATCTTTTCCCCTGAGTGTGAACCACTATTATCTCCTATCATCCCTTTGCCTGAAAGTTGGCTACCCAACAATTCGAAACCTTTCATCATTTGTTTATTCATATCTAGCATAACCATGGTAAGTCCTTCAAAACATGGTTTTAAGGCTTCAATAAATTCCTCCTTATGTCTTAATTTTTCCTCCTCCTCTCTACCCATTGTTTTAGAAAAAAACTCTTTTTCTGCTACGATCTCTTCTTCAACTACTGATTCAAAGGGTGGTGTTTTATTTGTTTGGATTATTGTTAATACCATCAGGTGCCAAGACCATGCTCTGATACCACTTGTAATATCCCTTTTTCAAATTTTATTAAAATGCCCAATTTTCCACTTTTTTTCCCAATTTCGACCTTTGACTAGTTTTACTGTTTTGACCTCCAAATCAACCCAAATGCTCCCAAATCTTCTGTAGGAGTGTATGAATGGTATTTAGACTTGAATAGAAGGTTCAGGGATGTTTTATGGCCCTCCAAATACTACTGCAAACTTGATTTGTATTCTGATCAATATATGTAATTTTGACTAGTAATTTGTGCATCAAATCCCCCTCGGGTAACACTGCAAATGGCCTTCCAAATGCCTCCAAAATCCCACAAATTTATGAACAGAGGTATATAATGTGTTAATTATGTGATTAAGGTCTCATATGCACCATTAATTGATTTTTAATACTGTTCTAACTCTCTCACATTCAACAGCAAAAACCCCCAATTCGACCCTTGGGGAAATGGCACTATTTCACCTCCCAATACAACTAAACTGAGTAAAAATGCTTCAAATGCTCAAGTAAAGTACATGAAACTTGTATAAGACATCCATGGAAGTATATTTATCACAAATATATCAGAGAATCATCCATCCATTTGAAATAATCAACATTATAGTGTCATACATCAATGCATTGGGGAAATGGACATTGTTTGCTCATTAATCAATAGTTTTGCATACAACCAGTGGGTATTTAGACCTGAGACTTTCTGAATATGAATAACAGAGGATATGAAGCTATTACAATCATAAATATGTAATGAGAAGCTCTCTCAAGAAGCACAAGTGCTCACCAAAAACGCCCTCCCTCAAGAAGCACGAATATGCCTTCAAAACTGGAAACGGTGGAGAGAAAGTGCTGCACTAAACCAAACCATGAAACTTCCTATAGCTGATACCCGCAAATACAAAATCCATTAAAGCACCATGAAATACCTGAGTGGCCTCTCCAAACACCAACTTGGATGTGAATCTTTCACCCTCGAAATTGGCTAAGGCAAGAAACTAGTCATCCACTAGCTCTCTCTTCACAAATGCAATTTTTCTCAAATCATCAAAAGCCATTCTCATACTTGATTTCTACATTTTATAACCAACATTAGCCTTCAAGGGGTCTAAATCCTCTCAATAGATTCAATAATTTTCCATTTAGAAAATATTCCTCATTTGCCAGTTGTCTCCTAGTTCCAACCTTCCATCTTCTCCCAAATTCGAATTTGAGTCTCTTTAGATTCCTCCAACTCCATGAGCGCCTTCTTGAGCCTATTTTTGGGGCTGACATGTCATAATGGTCAGGTGTAAGAATTCAGGTCTGAATTTTGTCATAAAATGTCATAGATGCTTCATTATTGTTGTCATAAAACTAGGGAATCTAGCCCATGTGTCCACTAGTCTCCAATTTGACTCTTCCTCTCCCATGGAGGTTACTATTCCTTCCCATTTCGACCTAATATGCTCAATGCCATGTGTTATGACTTACCAACTCACCCAAGAGTGTTCACCTTCCCATGAATTCGAATTGGCAAGAGAGAGCTGCCATGTGTCATTGAAAAATCAAGTTAGTGTGGGTCCCACCACCTCCATATGTCTCCAAAACCACTTGCCACCTAGAATTTCTCTTGAATTTATTTATTCATCATATTTATTAAATGCTTGAACCCTTCTAATCTCTAAATATCATTTATTAGTTTCCTTATTACCATCCCACATGTGCCCATCCAACCTAGGAAACTAGTAGGATTGATGGGATTGTCTTACTATGCATTTATTTGAATGGGGACATTACAACGTATTGATAATACAGATAAGGCGTGTAAGGACCAATATGACCATAAGGTGTACCAGGAGGAACCTGGTC
Source organism: Larix kaempferi (assembly GCA_027924585.1). NCBI lineage: Eukaryota > Viridiplantae > Streptophyta > Pinopsida > Pinales > Pinaceae > Larix > Larix kaempferi. The sequence goes on from BSBM01000142.1 coordinate 2,397,538, forward strand.
GTAGGTGGGTGTGCCGCCCGGACTGTAAGGGGGTCCACCACCATAAGGTGGTCCGTTCTAATAAGGTGGGGGTCCACCTCCACCACCGGGACGAGGTGGAGGTCCACCGCCACCAACGGGAGGAGGTGGGGGTCCATAACCGTAATAAGGTGGCCCACCACCACCTCCGCCTGGAGGGGGTGGTGGACCACCTCTGCCGCCAGAAGGATGGGGGACCCCACCACCTCCGCCTCCGGAAGGATGAGGGTCTCCACCACCACTACCGCCACCATAGTAATTAGGTCCTCCACCGCCTCCGCCTGGAGGGGGTGGTGGACCACCTCCACCACCCGAAGGGAAATGTCCTCCTCCACCATAATAGGGTGGTCCCCCACCGCCTCTTCCTGGAGGGGGTGGTGGACCTTTCCCACCACCTCCGGAAGGGTGAGGGATATTGTTGGTAAAATGAGGTGGGCCTCCACCAAAGTTAGGTGGGGGCCCGCCGCCTCCAGCAGGAGGTGGGGGAGGATCGATCAGGGGTGGTGGTGCTTGAGGGATAGTTTGTTGGGGTCCATGTTGCAACATAGGCTGTTTCCCCCATAGAGTGTATGGATTCCCGGGATAAGGTATCCCGTATGGTGCGTTTTTCGGGATTAGATTGGTCCGGCGTAGGGTTGAAAGAACCTGGATACGCTTGAATCCATGAGGGTAGGGTTACATTGGATGGCCCCCCAACATGAGATGATCCCATGGTGGATGGTCTAGCGGGTTGGGGAGGTTCAATGGGAGGTCCGTTGGGGATTCCACCACCTACGTTCTGGTTAGGAAACGGGGGTTTCCCCCCAACCACAACAGGATGACCACTATTCAAGGTTGAACCAACGTAGGTTGTTGATTAGCTACCGTAGTAATAATGTTACCAATGAGATAACCCGTGGGAATGGAATATCCTCCCCTTGAATTTTTTGGTGGGGGAGGAGCTGGTAAAGTAACTGTGGTAGTAACAGGTGTGTTGGACTGTTGTCCTTCCACCGGTTGGTTCACTTGGGGTGCAGGATTGGATTCTTGCGAGGGTTGACCAGTCTCATTAATGGTCTGGTTGTGGGAAGATTGTTCTGGTGATCCAAAAGATGTTGGATGAATTGAGGTATCTCTATACCCTAGTCTTTGCTCGAGGCTTTGTCTTCGAAGTTCATTTCCCTTATTACGTAACCGATCCAAGCGTTCTTGAATAGGTGCAAAGACTTCGGCGGTGTCAGGCATGTAGGAGGGTCTAGAGAACTATGGAGTAGTCCAGTTGGGTGGTGATGCGATGGCAAAATGAGCCACTGGGTGACTAGTAGAAGATGTCCAGTAAGCTGCTGAAGGACCAACAACTGTTGTAGGGTCATCCTGGGGTCATTTTATCCATTCCAACGATCTAGGTTCTCCCAGGATGACGGGAGAAAGGTCTTCCGAAGTGGGGATTTGTGCTCCTTCATCCTGCGGAGGATGAGAGGCAGGTGAATCCGGAGGAGTTTGTGGAAACAAAAGTCCTCCAACATTCAGAGTGGGGTTTTCCACTTCAGTAACTACGACCGTTTTACGTTGATCTATTCTTACCCTCGAAATAACCTCCGATTTAAGGGGATATTCGGGTGATAAGTTTAAGATCTTACGGGATCTTCTCTAGGGAAAATCCTCCAGAGCGTCAGGAAAGTCAGCCCAGAGTGGCTGAAACAACGTTTCTCCTAAGGGTAAGCTAAAACGAAAAGTAGTCCAGAAAAACCTACTCAAACTAAGGCAACAAGCAGACTTATGTGACAGAGTGGATTCAAAAGTCTGGAACCTCACGAGATTATCAAGGCATCACAAACCGCGATATACTGCGGGGTCCAACAATATGACGCGACAAGGAGGATTGGGACCATACCCTTGCTTGCATACTCGATTACCTGGACAGTACGTGCGTGCTAATCTCCCCGAGTGCTGTTCTCGGTGTATTGCTTTACAAAGATGGCCAAATAGTTAACTCAGTTGGTTTCAGGAATCCCAGTGGTGTCTCCTTATATACGAAAGGTATGTGGGAGCTCAAATCCATAGTGGTGCTGTCTTATGCACAACCGTTCGGCAATAGACCTTTCGATATACTACCGAGTATGTGATACACCCTTCGATATACACTAAGTATGGATTATGGTACTTGGTGGGTACGTGAAGGAGCTCGATATACCGATAAGTACATGGAAGACTACAATACCCCGGGGATACAGTGCTGAAAAATAACGATAGCTGCCACGCTTAACGACACCAGAACATGTCTCTAACTTACACACAAGTTGCTAAAAATTTTACCTAGTTCTACCATTAATTTTATCTTGGACGGTTAGGTGAATGCATGAGGTGAGTACATAATCAGAAGCATAATGCAAGTCCTAGCTACATGCACGAAATATCCTTTTCTTTCGATGAATTCTAGCTATGGGAAGGAGAAATCTTTTTCTTTTCGACGAGATTGCCAAAACAACACAATGCAACACAATCCAAATTCAAACAAGCTTGAATATGAAAGTATTCTTTTCCTTTTTCAACGAAACGCAAAAAATAACAACACTACTATCCAAATCACAACGTTTTCCTTTTCTTTTTCTTTTCAAAGCAAAACGACACTAGGTAATGAAAAGAGAGAATTCTAAGATGGAGTATGCAAGATTTTCAATTTCACTTTCAATGGCCTAAAAGCAATGAAAAATAAAAAAATGCACTTATCTTTCCCTAGCATGGAAATACTTTTGCAAAATTGGAAGTGTAGCTTGAGTCTTTCAAGAAGATGAGCGATTCATATTTCAAGAAAAATACAAATGATCATACATTCATTCAATTTTCCAAAAGATTGATAAATGAAACATTCCAATGCAAGAATGTTTTTCTTTCAAAAACACTCAAGAGATAATGGGAAAGAAGCACTTTTTAACTTTTCGATAGATGCATCAAAGAATAAACTTGATAACAATTGAGCTTTCAGATCTAAATGAATGAAAAAAAACACTACTTGCAACACTCGGTGCACTCATAAAACTCAAGAAAATACAAGCACTCAATCAAGATGAAAGACAGACTTAACTCAAAATCAAGCAGTAGTAAGCAAACCAAGCAAGCAAAGCTCAAAAAATAATGTAAACGAGGTCTGGAAGCTGATCTAAAGTAATGATTAGATCACGAATGGAAGGAAGAGAAAGCAAGGGTGAGCGGATGAAGGTGGAGGAGACAAGAGTACCCACCACTACCGGTCCTCAGACTTGTCCAAAACGGAACCCAAAATCAATCCAAACCAAACCAAACACTCGACACACAAATCAAAGGTGGGATCTCTGGCTGGATCTTGCAGCACAGAGGGAGTTCATACAACAAACCAAAGTTCAGAATTGGCAAATGGAGAGGGGATGTTTGCATGCCAAATTTTGACAAATCGACGCACTCTGTGCTTGTACACAGTGCGACGTCGTAGTTCACCAATGCGGGAAGTGCGACAATGTCGCAATTTACCAATGAAAAGGATACGACGAGTGACTAACAGGTAAAGAGCAGAGGCCGGAAATGACACAGTGTCACTCTGTTTCCACTAACTAGGTGCGATGGGTGAGATCTAAGTCCAAAAATGAATCAGATCTCCAGGCAATGAACCCTGGAATGGTTTGAAAATGAGTTGTATAAACTCAGAGGAAGCAGATCAAAGTCTTCAATATGAAGACCTGATAGTGAAATCAACTTATGAAGAAAATGAAAACTAGAAGGCTTGTGTCAAGCAATCAACTGAAAATGACTCTCAGGCAATTAAAGAATCAGACATGTAAATTCCCCAATATGGTCGCCAGATTTGTTTATCGGACAATCCACTCGAGCGGACGCGAGTCGGATCTCCCTAGCTCAATGCGAGTCTAGAACAAATAAGATAGGCTACGAATTCATTTCCTAGATCTATTTAAGGATCGAGTACTAGATGTCTTACCTTTCACTTTGTTATCCTTTCTCCTGAATGCCGCTCCACATCTCACGATCGTCAGGTCCAAGCTGCAAGACCTGTCAGGATAAGAAACAAGAGAAACAAGTAAAGGGAATCTATACAATAAGAGATCTAAGTGAACAGTTAAGCAGGTAAACTACTCAATATCATTACACACATGAACAATATTGGTGGAAAGCATTTGTATTACTGTAAAAATAGGGAAGTACATAGCAGAGATATAGAACTACAACCGAGGCTTAACGCTGCAGCCCTTCTCCAACAAAGCCATTTGTCATTTCCTCCTAAGGAAGCTTGAGTCTCTCAAGGATGAGTAGAGATCTCTCAAGAGTGATTTCACCAGCATGCAGACACCATAGACTTCCTCCCTTTGGAGAGGGGTAGAGCTTCTCTTATATAGGACTAAGTGGATAGGGTATGGATAGGATAGGTTGGTATATGGTAGGAGAGAGATAGGGGATCCTCCCAAGGTGTTAGGAATCGAGTACCAACTCCCCTAGAGGTCGGGGATAAGGCCCTAAGTCAGCAAGTTTCGAGAAGAACCTCGAAGAAGCTATTTTTTCCCATTAACTGAATTCGTCGTACCCTGCAATGAAGCAAGCTGCGATGTCGCATGTTGCATGAGTGAAACCTGCGATGACCTCTCAAAACTTGGTACAAATCCCCCCAGTTTAATTACTCAGTCAGGATATCTTCAGGGTGTATACACTGAATTTCATGATGGGTAGATTTTAGGTGTAATAGAAATTCTAAATCACAATAAATCAAAGAGCCGAGTATACCTCACAGAGAAAGAATGAGAATAATCGATGAATTAGAGTGAAAATTGCAGTAAAAATGAGCAGATAATTAATCATGCATGAGAACTCAAATAGGAATAGAATAATGTCACATGATCCAATAATCAGTATAATGAAAAATGATGTTACAATGGATATAATTCAAATCACAGAGGAGAATTCGAGTCTCGGTTGATCTAGCATGGGAATTGTCACCTCTATCAGTGCTCTGGAGCTCCCAAAATAAGTTAAACTCAACCAAAACTCAGTTAATCGAAGACACAATTAGTTAGCTAACCAAGGAGGGTGCATCAGTGAGTTTTACATGCAAATCACTCAGAAAAGGGTGTGTGAGGCCACAATCAGTGGAATTCGGAGCATAAACCCCCCACAAGAGTCATCTAACTCAGGTGGATTGAACTAAAACACTGAGTTGGATCCTAAAAAGTAGGGAACTACCTCTAGTGGTCCTAAAATCATGCATGCATGGCGCATTAGGTGGCTACTGATTCTTGAATGACATCTGCACACCACTAGGGGGAAAATAACATCACTAAGTACTAGCAAATGGTAAATAATGCAAGTAGGACAAGGATGGAGTATTGAAACATCAAACTTTAATATTTCTGTAAATTGCATATTCCAGAGCTACCCCTTGCGATCTGATTGTGAAGACCTACGTGGATGAACATAGTAAGTATGCTTAGTAATTTCAATCTCTACGTGGAGGCCCTGTATTGTCAACAAGGTCTGTGTGGAAGACCTGCGTGGTCAACAATCACTATGTGAATGTATACATAGATATTTATCAAGGATATATGCGTGAATAATCTCAACGTGAAACTATGATCTCAGAGAACAAGACAACTCAGATATTTATTCATATTTAACAACTCATCTTCTCTTCATTATAAATACATTGCATCTAGCAATTTGCATTGATAGAAGAGTATGCCCACCCGTGTCCAATCTCTGCGTGGAGAATAGGAAGAGTATGCCTTGTGATTTGTTAACTCAGAGGTTCAAACTTATGAATTTTGAATCTTTCTCCAACGTATACCTCAAAGCACACTTGCTCCTTTGTTGCTATCCCTCAATCATAGACACAATGCATATGCAAGCCCCAAAATCGAATGCCCCAGATTTTTTACCACTAATCCATTAGTTATTTTGATACCTATAATTTCAGAATGCTAAACAAAACAAAAATATCACCCCACATCTCATCAAATGACCTAATATATATGTGTGTGTGTGTGTTCCATGGGAGCACTACCCATATGTGCTTCAAAGCTTCTTGACACCTACAATGTGGGATGTGTTTATAAGTGGATCAAGCTGATCGTATGTGGACAACGAGTTTATATGTGGTCTAAGACCTCTCGGGATCGTTGCTGCAATCCTTAAGCCCAAAGCTTCGACTAAACTTCAAACAGAGGCTAGCGTTTGACTAGTGACACCTAGAGACAATCTGATAGATAAAAACCACGTGAACCAATGAGAATAATTACTCCTTTTCCCTCCTACACAATGCATCTCAACTTCAAATAATTTGCCAACGTGTGGACCTATCATGATATTTTCTTTGGCTGATTAGTTCATGTGTGGAACGAGCAATTTGTATGTGGACCAATCTAATGGAAAGTGATTCATGTGGACTGAAAACAAATAAAGCCCATGTACCCGAAGTCCAAATGGAGACACACAACCCTATCCAAGAGTAAATTACAAGTTCTTTGGAAAACCCGTAGCTTGCATTGCTTTGGTCATTTTCAACGTACTTTGAGAGTTCTTCTTGAATTTTTGGAATCGATCCATCTGCTGATTAAGACACAGTTCCAACACTCTTTTTCACAAAGAGTTCTCATTTGTTTTTGTTGTTGATGTGCAGGGTAGGATTAGTACTGAAACATGTGCAAGATTGATCAACATTATATATGTCTTCCATGCCATATATATCATCTGATCTTATTGCTATCTCATCATTCCTTTCTACCACAATGCCCTTCTCCCATGGATACCATTGTTGCAAGCACCTTCCCCGTTATTCATTGGGGTACTGAACCTTGCATGTTAAAGCCTTGGCTAGACATTGCCATCTCCTCTCTTTTTCCATTGTTGTCACCAATGACACATGTAGATCTATTGACCTTGTTGAAATCAATGACAACTTTACTCAATAGAGGCATGCTGGATAGGCGTATGAAATATATAGGACAAAATTCACTTGAGCAAATTTTTTGGCAATGCCGTCAAATTGGAATTCTACCTTGTGAGAAACTATGATGACCAGTACACTAGAAGGAAAAAATTGCACCAAGAGAGAGATTAGATGGTGCCAAAGTTCACCAATATATTCCATACCTTACGCTCAAAGTTAAGTATCAGAGACTCCGAATGGCACTTGGTGATAAAGTACCACCGTGGCTTGCATATGTACATCTAGACATAGATGGATTTTCTGGACATCTCCTCAATGGGAGTTGCTTATCGATATTCTATCAAGATCGAGCAAAAGTTTAAGCAAAAGAGTAAGCGAGAGTTTGGGTTTGGAAATTAACAACAACATAAGCCCGGTAAAGGTGACCCTAACTAACATAAAAAAGGACAGAGTAAGGATGGAAAAAATCATGACAACCAATCCAAGTTGCAGGTAAAGAAGGGTAACGATAAATCAAAGAAGGACACCAAAAAGTGGTGCGAGTTCCACAAAATCCCTTGTCACAACATTGATGAATGTCACTCAAAACAATAATTGTTGGTTGAGATAAAATCCCTAGAGTTGGAACTTGGATCGAACTCTGATTCTGAGCAATAAAAGGGAAAGCAGATCATTGACATAGAACATAGTACCACTATCGCAATCACAAAGATCCATCCAGAAGAGTCAGAGGAGCCATAGCAAGAGGAATGCCTCTTCCATTGACAATTGTGGGTGAAGGGAAATCCACTACATTTCATTGTTCATAGTGGTAGCAAGAAGAACCTGATCTTGATCAAGGTTGTCAAGAGATTGAATTTGTCGATGACACCACACCCTAAACAATACACCATTGGTTGGTTGAGATAGGGATGAGACATTTGGGTCAGTCAACAATGTCACCTATCCTATTACATCAATCCCTTCAAAGATGAGGTACTGTGTAATGATGCCCCACTTGAAGTTTGTGATGTTATTTTAGGACAACTCTATATGTGGAAATGCCATGTTTTTTATAAGTCTAGGACCCGTAATGTCATTGTTACTTTGGAGGTAAAACTCTATAAGATACCCCAAGTAATCGCGACTACTGCAGTTTCCTTGATCTCCACAAAGCATTGTCAAAAGGTCATCTCTTAGACTGGTAAATTCGACCTCTTCATGGTTCGGTTAGAAGGTGGATGAGGTCACTACAACCACCATAGCCTCAACACAAGGTATCTTTAAACAACATAAGTAGGTGGACAAGATTATAAAAGAATGCATAGATATCTTTGCCTTGCCTAAAGAGGTGCCTCTACACTACTAGGGTAAACATTCAATTGATTTGATACATGGTGCTCCTTTACCTAATGGCCCAATATATAAGTCTCTTTTGGAGAATAAGTAAACAAACTATTATATTCAAGAGCTCATCAAAAAAGGTCACATTCGATCTAGATCCTCACCTTATGAGAGCCCAATTGAAGGATGGGGCATGGTGACTATGTATTGATTACAGAGCCATGAACAAAATCATTGTTAAGAATCGATACCCAATCCTTCGATCTGATGATCTTCTTGATCAGTTTAAGTGTGCCAAGTTCTTTAGTAAGATTGATTTGAAGTCAAGATACCATCAGGTCCCAATTGAGTAGGACAATGTATGGAAGACAACCTTCAAGTCTAAAGAAGGCTTGTTTGATTGGTTGGCCATGCCTTTAATCTTTGACTAATGATCCAACAACATTGATGAGAATGATGGACAATATGTTGCGCCCATTCAAAAGATATTTTTTCGTCGTATATCTGGACAACATCCTCATCTTCAACAAAACTTGGGTGGAACACTTGCAACACATTCATGAGATCCTTAGTACCTTGCGCCAACACAAATTATATGCCAAATTGGAGAAATTTTAATTCAGCATGGAGAGATTTCAATACCTGGGATACATTTTGGATGAACATGGGGTGCATGTGGACCCTTCAAGTCATTTGCGATTGGATAGCCCCAACAACTCTAATAGAGCTCCGCAACTTCTTAGGCCTCACCAAATTTTACCATAAGTTTGTGTTGGGGGTTATCTCTATTGCTTGTCCCTTAAGCCAAGTGATTAAGGGTGGATCGAAAGCCAAGTTTGTTGTGGGTGCATCACAACAGAGGCCTTTGAGGATATGAAATGATGCCTTTGCTCAGTGCCAATCCTCACTCTACCAGACCTACAACAACCTTTTGAGATTGAGATAGATGTCTTTGACTATGCTATAGGTGTAGTCCTCACTCAACATGGATATCCAATGGTCTATAATAGCGAGACAATCTCTGATTTTTTTCATAGGTATCCCACCTATGACAAGGATATGTACTCCATTGTGTAGGCATGTCGTCAATGGAAACATTACATCCTAGGGAAGGAGACCATAATCCACACTGATCACAAGCCCCTACAGTTCATGAGGACGTAGGGAAAGTTATAGAATGATCACCATAAGAACTGGTCCACATACCAACAACAGTTCCAATTGAAAATCAAATATAATAAAGGCATCACCAATCACATTGCAGACTGCCTCAATAGGCCTCTAGTTGCTGCATTGACTACCATGCTCAACTCTTGTGGACATGAGACATTTGGGTTGCCCAAATTGTATGATAGTGACCCTGAATTTGTTATTGCCTATTAGACATTACAAGCAAGAAGACCAGTCTCAAAAATTCATCTCCAAGATTAGATTTTATGCCATCTCATCCATCTTCGTGTTCCTTAAAGTGAGTGTGAGAAGATGAGGCGCATTATAGTCGAGTGGTAGGTAAGTTCAATGTAGAGAAGATAGTCGCAATATTGCAGAAGTATTTCTACTGGATGAAGCTCCGAAAATATGTTGGTAGGTACATTCGATCATGCATTGCCTGTGCAATTGCCAAAACTACCATCAAGAGTCAAGTATTGTACACTCTATTGCCTACCCTAGGTAGGCCCTAGGAGTTTTTCTCAATGGACTACATGTCCATGTTTCCTTCAACCAAGCATGACAAGGATTGTGTATTTGTGGTTGTTGACCAATTATTTAAGATGACAATTTTAATTCCATGTAAGAATAGAATCACAATAGAGACCATTGCTAAGCTCTTCTTCGAGCGTGTTTGGGTTCATTTGTCCTCCCATGGATCATTATTTCAGATTGAGAGATCAAGTTCCCGAGTACCTTTTTGTCTAGCGTATGGTTGATGATGGACACAAAGCTAACCAAATTGATTTCCTTCCACCCTAAACTGATGGGAAGATAAAGGTGGTCAACGACATTATTGTACATATCCTGATAATGTACAACTCCAAACATCCCTGCACTTGGAATGAGAGTCATCCTTATGTTCAACATAGCTACAATAGATCCCTTCATAGCTCTATTAGACACAAACCTTTTTAGGTATGCTTGGGGTTCCAACCATTAGCCACAATTGATGTAGTAGTGCCCATTGCATATACACAGGAAGAGTCCTCCCATGCTCAAAATAAGCCTAATCGGGCATCCAAATTTATTGAGTGGATCCACCACATCCAATAACAAGGTCATGATATCTTACATAAAGCCAATGCAAGTTATAAGCAACAACATGTCTAGCATTGGGTTCCACATAAGTTTCATGTTGGCGATAAGGTTTGGTTACATGTAGAGAAATAACACCTCACATGGCCCCATCAGATGCTGCACCCACTTCGATATGGGCCTTACACCATCACCAAGGTTGTGGGCGAGAATGATTTTGAGTTAAGTATTCCCCTTTCCTCGGCTTGCACCCTATCTTTAATGTGGATTTAGTTCAACCATATTTTCCACCTCTCTTGGACACCTCAGAGGTAGACGAGCATTTGGACCCTATTGAACTTAATCTTGATTACATTGAGAAGGCTACAGTCAACCAAATTATGGATACTGAGATGAAGGGAACTCACCAACAAAACATCCAATAGTATCGGGTTGTCAAAGTAGGGTAGCTTCTTCACTAGGGAAAGCGGATCACATGAGTCAGATTCAACAAAAGTTTCCTCATTTGATAGAGGAACTTAACACAATGGGGACCATTTCTCCCTAAGGGGGGAGGACCAATCTAGGTGGATACTGATTTCCACCCAGCCGTTCCATTGAGTTACGATGGTTCTCCATCTTCTTGGCAATTTTGTATGGGTTTTTTAGGTCCCAAACTTCCGGGGCCATTTTGAGACCCTAAATGATTGTTTTTGGCCAATCGGGGTGTTTGGATAAAGTCAAAATTTGTAATTCTCATTTATTTCTTTATAACGAGCTATCGAGCACCCTAAATAAATATTGTACGCAAAAGTTGTGCCCTTGGCAATTTGATGTATCAACTAGCCACCTTGGGTCCCACAAATCCTGCTGGCACTTCATCTCTTAGGGCTAGGTTTTTGGATGTTAGGGTTTTTGCCTCTTTATGCTTATGCTAAAAAGACCCTTTGTGGTCTCTTTGTAATCAAATCTTGTGAATAAGTGTAGCCAACACATCTCTCTTCATAGATAAGATACCACCATCTGAGCTAGTTTGTACTGCTTTGCAATTTACATTGTTTTTCCATTCCATTCATTAATAGAATTTGGATTTTATTGTATTACTGTGCTTCCTGAAAAATATTTGTGTGTGTGTTTCCATTTTATATTGCTTCCTTCATTTCATTCTCCAAATAATCTAGATCACTTGCCTTATGCTTGTCGAATGAGCCATCTGGTTTGTACTTGTTCTTGTAGACCCACTTGCAACCAATTGGTTTGATTCCAAATGGAGGGTCTACCAACTTCCATGTCCCATTCTATTTGAGAGAATCATGTTCCTTCCACATAGCTTCTTCAATTCATAATCATATGAAACATCCATATCATTTACATCACTTGAATTTGAATCATCTGCAACACCTCCATCTTATTGTCCCTTCAAACTTCTGGTTCCTATGTTTCCAACCTCATTGAGACAAACACCTTCAAGTGTCTTCATGACCCACTTTGGAAATTTTTGCGAGGATCCAGGTTGCTTAGATGATTGGTTTTGTGCTTCATTCTCTTCAATATTCAATCTTCCAATCCTCTCAATCACATCATCCAATTGTCCGTTTTGGTGAAGCAGAATGAACTTCTTCATGGAGGGGGGGAGATAATGCTAGAAAAAGAGATTCCAAAGATTGATCCAAGATAGGGATCCCCCCTTCAAGATTTGGAATCTCATTGTCAAATTCATGATATGCATTTACATGGGTAAATTTATCCAAACGATCAAGCTGCCTCTCCATAAACTTGTCATTTTATACATTTCATAAAAAATCACATCTCTACAAAAAATAAACTTTTTATTTACCTCATCATAAAGACAATATTCCTTGGTGGAATTTGAGTACCCCAAGAATATACACTTTTGACTCCTTACACCAAGTTTGTTTCTCTATTCCTTATGAATTAAGGCATAAAACGCCAAACCAAAAACCTTGAGATGCCTCATTGAAGGAATGTGTCCATATCACATTTCATATGGAGTCTTGTTTCAAAGAGCTTGCGATGGAATTTTGTTTCTGCAATAGACTACACATATAACTACATCACCCTAAAATATTGATTCCACATTCTTGAAAATTAACATGGAATGTACCATATTCAATACTGTCATGTTCATTCTTTCTAATACACCAATATGTTGAGGTTTAAAGTGGTTGGATTCATTATCCCGCGTTGATGAAGATAATTTTCAAATTCATTAGAAGTATTTCCTTTTCCATTATCACTACGAGGAGTGCCAAAGTGAGATTATGCTTCATTTTCAATCCATACATAAGTTTTTTTAAATGTTTCAAATGCCTCAGATTTATGCTTTGATAGATAATCCCAACACATCTTGGTGTGATCATTAATAAAATTCATGAGATATTTATTACGATTTGTATAAGAAACAATAATGGGGCCATACAAGTCAGAGTGCATCAACTCTGCATGCTCTAGAGTTGGAATCATGAAAAGGTTGCTTGTGATGTTTGCTATGGAAACATGCATCACACAACCTCAATTTATTTGGAATTGTGTGCATACTAGAAACACCATTATTCTTCAACAAATAAACAATATCATGATTGATATTCCCATATCTAGCATGCCACAAAATATTAGATTAAAATGCACTTTCATCGTGGTCAGAGCGATGTGCATAATTTTGTGCCCTTAAAGAAGTGCTTTTTAGCTTCAACAACCTCTCATCTTCCCGTCCTGTCATGATGACCTGGTTGTGAGAAGATCTCCTTATCTCAACTTTTCCATCAGTCATATGAATGGAATGGTCTTGCTGTTGGATGTGCACAAGGGACATCAATTTCCTTTTCAACTTTGGAAGATAAAGAACATTATGCAACATAAATTATGGGAATCCATGCAATTTGAGCATGATGATGCCAATTCCCTTAGGTTTGAGGTTGTATTTATATGCAAAAATACTATACCATCTACATTATCTTTCAATTCTTCAAAGAAGTATTTTCTAAAATTCACGTGGCATGTAGCATTAATGTCAAGAAAACAAGCATCTCTCCAATAAGTGAATGAAGCATTGTACATAACTTCATTAACATCAATATTGCAATGTGCAACAATGAAATGGGCATAATTAGGAGATTTGCTTGATTCATGAGCTTTACCTCTTTCTTGTTTCTGCCCTTTCTTATCCGTGATATTCTCCCAAGGAATTTGCATGTCTTTGCCTCATGTCCTTACCTGCCACAATCGACACACCAAAGATCATATCTCTCACAATGGTTATGTCTACCCCCTACCTCTAAAATTAATATTTATTTCACATACTATTCTTCTACATTCTCCTCTAGAAGAATCATGTGATTAATTATTTCCTTTATGAGTAAGGCACATAGTCTCTGCAATGTGCTAAAATGTCTTATTTCCAAAGGCTTTCTCTCATTCTGCAATTTTCTCCACCAGAGTGTCAAATTTGAGGGTCTTTAGTTGGCCACTAGCTTTAAATGATTATAGATAGAGGGATGTGTAGGGTAGAGTACCTTAATGAAGGATATGAGATCAATGTATATATTCACACCAAAGTCCTCAATTTCATAAGTAATGGCTTTAATTTCCAATGGTAAGGCAACGGGGTCATTATCCTTTAACTCTAGGTTGAAGAGCTTTAACAATAACTAAATGAGCTCCAATTTCGAGTGTGAGTCATACAAATCCTTCAATTTATTTAAGGTACCATAAGAATCTATAGTGGATATTATATGATGACTCACCACTTCACTTACTGTAGTAATAATCAGTGCATAGTATTACTTGTCTTTGTTTGTAATATCCCTCTTTGGAAAATTACTCCATTTTGGCCAATTTTCGAACCTTGGACTAGTGAAACCAAAATTGTCCCAAATGCTCCCAAATGATTTTGAATTATGTATGGAGTGTCTTGAGAGGTCTTAATACATCCTAATTCATCTCTAATACACTTATGCATTCATTATAAACATTCATGGTTTGAAATTCTCAAGGAGGAAGGAAGGGGAAAAATACTAGGTGAATTCGATGGTTGAAAACCCCACTAGTCTAGTAAATTTTTGGCTTCGCAAACACTGTACATAATTCCCTATTTTATGAAATTAGACTTGTGTCTGATATAGGAACTCAAGGGAAACTAAAATTCATCATTAACTCAGGTTTTAAGGTCTGCTATAACTCCCATAAAACAACAGGTTGTGAGACAGAAATTGTGAGAAAATGGTTAACAATGGACATAATATTTGTGGTGCAATAGTTAAGAAAAACTAAAAGGGTATGAAAATAACATTTATGTAATAAATAGTAATTCATATGCAGCTAGAAACATAATAAAAAACTCAGAAAAAGTCTGATGTCAAATAGATACAAATTCTATCCAAAAACACCATGTGAAAATAGAAAGGAAACTAGCTTGAATCTTGAGTTTGCTTGGAAATATTACATGAAAGGTATGGTATTTCGAGATGTGGCTCCAATATGAAGTTCATTACAGGGATATACATCAGAAAAATAACCATAGAGTCAAAATATCATTCTCCACAAACTTTATGCAGCTATGAGTGTGCCATCACACTTGAACATGGACATTGAGATAGTATTGAGAGAGAGATAGTGGATAAAGAAGGTAGAATATGAACTCGAACTGAAAGGGGATTCGAATATGAATAAAAAAATATCCATTAAGTTCTATTTATAGGTATGAATGACCTCTCCTCCAACCAAATTGGACATGGATCTTTCACCTTCGAAATTGGTTCTAAGGCAGGGAGGATGAACATCCACCGTGCAAGGACAAGCTAATCTCTCCAAGAGTGCAAGTAAAAAATGATCCAAAAGCTGCTCTCCTTTGTCATCCTCCTCTTTTATTATATGGACTCATGAGGTCGAATTCCATCCAAGAGACTTCAATCAACTCGAATTAGTGATAGATTCTCTCATGAGACACTTGTCCACTTCTTCCTTGCATTCCTCTTCCCCCAATTCGAATTGGGAATCTTGGTTGACCATAACTCTCTCTATGCGCTGTCTTGGTGGATATTTTTAGTCCTTATATGTCAGATGTGTCATAGGTCTGCAATCAGGTCTTAATTTGTCATAGATTCCTTCATCATTGTTGTCATAGGTGCCATGGAATCTAGCTACAAGTGTCACAATGCCTCTTCCTCTTCCTTGGGAGTTACTCTTCCAATACAATTTGATCTTACTAGATTATTGACCTGAATTTGCCTCTTAATCTCCCCCAAGTACGTTACCCTCCACCTTGGACTCTAATTGGTGAGAGAATGATGCCAAGTGTAGTGGGGAATCTTGCCACATGTGGGTCCCACAACCTCTTATGTGCCCTCAGGATCCAATGCCACTTTGTTTTTTGGTTTATTATGATTTATTTGACCCATTTAATGTGAATTTGTAAGTCTAAGGTCATTTTGGGTCTTGTAGTTCCCTTATTCCAAATTTTGATGCTTCCACCCCCAACCTAGGGAACTAGTAAGTTAGTGGAATTTTTCCTCCATGATAGTTTAATTGGATGGGGACATTACAAACTTTGAATTGGGAATTTTCTTTTCATGTGACCCACCTTTTCCATTTGTCTCTAATTTTACATTATTACTAACTTGGACATCATGCTTGGCAATTATTTGACTATTAGCACCAATTTGACAAACTATCATGAACATGGCCAAGTGGCTTAGGCCATTGTGACCCAATGCAAAATTTGGGGACATGACAAATCCTCCCCTCCCAATATTTCTTGTCCTCAAGCAATTTCAAACATGGATGTTGAAGAACCTTCTTTGCTTCCAAAAATTTTAGTGGCACTCATGTACTGCAATTGTGTGTTTCCAAAATTAAAGAGATGTGGATTTTTTTTTACATTGATATCTCCCGTGACATCACTACTAAACACTAAAAGATTAATTAAATCCATCCAAACAAAATTTGCACAATTAATCTTTACCTCTTTCATATTTTGGAAACCTTTTCGAAACTTCAACCCTTTTGCTCATTGTATAATTCTTTGAAGTTTCCACTGAGTTGGAAAACTTTGAGTTTCCAGTATTCCAAGAAAATTTTAGAGAGAAACCACCATGATTGCTGCTGCACTACTCTGATTATAATCACCTTCTCAAGTGGTGACTCAATCTCCTATACCGCTTGTTTCCGCCAAAAATTGAAACCAATGAGCCTAAAAAATGATCCGAAGGTCCCAAATGATCATGATACATGCAAGGTGTCAAATGTCTACTATGAAATTCCATGAATACCAAGCATGTGAAAACTGAAACCATCTCTCAAAAGGTCTCCCACATAGGAAACTGGAACACTTCTTTGCAAAGATGAACTCAAACAACTGAAGGTTGGTTTTCTCTCTCAAACCAAAAATTGAACTGCTGTTCAAAGTGAGTTGAAACCACGCTACACCATGATCCCATTGCTTGTATTGCATCCTTCCAAACATCACGAGTACAAAATATAGATCATCAAAGTACACACCAACATCATACAAATGTACATCAAGAAGGTACCTCATCAAAGAATCATGAAAGTGCTTGTACATCCAAGTAAGTAGATCATCACGTGCCCCATACACCCAAGCATCAAGTATTATATAAAATATGCTCCAATGACATAGGTGAGTATCCCATGTCCTATAACGATGCTCCAAAATAATGTAAGATGCATCAAAATAATCATCCATGTGTTCTTTCATTCAAGAAGTGAATGAAGAACCTCCACCAAAATTTGAACCAAGTAAGGAGCAAAGAAAACATGGAGACTTCAAGTGGCTCAAAGAAGTCTCATCAATACACCCAGGAATGTGTGTATCATCAATAAATAACAATGGATGTTGCTACCAATAAGAATGTGCTTCAATCATACATCTATTCACCCTAGTATTGGATGAAGTTCCTCCAACCTCAAATGAACTAAGCAAGGAGCAAGGAAAATCATGAATCTTCAAGTGACTCAAGTGAACATCATAGGTGCATCCATGTAGTTGTGTATCATCATAAGGTAACAAAGGATGATACTGAAAATGTAAATAATAAGGTGCTCTAGCCATGTCATCATCAAAAGGAGAGATAGGAGTTTCATACTCCTCATGTGGCACCATCATAAATAACCCTTTCAACCATACGTCATTAGGATGAATGCTGCAAAATATGGAAGTGTAGGATGTAGGAGAATGAACCAACTCACCCAAATGATCATAAAGTGTATAAGTTTCATCATGTGAAGGATCCATATGGGTAGGATCATGTACCTCCCTAAAAAGTGTGAAACGTTCCTCATAGTTTGGTTCCAAGGTAGAGGAATCATGCACTTCTTCAAATAGTTCATAACCATCATCAAGAGGAAACTCAAGTTCCTCTTCCACCACAACAAGTGCTTGTATCTCATAAAGATAATATTCAAACACATAAAGCACATGCAAATTTCCTTTTTTGTCATGATCCACCATGTCGTGAGAATCCTCCAAGGAATCTACCATATGACAATTTGAAACATAGGAGGAAGAACAAGTATCTTGCAACCTCTCAAGAAGTTGCTCATTTTGAATTTTGAGCTTATGAATATCCTCATAATTCTTCAAGTATGCCTCATGTAACCATTCATTAAGCTCAACCAAATTGTTTCTATAAAAAATCAAAGACATGAAATTATCTTTGATGTTGCACATTGCTCTTTGAATCTTCTCTATGTCTTCAAGGAAGGATGGCTCCTCCAATGAAGAAAATATCCAACAAAATTTTGACACCAATGCTTGAGTGTAATGGAGTATGCTAAGGACCTCATGGATATTCATTTCACTCATCTTCAAAGACTCTTCAATGAAGGATGGTTCATGAGAGAGAACCTCCTCTTCTTCCTTTTTCTTGGGATCAACTTCACAAGGGAGCTCAAGTGGTGAAGGGGAAGTTGTTCTTGGTTCTTCTTCAAATGCTACAAGGTATTCATATCCATGGTAAATGGAACTTTGTATTGCAGAAACACCTTCAAAAGTGATCCCTATTTCACCAATATAGAGGTGTGAGCACCCATCCGTAGGTACTCCTTCACAGTTCAAGCATCCATCAGTAGATGCTCTTTGATCCATGTCCAAAGTAGAATGTGTCTTGGAATGATCTTCAGTATTTGCAATGGAATATTCTTCATGCTCATGTGATGTTTCTTCAAATTTTTCAGTCACTTGGGAGTGACTTTAGATCCTCTTCATGTAATTCTTCTTCTACTTGACCACCTATAGAACTAGGTGGCTCATGGGTCTCCTCATTTCGCTCCTCCTTTTCACTCAAAAATATATGATTTTATATCCAAGGTATTTTGAAACAAGGGAACAAACCTTTCTTCACTAAATCCACATCTTCATTCTTTGGCCTATATCCAAACAAATCATCCACAAAAAATTCGAAAGGAACTACTGGAGATGACTCCATATTAACATTATAGGCTTGATTTTGTTGGGGTAGGGTTTTGCAAGTTTCCCTCCACCATGATACTTCCTTCAATGGGTATTTACTTAGTGGTGTGATCTCCCAGTCTACATATTCATTGTAAAATTTATCACAATAGTAACCATCATCATATCTAAATGTGAACTGGGTAGAGGTACAACAAACAGGTTCCTCATCCACATAGTTTCCATCATACAACTCAAAATCATATTCCTCCGAGGCATAGAAAGAATACTCCTCCTCATACTCTAAATATGAATAATAAATGGATTCAATTTAATTCTTCAATGTATGACCCAATGAACAGGTGCACGGACCATGCTCTGATACCACTGTAATATCCCTCTTTTGAAAATTACTCCATTTTGGCCAATTTTTGAACCTTGGACTAGTGAAACCCAAATTGTCCCAAATGATCCCCAATGATTTAAAATTATATATGGAGGGGATTGATAGGTATTAATACATCCTAATTCATCTCTAATACACTTATACATTCATTAGAAACATTCAGGGTTTGCAATTCTCAAGGAGGAAGGAAAGGGAAAAATACTTGGTGAATTCGATGGTTGAAAACCCCACTAGTCTAGTAACATTTTGCATTCCCAAACACCGTACAGACTTCCCTATTTTATGAAATGAGGCTTGGATCTGATATAGGACCTCAAGGGAAACCAAAATGCAACATTAAATCAGGTTTTAGGGTGTGCTATAACTCCCATAAAATAA